>OX608073.1:61497459-62697459 GCA_951509635.1 Eupeodes luniger | reverse complement strand
TGTTTCTATAGATAGCGGACCTGTTTAGCTGGAAATTTGACAGTTCTACCTCACTCTTTAATACGTTCGGGAAGTTACACTAAAACAATGATAAAAACAAATCTAGTCGTGTTCCACATACTACGAAAAAAATCAATTTTTGACGGAAATCTGAAATTACCCATGGAAAACCTCATAGTTAATTTATTAGATTTCGAAACAATATAGATTTAATTATTATTATTAACAAAGAGTAATAGTAGTTTTTATTTTACAATGCCTTTTTGAACGAATCCAATTGTCATTTTTCTTGTTTAACTGTCAAACAATTCTATTTCTATTTTGAATCAAACATATCACAAAGACGGTTCAACCATAAAGTAGAGGCGAGATAAATTAATGACACGTCAAAATAATTCTTCTAAAAAGAGATGTTAGCTAGGGCTAAGTTATTCTATTGTCGAACCAAATACGCTAGTTTTTTTTAGTGATTTGACAGCCAAAAAATAAACACAAAAGGCGTTTTTTTTTAGCTCAGAAAAGAGTTCTCAACAAAGTGCGAGCACATCAAACATGCTCTGAACGTGCTTTGAGCGCTCAGAATTATTTTTGAATCACAACTGAATACTTGGCTGTCACAATACCCGTGCTTTGTTGGCAAATCTATCCATAGTATAGTAGGATTTTACACGAACAACAAAAACAATATCCATAGTATGAATAACACCGATAAAAGTTAGAATAGAATATGACTATAGATAGGTTTTTGACATTTATTCGAGCCTCGAATGGATCTTATGTGATTTCGTTCTCAAATGTTGGTACGATTGATATTGCATTTGTATCTCGATGGCTGTGTTCGTTGAGTAGTTGTGCATCTGGAATCATGTGTTTTCTATTGGGGAAAAAAATCAATCAAACAAAACTATATTTTTTGTACACAAACATGCAAATAAACAGACCATAACGCATTATCTGTAAAACCAACTCCTCCACACAGGTTTTTCTTCACAAATTTTGACTCGACTCCGATCCCCGACCGGAATCGAGGGCGAGGCGAATCAATCTCATTTCAACTCGATTTAGGTATATAAAGAATTTAGGCGAGCATCAAGCTCGCTTCAACACCACATGTTAATGTAGTAGTCTACGAACAAACCCCCTTCTTGAAGTTTTTATTTTATGTCAAATTGTTTGGTTAAAACTTTAAAATCGAATATCACATTACACAGACGTATTTTCTTGATTTTGATAGTCAACTATCAAAAATCAGCTTACACGATTTCACCCCTGCTGGTCTGAATTTCGCTATTTTTGTTGGAATTTTTTGATAAATTATTCTGGCAAATATTCAGAACTTTTAAATATAAAAACCGAACTACTGCGGATCGTTTTGTTGACAATTTCTCACTTTACTATATATGGAATGCGAACAAAACGCACTTAATGTGACGTTTGTCAATTAACTTGTCATTTTCTTCTACAGAAACAAGAGATAAGATTCACAACTAATTTTTATGAAACAAGAATTCAATTTATTTTTTGAAGAAAGTTTATCTGATCACTCAGATATTTTAGAGACCTTAAGTATATTTAATGGCCAATTGAAATGACAGTTCCAGTCCTGAAAGCATTTTATCAATAAATCTGAGGGGAGGGCTCTGATTATTATAAATCCGTCCAAATCCAAACATCAAAGCTCCATCCTGGTCGATTTACTTCTGCTCAAAGAAAGAGAAAATCACCTAATGGCTCGTTTTGATAGTAGTTTTGAAAAAATGTTCAGACATTTTGAACGTGCATATGAATGTACGTATTGCCATAGCTACAGGCTGCTATAGATACTCCATTTGAGTTCATTTGTACGTAATTCGAAAGTGCTCCATTCGAAATAGATGACCTTCGTTCTGGAATTATTTCATTGCTTCAAACACTTAGGGCCTGTTCCAAAATATAAAAGTAAAGTCACAGTTAAGTTACTTAACTCACAATCACCCAGTTTCTCAATAACTGGGTAGGTCTAACTAAAGGTTAATAATCCAAGTAACTTATTGGGTAGATAAAGTACCCAATAAACACAGATAATTGACAGTCTACACTTCTACAGTGTAAAAAATGCTATGGTGAATACAACGATATCCTTTATTTTTTTTTTTTTTTCAAGTTATACCTTACACGATGCGTTTGATAAGTTTTATTTATAGCATTCTGAAGTCACGAATAAATCAAATAAACAAACTAAATGGAATATTTGGACGAAGTTGGCTTTGATTTCCGTTTGAAGAAAGAAACTTTTGAGCAAAGTATTCACCACGACACAAGGCATGTTGAAAACATTCGAATTACTTTCCAACGGGGCGGACACAATGAACGATTTGGAGGTTTTTTCTCAACTCTCAATTGTCAAAACCTTGAGAAAACTGGAAAATTGGAATAACTAACAAGTAGTTACCCAACACATTAATTTATGAGGAAGATAGATGTGAAACGCACAGTTCGGTAACTGAAAGATTTAACTGGAAAGTAATTTAAGTGGTAGGTAACTATTCAAAACTTGGCTTTGAAATAGAGTCTTTATATTATAAATAATCAGTCAAAATTAGAAATTGTGCCTTCTTACCCATAAAATACATCAACAATGAAGAAATGTGTACTTTTTACCTTTCGATACGGCTTAAGAAAGCAAATTAAATTTTTGGATAGCTTATTTCAATATTTGACAAGGAAATATTTGATGATAATTTGATATTTGATATTCCAACGTCAACAACATTTCTAACACTATCCTATAATAATTCGTCTCACCTTACTTTCTTATCTACAACTCGTAACTTACACGGTTATAATTCAAAGAACAACTTCAATTGCCTTGAAAATCTATAATTTGTATGATTCATTGATTTTCAAAACCCAATAAGCAACACAAAAAAAACAACTAACTAATGTAGGTATACCCCATTTCTATTTCAGATGGAAACCTAACAAGGATTCGATGACCCCGGACTCGAAAATTATTTCTACACACAAATAAGTATGTTGAAAGTGGACTTATGAGGATAGGGAATACATTGGTGTCGTATTACAAAAAGGGACAGACAGAAGGGAGATTGTATGTTAGATGTTTTTGTTTTTTTTTGCTTTTCTATGTTTTAACACAAGAATGATTCTTTGCTTCATCATCGCATATCGCCTGTCCAAATGCATTTTATTATTCCAATCACATATCGCAAGTATACACGTATCCTTTCTATAATATAACACCACATGCATTGGAGGAGTATTAGGTATACATAACATTATCTACTACAATGTTTTGTAACGTCCATAAAAGAATTTTAACATATATTACTTAATGGAGGTTAGAGCCACATTAGGTATTATGTCCTTTTTATTTTAATTGAATTCCAAATTTTAAAAAACTGGATTTCTATATGTAAACGGGAATTGATTAAATAAACTTTTAAGAGTTTGATAAACAATAATTTGAAATTTAGAGCTCATTTAATTCAATTGCAGGCAAACAGACACAGTGACATAAGGGAGCTTGATTAAACACCCATTTTGGAAATGTTCTTTAACGACCGTATCGCGTATTTTTGTTACATCGGATTGCTTAGGAAACCGTTTTAAGCAGATGCCATAAGCCAATGAACAACATCTTTTTGAGCTGTCAAATTAAGAATTGTGACATTGTTTACTCTTTCTCTATTTTCGTTCCTAATTCCGAAATCTGAACACGTCTAATTTGAAGTTTAACCATTATACATTTATAAATAGAAGGGGATACATAATTTTGTTAGTGTTCCTATTGTCGTAATAACTTACGATCCTGGTGCCATTTCTATTTATATATTTTTTTGTTTTGTCAACGCACTTTATTACTAACTAGTAACTATCGAACTGTCATTATTATTTTATTTAGTTCAACATTTGATCATGTTAACACGAACGAGCAACGTCTGCAAAAATGTTCTACCGAATTTCGAAGTCGGTGACAGCAACTTTAAAAGCATTTGGCTCAAAATTTCATACGATTTAGTAAAATGTTAAAGCTTTTATTAGAAATGCACTAAGCTAAAAAATTGATTGAGTTTATTTTCTATTTACCCCTTAACATTTTGCTAAAGCTAAGATCACAGAATGGTTACTTTAACTTAAAGCAATTTGTAAAATCCATATGTCATCTGTCATTATTCGAAGCAAAATTTATTATAAGAGCAATCTACGTTGTTCCAATTAATAGGTCTGTTTCAGTTTGTTTGTTTTGTTTATTTTTACGAACTGTTACTGTTTAGACATGTTCAGATGACAATTTTTAAATTAAAACTAAATAGCAATTTACTAGTAAGCATAATGAAAGAAAAGATATAAAATGTTGGATTCGCTTGTAAATAGCTTAATATTTAGCAAATTGCTAGTTAGTAAAATGTTAAGCCCTTAACTATAGGTTGTTTAAAATTTTGCGCCATTAGCCCCAATTTTCGGTCTTAATAAATTCTCGTCCTGACAAGAAGGCAAGAAAAATTTTAGTGCAAAAATGTTTACACACTCGTTTTGTGTTGTTGCAGTGTCAGTGAGACAACGGGTTGGTCGAAAATATTATTGTCAAATGTCAAGTCCTTATCAAAAAACACTTTATTTATTTAATGTTTTATCGAACTGTTAATTTAATTACACAATATTTATCCAAGCTTTCACAATTGCTAAACTAACGATAATGTTCTGAATTTTTGTTTAAAATCATGTCATAACTCGGCCGTTGATAAATTGACGATTTAAACGTCAAAAATCACTAGAAACAAACAAATTCAACGACAGAAAATTACTTCATACTGTACCCTATCCTCTTCTAATCATTTTGTTCTTATTTCTTTAATATCCAGCATATTTTTAATCATGACAAATGAAACGTTTGGACTTTCACAGTTTATATCGATGCCTTAAATCAGTGACCATATAAAATAAAATTACAAGTAGGATCCAACTGCGGATAGAAGTTTGACGTTTGCTCGAGTCTCGAATGTTGGAAAAACTAATAACTCTTTTGTATCTCGAAGGCAAGTTCGTAGATTATGGTAAGTGGTTTGTTTTACTGTTTGCTTTCTTTGAGATTTTTTAACAATTTCGGTATAAATGATTCGAACAATGTTCAGTTGTATCAACTGTCAAATATAAAAACCAGACTACTGAGGATCGTTTTTGTAAATGCCAAAACATTCAATAAAAATAAAAGCTTTGGCTTTAAAACTTAATCAACAATTGAATACACTTAATTCATCAAAAACCTAGGTACATGTACATATGTAGGTATTTTAAGAAATGCGTACTAATTCAAAAAAATAACTAAGAGTACTGTTCTTTTCTTTTGCCTTTTGTCGTTCATAAATATGAAGATTGTTACGATTTTTGAAAATTTACGTCATCAAATCGTTCCCAAACTAATTGTTGAAATGCCAAATAGTTACGATTTGTGACAGTCCTCCCGAGCTGAGTTGAAAGTGTGAATGTGTGCATGTGTTGTTTACAAAAAAGTTTTTGGGTTGGGAAAAAAAACAATGATTGAAACTAATTCGTCATTTTAAACAAACCAAAAGTTATGATCTAAATCATACATTGTAATTTTTATTAAATTTAATATACAAAAAAAAGAACTTTTTCAACTTTGATATTAGCCGCGTTTTATTATCACCATGATCTGATCCGGATCTTGAATTTACATGCATTACAACAACAACACAAGATCCTGATTTGTGTATGGGTCTCAATTTGAGATCCAAAATTTAATTCTTTTTTCACAACAAGGAGCGCTTTATCATTATAATTTCACATGTAAATGTTGGTGTCATTGCAAACAAATTAAATAAAACCTGTATTGCCATATAAACATTTCCATTTGACTGAAATAAAATATTTTTTAAATAGAAAGCGAGAAGCTTTATATTTATTTATTTGGTATATAATCCATGAAATAATTAGATATTTTAACAAAACCAGATATTAATTGGTGAAATTAAAATAATTAAGCCCAAAAAAATGTATATTTGACATAATTTATGGGTATTATTTTTCCCAAAAAAAAAGGAACAAAAAAAAAATCATTGAGCAAAATGTTCTTTGGGCAACCCTGCTTTAAATGTCAAAAAATATAAATAAAATCGGGAAAGCTGCAGCACAAATGGGAGAAAACATGTTCAAATAAACTGTAAATAATCTCAAAACTAAATTATTTAAGTGTCACATTTATTAAAAGGTCAAAAAGAATCTGGACTACATGTGAAACCAAAGCGTTCCTAGATGTTTGAGTTTGAGAGTGCAATGGTGATTTGCAGAAACATTTTCAAAAGTTGTGGAGCTTCAATTTTTGGTATGTGTTTGTTTTTTTTTGCTTAGAATTTGACACTGCTACCAAACTTTAAATAATAAAAAATATGATGATCCAATGGTGTTTTATTATCATGATCTGATCCGGATCAGATCATGGTGAAAAACGCGGCTACTGACAGATTGATAATTTCTTACAATAGTCGTTTCTAAATAATTCTTACAAATTCCAATAATTCGTAAAAATGACATTTGAACAATTTTTGACTTGAAATCAATAATTAACTATTGTCCACAAAAAACAGGCCTAAAGTGTTGTTTTGATGTCAGTGGTGTCATTGAGTTGTTTGTTATTTGATGACATTTCTCTGTTCAGTTGCATGGAATAGATATTCCAGATTTATGAAGTTTATTTTCAAGACTTCCAATACTTTACTACGCAAACTATCAGTAGATATTACAAATCTTATGTTAATTTTGGGACACCCTTTTTTACATTTATGTAAGTTTTCAATGCAAAAATGTGTCATTGGTTATGTTAGGTTTCACAATAATTTCTACATTTTTTTTTTAGTTCTTAAACACGTTATGAATTTCAATTTGTGAGCACAAAATTTCTACATACTCGTACAGATATACTTAGACTCCTTACAGAGTCCAAAGAATACTTTAAATGGTCTCTATATTTAGGCTTGTATCTAAATGACTGCTCTAGAAGTCCAGTTGAAATTGTTCTATTAAAAACCAACTCTGTGTAGACACATTATGCACACAAAATTAGCATACATACAGAAACGATATAATAATGTGGCTCTTAAAATGCAAGAAAACGTCATTTTCATCCAACCACAAGAAAATTAGTTATATACAGAGAGTTTTCTTCGTCATCATTATTTCATTGCAATAAGTTGTTAAAGACATTATCCCTCAAAAACCATTCGATATGCCACCATCTTCATCAGCATTTATAGCGAGTTCCTCGAAACTTCATTAATATTTCACATCACATCCCAAGTCATTCCAATAAGGTTTCGCTTTTCCATCAACCTTGTGCTTGAGCTTGGGTATATACAGAGAGAGTTTATGCATCAGAACTCAGAACCAGCAAGCAGCTACGACAACATTCCATGTTGATTCATTCTTAATTTGTGATCGTTTCTTGAAGTCTCTCACTAAGAAAGCAATGATGCGCCTCCTCAGTCTGCATGCATTTATGTATACGTATAAGAAACATATGTAGCGACATACCTACCAAAACCTACTCAAGACAAGACTTCGACTTCGAGTTCGTCCAGGGGATCATTTTAATTTTATTTTTATTTTTTAAGGAATTCCTTTTTTTCGTTGTTGTTGCTGTTGTTGGTGTTCGATCCATAGGTGATTGCACTCTTAAAAGCGAGTCTTGACTGTGTTATTCTCGGGACGGGACTGCTGGCTGAGAATCAATGATAACCCGGCTTTGGGCTTGGTTTAGGTAGTTCCTAAAGTCAATTATGTATTTACGAAAAGAAAAGGAAACATTATAATAAATGTTTTCGTAGAACCATATCGCTTTAGGTGACATATGATTGTGGTCATCATGGTGATGGTTTATTGAAAGTTCAAAGGAAACTTCCCAATCCAAAAGTTCAGTTTATTTCTTTGTGAATTTTTGTTTTCATTAAAAGAAATATAGTTGCATTGAGCCCGACTATACTAAGTCATCACAGTCAAAAGTCAAAATTAAGGGTGTTGGAAATTAAAAATGGATGCATGAGTGATGAAAATAATGAAATGTCAAAACAAGTCACTTTAAAAGAATTTAATGCGGGCACTGTTTAATACTATGAACCCGTCAAACAAAAATGACAACGGAGTATGTATGTCAAACATGATAAATCTGTTTAGTTACTTTTGTAGCCAAAGTGTTAAACTTGTAAAATTTTTGAAATTCGACCAACTGCAAACAAGTCGCTTATGACAAAAGATGAATACACCGTTGAAGTTTATCCTGATTATCTCTCAGGCTAGTTTTAAATCACAAATCCTATTATGACCCTACAGCCAGTAAGCCAAGTGAGAATTTGTTAACATCTTACTATTCCCTTAATCAAGCATAATGTTTGGTTTTCAACAAATGTACAATTCCTCCATTGTTGTGTAGGTACGTGATTTATAAAGGATTTCACACACGAGTGTGATTACTTTTTTGGACTGATTGGAAGGCGATACAAAGTTAAAAGTTAAATTTCTGTCGTCATGGAATCGCAAAGTCCTACTTCTATGAGTGCAATTAACGTTCGCCGGAACATTGACTCAAACAAACCTGTGTTTCCAGTGCGAAACGATAAATCGCTGATGATGGGGATGCCCAGGTCAGAGAAATTAAGCTATGATGAGCATGAGAATGTTGACGGTCGTCAAACAAAACATACAAAAATCCAAGTTACCTATTTGTAATGATTAAAGAAGAATAAATCAGAACTAAGGTACCTTCGAACTACCAAAGATTCACAAAACAAACAATCAAATGAAAGTGACAATGACAGAAATGGCAGTTGCTGATTTTGACAGTTGTTAAAATCCTTGCACTCAGAAATTCTTGCAGGAGAAATTTGAAAGTTTTTCGATGGAGGAGACATTTTGTTATCTCTCGTTGTGCTCTCTTGTTAAAACTTTTTTGAGTTAACAAACATGAATTTGTAAAACGTTGTGCAATGTTGCACGAAATTTGAGTAACCAAACAGACCTGATATGTTAAGGGATCCGCCATTTTTGTTTCATTTTTGACAGATGTGTTGTCAATTCCCAAAATTAAAGAGTACTTTATGTAAATACATTATAAGGCGTTAATTATTTCTAATTTGGAAATTTGTTTCACGTTCTTTATATTTATAGAGATCCACATATCTCACGAAGAATTTTTTAGTTAAATACCTCTTGCTTAAATCATATCAACACAAAATTAGTCTTTAAATGACATTCATGTCAAATAATAATTGACTACTGGTAAATGACTCAATGTGTAGGTGCTTTAAAACATGAATCATTGATCTATCAATTTCAAAACGATTGGATAATTAAATAAGAATAAATTGTCACACAAATGATAACAACCGAATTAGTTTCCCACACTCTTTTTTTATTTTGTATAGTATATTTTTGTGTCAAATCAAACTGAAAATCAATCAATAAAAGAAGTTCAAAATCACTCACTTATGTCACACACATAAAGTCATAATCATGTCAATTTATTAATCAAATAAACACAATTTCGATAAGTTGTACAACAAATACTCGTCGTACATAAACACATAACATTATGTTTACATATTGTTTGAACTTTGATAGGTACGTTTGGACTTCAGGGAGACTTCTATCAATTTTTTAATTTTTTAATCGCTTTATGGCTCAGATAAACTGGTAAAAAAGAATACTTCAATTGCATTATAAATTCCCAATTTTGAACTTTATGTAGTTTTTGAGATCGAAGTGAGGATTGAAAGGTGAAGCAGAAAGAGTATTTTGAGGTGCCACTCGATACAAAACAAATTAAAATTTTTTAAAATCCTTAAATGCAATTCCATTTAAAGTAATTGTACTTTTTCAAAATTTGCCCCAAAAAGAAATACAGAAAGTACGCTCGAAATTTGAAAAGAAGAATTCTAAAAAAATCGGAACTATTATTAGAACTAAGCAACTTCAATTCTTGGTATTTATTAATCTCAAATTAACTCGATTAAGAGCGTTAAAATTCTTTCTCATAGACATTATATTGAGTGTCAGTAAAACAAATGTTGAAATACAGAAAACTCATTCTTTTGATACTTATCGAGATTATTTCCGTTCAAACTTAATAACCACTTGACAATAATCTTGTATGAGTACATATGTACATAAAACCTTAACAAGTTTAGAAATAATTATATCGGGTGATTTTTTAAGAGCTTGAGAACTTTTTTTTTTAAAAAAACGCATAAAATTTGCAAATTCTCATCGATTCTTTATTTGAAACGTTAGATTGGTCCATGACATTTTTTTTGAAGATAATTTCATTTAAATGTTGACCGCGGCTGCGTCTTAGGTGGTCCATTCGGAAAGTCCAATTTTGGGTAACTTTTTCGAGCATTTCGGCCGGAATAGCCCGAATTTCTTCGGAAATGTTGTCTTCCAAAGCTGGAATAGTTGCTGGCTTATTTGTGTAGACTTTAGACTTGACGTAGCCCCACAAAAAATAGTCTAAAGGCGTCAAATCGCATGATCTTGGTGGCCAACTTACCGGTCCATTCCTTGAGATGAATTGTTCTCCGAAGTTTTCCCTCAAAATGGCCATAGACTCGCGAGCTGTGTGGCATGTAGCGCCATCTTGTTGAAACCACATGTCAACCAAGTTCAGTTCTTCCATTTTTGGCAACAAAAAGTTTGTTAGCATTGAACGATAGCGATCGCCATTCACCGTAACGTTGCGTCCAACAGCATCTTTGAAAAAATACGGCCCAATGATTCCACCAGCGTACAAACCACACCAAACAGTGCATTTTTCGGGATGCATGGGCAGTTCTTGAACGGCTTCTGGTTGCTCTTCACTCCAAATGCGGCAATTTTGCTTATTTACGTAGCCATTCAACCAGAAATGAGCCTCATCGCTGAACAAAATTTGTCGATAAAAAAGCGCGAAACACATTTCGAACCGAACACTGATTTTGGTAATAAAATTCAATGATTTGCAAGCGTTGCTCGTTAGTAAGTCTATTCATGATGAAATGTCAAAGCATACTGAGCATCTTTCTCTTTGACACCATGTCTGAAATCCCGCGTGATCTGTCAAATACTAATGCATTAAAATCCTAACCTCAAAAAAATCACCCATTAGATATATGATTTATCGCTTACACTGAAAAAAAAGTTTAAAAACATGATAAACCATCATATAAACACCAAGTCTTAAAATCTATATTTCCATCTTGAAAAAAAAACCCGAAATATCAGAATATGTGCAGTAAACAAATTTCCATTATTGTTCAAAAGAAAAAAAAAAACAGAAATGGTACAAAATTAATTTCAAACTCAAATTCTCATATGTTAAACGAAAAATTGCAAACGAGCATGTTGCGTCGTTGCCAGAGATGAAATAAAGTAAGGAGATGGGAAACAAGCTGTCAAAATGAATTTGCCTATAAGCTTTAATTTACGGATTTGCAAAGATGTGTGCGTGTTTTCAATAAAACATTCTTTCAATTCCTCTGCTCCCCAAAGGAGAATAATTTTGGCAGTTAAATTTGAATTTTTTAGAAAAAAAGGTGAGTTAATGGATATGTTCACAAATAAATAAAATAAACAGGCGTAGAAATTACTCGTGAAATTTCTTTTTCAAAGAGTTTCGGTGATTGAAATTGTGCAGAAAACACAAAAACGCTAAATCGGAACAATACATTTCTGTATTTTTTGGTAAAGAAAAAAAAATATTTTTCTTTTTTCCATTCATACTAACATTTAAAATTTTTAGTATTTTTATTTTCCAACACTGAGGTAGAAGATGAGGGGTTTTTAACTTGTTGTATAAAGCTAAGTATTATTATTAACACAGATATGCTCTCTTTCTCCATGTTCCTTATGGCTAAAAATGAAAAATTGAAAACAGAAAAATGACCTTGTTGTACTCGTTTTTGAAACGATCTCACGGCCACTTATGGCAGAGGTCATGGGTTTCGATCCATGCCTATGCCATCTAAAGTTTTTTTTCACGGGTACTGCCTCTTGCGAGGAATTGGCAAGTTCTCCAAGAGTAAGTGCTTTAGCCGTTCGGATTCTGTTTAAAACTGTAGGTCCCCTCCATCCCTGACAACAGTACTCGCACACAGGAATAGTTGAGAGTTGTAAGACATTAGGCCCTAGTTCTCAACGGACTGTTGTGCCACCCAATTTATTTTATTTTAATATGAAAACACCGAAAAATTGTTCGGTTCATTTCTGCGTTTCTGCATTTAAACATACCTTAATATAAGGCACAAAACAATATGTCTTCGATCTAAAGGTTCGGAACGCATCCAAAATTATTACTTCTAATTATTTTTATGGTGAGTTTAAGAAAAACGTGTTTGACAATTTCAAAATTCGATCTAGCAATCTACGGTAAATTTGAAAATGCGAAAACAAACAAAAGAGAACTGTGAAAATAGAAAAATCTCGCCCCATCTCTTTGTTTATGTAACTCTTATTTATTTATGATGAGTGAGTGAGTTCAGCCTAAAAATGATGGCATCGATAACGGCAAGCAGGAAATAAGGCATACAAACTTATACATGCGTATAATGCATATAAAAATTAAGTTTTAGGTTTGAAGTCAAAGTCAAACTGTTTTGTCAATCGTGAAAGCAAGTCATTTCTTAGCAGCATCATATATTTAGTTTTTGAAAAGTTAGAGTAAAATGAGTAAAAATAATATTCTGATGTTTTATAAACCGACAGTGAACAAAAATGCTACAAATGCAACAGTTTCGAATGCTGACAAAGAGTCCCCCCACAAAAAAGCAAAAACCAGAGGTGTCACAGAACAGTGAAAACCGAAATGTAAGTTTATTACATTGTAATATACCGCTGCGGTAAAAAGAATAGCACCAAAAACATATTTTCTTGTCTTTGAAGAATAAAGTTAAATCAATAGCTATGGAAAAATAAGCAACTGATTTCTAAAAAAATTGAAATTTTACTTAAGAATAAAAACAATTGACAATTAAAACAAAAACATAATATAATATATATATTTTTTGAAACCGCCCCCCCCCACTATTTATTCTGCGTTCGCCCTTGTTCATCGTGGAACTTTAGTGTGGCCTCCAAGATCGTGTGATTAAACACCGCATCTGGTGTTAAGTGAATGCGCATTATTTTTAATATACGCCCAAAATTACTGCAAAAGGGGGTTGATAATTAGGTCTCTCGACGTGAATCTTTTCAAGTCAGCCGCGGAGATCATTTGCCCAAAATTATTTTTAAAACATAATGTCAAACCCTTGCCTAAAACTATTTTTATAAAAAAACTAGATTCTTAGTTATAACATTCAAAATTAAAAACCCTGTATTTAAATGCGCTGTACAGCTTAAACCGTTATTTACTGAAAAAAAAACTGTTGAGAAAAAACTTAGAAAATTAGAGCACTAAAACCTTTTTTTAAAGAATCCTAACGATTCAAGCAACCACCCAAACAAAATACGATGGATAAACAAAGCAAGCAATAAATTAAAAATTTTACAATTTATTGAAGAATACGATTTGGAGAATATGTGGTTTCAACAAGACGATGCCACATGCCACACAACTCGAGCGAATATGGCCTTATTGCAAGAGACATTTCCTGGCTGCGTAATTTCTCGTCATGGCGTTATCAATTGGGCACCAAGATCATGCGATTTGACATCGCTGGACTTGTTTTGTGGAGCTACGCGAAAGACCTTGTGTATGCATATACATAAACCTTTAACTCTTGAGCACTTAAAACCAACATTCGTCAAGTTATGGCAGAGATACCGTCCAAGACGTGTCAAAAAGTGGTCGAAAATAACCTCAAAAGAATCGATGCCTGCAGCAATTCGCGTGGTAGTCATTTAAATGATGTAGTGTTTCTCACAAAATGTCAACGTTTAAACTTTATACTAAAAAAGAAATATCATGAAAAAAAAACTATTTTATGTGTGTTTTATTAACGTTTACTTTTGAAACCGCAAAATGGATAACCTTGTTTTTCAGAGAATTTAATTTTCTACAATTTTGTGGCATATTTATTTTTTTTTAAATTATGACTTATTTTCATATACTAAAAAACATCATCGACCACGATTTTTGAGTCTTGCTATAATTTCGGATTATAAATTTAAAGTAAAATTCAATGAATATTTTTTTGAGTGTATCTAATGAGTTTCTTTTTTATATTTCTTCTTAAGTTGCAGTCATATGTCTTACCTTTACTTTTACAGGTATATTATGTCTGAGATATGTTTCCAATTTGCGATAAGATAATTTTTCTGTATACCTATTCATTCTATTTATTTGATTGAACACGAATCGGTGTACCTAAGATAATATTGTAAACCCAATTTTATCGATAGTTATCATTATCAATCATATAAAAAAAGAAACTCGATTAAGAAAGAAAGAAATATAATTAATATTACAGAAAATCGATAAACCGTTGACTGATGCAATCCTATATGACCATTATTATAGGTTATTTTCTTAAATCTGATAAAATCTGATTAATAAATAAATAAGTAATATTGTGTAAGGTTTTGAGTGCGCTTAGAAATAAAAGTTATATTAAAAGCATCAATAACTGATTTTAAAAAGGCATAAAACATTTCAATACGATTTACCATTGGCACTTTTTCATTAAGGAAAAACTGATAAAAGGTCAATTAAAACTTAAACAAAATTCAAATTTTTTTTTGATGTATCCATCGAACAGAATATGCATTTTTATAGGAGTCTTGCGATTTCTTCAAATTTATCTTAATCATCACAAAAGATATAAGGTTACAGTACCTAGAAAACAACAAAATATAGAAAAATGTACTTACAGCGACTGTTTGATGTCGTAGATGCTTTGAGCCATATTACATTGCCCAATCTTAATCTAGTCCTCTTAGGAAATTGGTCACTAATTCATTTTTAAAATTCACTGAACAAAAAAAAATTAAACTATTTTACTCTATTACTTTGTTTTCCTTTTTATTTGTTTATTCAATTGAATTATTATGACGTTTAGGTGTCAGAAACTGACAGCGTCGATAGGCAAGTTTAGAAATGATAAGGTAGTTTAGTGATCGACAAAGTAGTTGATCTGGTGTATTTCATAATTAAGTTAACAACGAATGCGAAAGGTTAGTGGTTCGAGTTGACTTGCAGCGCCGCGCCGCGCGCCGGGTGTATTTTTAGAATTTGAGATCCACGTGATTATGTGTCTCAACTATATGAAGAATCTATAGTTAAGGGCTTAAGTAGAAATATTCTCCATATTTAGCAATTTTAAACCTTTATTTTCCTTTTTTTGACTGGAAAATTTCTAATTCCCTTTTATTAAAAAACTATCATCCGAAAATGTCTAAATAGTGACAGTTTTTTTTTTTTTTTTTTTTTTTTTTTTTTTTTTTCTTCGCAGGAAGGTGAGAAATCTTCAGAGACACTATAAGCCCGATGCTTATAGTAGTGTCAGATTTTTACTGACTAAAACTCACCTCCCTTATCTTCTATATTATTACTACAACTAAGTCCAGCTTAACAAGTAGTTTTAGCGTCATTTTGTTCGCGTTTTGTCAGGAAGCTCCCCAACGAGAGGACCTGAAGATTCCACAAAATTCGAGTGGAGAGATTAATTTGTTTGCGCTAGATCAGAAGGTCTTGTTCGGTGCAGACGCCGAAAAACGAACGCCTCGCTAACAGATTGTTGGATTAAGTTATTACTATGATTTCTAAGTCGTGATCTTAGCTCTGTAGCAAATTTTTTAATTTCGTTTTCTACATATTTTATATTTAAATCTCTATGTAAGTCGCTATTTCTTACATACCATGGAGCATTTACTATTATTTTAAGTACTTTGTTTTGGTATGTTTGCAAAATTTGTATATTTCTTTCGTTGGTACAACCCCAAAGTTGTATACCGTACGTCCAAACTGGTTTCAGTACTTGCTTATAAATAAGAAGCTTGTTATAAACGCTTAGATTGGAATATCTTCCAATAAGCCATGTCAATTCGCGGAGTTTATTTTCGAGTTCATCGCGTTTCTTTTTTACATGAACTTTCCATTTAAGTTTCGCGTCTAGAGTCATGCCTAGATACTTCGCTTCATTAGCGTATGGAATTTGCACAGAATTTATATAAATAGGTAAGTTATATACTTTTTTATACGTAAAATTTGTGTGCGTCGATTTCGTTTCATTAAGAGCAATTCGCCATTTCTTTGTCCAATCTGAAATGCTATTTAATGCCTTTTGAAGCTTAGAGGTTGCCGTTTCTATTGAATCCGATATTGCGAGTACAGCTGTATCATCGGCAAAAGTGCCTAAAGTTGTGCCTTCTGTTTGGGGTATATCTCGGGTATAAAGAACAAACAAAATCGGTCCAAGGACGCTACCCTGGGGAACCCCAGCGTTTATTTCTTTAAACTCCGAATACTCCGTTCCTTGCTTAACTCGAAAGAATCTATTTTCTAGGTACGATTCAAGAATGTTATATATTTGCTCTGGAAAGACTTTTAATTTATATTTTAGCCCGTCATGCCAAACTTTGTCAAAAGCTTGAGAAACGTCAAGAAATGCAGTTGAGCAAATCTTTTTTTCTTCAAATGCTTTTTCAATTTCGTTAGTTATTCGGTAAACCTGATCAATTGTCGAGTGATTATTCCGGAAACCGAATTGGTGGTCGGGAATTAAACGTTTTTCTTCAATAATTGGTAGCATTCGTTTAAGAAGCAATTTTTCAAATATTTTAGATATAATTGGTAAGAGAGAAATTGGTCTATACGATTTTTTCTCATTCGGTGGCTTACCCGGTTTGGGGATCATTATTACTTCGGCGACTTTCCATTGCGTGGGTACGTAAGCAAGTCTTAAAGCAGCGTTAGTGAGCTGTAAGAGCTTAACCATTGCTTTTTTAGGCAACTCTTTGAGGACACGACCGTTAATCAGGTCGTAGCCAGGAGCTTTATTATTTTTCTGCCGTTTTATTTCCTGGACAAGTTCAGTCAAAGTAATATTCCTGATAGAAAAATTTTCCGGCGCTGGTTGGAGCTCTCCGTCATTAGTCAGAAACTCTTGACCATCGAAAGGTTTGAACGTTTCCTCAAGGTGCTTAGCAAATAAATCCGCCTTTTCCTTATCAGTTTTTGCCCATTCAGAATTATTTTTTCGAATAGGTGCCGACATTATTTGAGGCTTTTTAATACCTTTTATCGTCTTCCAAAGAGAATAATTCGTTTTTTTGTCTGCTGTTAGGCTTTCAAGATAGGCAGAATTCTCGCTGTTTTTAAAATCTCGTAACAAATTTTTAATCTTGTTTGATAAAAAGTTGACGACACTTTTATGCTGAGGAGCACGTGATTGCTGCCATACTTTTCGAGCTTTTCGTTTTTCGCGTATCAATTCTTTTATATCTTCTGGAATTTTTTCTTCGTATTGCCTTGACTTTTTACTACAGATCGGAGTATTATTCCAAGCTGCTTCTTGAACAATATTTATAAATTTTTCTGTTTCATCTTCTAACTCAAACGGAGTTTGCAAAGAGACGTTCAGTATAATTCTATTTTCGCAATCTTCTTTGAATTTATCCCAATTTGTGTTATTATTTGTTAAGATTAGGGGCTTTTCTTTTTCGATTACGTTACTGTTTATTGTTAAGATAACGGCCGAGTGATCCGTAGAAAAATCGAAGTTATCATCTACTGTCATATATTTTCTGTTCATTCCTCTTGCGATGAAAAAGTCAACAAGATCGGGTGTTTTCGCTGTATCGGTTGGCCAATACGTTGGTTTTCCTGATGAGAAAAATTTAACGTTACATTCAATACCCGCTTTGTAGAGTTGTCTACCCTTCGTCGAAATACAACGTGATCCCCAAAATGAATGTTTCGAATTGAAGTCGCCGCCAATAATAAATTTTGGACCTAAAGCGTTGAAAAGATCTTTAAAATCGTTTTTGTCTATCTTGGACCGAGGAGGACAGTAAATAGACGCAATATTAAAAAATACGTGTCTAACTTTTATGCTAACGGAAGTAACTTGCATTGTATCGAGCTCGATATTTATCTCAAACGAATGATTGATATTTTCTCTGATAAATACTGAAGAACCACCCCTTGCTCTTTCGGATGGATGGCATGCGTGGTAAGCCGAATAACCTTTAATACTTAAATTTGATTCTTTTTTCAAATGAGTTTCAGAGATCAAACAAATATCTATTCTTTCGTTAAGTAGAACCGTTTCTAGTTCTTCGATTTTTGCGGTAAGTCCGTTCGCGTTCCATGTTATTATTTTGAGTTGTTGGGACAACTGATCCATGTTTACGGTAAATTTGGTGTTTTAAGAGCCGCCGACTCAAATTTGTCCAATTTCTCAAGAATAATTGTGTTAATTCTCCCTTGTTCTTCTAATCGTTCAAGTATAAGGGAAAATACATTTTGAACGGAGTCAGGTTTAATAGTTTTAGGTTTTTCGGGCGCCGTGACTTGAGCGTACGTGTTCGTCTTTTTTGTTTTTATGTTTTCTGAGGGTAAAACGTTTTCATTATTTTTCCCGTCCGTTTTACTCGACGCTTGAGTATTAGTCTTGGTTTTTAATTTTAATTCTTTGTTTTGCTTTGAGGTATTTTTTTTAGTTTTCTTACTAAATTCTTCGCGCCTCTTTAACATTTCCTTTGCGACCTCACAGCCACGGTAATTTGCTGGATGATTACCTTTGCAATTCGCGCATGTAGCCGGAGTTTCTTTTTTAAGACGGCATACATCAGTCATGTGCTTTCCCGCGCATTTAACGCAAACGGGGTCCTTCTGACAATAAGCTGCTGTATGGTTAAAACCTTGACATCGCTTGCACTGAGGAATAAGGCGTTTGTTCTTTCTTAGTGGTTCGATTTTTACAACAATATTCATTATAGTTTTAATATTATAAACATTGTCTACATTTTCATTTTTATCGAAACTTAGAATAAAAAGCGGAAGAGCGCGTTTTATATAAGCGGTTTCGATTCCTTTTTCTCGCTTCAAAAGATTTGTTGCGTCAAGAATCTTAAATCCTTTGGTTTTTAAGTCCGAAAGGATGTCTTCTTTTGAACAAGAGGGATGAAGTCCTCTAGCAACTACACGTAGAGGTCTTTCTTCTTTAATTGAATAACTATACCATTCAATTTTTTCATCGCTGAGTTTTTTCGACAGTTTTCTATAAGAATCTGAATCATTTACGTTAATTTTCCACGTATTATTGTGAGTGGATGTAGCTTTGAAATTCTTTTGCGCCGTTTCTTTCAGAATAGGAAGAATTTTGTTATAATCCGCTTGACCAACGATGTTTATCGGTGGAGGAAGTTTCTTATTCGCAGAAAACTGATCTTTCCGTGTAATTTTATTTGACAGTTTGTGAAAATATTCAAAGCAAACAAGCTTAAACACACCTTTAAATTGGAATTCCCAACTGTAGACTGGACCATTCTATTCACAGTTCTTATATGATTAATTGTACAAAGTAAATTGTTAAAAGTTAGTCATTTCGTAATTTTAACTTTAGAAAATTTTTGAGAGATAGTAAGAAGATAAAAACGTTTAAAATTATTTAAATCATCTTTCAAGCTTAATAAATAGTGGGGCCGAAAGGCATTAGTAATAAGTATTATAGTTTAGTTGTAAGTTATGGATAATAAAGCTAGTCTTATGAATTTTTATCTAGCTTTAAGAATGAATTATTGAAAATGAACTTAAAATAAAAATGCGTTTTACTGTCATACTAGAGGTCTTGGGTTCAATCCCTGCCTGTGCCATCTTAAGTTTTTTTTTGATAAATCCTCCAAGAGCAATTCTTGTCATGAAAAGTGCTTTTTTTAAATTAGCCGTTCGGGTTCGGCTTAAAACTGTAGGTCCCCTCCATCCCTGGCAATTTTGCTCGCAGACAGAGATGGTTGAGAGTTGTAAGTCATTAGGTTCTAGTTCTCAATGGATTGTTGCGCCATCTAATTTATTTATTTTCAAATTACTAAAAATGGCTTTAACATTTTATTAAATCGTTTAAAAATTTGCGCCAGTCTTTAATCGAAGAACTACTTTTTCTAGATTACAAAATGTTTCGCTCAAAAGGTGATTTTAACCATGAAATGTCTTGCAAACAAACAACGCTTGCAAAATTATTGAATTTTATTATCAAAATGGGTGCTCGATTGAGAAATTTCATTGCCCGCTTCTTCCATGTTATGGTCAGTTTAATCTCCCTTCTGAGCGGCTAGTCAGGGTATTGTGACTAAATTTTGCTTTTCGCTTATGTAGAGTGCGAACTGAGAAGAATATCGTAGCTCTATCGGCCAGTAGTGATAGGGATGAACTTGAATTGTCGATTCGGCGCCTACTACGTAGATAATTTTTGCTGAAGAAAGTAGGTGTGGAGCCTTAAAAAATACAGCTGGTGCAAGAAATGAAGTCGAACAGCCTAACACAATGCCAAATTTTTGGTGAATGGGCTCTTATTTTTCGAGAAAAATTGTGTTAAACGACGAAGCTCATTTCTGGTTGAATGAATGCGTGAAAAAAAACAAAACTACCGTATTCAAAGTTAAGAGCAGTCAGAAGCATTGCAAGAGCTACCAATACATCCAAAAAACAACAAAGCCTAGAATGACATTTTTAGGTAAGGACGTGTGCCAACATTTTATTCGTTGGAGTGTGGATCGTATTTGGAAGCTGAATTAAGTTTGACAGTTCGTTGCAATCAGATTGCAATTCGCGACGAACACTTTAGCACTTTTCACATGAGCACGACCAACGACCAACGAATGAACGAATATTCGTCGATTTTGACATTTCTTTCACATGAGAGCTTTTAATTCGTCGCGAATGAAGTTTGACTTTTAGGTTATGTAGCGCGCGAACAATTTATTCGTTGCAGTGTGGATGATATGTGGAACGCGATCAATTTATTCGTTGCAGTGTGAATGGTATGTGGGACGCGAATAAAGTTTGACAGTTCGTATCAACTAGAATTTTGTTCGCGACGAATAAATTTGTTTTCTTAAATTTATTAATATACAGATATTGAAAAGTAAAAGTATGCATCATAAATCAAATAGAAACTGTATTGCTATCGTTTTGTTAAGATTTTGTGTTCAAATATGTCTTCAAACGTATATAAAATCACATTTTGTAATTCATTCGTCGTTCGTTGGTCGCGCTCATGTGAATGCTACTTTTGTTTTCTTAAATTTCATTTATTTTGGCAATGAAAAAGCTAATTTGATTACATTT
Organism: Eupeodes luniger; assembly: GCA_951509635.1. NCBI lineage: Eukaryota > Metazoa > Arthropoda > Insecta > Diptera > Syrphidae > Eupeodes > Eupeodes luniger. The sequence continues at coordinate 62,676,188 of OX608073.1, read as the reverse complement.
AGATTAACTTGAACTTTTTTTATCTTTTTGTTTACAATTTGCATGGAATTAAGTTTTAAAAATAACATTTATTCATTCATTCGTCGGTCGTTGATCGCTCTCATATGAATAGTTGTGGTTAGTAGTTTTATTGCGCATAATGGAAGAGCTTGACTTGAATGACGTTTCAAAAAGACTTTGCCTCATGCCACACAGCACTGGTAACAATTGGCAGGTTCAGACGACATAAGGGACTTGAAAGTAAGGCAAGTTTCTAGTATCTGATTGGAAAGCTGCCAAAAAATGCCTTCCAATTAAGGCAACTTCAATGGGAAGTTGACTGGAAAGTTAGTCAAGAAAAATCTCCCTAACTATCAAATGAATTATACTAATGTCAAATTGACGGCTTATCATATTTTTTCATTCAGCTGAAAACTGAACTTTATTACCCTGTGATTAATTTATGTAAAAGGGTTCCTTGTAAAATTGGAAAAGGAATAAGTAACATTTCTTTAAAATACAAAATACAAGTCACGATGGACTTGTAGCTTGCCTGAGGAGTGTTTTGTAGACAATTATGTTTTGGTAGTTTTTGCACGATCAATTGAAGCTAGAGGTTAGTTAAGTAAAGTTCCTAGTTTGAGATTATAAAACTTGAAAAACAAACTAGTTGCCTTGGTCAAAATGTACTTTAAAAGAACGTTGTTAACTGCAAATTAAGTCCCTTATGTTGTCTGAACCTACCTTATGGACCAATCGCGAGTTACAATTAGTTTTACTTGTTCCACAAAGGAAACGAAGTCACAAAGAACCCGGTGTTTTGTTCCTTATGTTATTTTATTTAATTATTGTTTATACATTTATAAAATTTATTTTTTATTTATTATTCATTACTTCTTAATGCACAATTATTTATAAAAGATTTTCCACACTTTTCGATCAAAGCAACAAATTTGACTTGCTAAACATGTTATTTTTATAGTAAAATCCAACACCTGGCTTAGTACATTTTTATATCCATATTTTAATCACATTAAACGTTCTGTAACCATTTACCTACTAAAATGTCCATAGATAGATACTATGGTCGTATGTATCTTAAAGAGTTGTGTACCCAATCGTTATTATTATTATGAAGGTTTGATTTGATTTATTAGATTGTTAATTAATGGCGTTGATCTATTTAAAAATATATTTTCTATATGAAGCACATACCATACATATTATGATGGTTTATTAAAGAGATAACATTGTTATTTTTTGGTTAATTTGTATGGTTTTTGTTTTGCTGTAATTTAAGGTATGAGGCTAGTCAACTTGTAATTCAAGGTAAAACACTACTTTTAGGTCATAAAAGTCAATTTCAATTAACTTTGGCTATAAATATACATAAGACTTTGGGATAATTTTATAGATACGATGTACCTATAGTGTGTCAATAACGCCTTTGGCCATGTATCTAGTAGAACCTATATACTTATAAGCTTTGTTGCTATATTTTAATGACAAATAGGTACCACATTTACTTACTCTACTCCACAGGCAAATTGTTGTCAACTTAAAATTAATTGCATTTTTAAGTTAGGTTGAGTTTTGTAGCCAACATAAGGTTTTGACCCGGTATACATTTAAAGGTGAAAAGATAATGGTTTTATGCCTCAGTAATAAATATGTATAGTATTTTTATTTTGCAAGAGTTCCATACGTAGTCTTAGCCTATAGTTATAATTTTGTTGGCGCCAATAAATGCTGGCACTTATAAAATGGTGATTAAAAATAAATAAAAATAAAACAATTTCTTTTGGCTAAGAAAGTCGAAGTTGTCATTATAACAAATGAGTCAGATGCGATGTTTTGAGTGACGCCAAATTACCACAGTTGGAAATAATTAGTCATTGTTGAAGCTGTAGCCACTTGGCTTTCAAAATTTTTGTTTCACTGTTAACTAAATACAGTTTTCGGGAATACAATCGTTTATGAATTCATTATAAAAATGGTATTCATCGATTTCATCTAGAGTTTGGTACTTCAAATTTGGAAGCCACCAATCATTTGACCTTGAAGAGATTGCAATTATTTTGACTTCAACCATTTGACTGCACTTTGCATTTTTTTGAAGTAAGTTTTCATTCTTTCTCAATAAGTCTTTTTCTCTTATATTGAGTGCGCACTAAAGGGGTTATGAATACCCTTATAATGATTAAACACAGTGCGAGTAATTAGGAAGGGAGGACAGGATTAGAATGGAGATGCCGATGCACATTAGTTTTGAATGTCTGCACACATTATAATGAGTGGGAAATATTGAGCCTGGCAAAGCTTTCCACATTCGTGTAGTGCGGCTAAAAAAAGAATCCCTATACTTAACAGTACGTCCGAAGTTGGGCTCAAGGGTAAACTAATAAGCATTTCTAAAAGTACAGGTATTACGGTTCAATTGTTTAAGGGGAGGAATACAACTCGCTATTTCATTGGACCATTGTTGGTGTGAATATATCTATAAAACAATAATAGACAAGAGACTTTGCGACTAAACTCTCTTTTCAATTCTATCCAAAAGACTCAACACGTTATTGGGGCACCAGCCCAAATATGAAAGTCATATGAAAGTCATAGACGAATAAAAGCTTTAAAGATTGTTCAGTCTCCTCAATGCAAGTATACTATCCATGGATAGTGGCATTGGGGAGGGCTACGCTTTTACGACAGTAGACAGCGTTGAGTTTTCGAAACATTAAATTCTACACGGTTTTTGAGTCCCCTTGACAATGCTGTCAAGATCGGAATTTAACTATCATACGCTGCCGTTGGTAGTCCACATCCGAGGAACAAGGATGAGAATCTAAAAACGAACATGAAAAGCTGAGGGTACTGTCATCAACGAAACAGTTTAATGGATTAGAAGTGGCAGACAAGAGATCGTTTATGAATATAAGGAAGCATTTATTTTATAAATTTCAGACTTGAAACCATCCAATACAACTTGAATGGTTATTTCTAATCCAACGAAGAAATTTTTCATCAATATCAAAAGCACGCATTTTTGATAAGAGGGCCTGATGCCAAACTCTATCAAATGCCTTTGAAATATCAAGTGCAATAATCTTACTTTCTCTAAAACGATGTAAAGATTTGTTAAACTGTTCGGTGAGATAAACCATGAGATCACCAGTGGATCTATTGCTACGAAAACCATACTGCCGGTCATTAAGAAGCTTTTGTTCTTCAAGATATTTCTTTAGCGAAAAAAGCTGCGTTACTTTGTTCTTGGAAGAAGGTACGTTAGTGCAATTAGACCACAGCATAGAGGAGTATTCGACCCCAAAATCCGGTCATAGTGAACAAAAAAATCGCACTCGACCCGTTAATTTTCACTTTTCGCATTACTCAATACCCATTCTAACTAAAACCGGTTTTAAATGATAACTTTTGATTCCCTAGTCACCAAGATCTTAGTCTAAATCTAGTAGATTTTCTAAGCTCACGCTACATGAGTCTATTTTGTGTTCTAACCATTAACACTGCAGTCTGTTTTTTTTTGTTGTGATTTGTGGTAATTGTGAAAAATTTCTAATGGATGTCCAAGGTCAAGGTATGTACTTTATTTTAGTATAGACATTTCCATATATTTTATTGATAAAGTATTGAAAATTGAGATGACAGGAATGCATAGAAAAACATGAAAATGTATGTAATTTTCCGTATGAAAAAGGTGTTTTGTTATAGTTCCGGGTACGATTGGGCAAAATTTGGTCTTCTATATTTAACTGTAAATCTTTGTCATCTCATGCACATAAGAAAAAGTCACCCATCTTGTCACATTTTTTTAATGTGTTTTTTTATTATTGAGGTATTTTCAGTCTATTTGCCCTTTGTTGTTTAAAAAATTATGATTAATTTAGATATAGAACCAGATAACATTTAAATGACGAGAAGATCACTATTCATGATCTTCAAGGAAAGCAACAAACGAAAACTGGATGCCAAATTTTTAGAAATGGAAAAAAAGTACAGGAGATCACAAAATGTCCCAAAAATAAATGTAAAATATTAAGGAATGATTTAAAACACTTTAAATCTGATTTGAAATTAAGATGGACTGCAGCTAATCACACGGAACCGAGATTTTTATTAAAAAATGAAAACTGGCTAGATGCTGCTGTAACCTTGCACAATTGGTCAGCAACATCTACCTCAAAACCAGGACGTCCAAATAAACCTTTTGAAGAACTGAGTGATCGCAGTAAAAGGCGAAAAACCAAAGACCTTAGAGAAAAATTTCGAGTCGAAGAATTAACATATGCTGCTAGTGTAAGCCAAAGAAAATGTGGAAACATAGAAGCTTCGAAATTAATAAAAGAAGTCGTTGCCACCCCAACAAGGGCAAAAAAGATTATTAGGATGACCTCCGGGGATCAAACACCTTTAGTTAGAAAACATTCACCATCAGAGGCCTTATCACTTTTGATTGTCTTAGACCTAACTAAGAAGCAGTGTGAGATTCTACATGAATCCAACAAGAATATTTATCCTTCTTATTCGCTGATAAAAGAGGCAAGAAGGAGTGTTATCCCCTTGCAGAGTCAATTCACGTGACAGAATGTGGTGCGGAAGTAAAACTGCAAGATTTATTAAATCACACAGCTTCTAGACTGTGTAAATACTTGGAAGATATTTTAGAAACATGTGATTTTCAAGAAGTGGCTGATTTGGAACTAATATCGAAATGGGGATGTGATGGCAGCCAACAGGCAAGATTTCAACAAAATTTCAAAATGACCAGTATGCTGACGATTCAAACATTTTTCAAAGTTCAATTGTACCAGTGAGACTACAAATTACAATTGGAGATATTAAGAAAACTATATGGCAAAATCCAACACCTTCTTCGCCGAGGTTATGTCGTCCGATAAGAATACGATTCCTACATGAAACTGTGGACGTCACTCAAGCTGAAATAAAATATGTAGAAGACCAAATAAAAGAATTGAAAAAGACACAAATAACACACCCAAATGGTTCTGCTATGTATGTTTCACATTCCCTGTGTCTGACAATAGTAGATGCCAAAGTATGTAATGCAGCTACAGGCACAACATCGACAATGAAATGTTATATATGTGAAGAAACTTCCAAAAATTTCAATAATTTGAACACTGCTACTACCAGCAATGAGAATCCTGAAGCACTTAGGTTTGGAATTTCCATATTGCACGCAAGAATACGGCTACTAGAAACTCTTTTGCATATTGCGTACAAATTACCACTAAAAAAATGGCAAGCTAGGAGTCAAAACGAAAAAGATGTAGTAAAATTAACAAAAGAAAAAATTCAAAAAGATTTTAAAATTAGAACAGGATTAATTATAGATATGCCAAAAGCCGGATTTGTCAATTCCAATTCTGGCAATACATCCAGACGTTTTTTTAGCGATCCAGATACAGCTTCTGAAATCACAGGTATCGACATACGCCTTATACAAAATTTAAGAATAATTTTAGAAGCTATTTCTTCTGGATATGCAATTGGTTACGATAAGTTCGCGAAGTTTGCAAGAACCACTGCTGAACTATACGTATAGTTATATAACTGGCATCCAATGACACCAACACTCCACAAAATACTTCAACATGGCCCTGTTATAAATAAACATGCCCTTTTGCCGATTGGCCAATTATCAGAGGAATTATCTGCAGGCCTGAAACAAACATTTCAGAAGCTATAGGCAAGATTTTTCAAGAAAATTCTCTAGAGAACTGTGCAATAGAGATGTTTTTAATAGACTCCTGCTGACTTCGGACTCTTTCTTGAGCTGTCAACGGAAACGAAAGAAAAATAAAACCAGTGAAAGTTTCTTACCAGAAACAATAGAATTGTTCTTGGAGGAAAACTCGGATAATTTTTAAATGAATTACAAAATTAAAAAATTAAAAAAATGAATTAAATAAATTAAAAAAAAATAATACATAATTGCAAATGTTTGTTTTGTTTAACCTGAAATATTAACAATTTTTATAAATTTAATGCATAAATTAGTAAAATGAATTAAGTTAAATTGAAAACAAAAAATGAATTAATTTTTTTTTAAATTTAACCCGAAAATTTTTTTCAGTGTAACTTTTTAATGCATCATAACAAGCTATAGAATAATGTTTTAGGCCGATTCCAATGAGAAAAACATACAAAATATTTTTGACCAGATTTTGGGGTCAAATACTCCTCTGTGCACACTTAGAGGGTGAGGAGGATTTGCCTTTTTTAGACTCAGGCTGGACAAATGCTGTTTTCCATCCACTCGGAAAAAGAACTGTAGAATAGGACAGATAAAATCGTTTACGCTTTCAAGTACAGGGGGAGTCATGAAACTCGTGCAGCAAACTGTCAAATTGGCTTTATCAACCGAGCTTTGTATTCTTTTAAAATCCTTGTATTCTTTTGAAGTCTTTTCAATCTTTTGAAGGCTTTGCATTGAATTGAAAAAAATTATTGCGGACGTCAAACGATTGGTGATTGCAAAATTTAAAGTACCAATATTTAGGTAAATTCAATGAATGCAATTTTCATTTCAATGTAATCTTGAATTCGATAAATGCTTTATAATAAGAATGTTCCCAAAACATTGCATTCTTGAACTTAGCTTTCCAACACAAAGTTGTAACGTGTTTATTTTTTAGAAGTATAAAACTTTATGTTGGCAAAATTATTTAAACTGCCGGCTATTTTGTCAGTTGTCAAGTTATTTATTTTTAGTTTGGTTCGGCTTTTCAAATAGACTGACGGTTGAAAAACGCTTATTTATTTTGCAAATAATGATTCTTGTTTTCCGAAATCGGATTTTTTTTAGCGATTTAGCTAAAATTTGGTTGAATGGATACGTCAATAAACAAAGCTCATCAATTTTTTTAAATTTTAAGTGCTAAAAAAATCATATTGGGTGTATTTATAAAAGATGTTAACTTTTTCAAATAAGGAGTTAAACGCACTTTTTATATTACATTAAAAAAATGTTATATTCCATTTCTGCAAATTATTAGTTGCAGTATTATTTGGGCTTCAAATGTAAGACAAATAAACAATAATTAAACTATAAAAATAAATAAATTGCTTAAATTTAAAATGTACTCTCGTAATTTGTTTATTTTATCCTTAACAATATAAAACTAGTATAAGTATTTAATTTTGTCATAATTATTATGTTTGTTTAACAAACAATTCTAGCAACATTTAAGCTATCATATACAACATCTGCATCAGCGATAAATTTGTATTCAAATGCATTCAAAGAACTCAATTAACTCAAATTAGCATTTCACCTCACATTTATTTATATGTTTATTAATAAAAATTATTATTTTACTACATACTATTAATAATTCTAGAATTAACAGATCTTTAGTTAATGATACACAAAATGACAACTTTGATATGTCATTGATATTATATACATCAATTATTATACATTATTGATTTATCGGTGTTTTATTTATTTTATTTTGAGATCATTATGCTCATTTCTATAACAATTAAGTATATCCTTAACCTTAAACTTGATAAAAATTGTCAAAATTTTATTGTTTTATAAGAACACAATGTCTCATTTTGAAGTCATGTGCGCTATATCAAGTTAAAAGAAAGAAAAACAAAGGCTTTAATTTAATGTGTAATTAAAAATTCAAGTTCAAAGATAAAACAACGCGCTGCAATTAACCGACTTATTTTCAGCTAAAATAAAATTAAAACATTTTGGGATAGATACATGGATATTATTTTTATCTTCGTAGATGATCTTAATTTTTGAAGATTCAAAAACTTTGCTTTATAATACTCATTCAGAATCTTAACCAAAATAATGGCTTATCCATTTTTCGGTTTCAAAAGTATAGGGCTGGAATTCGAAATCTGTCAAACTAAGTTGTTTTTTTTTGCAGTTGAAAGTCTGACATTTATGAAAATGAATCGCTTAACTATTGCACAACGCGTACAAATTGTTAAAACCTACTACAAAAATGGTGTTTCTGCCACAGCCACATATCGTGCTTTAAGAGGAGATTATGGTTAACATAATCGTCCTACATAGCAATTGGCTAAATTTTGAAGAGACTGGATTGGTTACAGATATTGTAAGGCCTGTGCATCATCGTTTAGCTCGTACCACTGAAAATATCGCTGCTGTAAGTGAAAGTGTTGCCGAAGACCCGAATGTCTCGATTCCTCGTCGCTCTCAGGAATTAGGACTGTCTTATGGCACATTATGGCGTATTTTGCATTTGGATCTACACCTACATTCATATAAAGTCCAGCTCACATTTTTCGAACAAAAGCGACAAAGCACATTTCTCACTCTGTTTGTATGTTAATAAACAAAATTGTCGTATTTGGGGTTCTGAGAATCCTCAAGTAATTGAAGAGAGGCCATTACATACACAGAAAGTCACTGTTAGGTGCGTTCTTTGGTCCGGAGGTGTGATTGGACCTTACTTCTTCGAAAACGACCGACGATGGAAGAACTAACCGTCGATTCGGAGCGTTATGGTCATATAATAACCGATTTTTTTTGCCTGCTATTGAAGCAGTTTTAACAAGACGGTACCACATGCCACATTCCACAGAAATCGAGCGAATATGGCTTTATTACTAGAGACAATTCCTGGCCCACGTAATTTCTCGTCGTAGCGATATCAACTGGCCACCAAGATCATGCGATTTGACACCACTGGACTTTTGTAGGGCTACGCAAAAGGCCGTGTTTATGCATAACATTTAACTCTTGAGAACTTTAAAACCAACATTCGTCAAGTTATGGCTGAGATATCGCCCAATATGTGTCCAAAAGTGGTCGAAAATTACCTCAACAAATGCCTGTGTATGCGTCGTACTTGGGGGAAGCTTTTTTCGACGTTCATATCTCAAAAACAAGTAAAGATATATTAGTTTAATTTTGTTGACCAGTGTTGTCATTGTAACTTTATCAAAATTGGAAAAACTTGGGAAATATACATATACTATGTACAAATACGTTGGCTTTAGGGCAGGACTTACTTAATGGAGTACGAGCTTGTAAATATTGCAAACTGATATTTGGTTTGAATTTACACTGAAACAATGTCTTGAACTTTTTATAGCAACTGAATGTACAAATTGAGTAACTTTAGACTATAGTTGTTTTAAAACAATAACGTCAAAAATGTGGAAATTCAAAATTAATCAATATAGTTCCTTTCAACACCAGGTTAATCTTAGAGTTGTACAGAGTTCGAAACAATTTAATTTTTGACAACAGGACAAAGTCGAACTTTTGTGAAAAGCTTAATTCATATACTTCATGAACACTTCCTACTAAGTTCTTTTAATTTGGAGCAAAAGCAACAAACACAAGGCGGGTAAAAGGAGGTGTCATTGAAGTCGAAATATTATATAGATAATATTGTTTGTCAAAATTCTGTATTACAAAAATTCAGTAGAAACAAAATTTCAAAATTATGTATGGTCAAAATTCAGAATTTCAAAATACTCCGAAAAATATAATCTTTTTGATAATGTAAAGAAGTTCGTACGATTTTTCCAATCAACAACATTTTGAAGTATAGAACTTTTAAAAATAAATATTTTTGAGAATATAACTATACTACTTTGAAAAACATTTAAAGACGATAACATTTATTAATTTTGTTTAACTTAAAAAGTTGTTAGCTTTTAAGTTTTAAGTGACTTTTTCTATGAACATATCAATATTTTGATGTTTTGTTTTTCTCTTAGATACATTTCTCTTTGTAAATTTCTATCATAAGTTCTATAGTATTAATCATCTTTTCTATGCCTTTTTATTGAATTCTGAACCAACATAAGTTTACAGGGTTCTGAAATACGGAATTTAAAGGTGTGTCTAGACCAAATACATTTCGAAAACAGAGAAATATTACTTAAATGTTTTCCTATTTCTGAAATGTTTTTCAAAAAAAAATTTAAAACATTTCAGAAACACTCTTACAACAATATTTCAGACACACAGAATTCTGAAAAACAACACATTACTCGGAAACTATTTATTTTTTTAAATAGGTTGTAGATGCACTTCTCAAACAAGGTTTGACGGGTTTTTCTCCGTGTAACACAAAACATTCAATAAATTTTTATAATCCAGAACATATTTTGGGCGATTAAATTTAATTTTTTGGGTTATGTTTGGGAACATTAATATTTTCAATCAAAAAATACAGTTTTAGAGTAGTGTCGGAATGCCACTCTCTCACGTTTATTTTGACACAAAATGATATAATATAATTTAATTGTTTTTAGAAATGGGTTACATATATTTAAAATACTGTATCTCAAAATACTGTATACGCAAAATACTGTATGATCAAAATACAGTATCTTAAAATTCTGTATTACAAAATTCTGTATATAAAAATTCTGTATATAAAAATTCTGGGGTGGAATCGGTTAAGGTGATTGTTGATAAATGACAATGAAAATAATCGAATTTGGTCTATGTAAGGTGATAGTTAAATTGATACCTAAAAAGCTGTCACAACAAAAATGTGATAGTCATTTTCAAACAAATATTTTTATTCCGAATAGAGCTACCAGACGTTTACAGAAACTAGTGGAATATTTTCTTAGTCAGCTTTTTTAATTTAAAAAACACATTCTTGTGACCGACATTCGAAAAAAACCAGAAAAGTAAGAATTTTATTCAAACACCGCCAATTTGATACTTTTATTTAAATATTTTATAGAAATCATTTTAAAATTTCACTATGGCAACAATGAATTTTGACAATTCTAGTCTGAAATTGAATTAAGTTGAATCATCTTACACAGACGGAATGAAAATGATAGTCAATTTGAATATCAAAAATATGATAGTCAATTATCACCTTAGCCGATTCCACCCCTGTATTTCAAAATGCTGTAAATAAGGCTGAAAAATAATTTTTATTTGTCAGCCTAATAACAGCATTTTTAAATATAGAATTTTGAAAACAAAATAATCAACAATTGCATAAATAGTTGCACAAAACTAATTGATCTGTCAAAACTTCCAATATTATACAGTATCATGAAATACAGTATTTTGACAATACATCATTTTGTGATACAGTATTTTTAAATACAGAATATTAACCATTCAGTATTGTAAGTTATGACCATACAGTATTAAACAATATAATTCATCATTTTGACCGTAAAGTATTTTAAAATACAGCATTGAGCAGATTGACCGAAAATGTGTGCTGTCTCTCAATATTTTTCTTATACAAATCATTTGAGTAGTTTTTAAGATATTCTTGTAACTTTTTCATAAGAATTCGTTTTGGAGGTTACTCAAATAGAGTAAAATGAAATCGAGATCTTAATTGGAAACCAAGTGAAATTGTTTCAGAGGCTTCTATTCTTCGATCGATTTTATAACTTCTAATACCCTTCGAAATTACTTCAAGTGAAATGAAAGTAACTGATATGCGTATACTACATAAGTCAATAAACAATTATGCTGACTGTCATAAATTGTATAACTTTGTTCTGTTTTTATTTCTACAAATTTTAGTGTTTTTTCTTTGGATTGTATTGATGGGCATTATAGCTATCTGTGGATTTGCGTTTTTTGTGGAAGGCAGTTTTCAAATATCGGTTGAAAAAGTCTGATCTTGATCAAGGCAAGGCACAGTCAGAAAAGTGTCTTAAAGTCTTAAAGGAAGATTGTTTCACACGAAATGTTATGGGGAAGACATTTGTCCTTCAAAAAATTTATTTTAAATGCTATATATGTACATATGTCCTCAAATATAAAGTAAAATCAGCAACTTTCCATGAACGAAGTTTATTTCAAAAATAAGTTTAGCTTCATTTTCCCTAATTGTTTAAAACAATTTCCTCTTGTCGAATTCAAATCACTTGAAAATCGCAAAAATCAAAACTTGGAACACATTCACTTCATATTTAAGCATGAAAAATAAAGATATCGATATCGATAAAAGTGAATTTCAGAAATGAAATTCTTATTTTGAATGGATTTCAATTTCATTTCGAATTAAAATGAAATGTAGAACTTAGCTTATTAACATTTCTATCGATATCGGTTTTGGAAAAAAATTCTTTTATTATTTAAATTAAAAATACCTATAAGCATACGAAAAAAATGTAAGTTATGGAAAAACTTTTTCTAATATTATCTTGTTTTTGACCTTAGTTATATCTTTGAATTACTTTGATTTTTGAAAAAATAATAATTCCTTTCACTCTAAATCGAATTTGAACTTAATTTTGGAATGGTTTTTGGATTTGTTGCATCGATAGTCGGAACCAATAGATATCACTCTCAAATCTTAAAAAAAATATTTACATTGAATTAAGGCGACTCATTTTGAATTTTGTTTAAAATTTAAAAATTTCTGCCTCAAATCTTCACATCTTCAACTCTTTTCAACTGTCAAGTGGGAACGGAGATACAACGAAGCTCGTTGTCAAATATATGTATATGTAGTCACCTCAAAGGAATACACCTCGTTTGAGGTGTACTGCTTTTATTTTCATTTTGTGACATTTTTATAAAATATGTGGTCTCCGCAATCTCATGATTGCTGTCAATAATTTTAAATTCCTTCTTTGGGATTTCTTTATGTTTTTTTTTAGAAAAGCTTGTATTAAAGTTAAAGTTTTATAATTTAAAAATATAATACAAAATACAAAGCTTCTTGTTTAAAAACTATAATTTGAATGCCTTCAATACAAAAAATTAGGCTCATTCTATTACTGTTCAATTAAATTCCTTTGATTTTACGAATTTCTTTCAATATCGTTTTGTATACGAACTTGACAGGACTTTTAACTTAATATCACAAAAAATCGGTAATTGTTGAAGCCTTAAAAAAAAGCCAAATTTCAAAAATCATTTACAGTTGCGTTAATATATTATCAAGTAATAAGCTGAGATTTAGAGACATCCCTTTTTTGTTTAAAGGTTAAATTAAGGTCATGGAAGCATAAGGTAATCTGAACAAAATACATTCCTCTTTTTAAAAAATACATTTTACTAGTAAATATTCATAATACAATGCTACCGGTCTTACTAAAATTTTATTTTACACTTTTTTACATATTCAAATTTGTCTTGGTCTTTTTTTTAAATAAATTAAATAGAATTATTATTTTATATTTTTACCTTTTTAATGATCCTTACCTGCAAAAATTAAAACAAAAAAAATAGAAAAAAAAATAAGTTATTTATGTTGGCATGCAAAAAACACCGTCGGCATTAGAAAATTCTCAATATCGATGTATAAGAACTCGGACGACATCTTTACCTGACAGTATTAGAGTTTTCAAAATACATCTAATGCTGCCCGGTAAGATGTGAACAGATGTCCTTTTTAAATAATATTTCTTAAAAAAATTAGGAGAAATTCAAGTCCAAAATCTCGTTCGAAACTTGATGACTGCCATCCGGATACGAATCCATATTTTATTTTTATTTTAAATCCAAAATAATTATTTTTACAATTCCATTTAAATGTCACTGTCACTTATCAATCAAAAATAAAATGTCACTTTTGTGTTTTTTTTTTTGCTATTATTTATTTCAGTTAGTTAGGTATGTTTGTTTAGTTAATTTTACACTTTTTGAATTTATGTATAAGTAATGTTTGTAGTTAAAAGTAAAAGAAAAAATCCAAAATAAGGAAAGTCACTTTTTAAAGGTAGGAATTATGGCCGACGAAGGTGACAGATTTTATTTTTTTTAATTTTTGTTCGAATTTAAATCTGATTCGATTCGATAAACCGTCACTACCGAACCGATTCGATTGATCTCATCAGGACAAATGATTCAAAAAACCTACACAACTTTTGTCGATCTACATAATTTCCGTATGTGAATGCGAAGAACTTTAAAATGTGTAGGAAAGGAAAATCAATTTAAACAAAAATTGTCTTATTTATATATTTATGTAGTATGTCTTCCGTTAACGGCTGCGCGAAGCGAAAACTAAATACATCCGACCGCTATGTTGTTCACACGTCGAGTCCCGGAATACGTTTAAAATCCGGCGTGATCCGACACTGCTATGGCTGTCACTGCCGCGTATTATATTCTGGTTGGCTCGAGGCAGCGCCACCGTCAAATGAGCGAGTGGCATTTTTGTGGAGAAGATCGAAGTGCATGTCGCGTTTTTGGATTCGAAGCAGCAACTAGCAACGGTGGCGGCCACCGCGGCCGGTTCATTTCGATCGGATCGTGTAATAGCTTCTGGTTCTGATAATGTGGAATAGGTATGTCATTTGCCGTATACCGTATGCATGCGCTCCCCTTTTTCGGTGAACGACGATGAAGATGGTAGTGTGTGCGCGGTGTTAGTAATATTTTTTTTCTCTATGCACACATGTGCCTTGGCGAATGTGGAAGCGATAATCGATATCAAAAGTCAAAATCGCGGCCATCTATTGGTTAATAACAAATAATGAACGAAGCCTCACGGAAACGTTAGAAAACACCACACACATACACATGCAGTTTGTTCGAAATAGTATCTATGTATACGAATCCAATATGCCAAATGGAGTGTGCTCCTCTCTCACAATTCGAAAATTTATTTTCTTTTTTCTTCTTTTGGGGACGAAGAAGTTGGGGAACTGTCAGCCGAGAGTTCTATATTATACTCTCAGTGTTTCGATTCCATTCTATTCTACAGGAATTTTGAGCAAAAGACAGAGAGGGAGAGAGAGAGAAAAAGAGAGAGATTTATGTATGTGTTTGAAAATAGAATAATCACTTTCTATAAGTCACTATCAAAAAAACCTTAGTTGACGACAGCAGGAAAAGTGAAACGAGAAAGTAATTTCATTCTATTTTCGGTTATAGGTATTTCTTCTTCGAAAATTCGATAATCGATCTTTCGAATAGTAAACTTTGAGTTGAAATTTCAAAAATGATGTTAAACAAGTTGATAAATGCCTAGGTGTACATTAATTTCGAGTTCGAAGTTCGAACTTATATGCATTACCATGACTGTGAATATAAGGAAAATAATTTATAATTCAAAATAAAAATTGCAACTGGAAGCAAAACCTGAATTAGTTGCAGTGTAGCGAGTAACGTAAAGTGTTGAAGTGTTGAAGTGTGACACATTTTGACGTACACACCAGTAAATATTTTTAGAATACATTTTTGTGACAAATGGAAGAAAATGATTAGGTGTCTGCAAGAGAACATTTGTAGAAGCTTTAAATTTTGAAAGGCTTATGCAGATAGTTACCCTCATGGATTTAGACACCTTACCAAATAAGGCCTTTAAAACAAAAATATGTTAAAATCTAAATTAATGAGTTTAGGTCAATAGATTTCAAAAAAATTATGTATTCAATATTTAGTTTGTGTTGTTTTTATTATCCTAAATTTTGAATAATTTATCTATTTAGATAAAGTTATTTTCTAAATTCATTATTAAAATTAGCTTTTTAATGTGATATTTATACTTTACAAAAAATATAATAATATGTAAAAACTGTACGAACGAATATTTAACTCTTATAGTATCAGGTGTGTTCTTGAATTTGATTGTAATAGTTTTGAAAGTAGTTTTTTTTTTTGGTTTGACATCGAAATTAATTAGGAAATTACTATGATTGTTTCTTTTTTGTATGTTTTTGGCAGAAGATAAAAATTGTTTTTGATTGTGACAGATTTAGATTTCCCAGCTCTTTACACTGGTTTTAGTGCAAGTTGCTATAGACATTGTTATGTCATTGGACGTCGAAATTTATAATGGTAATGTGAAAATCATGGCTAGCTTAGTCAAAAAAATATTATCACAACATTAAGTTTCTTGTTGCTTCTAAAGTTGTCTGTTCAACTTTTTTTTTAAAGCGACAGAGAATTCAATAAAAGGTAATTTTACAATCAAAATAAAATGTAAGAAATTCAAGGAATTTCGTGAAAGTACTATTATATCAATGTTGTCGTTCAGTCCCAATAAAGAACTGTCATTTTTAGTCTCATCGACACCTTAAGAACTACGCTTATGACGTGAATATGTTATTATTTAACTTGTCTTTCTAGAATTGACACCATAAAACTGGTAATGAAAAATCCAGTCGAGATAAGATCAACGTTTTGAAAATTCAAAATCCTGGGAGTGTACAAAAATAGTCCAGTTAACGACATTGCTCCAAAACAAATAACCTGCTTAATTTTGTAAGGAATCGTAAATTTAAAAAATCACAAGCTTTTGTCAAAAGCTGGAATTAAATACAAATAAAATAAAATTCTAGAAAATAAAGCCGATAATATTGTGCAATGCAAAATAATTAACAGATTTAATTATTTAATCATAGAGTGATCATAATTTTTTGACGCTGATATTTATGTATATCGACAAAAATGCAGTTTCCTTGCTTGCATCAAATATGTACGATCAATGACTGTCAATTTTTATACAAGCGCATTTGACGTTTACGCAGCTGTCAATAGAGATGTTTTACTGCAGGCAAACGATATTGACTATTTGACATTTTTAAAATGTGTTATCGATAACAATGCCTTTTTATAATAATTTAGATTTTTTGATTTTCGGTTCCCACACTTGCATGTAGTTCCAAATTCAATGCAAATAACGTTACTAAAAATTAAAATAGCAATTTGTGAATTCTGAATTCAGAATAGAAATAAGACTTTTGTTTTTACGTAAAAAGACATATTATAAAGAATTCAAAGCTGATTTCTTAATAATAAAACGTAAATCGACCAAAATTCATGAGACTTTTTTCGAAAAACGCTTTAATTATGGAAAATTTAAATATATTTACTGAAGATGCTCTGAAAAATTCAAAATTTACGAGTATTTCTCCTGAAACTTAATATTAATAGCATAATATATTACTATCCAGGAGTAAATTTGTAAGAGTGTTTCTATTTCTGCACATACTCGTAAATGTGTATACCTAACTTAAATGTTTGTTTATCTAATTGCAATTAAATTAAACTTGTTTAATGTGCTTGAACCTACTCAGAGTACGTAAAATATTTATGTATAAAAATTGTTCAAAGATACCAACTCAAAAGGCTTAAAATATCAACAACAAAATAAAAGGAACAATGGAAAGTTAGTGTTAAAATAAAAAATTATCAGAGTAAATTATAGCTGTTAACTTGTTGTTCTTAGATTTGCATCAAAATAAGATAGGCTAATCTCAAAATAACATTCTTAAATCATCAAGATATTATTTCTATTCGAACTGAAGAAAGTCAGTCAAATTTTAAACAATGGCATGTCTATTAACATTTGACTACCTATTAACCTTAAAACAATATATGTACCTACAATCTCTTTAAATTTGAGATAAAAATCAACTTAAAATCTTGAATTTAAATGTTTACATTTTATAGCCACCGTGTGTTGTTGATTTTTTTGAATTACGAACCGGAAATACACCTAATCCCATCATACTCAAATTTCAAGTCCATGCCACCAATTTTAATTCTTCACAGTTTATAAATTTTTGATTGAAAACAATTAAAATAACTTAAAATGTTTAACACATTTGACACTTCATCTGTCAAAAATAAAAATTAATATAGTTAAATCTGACAGCACACACACACAAATGTCACTTTATAGTGTTAATATCCTTTTATGTAACCGAGTCCGCATGCAACGGTTTTTTTTTTTGTTTTTGTTTGATGTATTTTATATTGAACGAAATATGTAATGCCGAACGCAAGTGCACGATCAACTGTAACGGAAAAGTGAAATCCGAAGACTGACTTAACTAATTTGAGCCAAGTCACAGTTAAGTCAGAACATTAGCCCGTTTCGCCCGATTTTTCATGTCTGTGGTGCCTCGCGTTCTTTTCCTTATCGTTTTTCTATTGCTTTCTTTTTTTCTCCTCTATATTATTTCGTATCTGCTTTGTTTGTTTTACGTATGCGCAGGTTGATTATGATTTTTCAATTTTATGTTGTGTTGTTTTTGGTTGGTAGATGTGTGAGTGGTTATAGACCCTGTCCGTTAACTGAGCTATAAAAACAAGGCATGCGTTTACCTTGCATTAGGTAGGCAGTAGGTATGCCATCGCCATGGCTATGTGAAATGTGACAGTGACAGGTGAGAGAGAGGAAATTAACCAAAGGCATGTCCAGTTAGTTAATAAGTTCGATAGTATACGATGCGACTGCTTAAGTATTTTAGTGAGACGAGACGTAAGCTAAAGTATTTTTCTTCATCTTCAGTGGTGAACATTGAACAACCATCGACGATGATCGTGGCGACGACGATGACAACGACCGACGACGACAAACGTTGATGTTGACGCTTCTTACTGCTGGCGGTCGGAGGTGTTTACAGAAGGTGGCGTTGCGTTCGTCGGTCGGTTCTCGGGGATCGTTTCATTTTCGATTCATTGCCTTACAATTGCACCCCCTCCCCGACACACCACCAACATCTTAGGCTCCAATCACACTTGAATACGAATGTCACACAATCATCATCAATTTCTATCTCACTCGCTGGTTTTTTTCTTTTCTTAAGAAATGATTCTCTCTCTGCGCTCGATCCGTTCGTTTCGATGTCGCGTTCGGTCGGTCGGTCGGTCGGTTGCGGTCCTATATACGTTTTACGTTTACGTATTTGATCTCTCTCGATCTCTACTCGCACTCGCACCTCGATCGCTTGTCATTTTATTACTTCAAATTCGAGTGCAGATAAAAATTCAAATTTTATTCAGGCTTGTTTTTTGAATTTCGGTTCTTTTCTTGATTCATTAAGAAGATAGCTATAGCTGTCCGGTCTACCTATTCTATTCTTTTGATTTTCTTGCCTCTTATTTTACAAAATTTAATTCCACTGTCTGTCGTTTATGCGATTGTGGTTGACAAACGAAAAAATAAAATAAAATTATTCACCGTGGGTACCTATTTTAGATTCTTTTTCGTCTTTTTCAAATTTAGAATTTAAATGTTTTTCTTTTGTACATTTATACGAGGAGGTATAGCTGCTCATTTATATTGTATTAGTTTTCTGTTTTGTATTTATATTTTTATTTTTTCGAGGAAGAAATTAATGAAATTTCGAAAATACCTGAATAACTTTGTGCCACTGGTTATTATAGAATGGGTATTGACTTGGCATTGTTATAGAGAAGGGGCACATCCATCCACATTAGGTATGGAATGATAATGGTGAACTGAAAAGGTAGGTATAGGAAGTAAGTGCCAATCAGATTTTAGTTCTTTTTTTTTCAATATAAATATAGTTTTGTCTTAAGTGATAATTATATGTTTATGTTTAACTAATTAATGATGTTGTTAATTGCCTAGAAGGGAGATTTGAGATTTTTGTATATCGGTTAATGAGATTGACTGAATGTTTCGTTAAGTTAGGTAGGTAAGGTAACTAACCTACTTATTGAGGTTAATGCAATGTTAAATATCATTTACATTTTGTATTTCAAGATTGTTTTGTGGTTACTTTCAATGATTAGTATAACTTATTTAGGTAATAACGTATAGAGTTCGATCAGGTTTTTTTTAATTTTAGAAAGTTAAAGGATACAATAAGTACTTGACAACTTGCCCAACCGGAGAACGTAAGTCACGTCATTTCGAATATTCCATCGACTTCAATTCTTGAGTCAGCTTGATCTTGTTTGGGTGTAAGATCCAAGATCCTTACTCAAAAAATGCCATAATGTGGTCTGAGCGATGCCCAATTCTTGAAAACGCCAAAAAATTCACTAATTTAGATCGGTTGCTACGGACACCTGAACGGCAGGGATATTTTTGACACTTCGAACAACCCTTTGTCTTACTGAAACAGAAACATCATGTCGACTCAGAACTTAAGTCCCAAAGTTAACGCTTCTAAAGTTGCGGTCACCGAATCCGAACTTCGGTAGAAATTTTTTATAATATCCAGACGTTGCTCGTTAGTGTACTTTACCATTATGCGAAAATGTTAAATTTGCTTTACTGAATTAATTGACAGTGACAGTTCGATGGTGCGTTCACAAATTCATTTCATAGTTGTTATGTCCCTATTAGAAAACCCGATATTTTAATTTCTTACATTAAAATGCATCAATATTAAAGGGACAAATAAATTATATGACAATTAAGAATTTATTTTTTAAAGAGTCATTATCGAGAAGCCAATTATTCATCTACAGAGTAACAGTGTCTATTAGAGCGGAGGTTTTAGTCATTTGAAATTTTGTATTGTAGGGAACCGTGAATGTCTGATATTATACCAACAATACCCAAACGATTCAAGCACATAAAACCAATATAATATTTGCAATAGGTGACGTACAACCCAAAAGCATAAACAAGGTCTTGGAAAATGCACTACTGCGAAAACTACCGAGGAAGACACTCAACCCACCGCTGGCGTCCCACAAGTCATATAAAATATTTAAGTTCTTTTCTTTTATTCCTTTTTACTCCTCTTATTTAATAAGAACTCAGAAGTTCCTCAGTCTGTTTCATATAACATTGAAGAAAGTAAATTAAACCAGTGTCGTAGAATTTTCAACGATTAAGTAAAATGTTTAAGTCATTTTTAGCAATTTACTAAGCTTAAGAGATGATTTACCTTACATATTTTAAACTATTTTAACATCATAATATCTCTTAACAATTTGCAAAAGTTAAAGTCACGAGGTGGCAACTTTAACTTTTAGCAATTTGCTAAATCCATATGACATCTGTACAATTATTTTTATAAGAGCATCCAATTAATAGGTCCGTTTAAGAGTTCTTGCTTTGTTTATTTTCACTAACTGTTACTGTTTTGACATGTTTGCCCGTTTTCTAATAAAAGGCAATTCGGAATTTACTAGTTAGCAAAACGTCTACAATTTCCTGTCAAACCCAATAAGTTACTTATCCTCACCTTACGGATTTCTAATAACTTCCCGAACACAATAGGCAACTGCAATTTTAACAGTATGCTGCAGCTGAATGAGCTGTCAAAAATTGTCGTACGTACTTTTTTTACAGGATTACAATGAAAAATTTTACTTTTTGACATTTCATGTTTGTTTCATTTCATTATTTGTTGAGTTCAGCTGTTGGACAAGTTCCACAAAACCTCACGCTCCCTAACCGCTTGAATATTTTTTTACATTTTCATCCATTATTATATTCAACCACGAAATCACAAAAACAAGCAAAGACACCTTATTAATTCCTTAAATTTTGAAATGTCAAAATTTCTGCACGAAAAATTCAAAAGTTGGTTAACCTTTGCAGCACTGATTACAGTTGCGTTGCGTTGGCGTTTTGTTCGTAATATTGAATTTGTGTGTATTCAATATTTTGACAGTTATTCCAGTTGCAGTTCCCGTTGTAGCTACGTATCCATTTTGTTCAGCCAGTAACTCAGTTAACTGAGATTATAGTTATTCTACTATGGTTTTCAGATAGTGTTTTAAAAAAGTATTTTTTTCCAGTTGACTCACTTCAGATAAATTTTCACAAACATAATAATTCTTGCAAATGAACACTAGTAAACACTTTCATCAGTCCTAACCTTATTCATGGCTATACAAAATGAAATGTCATTATTTTGTTTCCTAACTCATTTTCGATGAGTCTTCAAATAACGTTTTTAACAAACAAAAACAAAATACAAAAATCATAAAACTTTAATGAAGTGAACATTCGTGACAGATTTATGGCTTCACATTAAAATTTAAATTCAATTTTATCAGTGATTTGAACTTAAATTAATAAACATACATACATTTCACTTGATATATTTGCTGGAGTGCTGGAAAAAAACCTTAAAGGTTATCTTTTTATTTGATAACCACAATTATTTTAATCTTGACTTACTTAACACATCAAATTGTGAAGTTAGCTCGAAATGAACCTAACTACAAAAAGCAGAGCAGCAAATATAAGCATTTCAAATAAATGTGTTCGGTGTCGGTCTTTAATGACCTATGACATTCGATAAACTATATCAGTGCTACTGCTGCAACACATGTCAGAAAAATATATTCCCTGATAATTTTGAAAAAGAAGAAATAAATATTCGAGTATGGCTATATTTATTTTCAATTTAAATGAACATTCTTATGAAATCATGACGGCTTTGTTGTACCACTATCAGTTGAACTTTAATCCCCATCATCGAATATGATCGCAAAGGCATACTTATTATAGAAAACGAACAAAATATGAATCAATTAAGTGTACCTAAGTATGAATTTTAATAATGTAAAATGTTTCTTATCTGTGATGTGATGATGGGCAACTCTGGAATTATATGAAGTAATTTCTAGAGATTGTACCGAACTGAAAAATATAGATTTAGGGAGTTCATCAGTGTGACTTATAATGAAGTTTTATTTGACATTTTTTTTTTTTGTAATCTTTTATAAAAATATATGCTCATTTATTTCAATTTGATAAAGTGGTGTGATTACTTAGCACTAATCTAGGATGCATTAGGCTTCTGATGTGTAGAAAATAATAAATCAATATATAGAATCAACAGCAGCTAAAATCTTTAAAACACTTTGGAGAGATAAAATTGAATTTATGGGAACACTTTTAAGGCAAATTTGAATTAATTTTGTAGTTTTAAGTTTAGTTTAGATTGAAAACGGTTTGAAATGTATCTTTTGAAAATGTATACATGAAGATGACATTTAGAACGGAACGAGAATTAAAATTGAAATTTAATAACAACTTTCCCATAAAAATTCGATTTATCCCTAAATCAGTTGCAAGGAGATGTGGATCTGGGAAGAAAAAAGCATTGTTTATAGCTATGTCAAGAAATATGTGACGTTTCATCTTCTACAGACGGAATAAAGCTGATGATAAATAGACTTCAGTGCTATTGTAAAGTCTGGAACCTATCAGTTAATTTACCAAAATAATTATATTTAGAAGCTATGAAGGGAGATTCTCTAGAATGGAAAAATGGACTTTTCAAGAAGAAGCAGTTAAGGAAAGTATCTGGTTGTATTGATTACTTCGAACCTGAATCTCTATAGACACCTCTGAGCAAAGGTAGCGGAAGCTAAGTGTGCAATGTTTACCGTGTGGAGAAGCTGTTATTTGTGAAATGACGTTTCACACATTGCTAAATACAAATTTTTCCGAGCAATAAAAATAAACTAAACAAACTTAATTTGTGACGTTTCAACTTAATCCATTTATATCTTCTGTTATACACAATGATCTCGGAAATCCAGGTCTATGTAGGATAGGAAGGGGGGCATATGAGCCATAAAGCTCATATGGTTTAGTTCTATAAGCAAAGATTTCATCTACAGTTTTGTTAGTAATTTGACGATATTCACCTAAAAAGCGGTTTGTATATCAAAAACAACTAAAATATTTGAATTAATCCTAAAGGTATTAACAAAATTTAAAATTTGAGAAATCAGCACTTTATTTCCTTAACATAAACTAAAGTTGCCTTTAAATTCCTAAAACTCGACTTCAATTATTGTACCTATCTTATTTTTTGACGCACATAAAGAGTGTAAGGCTTTCTTAAAGTGTTTTTTTTTTGAGATTTTATGTACTTAAATCCACCTATTTCTGTAAATTCAAGAACTAAATATTTTTCTCTCTACAATTTCCAAGTTTTGTTGATAAAAATATTTTTAAAATTTTCACGCAAAGCAGTAATTTTTAAGAATTTATCTTCTAACATTAGCTCCAATCTGAGATTAAGCAGGCTCATAATGACACGGCAAATCAGGTACGAACTTTGCAGTATTGGTCTCTCAAGCAAAGATTACCTCACAGAAAATGAAGCAGTGAGGGTAATATTTAAATGTGAATTCGACAATGGTCAAGTTTAGACATAATAAGGGACTTCATTTGCAGTCAACTACATACTTTGAACTCGAATTTAGACCAAGGTATCTTTAGTTAATTTTTCAGATGTCATTACTTTGATACTTAGACCCTTACTTCTATATATTTTATCTGTTGATCGTGCAGAAAACACCAAAAACATTGTTACCAACAAAAAACAAACTCCTTACACATACGTACAAGTCCGTAAAAAGTTCTGTTTTCTATTGTAACGAAAAAGTCATTTTTGCTCTTCCAATATGACAAGGAACCTTTTTACACGAAACTTTTAGTAAAATTGTGCAGTAAATAAATAAATCACAGAGTTTTAAGTTCAACTTTCAGTTAAATGTTAAAACATGATCAGCTAAAATTCTGACATAAAGCACTATTCACATGAGCACGACCAACGAATGGACGAATATTCGTCGATTTTGACATTTCTTTCACATGAGAGTTTTTAATTCGTCGCGAATGAAGTTTGACATTCACCACCGAAACCAAAACAAGAATGATTTTTTTAAGGTTAAGTACGCGCGATTTTTTTATTCGTTGTGAGTGTGGAATGTGGAACGCAAATAAAGTTTGACAGTTCGTATCAACTACAATTTTGTTCGCGACGAATAAATTTGTTTTCTTAAATTTATTAATATATTATATTGAAAAGTAAAAGTATGCATCATAAATCAAATAGAAACTATATTGCTATCGTTTTGTTAAGAATTTGTGTGGAAATATGTCTTCAAACGTATATAAACTCACATTTTGTAATTCATTCGTCGTTCGTTGGTCGCGCTCATGTGAATGCTGCTTAAGTTTGACTTTTTAGCCAGGGAGATTTTTCTTGACTAACTTTCCATTCAACTTTCCAATAAAGTTTTTGGCAGCTGGC
Organism: Eupeodes luniger; assembly: GCA_951509635.1. Taxonomy (NCBI): domain Eukaryota; kingdom Metazoa; phylum Arthropoda; class Insecta; order Diptera; family Syrphidae; genus Eupeodes; species Eupeodes luniger. Next base: position 62,651,501 of record OX608073.1, on the reverse strand, counting down.
CAATCAGGTACTTGACAGCTGCCTTACCTTCGAGTCCCTTATGTTGGCTTAAACTGCCCAATATATAAGGGATGTAATATTTCCTAATTATGTTCGATCAGCAAATATGGAATGTAAGTTTAAAGAAAAAAGAAGTCGGGAAAATGAATTTAAAAGTTATACACAAAATATCATAGAACACGAACTTTACTGAAATAGCCTTTAAAAGTGGGAGCAATTTGCTTGAAAGCTCGTTATTGAATGACAGGAGCATAGGGTGACCATCTGAATTTTTGTAAGAAATACAAAATAAATAATTACCTTAACACATGATCTAAAATGTCTGCCTTTCATTTAAAAATGAAGCATAATAAATTGTGATTAATTTAGTAAAAGAAAATATTGGTTAGTTAAAAAAAAATAATTACAAAATTGTATTTTATGAATCAGATAAATTAAAAAAAAAACACGTTCATAATTCTTATTCACAACATTTGTCAACTATTAAATATTAATTTTAACACAACATTAAACAATTCCGTTGCTCTAGACTCTAGAGTGTCTAGGGTGTTTTTGACATAAGCAATTCATTAAACTTCTGATTCTTTCGATAAGCAACAAAAATCAATTGCATGCATATATTTATAATCGTACAGTATTTTTCTCAATTAATTACCCTCAGCTATCAGCCACAATACTAGATTACTAGATTATGCATATTATCAAGTATATGTAGTTGCAGATAGATACCAGATCACAACTTTTCAACCTAAAACACCTGTTCTTCTGACTCAAACTCAAACTAATTAATTGAAACTCACCTCTCAAGTTTTATTTTATCTATAGGTAGGTTCTATAATTCATGTATAGTTGAGTTGTATATTTCATATTATATTCTGTGTCTTTTACCCACCGCCACCACTACCGCCGACGACGGACGATAGCCGCAACAATCCACACCATATGTAACTTAATATTCACGCTATAAATGAAAATTTTGTATGCAAATGACATACTTTGCAAAACGGCGCCATATTTTTTTTTTTAATTTGAAATCGATTTATTTTGTTATACATTTTAATTTGTTGGTATACATAAAAAAAAAAAGAGAAACTAAATAAGAACCATGCATCAGAATAGATACTGTATCTAATAAAAATGAAGGTGAGCATTTAAGACAACAGGTGGCTGATTTAAGTGGCAAATGGATTTTCTTCAATTAATATTTAAATATTTATAAGTAGATCTATGTATGTATGTATATTGCTACTATGGAATGGTTGTGATGGGGATTGTAGGTTTGTTTTTGATTAATTCATAATTATTGAGAAAATTTATTATTAACTATCAGGAAATATAAATTCTACATCCTACCTAGTATTTTTCTGCGAATACTTTGAAAAGTATACAAACGTGAAGCAAATCGAATTTTGTACTTTTTTTCCAGCTTAACAACTTCGATATTTATTATTTATGTACTTTATTTGTAAAATATGTTAAACAAGCTGTGTTTAATGTATAATGGCTGTCAAATGCATGTAACTCAAATATCAAAAACAGCCTTGTCATCTTATGATGTATGTAGTGTAGAGTTTAGTTGTTTTAAATTCACCTTGCTTGAGTGTAATTAAACATTTTTAAGAGCTGTTTATGTTTTTAACGAAAGTTGTGAGAAAAATATTTCAATTTTAAATTGTTATTTAAAATTATTTTGCAATCTACAATATCCGTGTTTTTTTAGTTAATGCAGTAATACAAGCTTCAATTTTATATATCACTGTCATTGGTCAGGTTCATACGATATAAGGGACTTAAAAGTAAGGCAAGTTTCTACTATTTGATTAGCCAACTGCCAAAAAATTACCTTCCAATTAAAGCAACTTTAATAGAAAGTTGACTGGAAAGTTAGTTGAGAAAAATCTCCCAAACAATCAAGTCAAGTCTACTTCTGTCAAAATGACAGTTAATCATGTTTTTTCATTCAACTGATAGCTGAACTTTATTACTCGACGAAATGTGTCATTTTAGTGGATAGCTGTACTAGATTTCTTAGTACAATTCTCAACTCTTTTCGTTCTCAATTTAATTGCCTGGTATATTAATTGCTTGCGAAATTTTGACGTTTAATTTATTTATTGAAAAAAATGTTTACAAATTAAAATCGAAAAAAATTGTTTACTCGTGACTTTCGGTGTTTTGACTTTGATTTATATTTGATTTAAAATTTAAAATAAAATGGATTTGTCTAATGTGTTCCAACATTGCATTTCTGAATCGGAAACTCAGGATGTTATTGGTGATGTGCAAGAAGTGATGAAGACAAGCAGTGAACTTCAACTTCCAGACAGAACTCTCCACAAATATTTTTCCGCTGTGGTTTTCGTTTTCATTTTGCTCTGCACTTGGAGACCGCCGAAAAAATTCGTTTTACTTCAGCTGCGTATTAGGCTTTACCTCAAATATAACTTTTGCAGGGATGTGTTCAGAATGTTCGTTTTTCGCCAAATTGATACAGGTCGTAAGATTGAAAGCTTTTTCACTTTTTCTAATTTCTACGCAAATGTACACGTTTTTGATATTTTATGCAAGACAGTAGACCGTGTAAGTAAGAGTACCAAATTGAATAGAAAAGTAAATTTCAATGGGTTGAATTGATTTTGAAACTTTGTTCTCTATTATTCTTCATCGACATCTGATTAAAAGTATGTGTTATACATTAATGTGAATATAAGCTAAGTCTTGCCAAAACCATAATTTATTGAATCTAATGCAGACGAAGCACAAAATAGAATAAATTTCAACAAACACCCTTATTATTTATTTATTTTGACACCACCTCACTGCCTCCTACATTTCACAGCCCGAAACTTTATCTTCACCAACATATTTCAATATTTTTTCAATAATCCGTTTTTTTGTTGTTGTTTACCTTCTTATATTTTGCAATGTAACGTTGTCTGTTGTTTTTCTTACCAAAATTTACCAATGTTGTTATGTCAAAAAAATGTTTGAGTGTCATTTTAACAAAATGTTGGAATTTGTAAATATCATTGAGAAACGAGTGTATTTAGAAACTGTTGATCTGTCAATCTATTGGTATTAAGAATTAAAGAATTGTTATTTCCATTTGCATTATTTATACTCAGAATTTTGTTTCCCTGTATTGTGTATTCTCACTTTCCACTTACAATTTGTAAATATTCTATTTTATACACTTTTCAAATTCTCAATTTGCGTTAAAAATTGTGTTGTTTGTTTGTAATGTTAACAAACCAATCATTTTGACAGTTTAACACTTATAACTCATCTCTAGAGCGGAGTTTTGGATTGTGACAAAAATGCAACTATTCGACACTAAAACAATGAGTTAAAAATCTTGGGCTTAAATAACTAGAACATTTACTAATTGTTAACTTTCATGTCTAAGAAAAATATCACTCTCCTATGCATTTTATTCAAAAGAAACTTAACCATGATTACATTCAATGGACAAGTACCATAAGTGTCAAAATATAACGAACAATTTTATCATCACTCATTGAAATATAAAATGCACTCCTTCTAATTAACTTTTGTGTTCTGATAACGTTATATATCAGCATAGCAGAAATTTAAATTATTATTTTATGTGTGCAATCAATTTCTTTTTATTTCAGATCAAATTAAAAATTAATCCAAAAACGTTGCCAATAAAAATTAATTGAAGGCATCAATTTTTAACCCTAAGCAAATCTTTTTCTTTTCTTTTTTAAAAGTGTGACTGAACAAAATGGCTATTATAGGTAAAATTATAAAATTGACTAAACAAACTTTAATGAATAAAACCAAATATATATGTCAAAGTTATTTGAACCTTTTATCAAATGCAAAGATTCTTTATATTTTTGTTTATAAACTGTAATTTTTCTGGATGATCAAAAAACACTTATGATTTGACAGATTTGGATTCAATTGACACTTCAAATGTCAGTTTTTAAGGGTATATAAGCACTTTAAATATCGATGAGCTAAACTCTTTGTTATTTGTGCCTTCATTCAGCGGTAACCAAGAGGGAAAATCAAAATATGTAACCAAAACCTATGCTTGGAAAGTAGTCATAAGCATTTTCGATGCGTAACAAATATTAAAATATTATTCGTATGATTAAAGTCAAAAATACGTCATTTTTCTGCCATAAGAAAATATATACACGAACTAGAAGTTTAAAAACCTCAGATAAATGGGGACTCCTTACGAATATACCTAGAGTTTATCATCGTTGGTTCTATTTATTACAAAAAGGGGCGCGGTAAAGCTAAAGTACAGGGTCTGTTATACAAAACCAAAATAAACCGGGTACATACTTTAAAACGAAAAAAAAAGAGAAGAATTTCAAATAGAAACATAAAAAGGAGTTTTCCTGTCCTTCTAGCTTTTCCGCAATTCTTCTCCTTTATTTTTTAGCTACTGTACCACTTGTACTGGTTTGCGTATGAGTATAGGTATAAAACAAATACAAAATATAAATGCAGGTTTTAAGCAGGGAGGTGCGCTAAAGACGCGAAACTATTTTATGACAAGTCAACTTGTCAATACGACCAAAAAAAAACAACCAAGTCAACCAAGAATAGTGTAATTCAATATAGCATAAGAAGATGTTAATGCATAGCTAAGCTATACGCGAGTAGGTTTATGTTCGGTTCTACTTTACCAGTTCTGTTTTCTTTATTTTTCTATATCTTTTTCTTCCTCCATATCATATGCGGAATCCTGGTAAGGTCTTGTGATATTGAGACGAACAAGTTAAGGCAATTTGAATGGCTCTAATGAGGAATAGAACTTGTCTACATTGGCTATTCCAAGCAGGTCTTACTCTTAGGAACATACATTCCATAAGTTAAGTTCATACGACTTACATATTTTTATCATTCTATCTATGTTTTGTATAAAAATAAGTCTACCTGTAAAAGAAGTGCATTCAAGTAGCACGTTACAATAAGAATCTGTCTTTGAAGATTCACAGTTCGATTTATGTTCACAAGAATTCAAATCCGTATAGGTTTGACGTTTAACGTAAACGTAAGCGTAATGTGTACGTGAATGAATTATTTAAATACAGTTACATCTACAAAACACGATTGAAATTTATCAAGTTCAATTGAACTAAATTTAAATATATTACAACAATAATTCCTATTTTGGGGACTTTTATTCAATGTTCACTTTCCCTGACATAAGATAATCTGCTTTTATTTTTAGTAAAACTATCCGAAATATTTCGTTCTTCGTTGACATTGTTCTGTTGTCAATTTTCGTTAAGTTTAAACGACATGTTTCAGTTTTACACCACGAAAGTACTAAATTTAGTACAAAAATAATTTCTTTGAACCTTCAAAACTGTCAGTACATTTCTGATCATGGAATCCTCAAAGTAGAACATTTACTATTCATTAACAACAAAATCTACATAAATACTTTTTTGTTCAAAATTACAACGAAGCATTAAGGCAACACTTTATAGATTGTGCCTTGTGCCATGGTGTTAGGTGTTGGCTAGCAGATATGATTGATGACTTTTCAAGTCATAACTACTTGGCAAATGATGTTTTGAAAAATGACTTTACATGTTTTCTTTGTAATTATTAAAAACAAGTAGAACAAGCTCGTTGAAATTACACCCTCTAAAATAGAAGGAAATAAATAAATTGCATTTTGTTTGAAGTTAAGTAAAAAAAAAAAAAAACAATATAAATTTTATGAATTTGCATAACTAATAGCAGCAAAATATGGTGATTGCTTTTTCTTAGATGACTCGTTAAGACTGTCCAGGTGACTGAAGAATATACATATGAGAGTGCTACGCCGCGTAGGTGGAACAACATTTGGAGTTTCAATAATCTGAAACGTTGATGCTGTATTTTACGAATGGTGATACAGCCATTAAAGAAGATTTATTAAGAGGCTATGAATAGAAGCAGGGATGATGCGTTCATCTCTGGGAATGTTGTCTTAATGTCGACACAGTTTCGAAACGATTATAGTGATGTCTTTATAATAAATAAATAAAAACAACAACAACAACAACAAAAAAACAATTTTATAGTGCTTTATAAAATTTGTCATGACTCATGAGTCATTTATATTTAGTGTGACCATATTTTTGTTAAGGTAAAAATATATATAGAGGAAAGGGTAGGGGATATTCTTTTTAATTAATCACTGCATTAAAAACATGCATTTTAAAATGAAGCTTTAAAAAAAGTTAAACTTAATTAAAACACTTTTGTATTTGAAACGTTGACAGTGATCATAGACATAGCCAGCTCTTTAAATTTCAAAACTGTCGAGCAGAATACTCGTTGAACTGTTTGATAACGGCTCATAGATGTCATTTTTGTTATTATGTCAAATTTCAGGGACAATCTACGATTTCTAGTAGAATTAACGCATGTAAAATATCCAATCCTCTTAAACAATGCAACCTTTAAAAACGTTGTAAAACTCGGACACTCAAAATTTTCACTTAGCAGATATTTAGAGCTAGAAACAATATGGTATTTACACTTTACAGTTGGCTGCATTCAAATGTCATTTTCGTGATGAAAATGTCATGAACGTAAATCATAAAGAAGAAATAAAACTTCGGAGTGTTATCAATAAAAAAAACGAGTTTCGCAAGAACGCAGTATTTTGACGTATATAATTAGTCAACAAATAAATGGGGATTATAAAGTTGTTTCAGATAAACAGGGGATTCTCCTAAACTGTTCTTACTACACATATCATTTTTGGTACTGATGTGGCACAAACTATTTTGTAGGCCTCTATGAACAATAGCGCAAAATGTATGACTTATCGACTTAAAATAACACCACAAAAAATAATCCACAGGTGTTGAATAGCAATGGCAAACCAAACTGAGCATAATCAAGTGACAGCTGTCAAAAAGACCAACTCCGAACGTCTAAAAAACACCCGTTATATGAATGGAGATTTTTGTTAATAATCTGCTTCAATTTACCACGTTTACAAGAGGTGTACGGATGCGAGATCTGAAGTTTTGAACAATTTCAATGCTCAAGTGTATCTAATTATAAAAATTTCAATTAGGAACTTGAACAATGGTTCAATCTCTTAAAAAACAATGAATCATTAAATTAAAGTTTTTCATTCATGAATCAAGTCTTTTGTGCAACTTGTCCATGTAACCGGTGTGTTTTTTATGAGGTATATAACTTTAAATTGATAACACTTATTTTAAATGGCGGCCATTTTGTCAGCTGTCAAATGATTTACTTTTAGTTTGGTTGGCATTTTAACGTAAGTAGCTAACTTTTGATTGAAAGAATACGTCAAAAAAGAAAATTGACATATTTATGTATTAGGAAATGATATTCATCAAGTGCGTGTTGAGATACCGTTATATCCTCAAAAACTAATGTGATGATTTATTTTTATGGGTAGGTAGAATAATTGGTCCGTTCTTCCTTAAAACGATGCTGGCTAACATATCACACAGCCCGTGCCAGAATTGATTTACAGAAGGAAACGTTAAACTTTACGGACCCGTTAATTGGCCTCCAAGATCGTGCGATTTAATGTCATTCTCTTGACATATCTAAAGTCGCTATACTACGTCGATAAGCCCCAAATGATGGACCTTTAGATTAGACTAGGTCCTAGCCAGCCATGAGGGTCATATGTCAAAAGCCATACTTAAATTATAATGCCAGAAGATTATGAGTAGAATAGTATGAGTAACGTAAATTTCATGTCAGTTTAAATCAATCATTTTTGTTATTATATATTACATTTAAAAGTCCTTTGCATACATTACCTAAGCGTCCAGGAACCAGGAACCCTTGCGATACCTCAGCGAAACCTTTTCAATTCTAAGACGATAAAACCTAAAACAAAAATAAATAATAATTTATATTAACATAAATTATTTGAAACAAAAATATCTTCAACAAGAAAACATTATTTATTTAAAAAATATTTTTTTAAAATAGGTAGATATCATCTTCAGTACATAGAAAAAAATAAACTTGTACCTCTATAGTTGTCAACATCGATTGAACAGGAACTCACAATATCTCTAACAGCTAGCAAACAAAATAGCAATTCAAGTTTTATAAATAACTTGAAGAAACCATTAAAATGTTAATAGTCATCGTCAGCGTCGCACACGCCTCCAAAGTAAATACATATCTACAACGTTTATATAGCTATGCATATGTTAATAAATACAATTTATAGAAACCTCAACCAACCTCCAAACAATATAATTATTATCTACATATAAGTAAATTTCAACATGAATTCAAAGCCATATCCATACAGTCTATACTGAATGCATTTTTATAATATATAGATGATTCCATCCCAATTCCCAAAGTATTAAACTTTTTTGTAAGTATCATATCATTTGATTGCTATTTGAATTCAAATAGTATTGGATACCGTTGTTGAGTTGTCAAAACGAAAAAATAAATAAGTAAAGATTCTTCTTTTTTTCTGGAATACTATGGTTGCCATTCAGACTCGATTGAAACCTACAATAAAACAAAGCATTTGAATATTAACTCAAGCCATATATGCCATGATTGAACTGGCGAAAACCACCTACCACATTTCGATCGAACCACTATTGATTTGACTATAGCTCTCTCTATCATATCTTTGGGGAAAAATTAGGAGAAACGATAGCCGTTTGATCGAATTATCTTACGTGATCTGGATTGGATTGGATATTAACAAATTTGACATTGTTGAGGTGAATTTGAAACGTCAAAACTTAATGTTCGTATTCATAGGTGAACTGTTGACAGTTTTCTATAACGCTGGATTGAAATTGAACTCAAAATTATATTTTGACATTGTTGTGGTAAATTTGAAACGTCAAAACTTAATATTTGTGTTCGTAAACTGTTTCCAGATTTCTATAATGCTGGATTTAAATTAATCTCAAGATTAAATTTTGACACTATTGAGGTGAATTTGAATCATCAAAACCTAACATTTGTCGGAGAGGTCAACTGTTGTCAGTTTTTTTTTAATTTTCATAGTGAGTCAGTGAATTAGAAAAAAATACATAATATAGAAAAGACGTCAAAAATTCGGCGTGAGTATTGCGATTTATGTCTTGTTAATGTAATGTTTACTTCAAAAATATAACACTAGAAGAATTGACATTTAGCGACATTTGTAAAATAAATGGACGGTGTCCACATCAGACAATTTTCAACTTATTTTACCATTTCCTCGCGACGCATTGTACTTTATTAAAGTACAATGACTTTAAGATTTTTGCGAGCAACCAGCAGCTTTCTGAAGACATTTAATTGCTTCCGGGGATCAAATTGTTTTTCTTAAATTCTATAGGGCTTAAATAAAATGACCCAAACTGACAAGAAGTCACAAAATTATAAATATTTTTCTTTTCTTTTGACAGCTTTTAAAACTATCGATGGCAACACTGATCTCCATTTATTATTGACGATTTTGAACTTGGCGCCTTTTTCTTAACGGCATAGCTATATCTAGGTACGTCGCTCGTCGTCGTCGTACACACCCCTTCTTCTACTTTCAAAATTCTGACTGAGCACCAAAAACAACAACACCAAGAGCAAGAAAAACAAATTATTTATGTTAATCCGAAAATGACATAATGCGATGGCATTACTTGACACATTTTGAAAGATCTACCACATCGTGTAAATATGTATAAACTGTAAAATCAACCAAGGCAAGTAAGGTAAGTGGTGTGTCTGTCCTGTCTATAAAGTCGACATACAGCACGTTGTCGACCATGTGAGATCGTCATCATCATCAAGATCAACATCAGCTTCAACATCACCACGACCATCATATTGCACCACCAGAAGTAGTAAAGATTCAACACCGATATAATGCCATATAATGCCGCTCCACTACCGCACCGACGCGACGCTATGAACGGGACACGGGACGAACAGCGGCAACCCAACCGCACAAGCAATAAGATATACTCATTTGTAGTGAGATTTTGAGTATATTCTCTCAAGTACGAGTAAGCGCCCATAAAATTAATGAAGTAACGAGTGGCGCGCAAAAATATCTTTCTAGCGTATCTTTTCGAAAAATAAAATACTTTTTGATGCCAAACGCATAGCCTTTTTGAATTTCATTTTTGTTTTATTTATTTTTATGTACATTATGTACGTATTTTGTTTTTGTTATTAGATGTGGTTGAAGAAATTATACTGAACAAAGTCGATATGGTGGGATTTTTGTTTTGGGAAAGAGAGATGGACAATTTTGTTTCCGGAATAGCTAGGTAAGTATTATAAATGCTTTTGGAAAAAACGTGGAATTTCCTGGTGATCCAACTTGTTACATTTTTTTAAAAATTAAGTTTCGAGCCAAACGAGACTCTTCTTCTAGATACTCGTAGAATTGAATTGAGGTTAAGTGTTCTGGTGTAGTCGACTTAAAATCTTATTTATTTTAATTTGGCACTTTGCGAGGCTATTTTATTTTGTCTAGACATTTCCTGAGTAAATGCTTGTGTATACATCATATTTTGTTGAAAATTAGAATAACTATTTGGCATTTTATCGAATGAATTACCTATCGTGAAGTTAATCTAAGGCCAGTACAAGAGTTTGCCAACAAGGTCCAGAACTCATGTTGCGTTCCTATTCCAAAAAGTATTACATTAGGATTGATGATTAAACATTTTTCGAAATTTCAAAAATGTTAGTGTGACATTAAGAATGCCTTATAAATGGACTTCCAGTTGATAATTAGCATCTTTTTAAACTATCACTGTGAACACACCTTTAAATAATTGACAAAACTGTCAAAATGAAAACATTCTGTAAAAACAACGATTAAAAAATCAGTTGAATGAGTTGTGAATGAATTCGGATTAATATTTTGACGCTGTTATTGTTGTAGAATTGTCAATATTGACAATTGGTGTGGAGGGCACCTTAACGAACGAATTCTGTAATCGGTGTGATTTTCATCAATTAGAGAACAAAGGATGGTATTCACATTACACTATTTTGAATGTATTATTTTTGACTTATCGGTTGGGTCTCATTGTTAATATTGTATAAATGACACTTTAGTAATTAATTCATATATGTATTTTGTGTGTTATTACTGACATTGGGCCCCAAAGTGTCAACAAATGTTGGGTAATCTGAACTCTCGGCAGGCGTTTATTCGAGACAGCCACTTGCCTGAATTCTTTCTATAGCAAACTTGCCACATTACAAGCAAAGCTGAAAATGTTTTTGAAAATTGGCCGTATTTTGGAATGCAAAATTATCCATTTCTTTTTAACTATTTGACTTTAAAAGGAAACTGTCAACAAATTAATATGGTCTTTCCTCATTCGAAAGGCACAAACTAAAAATAGAACGGCAACTTGTTTTGTTACTTCCTTTCTCATGTAATAAATAACTGGAGACAAATAATATCACCTTCCAATTCTCCATTTATTAAATGAAAGTGAATCCAAAAAAATAAAAAAAATACAATGTCATTAAACCCGAAACATAATTCCGAATCCAAAAAATATAGAAAACCCAAATTCAAGTTTGACGTCTTATTATGTCAGTCACCATTTTTTTTTGTACTCAAATATCCGAACAAAAAAGTCTGCTGTCAGTTTTGATAGCAAACAATCTATACACAAAATAACTATGTTATAATATGAATACCTCACACCTCTAGATACAAAATACTTTACTCAAGCCATCAAACATAAATAATGACTTCTACAACTTCTGTTACAGATAACTGAACCCATTTTTTAACATTCTTTAGTTGTTTTTTGAAGTGAGTCTGATATGGCAGTCACGGTGCACCTGAACGAAGTGTTTCTGTTTGTACAATTCAGTTGTTAAAACATTGCTGCTTGGCTTGGATAAACCAGCAGCGTGTATTCGTAGGCTGAGTTCTGTTCAGTTCTGTGGAGTAGGGTACGATATAACTTCAACTCGTATAGTACTTGTACGTTGTACTCCTAAACGTTAGACATGGCAACAACAAAAATGTGTAAGAATTCCTCGAAAATATTGTGTACGAAGCGTTTTTTCCGAATGTTCAACAAGCTGTTTAACATTGTTCGAGGTTCGAGAGTGTAGAAGAAGCGATAGAAACCTTATTTTTACAGGTATTTTTACCGTCTATATAGTTCCATGAGAGGGGTGAAATGTTATTTATTGATTTAACACTCTTTGATATAAATGTGTCTCATTTGAATCAATAATCGCGATATCAATAAGATTTGTTTATTAAAAAAACAAAAGCAAACATGTGATATTGATAGATTGGTGTTATGATATAATATACTAGGTTGGTAGGTATGTTTGTTTTATATTCCTATCACACTGACACCTATAGCATAAATTTAGCATCATATATTTTGTACGTCAGCAATAGGAAACGTTTTAAACACATTAGAAACTGGCAATATAAAAGAAAACTGTCGAAAAATATATGGTCGCCAAATTATATTATTTGAAAAACTCCATTTTTAAAAACAGATAACTGTCAAAATGTTTTATTTTAAAACAGACTTTCCGGAAGAGGTTTCGTTTGAAATGGCCAGCTATTTGGGCAACTGTCACTTTTTAAAGCTGTAATATTTTGACATTTGAAAATTTAAAACTACGCCATTACTAAAAATCTTTTAATAACAGCTTTTTGGGGTTGTAGCAGTGTTTGATGTTCGGCTAATATCGTTTTCTATTGTTAATGGCATACCTTCCTCTTGGTATAACATCCATTGATCTCTTCTTTTTTTTAAATATAAAATTAAAACGTCATAATGGAAAACCATTGTACATATGTGGTTGCCAATATAATAATAAAAAAGGCAGCAAACTCAAATCTTGAGTTAATTTAAATTTTGAGGCACCCTTATAGTGTCCATACCTTGAACATTCTAGTGGTATTTCCTTTCGATAATATTTTTTTTAAATCGATTAACGCTAAAGGGTAGTACGCATCCAGCTAAAATTTCGTTCACGTTTTCTCTCTTAACTACAGCCAAACCCTGGGCTACATTTTGACAGAAGTACGTTGTGAAGAAAATGCTATTGATATTGTAGATATTAAATAATTTAAAGTTAAATTCCGTTAAATTTTGACAGCTCAATAATATACACTATGAAGCAAAAATATAAAATTTTAGCTAGACCTGCTTACCACTCGGATAAATTGCTTTGCTAAATTTTATCTTGACTAAGTTTTGGATAGAATTTTGTATATAAGCTAAATTTTTGGCTCAAGCTGCATACCCTTAACACTTTTAAATTTTAAAATCAACGATGAAGTTGGCTGGCCTTTTATACTCCGATCAAAATTCGGTTGATTTAGAGAGAAATTTTGAAACTTGGTTCATTTTCTCTCGAGGGTAAGGGGGAGTTCTAAAAATTAACGCCACACTATTTATTATTGTATTTATATATATTTAACTAAATAGTTTTTTTGTGACATTTTATCAAATCATAAAAAACCACTAAAATATTTCTCGAAACGAAGAAATAGCGGGTACACACTTAAAAGACTTTTAAAATAAACATTCCAAAAATTTAGTATCATCATATCTGTATTATTTTGTATTGAAAATTTTGGGTGGATATTTATTTTCAAAACAGTTATGTACATATGTATATACCATAAAATAGCCGGGCCTACGTTTTGGAAATGTATTGTAAACAATTGTATATCTGAGCTTAAGATCTAGCCAAAAGGCCAAACGTCAAACGTTGCAATATGCATCTGTAAGGATGACTGTAATTGCAACTGTCATTTTCATCAACTAACAAAAAGGATTCTTTACACCCCACATACATGTACTACTATTTATATAAAATGTACTATTGTAAAATATCTGAATAATGGTAACCATGCTTTCAATGCACAAATTCCAAATCATAAATCGCACTAAATTTTTGACGCTTGTCGTCATAACTGTGTTATGTACATAGGTACATATGTATATCATATCGTGTTAACTATACCACTTAATTCTCCAGCATCGAATTCGAATTCGAATGCGATCTGTGTCGTTCCGACAACATGTTTTGCTAATTGAATGGGAATGCTTCATTTCGTTGCCCTTTCCATTGGCGCAAAAGAAACATATGGCATTGACATACAAGTTCTTCAAGATATACAAGACAAGTGTATACAACTATAGCAACAACAACAATAATAATTTGAGAAATAAAATTTATGAATATTGTGTAGTGCTTCCTCTGCTGAAAAATCAATTAAAATTTCCGGGTCTTAACATCAATTTGTTTGTAAATTTCACAATTTCAAACTACACGTAGCGTAGTAGGATGTAAATTATAGTATCATGTTGTGTGCTCGGCAATTCTTGTCTAATATAATATTGTATTGAAAACTATGAATGAATAATTTTTCCATTTCCCGCTACATTTAATTTTCCGCAATGCAGTCGAGCCTTAAAACGTTTGCATACCGAGTGCAGCAACTAAAAAACATATAGACAAAACACATTATACATTTATTATTTATGGGAAACTCCATGCAAACTTCTTTATTCTTCAATCGATTTATACACTGAGATGAAAGGTTTTGTCTAATTCGATAAATAAAATGGTGTATTCTGTTCGTATATGTCAAAATCTGTTAAAACTCCGAAACTTCACATGCGAAAATCTGCATACTTCTTTATTTGTATTATTTGTTTATGCTTAATCCACAATAGGCAAGAAATGTCACCACCCTTTTATTCTTTACATTATTTCCCATTAACATTTTAGTAGACAGTTTTGATTGTTTGAAAAAGTATAGTAACTCCACTTAAGTTGTCATGCAAATTGGATTCAAATGGGATTGATACCTGATTCTTTGTTTTCATGTATAGTTAATCTAGATTTTATTCAACAATGATTTTAGTAAATCTTGTATTAGCTTCGTTTACTTTCGTGTTGGATAGTATCTTTCGTTTAAGAATTTTAAGATACCTTATTGAACGAGTTGGATAGCTAAATTTGAGATAACTGTCAAAAAATAAAAACAACTTTCAGCTCTTCAAAAAAAAGAGACAAACATTTAGATTTTGGGGACTAAGGCTAAAATTTTTCAAATTAAAACATACATATATACCTACTCGTATGTATGTGTATGTCAAATCAGCTTTTCTGTAATAAAATTTTCCTTTTTGAAAGCCCAACTCCTTTGGTTCTCTTGCATGTAAAACTCTTACAAAAAGCCATTCGGATATCCTATTTATCTATTATTGAACGCAGCCATTGATTCCATATAAAAGTATATGACCCTGATTACACGGGACGTTTTTTCGTTCGTTTTCGTCTTTTTGACAGGTACCTACCGTCGTGATTACACCTTTCCTTTTTTCGTTCCTTTCGTTATTCCTCTTTTTGACGTTTGTGACCGAATTGTTTTTATTTTACTTTTTATATCCGAAATTGTAACACCTGGTTTGATTTTTAAAAGATCTTTTCGAATAATTTCAAGTGCCTCAATTCTTTTATTTCTATTTTCATAATTTTTGTTCAGCTTGTTATACAAATTGGGCCAACTTTGAAACAGCGTTAATAATACTTCTGTTTGAGTTTTTGTCCACATTTCTTAAATCGTTTAAATAAATAATTAAATTTACATTATTTCACGTTTATATTTGCCTTTACTACACCGTACTCTGGAAAACTGAACTTATAGCCGTAAATTATGCTTTTTGTTTTTTTTTATTGGTTGTCAAAGCATAAACGTCAAAGTTCAACCAAAAAAAGTCCATACATTTTCAGGACTCTTTTCACGACTTCTTTCCCCCTACGTTTCTTCACCCCTCACCCGATCTGTCAAAAAGACGAAAGAGGAAACAACCGAAAAAACATCTCGTGTAATCGGGCACTATAAGATCAAAGTTGACATTTAAAGACTGACATATACACATGCCAACAAAATTGAACCTCGGTTTACAATTAAATAGAAATTTGTTACCTGTTACAAAAAATGTTTACCAAACAAAGAAAAACTTTCCTTTTGGAATTTGCAAAGTAAAACAAAATTTTAATTACTTCCTCAGCAAAAATAACCATTGATTAATTAACTAACGATAGAATTCCGAAACAGTCAAATAACATAATTTATATGGAAAATGTTGACAAAATGTTTTACGGGAATACGACGCATGCATGAAAGAAACCAAGCATAATTTGAGAAGCTTTGTGTTAATAAAGATTAAGGATAGGTTAAAAGCAGAGAATTAAACGATGATTATAGATGTTATTGGATTTTCCATGATTAAAATAAATCAATTTATTTTTGATCTAGATCCATCAATATACGAATTTTCCTCGTTTTCGTATTCCATTAGGCAAAATAAATAGATTTATTTTTTATTTAAAATCAAATCTGCAGATTTAATCCTATTTGCAATTAAACAATTATAAGTTTCAGCTGTCAGCTGTCAGCTTAACAAAAACAAGTTTATCTTTTTATTTATAATTTATTTTGTTGGAAACATTATCCTGCGATCCACTTAATAAATACTTTTTTTTAACGTAAAATTAAAATCTGGAATCCATATGAATAGGACGCGTTCCACTATCTAGTTAAACAAATTTTCAGATTTAACCTCAAATTTAAAAATACCATATAAATAGATTTTGACGTTTCTGTCAACGTCATTATATACAATTCATGTGTCAAACACTTCTTCAATGGCCTAGAGAAATGTCAATTTTGTTTAAAAATTGTAGCAAAAAAAATTTAAATGTCATTGTGCTACTTAATTGTAGCTTACAAACTATTTATTTATCTTTTATACAACATTTTTTCTAAGTGTAAACTGTAGACGTACATATTCCATTCATTATGCGCGCCCTTTTATGATTTGTGTGTTTATTTTTTTTTATAATTTTTTTAAGCGACATTTTTAGCTCATTATCAGCATTTTCAAGATATTTTAGTTAAATTCAAATGACGAAAACCAATGTCTACACTGCCTGAAATGAAAATAACGAACCAAGTTCAACCGCATACACAAGATTTCGCATTGTGTGAGAAAATATTTTGTTTGATTTCAGATACAATCTACTTTAAGTTTATTTTATTTTTCCATTTTGTATATAAAACGGTGGAAATGCGGTATTCTGTAGATATGCATACCATATACCTATCGCATCTTTACTTAAGTTGATTATATTTATGGACGAGTGAACTCAACTGAAATTTGATTTGAAATACAAATCCAATACCACAACAAGTCCATAACCTTTTTAAAAAATTGCTGATAGTAATTTGTCAAGGAAGTAGAACTCTATATGGACTAAGCAGCAGAATTGTGTTTGAAAAAATATAGAAACTCGATCGCTTATTATGGGAAGAAAAAAAGTGTGGGAATTTCTGGCATTTGAGTTATAGGTACTTATTTAAGTCAGTGATGACGAATTCGTACTTCTTCAAAAACGTGAATCAAATGACTTTCCCTCGTCCACTGATATCATTTTGTTTATAAAGAGGGTTTGCAGTGCTTGTTACTTATACTCCTATAATTTCACCCAAGCATCTGGCAGCACATTTGAAACTAGCACACTCAAATTCAAAAAATGCAACAATATATGCCATATATTTTTACTAAATTCCACTTCCCTTAATTAATTTATTTATTCGTCAATTTTAAGATTATTGAACTCGAAAAGTTTGCCCTCTATAAGTTGAGTATAGTATCTAGACAAGTATTTCCGTTAGCATTCTCTTTCTATTCTTAAAAGTTAGATTTTGTTCAAAGTGCATTGTCCGAAGTCGTCTCTAATACACCCGATTACAGAACAGACCGATATAAATCGATTTGCCATACGACTTCATTAACTTGACATTATAGCTCTCCATTTCTAGTCCGTGTCCCTTGTACGCATTTTGTATTTCCTAATTTTTGTCAACAAAACATACGCAAGAATCTTGGATGAACCTAAAATTCTGTAACATACCATAGAAAATCACTATTTGGGGTTATTGATCGACGAAGTTTAACAAAATTAATTTCATTATAAGAGACAACAATTAAAAGAAAACGACAAAATCACGAGCGAGTGTCTCACGGATGAAACAAAAGCATTTTCTTACCGTCAAGTGACAGCCCATTTCTATACCCTATATACATATATGTATGTACGGTACGTACCTATGTATCAATCTTAGCGTTTCGAGTATTTTGGGCAAGAAAGTGTTTTTAGACAACAACGCGTCAGCAATCGTTCGTGTCGGTAACGTATTTTGCTTCCTTTGTAGACGGATTAGTTGACATTCTAGCGAAAGAAAATTCCGTTAAATTCAGATGCTGACAAAGAATAACACTTACTTTAGTTAGTGTTGCCAGGTGTCTTAAAACGATGTTCACATCAGACTCTTTTGAAAAAGCGACTAATTTTGACATTTCAAAATTTTATTTCGCTCAATCCATTTTTTTTTTTTTTAAACCAAACATGTCTTCCTTACTTTACGGTCTCTTTTTAAATGACGAATGGGAAGGAGACGTAAAAATGATTTTCCTGAAAAGATGTCTTAGTGGTACCTATTTATGTCAAACATAAATTAAATTCGATATTTCAAGGTATAATTAATGCATATGGAAATTATATGTCCTTGGTTCGAATAACTTTACTGATCGCCTAACATTTAATGCTTGCATCTACAGACGAACATTCATGCTAGCGTAACTGGAAAATTATCTTACGAAGTCTCTTTTTTTATTCCGCAGTTTTACCGGACAAATGAAAACAGAAAATAACTCATCTGTCAGATTTAATTTTAATGTTATCTGTCAAAACAGAATCGAAGACAGAAATTACAGACGTCAAAAATGAGATGTCTAGCCTCCCTGGAAGCAGCCTACTCCAAATTGCATACAATTAAAGACAGTTACTGTCAAACTGTCAAAATATAAAACTATATTTTTATTTGGATACTGAATTACTTAAAAATTAATGAATATTAAATATTTTGCAAAAGGACACTCAGCTGACAGATTTCCGGATTGCTATCAAATAAATAAGACATGAGTATATCCCTTAAAATTTTGGAAAATCTGGCAACCATGAAAAGTGCCATGCAAAATGTTTATAGAAATAATTCGAAGAAAAGAAAATCACTTTTCTTTAGTTTATTTTGTAGTTGTTTTTGTTGTCATTTTCTCGAAAAATAAAAGCAAAAGAAAAAAACGGTACATCAACCTCTCTTTGACCAATTTGACATTCTCAGTCTATGAGTCTCTAAAATTACATATCCATCTACTCGTACACACATCGACACCACAATTTTGTATTGACAAGCATTTAAGTCAACCGAACGGGCAAAAATAGACATAAATAAAAATAAAAGAAAACCTAAAACAAAAAGAATACAACCCAAACTTAAGGGATTCTTATATTCGGGTCTGATTTTTTGAGATTTCAATTATTTGACATTTTGACGACATCGCAAGGATGCGGCGCGACGGAATGGAACGGTACGGTACGCTAAGCGTCAATCTATTGGGATGCGACAAGCTTTTGGCGCTGATGATGCTTGTATGTATTTATATAGATATAGAACTTTGTTTTTCTTTTTAGAAATAATCAATCTATAGGCTATGAAGTTGAGAGACATTTTTCTGTTTATTTACATACATATGTAGAAACTACGAGGAGAAGGGGAAAAATCAGGGAAGCCATGTTCTAATTGTTTTTTGAGGAAATTGAATTTCCATTATATCAGAATACTACATTATAACATTGCCATGCCGCGGCCGTATTGGTTAAGGGCAACTTTTTTTTAATTTATTTTTAATTAAAAACTAAACATGTGAAATTGTTCAACGTGGTTGGTATGTAAGAGCATTTTGTTTTTGTTGTTTAAGATTGAAAAAGCACCATTTTAAATATAATGTCAAGTACTTCATTTTCTGTAATGAGAAATTCACAAAAGAAGTCTTGTAATTTTAAGGGCCAATACGAAATACATATTTCTTAGCATAATTAAAGTATACTTATATTTATGTAAGATCTTTTTAGTTTGGTCAAAAGTGAAATATGACATTTCAACAAACTAAAAGTATATTCCAACCAGTTTAATTCGATATTCCATTCAAAATTTTGTCCAAATTCACAATTCGAAAAAAAGTTTCCATCAACTCCTAGTTAATAGTAAAGTCCACAAGTCAAAGAATAATTCATTCAGTGGTTTTTTTAGCACTGACATTTGACACCTGTCAAATTCAGCTGTCATTTGATGTGTCATAGTTGCATTTTTGCTATTTACGATAACCGAACGCTTAACATACATTAACAAAAATTAGCTAACACTACCTCAAAGAATCGAACGCTCCAAATCTTCCCGAGGCGGCCATTTGAATGATTTTGTTTTTCAAACTTCATGGAAAAGTCCAAACTATAGATAAATAAATTAGGTGGAGAAACAACTCGTAGAGAACCAGGGATTAGTGACTTACAACTTTCAGCCAATTATGTATGCGAGTAGTGTCAGGGTTGGAAGGGACCTAGAATTTGTATGCTGACTTCGAACGGCTCATTTGAAAAAGCACTTTTTATGACAAGAATTACTCTTGGATGATTTAATTCCTTGCAAGAGGCAGTACAGGTGAAAAAGCTTTAGGTGGTACAGTTAGAGAGAGAAAGACCTATAGCATGACGGGTTCTAAAGAATAGAAGTCTCAAAAAATCTTTATCCAAGTTTAAATAAGGAAATATGTTGATACTTTTTTAAATATTTTTGTTGTGTGACAAAAAATTGACAGCTCTTTTTTTTCCTAACTTCAGAAGTATTCCGTGGATTTTGAAGCTCTTTATAGTGATCAAAATTCTAGAAGAAATGCCCAAAGGCTTTTCTAATTACTCTGTGTCTTAGTTTACAGCAAAAACATAAAGACCGGAATCTTTCGTACGTTTTATCCTCCAACACCCATTTGTTTACATTGTTTTTATTTGTAATTTTGACATTAGGTCCATGAATAATGGAAATTCAACAATTCGATGCGGTGTATTTACTTGTTTCGACAGATGTTGTTGTTTTTTTTTACTAAATTGCTGTGGTAAGAATTTTAGATTTGATGTTATGTGGGATTTTTTCGTAATTAAGGTGATGTCACACTTTTATGTGTTTTTTTTTAGTTTGAAAAACTTAAATTATAGTGAAATTGTTAAAACTTGTTCACTTTTTTGTAATTATCAAAATACCTTTATGAAATAGTCATTGTTTTTAAATTCAAAAAAAGAATTATTAGAACATTCAAAAAAGATAATTTTTGGAACGTACAATTTCACCTGGATCAGAACTCTTTACATTACATTTAAAATTAAAAAAAAAAAAACAATGTTTTACATTTTTGCTAGTATTACAACAAATGTTTTGTTCAGACAATTATAACCTTTTATTGAATTGGAAAGTGTATTATACTCAGTGCACACTTTTAAATGTAGTGAAGTTAGAAATTAACAATTTCTTGCCACTTTCAATCAGAAAGACCTCTAGCAAAAAAATGCAAAAGCTAATGTCACTAGGTGCCGCCCGCTTAAGAATCACGAAAATAGTACTTTAGGTTTTATATCCAAAGATTCCACCAACTATAGTATACGTATGTTTGGTTTGGTGGAACAAATTTTATTTACTTTTAAAACATCTCTTGTTTCTTAGTGAGTAGAGTGTCTTTGGTTAACAGCACTGTGTGAGAATGAAAATTGACAGATAAGCCTAGTACGCTGCTGATGCGAAACGAAATTTCCCATACAAAAATGACATGACGAAATCATAAACGAAAATTTTCGCTGTGCTTTTCGTTTTTCAGTACGCTGCTGAACGACGAAATGTGTCATTTTAGTGGATAGGTGTACTAGATTTCTTAGTACAATTCTCCACTCTTTTCGTTCTCAATTTAATTGCCCGGTATATTAATTGCTTGCGAAATTTTGAAGTTTAATTGTATTTATTTTCTAATGTGTTCCAACATTGCATTTCTGAATCGGAAACTAATAGCCTTTCCACACCAAACCGAAAACCCGGTTTTCAGCGAAAAGTTTTCGAAAACTCATAAAGTGTTCACACCGAGTATTTACAAGTTTTCGTTTGACATTTCCATTATTTTGATACTAACTGTCAAATTTTGTATAAATAGTATATTTTTAATTTAAAAATTTATTGGTTTTCGAATAATTTGTGAAATAAAATGAATTCTCGCCAAATTGGTTTGATTTCCATACATACAAAGAAAATGGAACAAAGCATGAAGTTTCTGCTCAACTTCATATCATTACCTCAAGGCTCTACCATGACCAGAAAACGTCAGCGTTTTATTTTGAAAATGTTGAAAATGAAAAAAAATAAGAGTATGATTGATGCAATTGAGAATCATCATCGACAAAGAAGCATGTGGACAAAGGTAAGCTTCCATAATACCATTTACCTCTAAATTATAAAAACAAACTTTCTATCTCAATGTCAGATACGTACAAGCACTTTTTGGGAACACGAAGTCTTAGAAAACAATGATGAGTTTTTTAAACACCATTTTAGAATGAGCCGTGAAACATTCGACATATTGTGCAATGAGCTGAAAAATCTAGAAATGCACGATACCAACTTTAGAAAGTGCATACCTTTGAAAAAAAGAATAGCCATTGCAATATATGCGCTTGGGTCGTCTGCTGAATACAGGACAGTTGCAGCTATCTTTGGCGTTGGCACATCCACAGTAGGCATGATTTTAAAAGATTTTTGTAGAGAAGTTTGGCTTGTTCTAAAACCAAAATACCTTTGTGCCTATCCACTCACAGAACAAACTATAAAAGAAAATGTGAGTGGTTTTGAAAAACTTGGTTTCCCTCAGTGTTTTGGAGCTATTGGTATAGTATAGATTCAAGAATCTCTCAAACCAATGCAAAACGTTGAAGAAGACAAAACAACACGTTGTTGTTGTTTAGTAGTCGTACTGAATGTTTCGTATTGGTTTGGAAGAGTCATTTTTGTACTCTTAATAACTTTTTTTTTATAATTTTCAATTTTACTGAAGATGGGTGCCATATTGAGATCCAAGCCCCAGCTCTGGATTCTGCAGATTACTATAACTATAAGGGATGGCATTCAACTGTATTGCTAGCTGTGGTTGATTATCGGTAAATCCGATTTTTTGCTCTTAGAAAAATAGTCCTAATAATTATTCCTATTCATAGTTACAGATTTCTTTACTTAAATGTAGGAGCTCCAGGTCGCTGTAATGATTCCCAAATATACGAAGATTCTTATGTAAGACAACAGCATCGGCAACCTATTCTAAGGGAAATGTCAAAAAATTTATGTGGTGTGGATGTTCCTGTAGTCCTAATTGGAGACTCAGCTTTCAGGTTTTCTGAATCCTTAATGAAACCATTTCCTTTTAGTACCGCAGCTACGGCAGAAGAAAAGAACTTCAACTACTCTCTTTCAAAATGTCGAAGAGTAGTTGAAAACTGTTTTGGACATTTGAAAGCAAGATTTAGAAGAATTGGAAAGGGTCTTGATAACCGTATTGACAACAGTACCTTGATCATAAAAGCATGCTGTGTCTTACATAATTTTATGAATGTCAATAACGATGAAATAAACCTTCAATGGTTGCAGAATTCAAACAATAATCCGCAAAGACAACAACCAGAACATTCAACGCAGATAGACAATTTGAGAAGTTCACCTTCAATCATACGAAATGCCATCAGCATGCATTTAGGTAAGTAAACTTATATGTGCTGTTCGAGCGAAGCTTCATAGCTTCAAAAATACATAAAGGGTATTCACGATCCGATGTAACTGGTGTATCATTGCAAAAGTGTAAAATTCAAAAATGTTCTTGCTCTAAAACAACAACACTGCCTTAAATTTTGCAACAGTTTTGCATTGTGTAAGATGGAAATTTTTTGAAATAATTTTTTGAATTTAATAGAGTTTACGGAATCAGTTAGCAGACATAAATTAGAACTCAGAACCGTCTGAACCATCTCAATGAAGGGAGTAGTTTTGAAATGACAGTGGGTTGTATGTAACACTTTTAAGAATTTCGAATGAAAATCATACAAAATTCTTAATAGTGTTACATACAACCCACCGTCATTTCAAAACTACTCTCTTCATTGAGATGGTTCAGACGGTTCTGAGTTCTAATTTATGTCACCTAAGTGTTTCTTAAAACCATTTTCAATTTAAAGAATGATTTCAAAAAATTCCCATGTAAAAGTGTTAATAAAATTTTTTGATTCTCAAAAAAAAAGTTCGAACAATTTTTAGATGGAAATTTTTTGAAATAATTTTTTGAATTTAATAGAGTTTACGGAATCAGTTAGCAGACATAAATTAAAACTCCGAACCGTTTGAACCATCCAAGTGAAGAGAGTAGTTATGAAATGACGGTGGGTTGTATGTAACACTTTTAAGAATTTTGTATGATTTTCTCTCGAAATTCTTGGAAGTGTTACATAAAAACCACCGTCATTTCAAAACTACTCTCTTCATTGAGATGGTTCAGACGGTTCTGAGTTCTAATTTATGTCACCTAAGTGTTTCTTACAACCATTTTCAATTTAAAGAATGATTTCGAAAAATTCCCATGTAAAAGTAAAAGGCCGATAGTCCTGTCATCGAAAATGTCCAATGGAGACCCCAGGTTAGAAGAAAATTTTTCAATTTTACACTTTTGCAATGATACAAGACCATAAGTTGCATTGGATCGTGAATACCCGTATTATTTCAAAAAATGTATGTATTGACATTTTTATCAAAACTCTGCTAAAAGCCTTCACAAATCAAAGAATAATTTGTTCAAGTTAATGTGCTTATTTGTAAATAATTTGAAAGAAATAAATCCACCTGTTTTTGCTGGATATCCATTCAACCATGCTTTGAAATTCCCACAGAATGCCTGAAGCGTATTATAAAAACCTACCCTGCCCTACTTCAAATATAAATTGAGTTTCCATTCCAGTAATCTAAAATGTTTCAGAATTAAAAGAGATAATTAGAAAGAAAAATGTATAATCCTATACTGCAGAATTAACTTTTTCTTTCTATTTTATCTAAGCTGAATTTGCAATCATTAGAACAAATAAATAATACCTACAAACCTCGAAAACAAAAACTAATTACACCCACTCAATAACTTTAGCAAAAAAAATATCAAAACATACATTTTAATTTTTTTTCTTTATTTTTGATTTCACTCGAACATTTTGAAAAATTTCTCGTTGAATTTTTTTGTCTCTTCAAGGAAATCTTTAAAAAGAGTTACTTTTTCTTCTTCCAACGCAAAGTTCCTCTCCTCCCATTGCTTGCAATCTCTGATAAACTCATCCATCTGCGGATCACTTTTGTATTCATTATTTTTTCCTTTTTTTTTCTTTTCAGCCCGCGGCCTAGAAGTAGAAGCGATTGGTGAAGTGGATTCCGCAGATGGATTGTCATTGATGTCCAACTGGGATGAGGAATATCTTGACCTGGACCTTGATCTTGACCTCAACTCGTCAGAAGCCGGAATTGCGTCCGTTGAAATGTTATTATCATCTACAAATTAAAATAATATACATATCTGTTAGTTGAAAAACTTGTGCTGCTTTTTTAATTGAATTTATGTATTACCTGAGGGACGGCTATCCTCCATATATAAATGAAGATTATGTATTCGATGTTCTCCGAGAATGGAATGTATCTTCGAATACAAATTCCATTCTGATGGTGATCCACCCGACGGCCCAATCTTCTTTTTTTCACGGCTATTAAAGAATAAAATATATTAGTGAATGTAAATATTCTATCGTTCACCATCAACACGTTTCACTTTCATTCGAAATAAAACTGAAATCTAACCAATTTCAATGAATTTCAATATTATTTCGAGTGAAAGTAAAATATAGATCCTGGCCGATGTAAAATTATTTATGTATGTAGGACGTAGGTATGCACTTACTTATATTTCGTTGTGAGGTTGTGCAGCTTCATCTTTACTTCGTCGGGAGTGTACTCCACTAGCCGACCCTCAAATGCTACCGACATTTCTTTGTAAATGTGGAGATTTTTTCTCGCACCACGCAATCCCGGCTCCTTATCGGCCCATAACTCCAGGAGGAGTTCCTCGTCGGGAATGGACCATAACTTCCTTGGTTTGTTCTTTTTTTTTTGTTCTTTTTTGTTTATTTCTTCTTCCATTTCCTAGAAAGAAAAAGTACAATTATTTACTATGTTTTATGATTGATAAAAAATATTACCTACCAGTTAATTAACCATAACCAATAACCAAATAACAATATGTAGTTTGAAATTAAAACTGTAAATTTTCTCCTGAGTCAGCTGTCAGATGTTTTTTTTTTTTTTATGTCTGATTGATATTTGAATGTTTTCATTTCATTTCAATGAGCTTTGAATTTTTCATTAGGTAAGTTTGTTTACTTCATCTGTCAATTTCAACTGGTTTTCGAGAGGTTTTATCAAAAACTTGTTGAAAACGAAAACTTGTGGGTTACGAAAAATGTATGGGAAAACTTGTGTTTTCGGTATAGGTTTTCGACGAAAACCTATTTTCTCGCGAAAACCGAGTTTTCGGTTCGGTGTAGAAAGGCTATAAGGATGTTATTAGTGATGTGCAAGAAGTGATGAAGAAAAGCAGTGAACTTCAACTTCCAGACATAACTCTCCATAAATATTTTTTCGCTGTGGTTTTCGTTTTCATTTCGCTCTGCACTTGGAACCGCCGAAAAAATTCGTTTCACTTCAGCTGCGTACTAGGCTATAAACGCAAAAAAATAGTGAACGGGCACTAATGGGTCTGTTTTTTAGTAAAGTTGACACCATCCTAAGGCTAAGTACACAGGAATATTATAAGAAATCCTATACCTTAAATAACTATCTTCTTAACTGCCTTTAGACGTATTTAAGTAGTTTTTGTTTCTATAATATTTTTCATACATAGATCAATTTCTAAAACTCAAAATATTTTTTATAATTTATTGATTAAACCAAATCCAATGAAGTTCTTATCAAATATTAATTCATTTGTATAAGATTCATGACAAGAAATTTACGAAAACACTCAATTTAGAATAATTTAAAGTGAAGCATCACTAAATTTCAAATCTCTCAATTTTAAATGTTCTTTTATGGAAATCATCACCATCATCAACATTCACATGATTAAATTAAATCAAAAATATTTAAGCTTTCTCTTGTAAATTAAAAATTTTACAAAACAAACCTGTGTTTTATTTTAAATTCAAATTATACACAAAAATAAGGAAAACCTATTATACCTATGCATTAACTTACAATATTATATATGGAATTCCATAAAATAAAAAATAAAATGGAATTTAAAATTTATTTTTTGATTTAAGAAATATCTAACTAGCAGCGATCTCATTTTTCGGTTGACATTATTCAAAATCAAAAAAAGGTATACAAAAAAGAAAACGAATTTATTTGCTCAAAATGAATGAAATTCATATCAAACATTTTATATGCATACCAAATCTAATTTATATTTAATGAAACGATTTTCATGTGACTTAAAATCTAGTTTATATTTTTTATGCAAATCAAATTCAACTGTATTAACCGTTAGGTGGGTATTTTTTCGATGACAAAAATCAAAATCTAGGTTTATTGCGATGTATTTGAATTTTGATTTTGATTTTGATTTTCTGTTCATTCAATTAATGAATATTTATTGATTTTTGTTTTTGTATTTATAACCTGTGTCATTAGTTGAAACTATTTATACATTTATGTACATAGCTAAACACAATGGAAAACATCAAACTGGTGATGATGGCTGGCATATTTAATAGACATTTCGATGGTTGACAGTTGGCACGTTCTTTTTTTCTGAGTGTTGTTTCCATTTTGTTGTAGCGTCCCGTAGCGTAGTCATCGTGCTATATACCTCCGTTCCAAGTATATACATAGTATATAGTATAAAAATAATATGGGAAGTTATGTTCAGTTGTCACGGATTGGTTAAATTAGTTTAAGATTGTTTTTATGTACCATAAGTGGAATTTATAAAAAAAAAAATTATAATCTAGTTTTGCTACTTTAACCTGCTTAAGGCATAAGGAATAGATTAAATTTACATTTATTTTATTCAACTTGTATCAATTGACCTAAATAGTAAACACCTGTTGATTAAAGAAATTATTTATAATATGGATATTAATATGTTAAACATATTCACTGTACCTATGTTCAGGTTAGCAGCGCAGGGTTTTTACATATTAGCCTTAGGGTTTTAAGGTCGCATAAACTTAAGTATATAATATAAGGTTAAATAAACTATAATATTTTAACAAATCAAGAACATTTTGTTCAAAATCCTAACCAAAAAAAAAAAAACAAAAATGCATTTAAATCCATTTAAAACTGGATGGGTTTTTGTTTAAGCCTGGAACGCAGTTCGGTACAAATTTTATTTTCTTATAAAGTTGGTAGCCACATTCAAAAACACTCCATATGAAGATAAAAATCCTCGGTAGACATCTTGGTTTGCTACAAGCTAAACCGGAAATCAGCCTCATAAAATTCTTCTTAGTGTGCGTGTAATTTCTCCTCTAATTTATGAAATTTCAAAAAACGTCAATTTTTCTCGTTGAATTCGTCCACATTATAAATACAACAATGTAAACAAATGGGTTTTGGAGGGTGATACGTACGAAGGATTTATATCTTCATATAGAGTGTTTTTGGCCACATTGTTTCTTTTATTTTCAGCCAAAATATCTTCTTTTCATCAGTTACTAAAGACAAATGATCAGGACAAGTTACAACGTTAAGCAACACGTGATAAATTATAAAACTTTATTATCAAAATGCAGGTGGAAGTTGATCCCAATTTTGGTCGAATTTTGGCGATGAGGCCAAATCCACCCGAGATTCACGGGATGCTAATGCATCCAAATAAAGTTTGGCGTGGATTTTGGGCTGGAGGCATCATCAGGTCGCACTTCTTCGAAAATGATGCTGGCCAGGCCATCACCATCAAGGGCTATCACTATAACTCTATGACCACCAAACTCTTATGGCCTGAATTAAATGATATGGACCCTGAAGGCATGTGGTTTCAAGAGAATGGCACTACGTGTCACACAGATCAAGACACAATCGATATTCTGCACGAGCACCGAAGCAACATGGATTGGCCACCAAGGCCGTGTGATTTGACCCTTTTAGACTTTTTCTTGTGGGGATGCAAACCACCGCGGTTGTCAAAGACAACATAATCGATGCCATCATGGTCAAATTCAGCCTGATTGATGCGTGAAGGTCATCGAAAACTGGACCTTTCTAATCCGTGCCACCTAGCGAAGTCGCGGCGGCCATTTAAACGATGGTATATTCCACGCATTATGTAATTTAAAGGCCTTTCAAATATAGGTTCAGTTTACAAATCGACCCGCCTTTAATTGAAAATCTTATATAATGTACCTATACCCACAATTACTCCCAAAACAGAATTTGTTTTAATTTTTCCACACGCACAAAATTATGAAATATGATTTAAAAGTTCAAGTTACCAAACAGACATACCAAAGTCTCCACTTAAGCCTAGTACGTTGCTGATGCGAAACGAAATTTTTCGGTGGTCTCCAAGTGCAGAGCGAAATGAAAACGAAAACCACAGCGGAAAAATATTTGTGGAGAGTTCTGTCTGGATGTTGAATTTCACTGCTTGTCTTCATCACTTGTTGCACACCACCAATAACATCCTGAGTTTCCGATTCAGAAATGCAATGTTGGAACACATTAGACAAATCCATTTTATTTTAAATTTTAAATCAAATATAAATCAAAGTCAAAACACCGAAAGTCACGATTAAACAATTTTTTTTTTCAAAAAAAAATTAAACGTCAAAATTTCGCAAGCAATTAATGTGCTGGGCAATTAAATTGAGAACGAAAAGAGTGGAGAATTGTACTAAGAAAACTAGTACAGCTCTCCACTAAAATGTCACATTTCGTCGTTCAGCAGCGTACTGAAAAACGAAAAGCACAGCACAGGAATTTTTCGTTTATGATTTCGTCATGTCATTTTTGTATTGGAAATTTCATTTCGCATCAGCAGCGTACTAGGCTTAAGACTATAATGCCAGAGATCTCGGGTTCAATCAATGACTGAGCCATCCAAAGTTTTTATTTTCACAATTACTTCCTTTTGCAAGGTATTAACAACAAACCTTCAATAAATATTCTTTCCGTGAAAAGTGCTTGCTGCAAGGTCTTGCTATCCGTGTCGTTGTCATTACTCAATATTTTGAACTGTGCGTTGGAGAATACTCAAGAAATCGAATCATACGAATTTTATTCTCAGAGTTTTGATAGCAAAAATTAGAACTTTTGTTTTTATTTCTAAGAATAGAGAAATTGCTGAAATGATAGAAATATAAACTGGCCAATTCTTTTTCGATACAAATTTCAACTGTCAAAATAGTTTAGATATATTCTACTCGAGTCAATACAATTCGATTTGAATGAGGCAAACAATTCAGATATGTATTGGCTGAATCACAAAAACGCTTCAGCTTCGGCTTCGCCTGACGTTTACGAGTTCAGGCATAACAATTCAATGCATGCTATCACAATGGAGCTTCGACCTCACATTTCGTTTGACAATCGTAAGGAAAAGAACGTAATGTAATGTAATGTGACTCCAAACGGAAGCTCTAGTTCAATTATCTGAACATTTGCTTTGTCTGACAGCTCATTTGCTTTGTCTGACAGCTCAACAGCTGTAAAAAATGTCAACAAACAAAATATTTGCTCTTTGGAGGGATGAAATAATAGAAATATCATTCAAAGCAAAAACACTCTATATGAAGATATAAATATTTCGTACGTATCACCCTCCAAAACCCATTTGTTTACATTGTTGTATTTGTAATGTGGACGAATTCAACGAGAAAAATTGACGTATTTTCACGCATACATAGACACAATTCCTGAGTTTTTAGGGGAAATTTCATGAATTAGAGGAGAAATACTTTATGAGGCCAGTTTCCGGTTTAGCTTGTAGGCAAACCAACATGGCTACCGAGGATTTGTATCTTTACTAGAGTGTTTTTGATTCAAAGTAACCTCGAAGCAGCCCCACCGTAACGCAGACGAAGCTGAAGGGTTTTTGTGATTCAGCCATATATTTCAAGCTCTTCCATTAACGAGAAAAAGAAACGGACTTAGGAAAAAACAAAAAGGCATAGATCCTGAACAAAATGCAGAAATTATTCCTAAAATCAATAAGCAGGTATTGTGTATCAACGATTTCCGAAACACCTAGAAATTCGTGTCAGTATGTTATTTTTGAGGAAATACAAAAATGTACAGGATGCGTCAAGGAAATAGAAACATTTAAAAAAATCATAGGGACATCTTTACTTCAGTTAATAAAACGAATCTTTCAGTGCTCGAAAGAGTAAGATTGCTCATTTTTGTTAATAATGTAACGAACCATCATGAAGGATTGGTGTGCCAAACAGCTCGCATTGACAATAGTGTGCTTTTTTCGAGATTATGATTACATTTGGGGATCATTTTTACCTGAACGGCGTCGGCGACGTAAATAAATAAAATTAAAGTGGCTCCAGAAAAGCCTCTTCATTCTGCGAAGATTACCATTTAGATGATAGAAATGGATTGGGGCGTAATCGGTCCTTATTTTTTTAGGTTAAAAGAGTTTGTGAGGCAGTAATTGGGTAAAAAGAGGAAACTAAGACGTACTTGATTTCAGCAAGACAGTACAACGTGTATTAGGGGCCAGTTATAGCTATCATTGAAATCAATGCGGAAAAATTTTTGAATCGATATTTGACAGTGTTTCCCTTTGATTAGAAATGAAAATTATATACTGATCGATCGGAAATCACACAAAGATTTTTTTTTTGAGGAAAAAAGTGTAATTGCCATTTATTTTATTCTAAAAATTTATTTTTCTATTTTCCGGACGGAAATTCATTTTTCCTGAACTATCAGCTTGTATGTTTAAAAGTGAAACGAATCGTTCCACTGATTTGTGTTCCAATTTCACACAATTCAAATGACAGATTATTTCTGTCAGTAAAAATGTTTCGGTGGATTTCAATCACGAAATTTTTTTCAATGACAGAAATTTTTAATGATAGCTATAACGACCTGCCAAACAAATTCCAATGCTTGTTTTCAATGATGAAAACCAATGAAAGCTATAACTGGCGCCTTACTACCGCGGAAACCATTGATTGTTGAAAACCAATTAATTTCGTGTAGCGCAGAAATCGTATGACCGTCATAATTGCCTGATTTATCCATGTAAGATTTTTTGTATGAGGCTATCAAAAGTCCAAAGTGTATGAAACTTATTAACTTATATTCTTCAATTCGGAACCTTTTGGAGTAGTCTTCGAAAATCTGGCAACCGAGTTTAAGGTCATTATTTTAATAGTGTAATAATATTTTACTTACTCTGATAAAAACATTATCGGCAATTTAGTTGTAAACTCTCCTTAATGGAAGCCGCACCCAAATGTACAACAAAACTATATCACTAGATAACCGGAATGGGAACTTGAACTACCCGAGGACGAAGAAGTTTTCCAAACTAAAAACTTTGAATTCCGTGTTTGTGAGTCTTATAAAAACAAAAAGGGAAACAATAATAATAAATAATGAATTACCCTGTATAATTCAGCACTGTAAGACACTTAATCTATAAGTTAAATAGGTTTTAGACAAAACATAAGTCTTGTTTCTATGTACCTTCAATTTATGTACCCTTATATAAACTCTTGAAACCAGCTTCGATACACAGTATTTGGTGTTTACAAAGCTGCCATCTCACACGGTATATTTTTTAGTATAGTTCAAATAATATTCATTCGAAACCTCAAAGATATTCACCGCCGCGCTGCCGATGGTAGAATTCTTATTTCCTTCTTTTCAAAAAAAAATAAAATGTTTCCCGTTTAACGACAAAATAACATTTAAAAAAAAAGAATCATATTATAATCGAATTTGTATATAAACAGTGATGTGGAATTGAAACAAGTGTCCCGCTCCGTGAGTTCTAAAGCCAAACGCACCATATACCTAAAACACTGAAAATAAAACCAGTGGAACTTGTTTGATCTTGGGGCGAGGAACCAGAATATGAGATTTTAGTATCTTTTTTAACTTTTTCCTCATCGAAGATTGTACACTTAATTCTTTAGAGATACACGTCAACGGAATAAATGTTTCATTTCCTTCATGTAATTTATTTGTAACCCTGCACAAGTTACCGCGCTGCCGCTGCCGCTGAGCCGCCCCGCCTCTACCACTCTGCAAAACGCGTTGATGTTGTTGCGTTGAGCTGCGCTGCGCTGTGCCGATGAAGGTTTGCAGCTCGCTCAGTCAGTCAGTTTAGCACGCAATCCATAAACCGAAGCTGGGCCGACACGCCTTCAAAGACAGTCCGTCCAAAGTTTGTTGTTTTGTTGTATAGACGTCATAGCCAGCAATAAAGCCCAGATGCATGCATGACACTGACTATCCAAATCCGACAATTTTTGTATCTAGTTTGGGTATTACAGGTATATGTATCTTTGTGCACTTTTAGCGCACACTTTGCCCCGTGGAGCAAAAAAGGGGTTAAAATCGTAAATTTGTTGTATACCTGGGTAGATTAATAACGAAAGAAGGACAAGCACCTGTTGATAATTACATTCGTGTACTTGTTTTAAGTTTTTCTTTTTTTTTATTATCAATTTATTTAACCCGCTTTCAGGGTTGAATTTGACAAATTAAGGGCCCTTACACCGATTTAGTTTTTGTGTCACATCAAATCTGTCTTAAAAACTTTGCACATTTGAGAATTGGGATTATAGGATGTAAACGCCCCTTAACTTCCCGCTTAAATTTCTTTTTGGTTTATAGCAAAAGCACAATTACGTTTTCGGTTATGCTGACTTTGACATATTGAAAAGAAAAAATGGACTCTTATGAGGCAATCTGAAATGTTATTTTAAGCTTCGGACACCTCAAATCGTAAAATATCGTAAAGTCGATAAGAAGCTTGACCGACCCAACGCTTGGTCGTGGTTTAGCCATTAAATTATTTGTAAGTGGGCAAAAGTTCGAACTTGTGGTAGACTAGACTAGTTGAACATACAGTATTGTGGTTGATTTGTTAAAAGAAGTTCCAAAAACTAAATGTATTCAGGATTGAAAATTAGTTCTTGATTTAATAACCAAAAGCTATAGGCCTTGGAGCTCTAAGCTGTCATAAATTTGGTTATACAACCTTTATATCGACTTTTTAAACTTATTTTGACATACGACGACGTTACTACGTTACGTAATTTTGACATACTACGTTTACAGATTTATGTTTTGGGGCAAGTATTTAATTATTGGACAGTTTTTGTTTTACAATTTAAATGGACTCCAATAATGGAGTGGTAAAATGTTTGTTAAAAGTGTTTTTTTTTATAGAGTTATATAACTTGGAAATGGACTAAAACAAAAATGATTGTTCTTAAAATTGACATAAGATTCACTTCATTCGAAATATAATCTTGTGGGCCACCACGGCTGGCTCGGA
This sequence comes from Eupeodes luniger, assembly GCA_951509635.1. Taxonomy (NCBI): domain Eukaryota; kingdom Metazoa; phylum Arthropoda; class Insecta; order Diptera; family Syrphidae; genus Eupeodes; species Eupeodes luniger. The sequence goes on along the minus strand of OX608073.1, from coordinate 62,616,933 downwards.
CGCAGTCTAATCTGGAAATACAATAAGACTAGTGATTCTACATATCTCCACAGAAAATAGTCAATTGGCGTTCAATCGCACGATCTTGGGAGCTAAATCATGGGTATATAACGTGAAACCATTGCGTTACCAAACGTTTCCTTCAATAAATCAAATTTACCACGAGCTCATGCTCCTCTCCTGCACATCATGGATGAACGAAAAAATATGTAAGTATGACTTAATAGCGGCCACCATTGACTGTAACGTTCTGGCCAGCATCATTTTTAAAAGAAGTGCGGGCTACGGACCAATTACTACATCAACCCTTAAGAGCCTTGCACATGAGAGCGAACAACGAATGAACGAATGGACGAACAAACGTGATTTTACACATTTCAAAAAGTCAATTCCAAAGAAAAACACATTTAAATTATAAGAAACCAATTGACAATAATGTTAGGATAATAAAATCAGCATTTAGTTCTCTAAAACAAGACAATTTTGTTAAAACAATTTGTTAGTAACGAATTTCAGTGTGGTTGCTACGAACTGTCAAACTTTATTCGCGTTCCACATACCATCCACACTGCAACGAATAAATTGTTCGCGCTCAACTTAACCTCAAAATTATACCACTTTTGTTTTGTTTTTGTGTGAAAGATCATGGCTGAGGAAAATATGGAGAAAAGGGTAATTATAAATTGTCAGTTCGCCGCTGTCTGCGAATAGAAATAAAGCTCATATGAAAGAAAAGTAAAAATATGCGAACATTCACAGTTCGCAGTTCGCAGTTCGTAGCTCATGTGCAAGATGCTTTAAAGCCCACGAAACAGTCAATTTTTGTGGATATAACGATATCTGAACATACACTTGAGGATTATAACACTCTTATAATGACAGTTTAATTTATTCACGTACATATTTATTTAACCAAAAGTGAGCTTCATAACTTAAAAATTAGAGTATGAAAATTTGGATCAACTGTAAATTTGTTTGGGACCATTCACAGTGGCTTTAATTCTTGAAATGTCAAACGAAATAAAAACTAAATCAATTGACAGCTGACAAAATGGCCGCCAGTTAAAATAGTGTTGCCAACTAAAAGTTCTATACCCGTTATACGTGGTTAATTTTATTCTTGAACCTCGGTTAAACCTAAGTTAATCCACTGTTAATCGGTGAGTTAAATTTTCCAAACCACAAATCAAATATTAAAGCACGATTTTTAAATTTGATTTTTAATTTTTAGCCATAAAGGAGGGGCCTGTCAGAAGATCCTATAAAAACATAAACCATCCTATAAACTTTAACCCCCTCGTGCACATAATGCGGACCTGTCAAATTAATACTCTTTTAGACTTGTTCTCGAGCCAGTCTCTATAAGTCTCCAAGTGCTTGTATGCAAATTAACTTTTTCCACTTCAGTTGGTTATGTAATGCACTACATGGCGATGGCTGATACAGTGTTAAAAGGGGTGAAGGGATTAAAAGTTATTAATAAAGAATTGAAGCTCGCATGTATGAATATATAGGATAGGTATGTATTTATAATATAAGTAGATATAGGCAGGCATTATGGTGCAGTTGCACGTAGTCTTTCAACAAAAAAATCACCAAACCCATCCAGCAGCAGCAACCACCATGCTTCAAAACAACTTAGTGCAGAGCGGTATGGTGGCGATGGTGGTGTGTTAGAGCAATGGCGATATGTGGTGAATCATAAAGTAATTAATTCTTGTCACTGTTTTATCGTGCAGTTTTCTTGCACATATGGCAGCCGCCAACTAAGTGCATGCGCAGTTTTTATGTTGATTTTATATATTTAAAGAAGAATAAATTTCAATTATTGTACACCAGGTATATAAGTTAAAATATACCTAGGTATAAAGGTATTTATTGTTGGGGGAGGGAGGGGGGTATGGAATTAGATTTTCGATTATAAATACGAGGCGTAGCCCCAAATGCGGTCAAGTGTACCAAACACGCCAGGTTTGGTTTATAAATATTTTTCCAAAAAAAGTCCGTTTTGAAAGAAGATTTATTTACTTTTGTTATTTTTTCTTGTTTTCATTTCAAATGGGAAATATATTGCGAATTGTTTTGAATGAAAAGTGGAAAATGGACAGGGAATGAATTTTTAATGGAATTAAGAAAGAAGGAAGGTATAAGTTATGGTTTTAAAAAGTCGGGAGAAACGGATTAGTTAGAATTGAGAATTCAATAAAATACCTCCGATCCTGTAGGAGGGTGGGTGTTTTATAGTGTTTTTTAATAATACAGTTCGGGAAAATTTGTTGTTTTTGGAAAAAATTCACTATTCATTTTTATTATGAATGAACTAACCCTTGTGTTGCTAGATTTCATTTTGAATAGGCCTCTATTTTAGCTGCTGTCAAATTTGAAGCTGTCATCGTTTGTCATTTGACAAGTAAAATCTAAGGCATTATTAACATTGGAATGATGCACGCTTTAAAAATACATTGCACATTTCTAAAAGCAACAAAAACATCCATATTTTGTAAGAATTTTTTGACCGTGATGTTTCTCAATGAGGTCATCACACAACTGGCCACCGTGAACTTATGATTTAACGCCTTTTATTTTGAGGCTAAGTTCAAGGTAAGGTCTATGTTTCTTAGAAACTACTCGTTTTTTAATATCATAATGCATCAGGTGCATCTGAAATGATAATCCACTTAAGGTGTTGGTTTGAAAGTTTTTAAGAATTTTAAGACTCATTAGTCATAACTCATAAGTATTGGCACGCTCTTAGAACTCCCCTTCCGTTCTTCTTTGAGCACTTTTTTTGTTTGAGGAGAAAAAATTCTTTATTTAATGATTCTTATTTTGTTTGTATTTGTATTTTTGTCGTTTCTTTTCTTTTAAATGTCTGACGTATCAAATTTATAGATTCTTACGAATGAACGAATATTCGTCGATTATGAGATTTCTTTTACATGGCTTGTTTTTATTCGTCATTACAGATGCACAACAAAGACTAGAATAAAATTTTTAGGTTAAAGTAGTATTCACATGAGTGCGACCAACGAACGACGAATGAATTACAAAATGTGAGTTTATATAAGTTTCAAGTCATATTTCCACACAAATTCTTAACAAAACCATAGCAATATAGTTTCTATTTGATTTATGATGCATACTTTTACTTTTAAATATCATATATTAATAAATTTAAGAAAACAAAAAAAAATTGAAGTTGATACGAACTGTCAAACTTAATTCGCGTTCCACATTATCCACACTCGCAACGAACAAAATAATCGCGCGTACTTTACCAAAAAAAATCATTCTTGTTTTGGTTTCGGTGGTGAATGTTGTTCTGCTGTCAAACTTCATTCGCGACGAATTAAAAACTCTCAAGTGAAAGAAATGTCAAAATCGACGAATATTCGTTCATTCGTTGGTCGTTGGTCGTGCTCATGTGAATATTGCTTAAGTGTGGTTCGTATGTGGAATGCGAATTGCGAATTGAGTTTGACAGTTCATTATACATTAGATTACAATTATTCGCGACGAACAGTTTGTTTTCTGACATTTTTCTTATTTAATTTTATTACCTTATGATTACCTCAAGCTATATTTCTACCTTCATGTTTATAAATTTAAGATCACATTTATTTATTCATTCGTAGGTCGTTGGTCGCTCTTATGTGAATAGTCTTTAAGGTTTGATCAATTTGTTTTTTGTCACGAACTGTCAAAGTTAAGACGTGTTCATATACGTGTTCATATACAACACTTTAACAAGTCTACAGTATTGCAAATATTTGGGAAAATCTAGTTAAGTGGAAAGTTGATGTTGTCACGTGAAATTTTTCAGGATAACGAAAAACCTCAAATTCCCATGCATATATTAATATCCTTATGTGACAGAACACTACCTTTATCAATACATTCGGTCAAATTTTAAGGATTGAAGCTTAAATGGAACTCAAGTTAGCGCTACATAATTGCAGAGTCCTTCAATATAAATCAATATTTTGCACTTTTAAATTGACAATAAAAATTCGAGAAATATTAAGTGTCTTTGTAAATGAAAACAAATTACTTTATGACGTTACTTTAGTACTTTTCTTAAGTGTTGCCCACATTGCATTGTTGCTGCAGTAAACACAAGTTTACATGACATCATTTTGTTTCTTTTTTCTTTTTGTTTACCTGTGTACATAATACACATGTATCAAAGCAATAAACTTAAGTAATGGTCATATAAACAGGCAATTTAACTGAAACCCCAATAAATGTACATTATACGAGTATAGTATATGTACTCATAATATGATTGCACCTGCAAAAAGAGTCTAGAGTTCAAAAATAAATTAACACTTATTCCAGAGTAGTTAAAGATCAATTACCTTGTCGTTCTAATTGAGTCTATATGCAATGGCTGGGCGAGCGAGTGTGTTATTTTAAGCCACGTGCGTGCAGCAGAAACATTTACAAACTCAAAGTCACTCCATCTTAGCGTTAGCACTTTAACATCCGACTTAAAATCACGTTGACCAACTTTTCCGTTTTCTCTTATTTCAAAAATATTTTCTAATTAGCAGTCCCAGCTTGGTAGCAAAAATACAAATAAAACAAATATTTAAAAAAAAAAAACCTCTACGGAAACAAGTCAAAACCTTCAACTCACGTCGCAACTCAAAACTCACAACCACTGCCACTTCGCGTCGCGTCGCGTCCGTCATTTAAACGATCTTTAAACCCTCTTCAACAACTCATATTTCGTTGCGGAGTCAGCGTAATTTACATTTACTGTCAAAGTGGGCTCTTGCGAAAAATGCAAACGTTAAAAAAAAAAATTGAAACAAACCTTAAACACTGGAGTGCCTATAGCTAAGCTATGGCATGGCCTGGCCACTGCCACCAGTGGACAGCGTCTATATGGATATGCATGGATCTACCTATTCGTAGAACGTCACATCTCGAGTGTGTAAATAAACATGGCCAAAGTACATATACCCCACTTACAACAGGTGTAAAGTATGTGGTCTGCCAGCCAGCCACCGGCCGTTCGGTCGGTCGGCTGGCTGACCGGTCTCCTGCACCCGAACGGTTTTCTGTCGAAACGAAGACATCAAGCCAGACCGGATGCAAATTATGAACTACCTGTGCATTTTGCTGGAGTCAGCATTTCTGTTTCATGCTTGAGGACCGGACCGGACCCAGCCCAGGACTATCTAACCAACGAACGAAAAATCAGGTATCCACCATTACTATGCGTCGTCATCGTTCATCGTCATCGTCATCATCGTCATCGTCGAGGAGAGGTAAACATTCTGGAATAGAATTTTGCCTGGTGAATTGGCAATAATTTGCGTGGATTTGTTACAGTCATCCTGTTACCGGTTGTCTGATGGCTTATTGGACCTAGCTGGCAGGCTTCACTGATTCAAGTCGGTTGCTTCGGCATTTTCAAGTAGCGGCCATAATGCAACGTCCCGTCTTGGCCGTTCACATTGTGCTAATGTACATGCCCAGCTATTAAGCACAAATGTGTGTAAAGTTGCGTATATATTTTTACATTTTTTGCATAAGACAGTAGCACGTTAAAGTTATTGGCTAAATTAATTTTAATTTTCTGTTTGGCATTAGCGAGGTTTATATAAGAGAGATAAAGCCACACATAAAGTTTATTCAAAAGCTCAAATTATATTATTTTATTACAGGAGGAGATTTTTCAAATCACATTAAGGTTTGTTTGTTTGTGGAATGATTTGAAATAGAATAAGTTCTGTTGGATTATTATTGAAAACAGAAAAGATGATTATTAACAGTGACATATCTTTAATGAACAGTATTGATTCTTAAAATAAATATTAAAAACCAAGACTTCTTAAAAGTGTAGACGACTGTTAGATAAATCATTGCTTTAATAACCTGATTTTGAGTTTTGACAACAAAGAATTCTCAGAAACAACAACATCTAACATTTTTAAACTTACATCTCTCCGACTGACTATGACGTTTCTGGCAGTATTGTCACATGAAACTGTAAGGTTCGCAATGTTCTAAGACATTTCGGAAAATATATGTCTTACTGATAGATCTTACAACATCGTTAGATCTGACAATTGTCAGTACTTTTGTCAGTTTTAAGATTCAATTCGTGCTTTATAGTACGTTTCCACTAAAAAATAATCCGAGATTTAAGGCAAGTGATTTAAAATAAATCATGAGGTGTTTCCACCAAAGAAAAGGAGATTAATTTGACGTTTGGTTTATGTCATAACAACCAAACTTCAAATTATTCTCCTTTCGAAAAGAAATATGTATTTGTTCACTCATCATCTGTAAGTAATTAGTTTTATTATATTCTTGTACATATTTATTATTTTTGTATACTTACATTTTATTTCGTCTGTGATTTCTTGAAAGTTGTTTATTGTTTTGAATTTGAGTCATATGGAAGTGAGACAGATAGTTTTTTTTTGACATTTCCATCAATCAATAAACGAAATTGGCGTTTAAATGGGTCGGTTCAACAATTATTCTCCAAAAAAAAAGTTTGTTTGATTTGACAAACTAATGTTTCCAAGTAGATTTCAATGAGTTTTAATTGAAAACTTCATTTAAGGAGATTAAAATTTGTATGGTAAATCTTCGAGATTTCAAGGAGATTTGTGACAAATCTAGCTAAATCTCGGTTTAGTGCCCGGTGGAAACGTAGTATTAAATTGAGCAAATTGGACACTCCTTTGAAAAATACGTTCAGGATTTGTTTCCTTGGAAAACTGAGACTACGAACTGTGACTGCAAAGTTTTTACCATTTTTGTACCAATTTTGTATTGTTTCATTTATAATTGTCAAAATTTAAAAGATGACAACTTCAAAAGTGTTAGCTTTCCGAATAGTGGACTTTTCCAAATGGAAACTCTCAATTTAAAAGTACACATAAGAGATACGCATTCAAAGGTAGCGTTTATTTTGTTTAAATGAATAGCTAATAATACATTCAAAATACTTTACTACATCAACTTTATAACACCTCTTTGTTTAGATAAATATAGGTTATCTTAAGTTGAGTCTTTTAATGGGTCTACAAACTGGAATAAAACGAGAGTTGTTCTAATTGCTATTTTTTTTAATTTACTATGAACTTTATTATAAATCTGCTGACGCACAAAACTAAATATTAAAAGCTAAAAGCTTTCCAATAAGTAATGGAAACAGTTTTATTAATATTAATTTTAACAAAATTAAAACATACAAAATAAAATAAATTAAATAAGCACTAGTTTCTTAATTTCTTTTCGAAATAAAGTGGAGACTTCTCACAAATAAACTGTCACTATCTGTCACTCATTGTAGACTATGGTCTAACTGTGTGTAGATCTTTGTGTGCAACAGATGGCGCTATATGTCTTGACACTAACTTTTCGAAAAATAATAAACAAATACTACAATTTATGTCTAATTCCATAATAATTAAAAAACTTCTTCGAGTGAGCTTCCAAAAACAAAAATGTTCTTATCTTTTTTTTGCAAGCTTTAGGGAATACTTTTTAGATTTTATTCTGATAGGTACTCGTACTACATTTGATATGGATCCCCTACAAAATGCGTCACTAAAGAAACCATGAGTTACTAAAATTAGAGAGCTAAGAAATGTTATGTTGCGGCTTTAAGAACGCCTTCTATGACACCAACTCGATATAAAATTCAGCGTGATATTTACAAAAATGCTGTCGACATCGTTTTTAATTCTGTAGGTTTAGTTTGGTTGCCTTATAAAACATAAAATTTCAAAAATTACAGCAAACAGTAAAAACGTTTTGTTCTTGTAATACTTGTTAAATCATACTCCATAATACTCCATAGAAAAAACTTTTCTCTCTGCTCACCACCTTTGAAAAATAGCGACCACCTTTGAAAAATGGCGGATGTAGTCATAAATAAATTAGGTGGTTAATGCCATCTATCTGTAACTTAGAGAAAAAGAAGAGAAAAACAAATTCACCACGAACTACCAGTATAACTTCTCCCGTTATTTATTGACAAACAAAAATGTTTTGCTAGAATTAATTTGAGTTATAGGAGTATTTTTGTAGATATAAAAACGACAAGGTGTTAGTAAAATTAAAGAAAGAAAACCATGAGAATTACAAATCTTATAATGAGACTTTAAAAAACATAGCCTTCTTGGCTATCAATAAACAAAAATGAGAAATGTCGCATTTCCCGGAACTGATGTTTTTGTGTGTACTCTTCTCCGAGGTGAAAACATGTATACACCGATACAAATTCAACACGCTATAAAAAATGAGAGTAAGAGGTTTCGAAGGGACGGAGTTACGGAGACGAGGAAATTTGGCTCTCTCGATTAGTTTTTTCTCTCTGTTCTAGAGTTCGTTCACTCTTCTGGAGATGACGGAAATTTTACTTACTAACCCAAAGCCGCTAACACAAATCTAAAATCAGAGGAGTTGATTTTTCGGCCAAAACCAAGCAAAACAGCTTTCACCCATTCCAACGCCGCTGGCTGTCGCCGGTTAAGATAATGGCAATAATAATGTTTCCGCCAAGTTTTGTGACACGAAGTATATTGTATCATTACATAATCGACGGGCATCCACATTTCGCATAAGCCTTATTTCAATTAGAGCATATGTGAGGGCACACCGGACAGTTCAAGTGAGGTAGGAAACTCTACCGGTTATAGGTCTATGACTGTGTTTATTTTCTATTCATATGTCCTGTTGCTTGTATTAAAAACAAAATCGTTTCCTAATGATGCTAGAATCGCTCTTTAACAGATAAATTGATCATCACGTAATGTTATTTTGTAAAACAGGGTAAACACTTGCGATAAGTTCAGAATTATTCAGCATCGGGTTTTAACCGCCTAATAGTACGTTTCCACCAAAAAATAATCCGAGATTTAAGGCAAGTGATTTAAAATAAATCACGAGGTGTTTCCACCAAAGAAAAGGAGAATGATTTGACGTTTGTTTTATGTCATAACAACCAAACTTCAAATTATTCTCCTTTCGAAAAGAAAAAAATATGTATTTGTTCACTCATCATCTGTAAGTAATTAGTTTTATTATATTCTTGTACCTACATATTTTTTATTTTTGTATACTTACATTTTATTTCGTCTGTGATTTCTTGAAAGTTGTTTATTGTTTTGAATTTGAGTCATATGGAAGTGAGACAGATAGTTTTTTTTTGACATTTCCATCAATCAATAAACGAAATTGGCGTTTAAATGGGTGGGTTCAACAATTATTCTCCGAAAAAAAAGTTTGTTTGATTTGACAAACTAATGTTTCCAAGTAGATTTCAATGAGTTTTAATTGAAATCTTCATTTAAGGAGATTAAAATTTGTATGGTAAATCTTCGAGATTTCAAGGAGATTTGTGACAAATCTAGCTAAATCTCGGTTTAGTGCCCGGTGGAAACGTAGTATTACTCTTATATTTAATACTGTTTCATCAGATTTACGTGGGTCAATGTCATTACAAAAAACACCTTATGATAGGCAACGATTATAGGTCCAAAATCAGACAACACCTAATGATATGCTACTAATAAGTGTTCTAAAAAAAGAATAAATTGAATAACTAGCTATAAGTGCTACCAGCGGATCTGCTCAAATGAGCTGTGAATGAGATATTTTACCGCGGTAAAAAATAACTTAAAATACTCTCCATCCTCGCAACTACCTCCCCACAAAAAATCATGTCATAATATTGTTCCGTTACGACGTGAAGGACCTTCAAACAAACAAACAAACAAACTTCTTTTCCATTTATAATACAAGTATAGATTAAAATTATTTTGTAAAACAAGTGAGATCTTCCAGGTTAAAATCTTGAAATTATATGAAAGTCATGTTACATATTTTGAAAGATATTTACTGCCGAATTGTCAATCTTCTCATAAAGTTTAAGTCAACACGAGGTGTGTACTGAAAATATTAATAACTTAAAAAAAAATTATGTATTTTATAAGAATAATTTAACTATTCAATTTTTTCAGTGCCAAAACATTTTGAAAAGATTTAAAACAAAGTTATTACTAACGCGCTATACATTATGCTTTGTAAATTAAACGCCTGATCAAACAATTAGTTATAGCCACTGAATAATCTTTGCACAAGTTTGTTACACAAACAACTCCATTATAATGGGTGTTTATTTTGTGTGTTTTATTTTGTTGTTTTTAAACCCCGCATTTAGCCACGCTAAGTTCACATTAATTTACACAACCCAACTATAATGGGGTAAATAGATATAAAAGCGTGTGTAATGTCAGAACAGCTGTTCACATCTAAGTTAGAAAATTATAAGCAAGTGCAGATCGAATGAATAAATACTACACTATATTTTTTTAATTATAAATACAATCGGGACATTGTGGCGTATACGCAACTTTTTTTTTGTTTGCTGTAATTCTTTTTAGTAAATAAGCTTAGGACCTATGATGTATGTACATACATATGTACACATGTAGGTAACTAATTTGCAAAAGTTTTTTAATATAAAATCATAGAGAACCTCACCCACCTGATGGTTAACATGAGCATTAGCAGTGTTCCATAGATATCAGTATTATGGACACACGAGCGGATATTTTTATATTTGTAGAATGACATTTCTAAGATTTCAGTAGCGCGTATTTCATATAAGAGTATTTATACATATGTACAAACCTATAGATTCTTTTCGATTTCTATTCTTTCTTCATATTTTTCGTTCCATAATGTCATCGTAATGTTAGGGCATTCATGCGTAAATTAGGTCGAACCTATAGATTTTTGCTTTGCATGTTAGACAATTTGTTCAACTATTTTTCCGTCTTCTTTTTTTTTATCGTCGAAGGTGTAACTTGAGAGGTATACTTTGTGTAATATTTGCTGCTGTTTTTTTTTATACATATATTATAGAATCAATGAAAGTTTGAGGATTGTAGGTATATGACAAAACAACTTGTAATAATCTGATTACTTTTTCGAATGAGATTGACAAATGAATCCTTACATATGAGTAGCTATGCTATAAATTTAAATGCGTGGTTTTCTTTAAATGATTTAAGTAGTCAAAGTTAAAAGCGTGAATAGGTTTTATGCAAAACAAAATACACTTGAGTTAAGGAATTACTAAAAAGACTATAGGTTGTTTAATTTAAAATGTGAAGTGTCGGCCCTGGTAATTAAAAATAACTCTTACATTTTTATGTGTTCACACTGACTTACATTAATCAGCAATAACAGTTTTTTTTAATTTTAATAATTCCACCTATTTAATTATTAATTAAAAATAGCTTTAAAGCTTTTTAAATAAGCTTGTAAAGAACCAGGATCTAGTGGCTTACAACTCTGAATCATTCCTGAATGCGAGTAATGTCACAGATTGAGGGGGGACCTACACTTTTTGTACCAATCCCAGTGGCTAATTTGAGAAAGCACTTTCGATGATAAGAATTACTCTTGGAGGATTTGTCAATTCATTGCAAGAGGCGGAATCCGTGAACAAAATTTTAGTTAGCATAGCGGCAAGACCTACGCATTACCCATCACGCCACGGGTACTAAGGTTAGGGCTTTTTAGCTAACTAAAAATTGGTACATTGGAGTAACGTCATAGTATTATCAATTGGACACAACACTTACAATGGTGGATCCGGGGGGGTCGTAGGGGTCGTCAACACCCCCCCCCCCAGGGAGATAATTTGTTTGTTTTTTTCGAAGTAATTGTCTTTAATTCAAAACTAATCTTATTGCGTTAATGGACATGACCCCCATTATATTTTGAATTATTAATTTTGTGTATATGAAAAAAAAAAAATTTATTTTACTTCCCTAAACTTTGTTGCTAAAAGTACTACTTTTAACTGAAGACTGGACCAAGAACATAATATGAATCGCATGTTCAGCCCCATTCCAAAAACACAGCACAAATTCATAAACTTTTGATCAATGGACGATCCAGGGGGGTTCATATGAGCCATAAAGCTTATACAGTTAAGTTGTATAACTAAAGATTTCATCTAAAGATTTTTTAGTAATTTAACGACATTCACCAAAAAGTGGTTTGCTTTCAAAAACAACTAAAATTTTTGTTTTCACTCAATTTAGAATTTGAAAAAGCTTTAGTCATGCTTTAAATTGATTTCATAAAATTTGTTTCTAAGAAAAAGAGAAAATATTCAGGTTCTAAAGCCTAGTACGCTGCTGATGCGAAACGAAATTTTTCGGTGGTCTGGAAAAATGCAAGCCATCTTTTTCTCCCGAAAAAGAAAATCTTGTTTCCTTCCCAGTAGCCAAATCCATATTAATGGAAATATAATCGACTGGAATCAGACTGTTAAGTATCTTGGAGTACATCTAGATACCAAACTTACCTTTAGTGTGCATATTCACACCACATTAAAGAAAATTAATCTTGCTATTAATATGCTTTATCCATTTATCAATAGAAAATCACCACTATCTAAAAAAAATAAAATACTAATTCATAAACTTATTTTCCAATCAATACTGCTATATGGGTGCCCTATTTGGGGAAATGCAGCAAAATCTCACATTAAAAAACTACAAATCTCACAGAATAAGATTTTGAAGATGATGTTAAATCTTCCTTGGTATCATTCCACCCTTGATTTGCATAATATAGCGAATGTCGAATTGATTTCCGATAGGATTTGCAAACTTAGGAATAACTTTTACAACAGTTGCGAGATTTCGGAAAATCCACTCATACAACAGCTTACTTCCCTGTGATAATAAACAATTAACTTATTTCGTTTTGCTCTTTCTATATTATTTATTTCTGTACTATATGTACTACATGTTCAATTGATGTCATATATTTATTTTTCTGTATCTATTTGTATCATTTATTTGTTTATTTATCTATTAATTTATTATTTATTCATTTATTTATTTATTTATTTATTTATTTATTTATTTATTTATTTATTTATTTATTTTTTTATTTATTTATTTATTTATTTATTTGTTTATTTATTTATTTATTTATTTATTTATTTATTTATTTATTTATTTATTTATTTATTTATTTATTTATTTATTTATTTATTTATTTATTTATTTATTTATTTATTTATTTACATATTTATTCATTTATTTATTTATTAATTTTTTTGTTTATTTAATTATTAATTTATTTATTGATTTTCATTCACGTTATTTATTTTTGTTTGCTTTTATGTACATTATTTATTTGGTTTGTATTCCTTATTGTATTTATTAATATCTTTAATTTATTTATTGTTACTAATTTGTTATTATTTAGTTATTATTTATTTACTTGTTATTTATTTAACTAGTATTACGTTGTTATTGTTATTATATAATAATAATATATACTTTTGTGCTATAAACTCTTTAAATATCATGTATCCTAGCGTATACAAGTATGTATGGATATAGCGTATACATACATATTATTTTATTAATTTAACGTTTTTTTTTTTTTTTCTAAACTATATGGAGGTTTTTCAATCGTGTTTTCCTTCTATTAAAAAATTTACTTTATTTTTTGTTCTTTTTCTTTTGTTAAATAATGTTTCAGTAGTAAGAAAATTTATTTCATATCTCTGAATGTAAAACGTGCGGTCATAGGCTTTTGAAAAAATTATCACGAAATAAAAAACTAAACTAAAAACTAAACTAAAGTCAAAACACCGAAAGTCACGAGTAAACAATTTTTTTTTTCAATAAAAAAATTAAACGTCAAAATTTCGCAAGCAATTAATGTGCTGGGCAATTAAATTGAGAACGAAAAGAGTGGAGAATTGTACTAAGAAATCTAGTACAGCTCTCCACTAAAATGTCACTTTTCGTCGTCCAGCAGCGTACTGAAAAACGAAAAGCACAGCGAAATTTTTCGTTTACGATTTCGTCATGTCATTTTTGTATGGGAATTTTCGTTTCGCATCAGCAGCGTACTAGGCTTTAAGAAGAAACCTTGAATAAGAAATCGTCAGTTTAAAAATATGTGATTTTTTTAAAACTTTCTCTAAATAAAAAACTTATTTTGGTATTTTTTTTAAGGTTTCTCAAGAACTTATGGACCGATTTCAATAATCTTCTTTTTCTGTGCAAGCTCTTGTCGATGATCAAATGATCAAATTGATGATGGTTTTTGATGATCAAAATTGACATTTTTTTTTTTTTTTTTTAAATATTAATTTTGTTTACAAAACTCGATAACGAAATTTAAATGTAAAATGTGTATCTATAAGCACTTGATTTAGTGCTTACCAAAAATATTTTTAAGCCAAAATTTAAAATTGAAAATGATTTTCGAAAAGAAAATAAGTTACATTTTTAAATTTTAAAAACAGACTTTTTGGAAGAAATTAGCATTTTCTAGCAACCTAGTCGTGCATTTTCTTTTTTTCAAAATTGATTTTCTGTTGAATACAAAAGACCTTAAAAAATTAAATACATCTACTTTTGAAGTAAATTTGCTTTGGATGCTCTAAAACTGAGATTTAACCACGAATTTCAATAATATAAATAATATAATACATTTTTAAGCGGTGAGTAAAAACTCATCAAGTGGGTGAACCCCCTCCCCCCTGATTAAAAGTCTGAATCCGCCCTTGAACACTTATGTATGTAAGTGGTAAAACCTTCTTAATACCCAAATTTTTTAAAAGTTCAGTACAGCCTACACATTTTGTTTTGCAAAAACTTAAAGTAAAGCAAATCCAGATTAGAGTTCTTAATCAAGAAAAAGTTTAAAGAAGGTTAGACTCATTCGCATAGGCCTGCGACTTAAGAAAGCCCCACAAGAAAAATTCTTAAACGGTCAAATCACGTCAATTCTGCGCGAGATAACTATAATCATATCGATTGTGTCTTGAGCTGTGTGATACGTAGCGGTAGCCTGTTGAAACCATATGTCTTCGGTGTCTATATCATCCAATTCAGGACACAAGAAGTTGGTTGTTATCGACCTATAGCGATCGCCATTTACGGTAACGGCCTGGCCAGTATCATTTTCGAAGAAGTATAGACCGATGAAGCCTCCAGCCGAAAATGCACACCAAACAGTAACTTAATTGGGATGCATTGGAACCTCGTGTGTCTCGCGTGGCTTGGTGGCATCCCAAATCCATTCATATAAAAATGGGCTTCTTCGCTAAAGATTTCCAACTGGTCCAAAATGCGAAGACAGGACCCTTCGTTTGGTTTCACCTCCTGGGTCAGATGGATTTTGTATGAGTGCAGGCTCAATTCATTACGAAAGCTTCGCGATGTTGTTGACCCGCGACCAAACTCTTGTGAACCACGCGGAACTGACTACCTCGAATTTTGCTTCACACTTTCAGGGACAGCGGCAATGTTTTCGGCAGATCTTGCGTTTCGTTGACGTATTTGTGTTGACTTATTGTGTACTGAGCTGGTGGACTCGAATTTTGGCGCCAAACGTTGACTTTGAAGGACATAACCATGTAGCCCATAAAAAGGGCACAACGCTCGTAGGGTTTCTACACGAAAACGCCCATTTTGATAATAAAAAGAGGCTGGGATGCGACCCACACTGATAACTTCCCATCCCGTCTGTCGATTTGTCTTGCTAAAAAGGTTTGTAGGTTTTCGTGTTTTGTTAAAAAAGTTATCAGTTGAATTATTCCAAAAAATTTAAAAATTACCAACAAAATTTTGCATATGATAAAAGAGTTTGATTTCAAAATCTATTTTTGTTAACGAGATTTTTATTCGAAAACTAATTTTTACCAATTTTATTAGTATTTATAAAAAGTTTTTATTACCTACTAATATAAACAAATACAAATTAGATGAATTAAATTAATTTGAAATCAATGTTTTCTATATTATTCACGAGATATCGAGAACCGAACATCAATTTTTACCAATTTTGCGTAACATTTTTTGTAGATTTTAATTTTTTATGAAAAATCTGACTATTAGATTTTTATAAAAAAATTATTGAATGTTGAAAACAATATTTTTTATAAAATAAAATTAATTTGTAACCTATGTCTTAAATTTTTAAAAAGATATTTGAGTCGAAAATCAATTTTTACGAACTTTTATTAATTTTTTTAGGTATTTATTTTTTGTTAAAAAACTGTCAATTCGATTGTTCTCAAAATTTTATCGAATGTTCAAAACAATATTTCTTATACGATAAAATTAGTTTAAAGTCAATATGTTTAATTTTTGAAAAGATATTTAAGTCGAACTTTAAGTCAACTTTTAGTAATGTTTCTTTTAGGTTTTTATTTTTTGTAAAAAAAACAATAAATTCGATTTTTTTCAAAATTTTACCGAATGTTGAAACAATATTTCTTATAAGATAAAATAAGTTGGAAACCATACTCTCAAATTTTTGAAAAGATATTGGGGTCGAAATTCAATTTTTACCAACTTTGAGTAATGTTTTTTTTAGGTTTTTATTTTTTATAAAAAAAAAAACTGTCAGTTCGATTTTTCTCAAAATTTTACTTGATATCAAAAACGTTATTCTTCGTTGCACAAAATTGTTTTGGAGATAAAACCATTTTTTATTCGTAAAAATTTCGAGGTGATAAATTTTTTTCAGTTTTTTTTGATTTTTAAAAAAACGTTAATTGGATTTTTTTTACAAAAATATACTTGTTGGGTACCACGTTACAATATATATAATATAAAATTTAATTCAAGTCTCTAGCGTTAATGGTTGGTGAGATATTTAGGGTTAACCAAAATTGTCACCTTTTTTTTAAACTGCTATGGTAAAAAAACCACCCACGCAATTTTCTTGAGAGTCCTTTCTGCATCTTTCTGCATTTTTATCTGTATAACAAAATTTATTTGAAGTCGATATCTCTTCTGGTTCTTGAGCTATGGACGACGAAAAAAGTCGCGAACGTACGGACGTACAGACATCTTTCTAAAAATCTTTTATTTCGACTCTAGGGAACTTAAAACGTCGAGAAATGTCAAAACTTTCAATTCGACAAATCGGATCCATTACAATAACTTCCTATGGGAAGTTAAAAATTGCACGTGTTACTCGACACTGTTACTTGAAATTATTTGTCTTTAGTGACTTATTAAAAGAAGATAGTTTGACAGAAAATAAAAGAAACAATATGGCCGCCACGAGTTGTCAAAAATTAATCCATCCCTAATGGAAAACCCTTTTATGTACATTGTACACATCATTTTTTAGCGTGATGGCATCAGTCCATAATTATACAATTTTATTGATTCTATAAAATAATGTCAAACTTCACGTCAACTTTTCTAATACTTTTCTATTTTATTGAAAGAAATCAAATAACAGCGGGTGAGGTCATAATATCAATAGTAAAATTATGTTTAAGATATTTATAACGGTATATTTCCAACCATGAAACTCTAGTTACATTATCCAACTAAGGTTTCCGCCGCATCATGGCTCGTGCATCACCATAACAAAAATCAGCCCCCTATCATCTTACAACTACACGTTAATATTCATCTATAAATTTATATCAAAATAAAATGATTAATAGAATACATATGTATTTTCATATACGAAAAAAAGAAGCTACATATATCGCTAAAAAAGGCATTCGAAAAACCCTTCATTGAGGTTAGAAGTATCAAATTTCAAGTATCGATTACTTTGTACGAGTTAAGTTGCAACCAACTCGTTGCATTGGAATTGTAACTTTTCTAACAATTTCCTAACAAAACAATGATTCTTGTCGTTGTTGTCGTTATCGTTGTCGCGTCAGTCAGTCGTGAATCGTCTTTGTGTCTCTATAAAAGCCAACTTAATTTAATGTGGTGTTGCATACAAAGTGTGTTGATTTGTGGTTTTTAGTTTGCTTTTTTTGTTTAAGTAAGAACATACCTACATAAGTCGTATAGCTCACTTCCCTTTTTGCGACGGAAATGTGGTCTCGTTTTGGGGGTCTCCGTTTTCCAACAATTAGAGCATTCTTTAGCCTCCTTGCAATTGCCTTGTGTGACATGCGGAAGAAAACAGGAACCAGGACTAATGCAGGGATATAAAAATGTATCTGAAATGGAAACAACTGCGGTGGCAAAAAGGGCATTGGTCGTTAAACATGATGCCCATAAGTCATGAAGCCAAATAGAGTAGGGCATACCCCCGACCGAGGCAATTCTCTGATTCTAGGGGAAGCAACCCTTTTTGTGAGGAGAGCATATTCGTAATCGTACATATATCCAACTGTAAACCGAGTCAGTCGTAGCTTATTGTTGATGACAAAAATTGCGTTTTTCGTGGTGTAACGTGAAGATATTTCCAGAGGCAGTTTAGACCGTGTTTCCGTTTATGTAAATTTTACGATAAAACACACAAACGTGGTCTGGTCTGGTCTGGTATTGTGGCGGCATCGAATTGTTAATTTTATTGCATGGAAAGTCTACTACTTGGATAAACTTTACCTTACCTTTCAAGCCTGCCCATATCACCCAAAAAGCAAAAGGTTTTGCTTTTGCTTACGACAACAAACGATGGTTCACGTTCGAATTGGGTTTGTTGAACGGCCAAAGAAAGAGAAATGCGCCAAATGTATAAATAAAGTGATGGAAGTTTATATACCTAGTACCTACATGTTTTTTTAGCAGAGGGCAGGGAACCTATGAAATAGAACCAAAGACGACTATGATGACGATGACGAGTGCCTCTTTGGGAAACTTTTTAATTACATTCGGAACTCGTGCTTAGGTTTAAGTTTATCTGGGTTAATTAGTTGAATCTTGAAAGGAAATGAACGTGGTACCTGCATATATCGTGCAAGGAAGCGATGTTTCTTTTATATGTAAAAAGTTAAGAACTCGTTTCTTTTGTATTATTCTTTTCAGGGCATAAATTATAATGCAGCTCAGCAATATTGTTTTAACTTTGCTTAATTTTTTAGTTTTGTTTATACAAAAAAGCAAATAAATCACTGATGTGTTTGGTAAAAAATTATCGAATTGAAGTTATTTTGTCAAACATGGCAAACGATGATACTCTTTTATTTAAGTATTCCTCGGAACAATATTATATAAAGATGTATATCTAACATAAAACTAATGTCGCTATAACTTATAACCACTACAAACGAGACTAACAAATCTTTCCATAATTTTCTAATATTGGGTTGTCGGTTGTAAGCTATATGTAACTATATAAAGGTCCCTAAGATACAAATCACTCGAAGTGTTAAGTAAATTGAGATCAATTAGAGTGATGTATTTTTACGAAAGCAATTGATAAGTATTCACTTGTGTATAATATTATTCAGTCGTAATGTGCCTTGTCTTTCCTTTTTCTACCATTATTTTAACGGATTTTGTTGTAGAAAATACCCAATTGTATTCCTCGGATCAAGCAATTCTTCCATAACAATCGTGTTTCCAGGAATGCACATCATTATACCTTCGAGCTAAACTTCTCCTTTCTTAATGCCCGTTGTGTGCGACCCTATTATAATAAAAAAAGAGGCTAGGATGCGAACCACAATCATAACTTCCCATCCCATCTGTTGATTTGTCTTGCTTAAAAGAATTTTAAGTTTTCGTGTTTTATTAAAAAAGTTGTCAGTTGAATTATTCTAAAAAAAAAATAAAAATTACCAACAATATTTTGCATATGAATAAATAGTTTGATTTCAAAATCTATTTTTGTTAAAGAGATTTTTAGTCGAAAACCAATTTTTAACAATTTTAGTAGCATTTCTTAGAAGTTTTTATTTCTTATAATTTTTTAAGAGCTTGAGAACTTTTTAAAAAAAAAAAAACGCATAAAATTTGCAAAATCTCATCGATTCTTTATTTGAAACGTTAGATTGGTCCATGACATTTACTTTTTGAAGATAATTTCATTTAAATGTTGACCGCGGCTGCGTCTTAGGTGGTCCATTCGGAAAGTCCAATTTTGGGTAACTTTTTCGAGCATTTCGGCCGGAATAGCCCGAATTTCTTCGGAAATGTTGTCTTCCAAAGCTGGAATAGTTGCTGGCTTATTTGTGTAGACTTTAGACTTGACGTAGCCCCACAAAAAATAGTCTAAAGGCGTCAAATCGCATGATCTTGGTGGCCAACTTACCGGTCCATTCCTTGAGATGAATTGTTCTCCGAAGTTTTCCCTCAAAATGGCCAAGGGTGTCCCTTATATGATTTTTTTTAAATTTTTTTATTTTTTTGTAACGCACACCCTCTCCTTTTGTTAGTACCTCCTAGATCTACTTATACACAAAATCTTAGCTTCGTAGCCCTATAGGAACCCTACCCGACTTGACTTCAAAGATAAGAAGGCAAATTAGTATGGACCAATTTTGAGGGTTCATTGATTTTTTTGTTTTTATTCAGTTTAAGACAATACTATTAAATAAATATTAATTATTAATTAAACTTATTAAAAAAGTTTATATTTCAAGCGGATATTTCCTTTTTAATGTTTCCTTTTTGCAGTCAGGATACAATTTTCTATGCTCCTGCACACATTGTAAAAGGAACTGCTTCTGTTCTTCATCCGCTGTAATAAGTCCATGAAAGTCTTGAACCAGCTTAACCGCCCTTTCTGCTGTATCATTCACAGCTCTCAGTTGTAGAACTTTAAGTTTTGCTTGTGAGTATGAACTATTTTCTTCCCATTCAGAAGGTTCCAATTCAAGGAAAGAGTCATTTATTTTTAACCGAGAAAACAAATTTTTACTCTTGACGGTCACAAATTGTTCGAGGGTTTTATCTAGAATAAAATTGAAATTTTGTTTTAAAAACTTGATTTAATGCAAAAGTTTTAAGGAAAATACCATATAATGAACATCGCAGTTCATCCTTTGAAGGAACATATCGTTTGAAGCTATCTAAAGAACCATCATTCGTTAAATTGTTAACCATCCTTGTTTTTGTTTCAACATCAACATTGTCATCGAAAAGGGATAGAAGTACTGTTTCTTCGGTAAAATAGTATAAATGCTGACAAAATTTATTTAAGGCTGCACTTGAAATTGCCGAATCGATACGTTCGTAGTTTTTTAAGGCTTTTATAAAACCCAAGTCTTGAAATGGAGCCTTTACAGCCAAATTGCACCCAAGCCATGGTCGAACGTAAGTGGTGGTAATAAAAAAACAAATATCTTCAAGCCCTTCCCTTTCCTGCTTGCTTAATTTAAGCTGGGATTGCAATAAATATATTTTCAGTGAATAAATTGCTCTTGCCATCCATCTTGCTTGATGCATTGCACCTGGTGGTCGGATCTTCAATTCTTTGTTACTATTTCCTCCCAAAAATATGACAGAAAGCTCAATAAGCTCGCGGTAGTCATCTCTCACTATTGTTTTCTGCAGTTCAGCAGAATAAAAACCAAGCAATTCGTTTATTGTTGTTTCCCGGAAATGCTTTCTTTTAGTCTCACTGCAAGTTTGAACAGTAGAAGAATCGATATTTTTCCAATTGTCTCGAAACTTTTTAAAAAGGGGAATGTCTGGGCTTATTGTTACCTGCCGAATTTTAGTTTCAAATACGCTTTTCAAAACAAGTTCATAAATGTGATGTCGACACCCAAAAAGTAACAATTCCCTTTCAAGTATCTGCTCTAAAAGCACACACGCACCATTGAAGCGTCCGGTATTTGATGCTGTTGTATCACAGCACATTATCTGTACATTACTTTCAAGGTTCCAATCACTTATTGCTCGATAAACAGCTGCAGATTGTTCTTTTCCAGAAGAATTTTCAAGCTTAGGAACAGAAAGGAGTTGTTCCTTACTACCAAACGTTATAACGATAGGAAGTCGTTCTTCTTTGCAAGCTCTTACGGTAAGCCCAGGTAGTAATTTTCCATCCCAGTGAACAGTAACAACTTCAGGAACATCATTTCCGAAATCAGTTTGTATAGATGCAGCTCTTTTTTTTCTCATCTGCGTCCGAACACGTTGAATTGAGGATTTATTGATTGGAAAATCTTCAAAGTTTAGTCCGAGGGCTTCTACTGTAGCCTGAAGAATATAAACAGAATCTCGAATGCTTAATTGGCATCTGTCTAGGACTGATACTAGCTTAGCACTGAGAAATTCTTTTCTTCCTCTTTTTTTCAAAATTTCAGATTGTACTGTTTCTGTTTCCATTGTTGTTGGCGGATGTTCTACATCGCTTTCAGCACTAATGGACGTCGTATCGGTATCATCGCCAAGTTGTTGGTACAGTAAACACCCTGTTGAAGCCGTAGAGCTAGATGGTATTGTCGACTTTCGTAATCTGTTTTCCTCTTGTAATATTCTTTGTTTAGCCCTTTCTTCCTTTTCCATCATTTTTTTGTCGACGCCAATTAGGCAACCTGGTCTTCCTGGTTCCCTCTGACGCAGTAAAAACATTTTATCTTCTTCTATTTTGATTTTCACCAATGCATCGGCATGTGCTAAATCAAACAGATTATCCAGATCACTTTGAAACTCCTCTTCCCTTCGTTTGAATATATCCTGAGTTTTCTTTGAATTTTTTTGCAGGTCTTTCCACACCTCATACAGTTTTACAAGTTTTTTTACACAATGAGGAAGTGCCTTTGTGGGTATTCTTGCCTTTTCCCAAAAAATTAAGCACTCACGAATAACGAGGTTTGAACTTTCACTAACAGTTAGCTTAACTTCCCGAATATTATAAAATAAAACTTCTAAAACTTGCCTTTTTGATGGAAGTTTAGCACCTGTTATTTGGTGGTTTATATTTCCCACTAAAAAAATATATTTAGAACTTCTCACTTGCATTGCCATCTTCTAAAAATTTAATTTTACTTGTTTTCGAATCTAAAAATGACGATATACTAGCAAATATTTTGGGACATACGCTATTTCCCTACATAAACTGCATGGCATACTTTGATTGAAAGTCGGGTATAGTAAATGAATTTCAAATGATGCAAATATTTTTTTGCAACGGTTTTAAGCTCTAACGAACAAAATTATGCCGTGTGCGTCAGAAAAAAAAATTGTTGGAAAATAAGGGACACCGCCGCCATAGAATCGCGAGCTGTGTGGCATGTAGCGCCATCTTGTTGAAACCACATGTCAACCAAGTTCAGTTCTTCCATTTTTGGCAACAAAAAGTTTGTTAGCATTGAACGATAGCGATCGCCATTCACCGTAACGTTGCGTCCAACAGCATCTTTGAAAAAATACGGTCCAATGATTCCACCAGCGTACAAACCACACCAAACAGTGCATTTTTCGGGATGCATGGGCAGTTCTTGAACGGCTTCTGGTTGCTCTTCACTCCAAATGAGGCAATTTTGCTTATTTACGTAGCCATTCAACCAGAAATGAGCCTAATCGCTGAACAAAATTTATCGATAAAAAAGCGGATTTTCTGCCAACTTTTCTAGGGCCCATTCACTGAAAATTCGACGTTGTGGCAGATCGTTCGGCTTCAGTTCTTGAAATGTCAAAGCATACTGAGCATCTTTCTCTTTGACACCATGTCTGAAATCCCGCGTGATCTGTCAAATACTAATGCATGAAAATCCTAACCTCAAAAAAATCACCCGATATAAACAAACACAAATTGGATGAATTAAATTAATTTGATGTCAATGTCTTCTATTATTCACTAGATATCGAGAACCAAACATCAATTTTTACCAATTTTGCGTATTATTTTTTTGTAGATTTTAATTTTTTATGAAAAAAAAACTGTTGGATTGTCGAAAACAATATTTTCTGTGAGATAAAATTAGTTTGAAGCCAATATTTTTAATTTTTGAAAAGATATTTGAGTCGAAAGTAAATTTTTACCAAGTTTTAGTATTGTTTTCAATTCGATTTTTCTCAAAATTGTACCGAATGTTAAAAACAGTATTTCTTATTTTTTTCTTATTAATTTTTACCAACTTTTATTATTTTTTTTAAGCTTTTTTATTTTTTGTAAAAAAACTGTCAATTCGATTTTTCGCAAAATTTTACCGAATGTTAAAAACAGTATTTTTTATAAGAAAAAATCAGTTTGAAGCCATAATCTCAAATTTTTAAAGAGATTGGCAGCGGAATCTGCCAAAAAGCATCTTTCAGGTCCACACTTAAGAAAACGTATCTGGAAAACGTGAAAATAGATACGCTTCTTTCTTTGCCTTGTCATAAACTCTCCAGTAATCTAGGCATAAGCAAAAGCCTGGCTTTAGCACTAAGACCAAAGGAGAGCTCCAGGCACTGGTACTTTCCTCGATAACTCTGAGTTTAAGCATACGATCCAATTCCTCATATAGCAGTTCCTGCACCGCTAGAGAGATCAGTAAATGAATCCGTTTAATGGACTCAACGTAACCTGTATCGGTTGTATGTTACTCTAGCATAGTTTTTCCTAAGGCTTGAACAACTGAAAAGTCGAACAAGCTAATGGCATCTTGCAACATTTTTGATTTGATGTTCGGTCAGCGTATTTGGGTCAGTCTTATTAACTTCCCATAGGAAGTTATTGTAATGGGTCCGATTTGTCAAATTGAAAATTTTGACATTTATCGACGTTTCAATGTCCCTAGAGTCGAAATAAAAGATTTTTGGAAAGATGTCTGTGCGTGCGTGTGTACGTACTTTCGTACGTCCGTACGTTCGCGACGTTTTTTTCGTCGTCCATAGCTCAAGAACCAGAAGAGATATCGACTTCAAATAAATTTTGTTATACAGGTAATAGGCAGAAGGATGCAGAAAGGGCTCTCAAGAAAATTGCGTGGGTGGTTTTTTTACCATAGCAGTTTAGAAAAAAGGTGAACATTTTGGTTAACCCTAAATTTCTCATAAAGCAATGACGCTAGAGACTTGAATTAAATTTTATATTATATATTGTAACGTGATACAAAACAAGTATATTTTTTGAAAAAAATCCAATTAACGGTTTTTTTTTTATAAATCAAAAAAACTAAAAAAAAATTTATCACCTCGAAAATTTTACGACTAAAATATGATTTCATCTCCCAAACAATTTTGTGCAACGAAGAATAATGTTTTTGACATCTGATAAAATTTTGAAAAAAATCGAATTCACAGTTTCAATTGTAAAATTCGGCAAGCAACTGCCTAAACTGCGAGTATAAAAATTTCATACAAAAACCTCCTTAGAATTGACAGTTTTTTTATAAAAAATTAAAAATTGAAAAAAAAAATTTAAAAAAGTTGTTAAAAATTGATTTTCGACTCAAATTTCTTTTCAAAAATTTGAGATAATGGCTTCTAATTAATATTAACTTATGGGAAATATTGTTTTCAACATTATGAACAAATTTGAGAAAAATCGAATTGACACTTTTTTTACAAAAAATAAAAACCTAAACAAAAAATTTATAAAAGTTGGAAAAAATTGTGTTTCGACGTAAATACCTTTTCAAAACTTTGAGATATTGGCTTTAAACTAATTTTATCTTATAAGAACTATTGTTTTCAACATTCGATAAAATTTTAAGAAAAATCGAATTGTCAGTTTTTTCACAAAAAATAAAAACCTACAAAAAAAAAACAGTACTAAAACTTGGTAAAAATTTACTTTCGACTCAAATAGCTTTTCAAAAATAAAAAATATTGGCTTCAAGCTTATTTTATTTCCCAGAAAATATTGTTTCGATATTCAGTAATTTTTTTATAAAAATCCAATAGTCTGTTTTTTCATAAAAAAATAAAATCTACAAAAAATAGTACGCAAATTTGGTAAACATTGATACATATAGACAAACTTTTAAGCAAGACACATCGACAGACGGGATGGGAAGTTATCAGTGTGGGTCGCATCCCACCCTCTTTTTTGTGCAAGGAATTGAAGTGATTTCAGAGATCAACTGAAGAGCGATGTCAAACTCTTTCCAGAAGCTGCAAAGATTGTTTTCGTCATCCCTTTGTAGGTGTTCTCCACACAGATTCAGCCCACTATGGCCTGTTTTTTACCGTCAGCTTTCTTCACTTCGGAAGTTAGTTCCGAGAAATTTCTGCCAAAAAATAATAAAAGAAATCTTTGCTTGCAAATTCTATTTCAATTTAACGCATATGGGAAGAGTTTCAAAAAATAAGAAAAATGCTTATCAACTCTCCATTCTTGAAGGCACACGCAGAAGACAGTTAAAGATTTTTCTTTTTAACTTTAATTTTTCAATTTCTGAAGGTAGACATTTTTTTTGAATTGAGGGACTAAATCTGGCCTTTAAGCTTCGAAATAATGCCTTTTGACGAACAGGACATGATGTCAATTAAGCTGTAGTTCAATGTAGTGCAATGTAACGAACCGAAGTACTCATAATAGTTCCAAAAATAATATCGTTTCCATAATACAATACACTTATGTTATCTGTGGGGGTGAGCTTGAAAGAAACTCCATTGCCAAACACACACACCTTTCAAGACATTTCTCAAGATGGTTAGTAATATATGTATATTATAAAAATTTAATGGCGTCACGATCATGTTCTTAAGGATTAACAACAATTTAACTCTACTAATAAATTCAATACCATTCTTCGGCTCTACTCTTACTCTACTTAGCGCCAGGCGCTCAAAACAATTAATCTCTCTGAGTAGATTGCACATGTCCTGACTGGGCACTGCTTAATAGGAAGGCATGCTATTCGACTTGGAGCCCCTGCAAATGATTTTTGTAGGAGTTGCATGGACGAAGAAGAAGAGGAGACAATCTCTCATCTTCTGTGCACATGCCCTGCCTTATCACAAAGACGTAGAATCCACCTTGGAGACTACTACTTTAACGATACCAGCGATCTAAAAAATTCAGACATTACTTGTCTCCTACGAAGCTCCAATTGGTTCAACGAGTTAAGCTGATTAACTGATCCATGTGGTATCGCAACGGACTATACTTTGGTCTAAGTGTGTTGGACGTCCCAACCAACAGCCACTTTAACCTAACCTAACCTCGACTCTACTCTGTATTTCGTTTCAAAAGCGAACATTTCTGAAAACGAATATTTTGTACTCTCTATTTTTAAAAAGAATTATAAACTCCGTTTTCCCATGTCAAAAACGCCGAAATACGTAAAACTTTACTTCTACAACAAATATACGTGCCAGGAAAGTCTTAAAATGTAAGTTTTAGGAAAAAAATTTAGTAGTAACATTAATAATTTACGCAAATAAAATTTATTTATAGGGAGTCTTTAGGGGAAAATGGACATACGAAGCAAAAGCAATTTGAAATGCACATCCAAGTGACATTTAAAAGATCTGACACCAAATAAACTTATTCATCTTGTATGGAATTTAAAACATACATCAAAGCATTTTTCGAGAGGCGAAAATTCAGTACGAAACTTTAATAATCAACAGTTATTTACACAGTGAAATCAATCTTTTGCCAGCAACCAAATTTTACCTTTTATCACACATTTCCATAATATTAGATTTGTCCCTTATAATTTTTCGCTCGATCCATCCGAAGTGCAACCGTGTAACAATTAATGTTTGCTTTTCGGCCTTGTTTGTTTTGCTTCTTAATTTGACAGATCTCAATACCCGTGTTTTGTTGGAAAATCTATCAATAGTATAGTAGGATTTTACACGAATAACAAAAACAATATCCATAGTATGAATAACACCGATAAAAGTTAGAGTAGAATTTTACTATCGATGGGTTTTTGACATTTATACGAGTCTCGAATGGATCTTATGTAATTTCGTTCTCAAATGTTGGTACGATTGATATTGCATTTGTATCTCGATGGCTGTGTTCGTTGAGTAGTTGTGCATTTGGAATCATGTGTTTTTCATTGGGGAAACAAATCTATATATTACTGTTGATATTATTCAGTTTTGTTAATGAAAATGGACTAACTGGGCTTATTTTGTAAGAGAAAACAATAGAAAAGATAATTAAGCCTTGCTATGTTTCCACCAAAAATGTATCTTAGTTTAGATTAAATAAATCTTTTTGGTGTTTCCACCGCACGAGAAGATTTAAAAATGATTAAGTTTGACAGCAATTTCTAAAATGCAAATGGTGTTTCTATGTTTCTTATGAAGTGCAAGTGAGATAGTTTGATTCGTGTTAAACAATGAAAAACTGAATAGTTCAGCACCATATAAGAATATGCTACCTACTCCATGTGCAATTTTTTTTGTTTTAATTTGATTAAAACAAAACTATATTTTTTGTACACAAACATGCAAATAAACAGACCATAACGCATTATCTGTAAAACCAACTCCTCCACACAGGTTTTTCTTCACAAATTTTGACTCGACTCCGATCCCCGACAGAAATCGAGGCGAATCAAGCTCATTTCAACTCGATTCAGGTATATAAAGAATTGAGGCGAGCTTCAAGCTCGCTTCAACACCACATGTTAATGTAGTAGTCTACGAACAAACGCCCTTCTTGAAGTTTTTATTTTATGTAAAATTGTTTGGTTTAAACTTTGAAATCGACTATCACATTACACAGACGTATTTTCTTGATTTTGCTAGTCAACTATCAATAATCAGCTTACACGATTTCACCCCTGGTCTGAATTTCGCTATTTTTTTTGGAATTTTTTGATAAATTATTCTGGCAAATATTCAATTGTATCAACTTTCAAATATAAAAACCGCACTACTGCGGATAGTTTTTTGGCAATTTCTCACTGTACTATACATATATGGAATACCAAAAAAACACGGTTATTTCCATAATTTTTCGCTCGATATTATGGAAATGTGTGCTAAAGGGTAAAGTTTTATTGTTGAAAAAGACTCACGACACTTTTTAACTATTATTTTAATTTGATCTATTTTCTGTGCTTTTTTGTTTCTCTGCAATTGAATTTATTTGCTTAAATATTTATTTCACCTTACAATAAGGTTTTATCCATTCATATTCATTTCCGTTATTATTAGATGTAGATCGTTTTAGAAAGCTTTTGGCATTCAGATAAGAGTTGCCAGGTAAGAACAATCCACTTTCGGAGCTGTAATTTCGAAAGTATTAGATTTTATTCCGCTTAAGAAATGGAGAGCACAAAATATTCGTTTTCGATAAATTGTTCACTTTTGGAACTAAATACAGTCTTATTTTTCTGTACTCTTCAGAAATTATAAATATTAGTTACCGAATTCTTTTCTGTCCGCATTTATTTCATGTCATTAGTAGGTTAGGTTAGATTATAGTGGCTGTCCAAGATGGAAACGGACACACTTAGGCCAGTTTAATGGCCCATTGTGATACCACATGAATCTTGAGGCTTCTTCCTAAGCTCAATGGAACCAGTTTGAGTCCCTTACGAAACGTGACAGGCTGATTATGCTGATATGATTTAGATCGTTTTGATCGTTAAAGAAGAATTCTCCTAGTTAATTCTTGCGTTTTCGAGCCAGAGCAGGGCATGTGCAGAGAAGATGAAGAACTGTTTCTTCCTCTTCCTCGTCCATACAGCTTCTGCAAAAGTCATTTGAGAATACGCCTAATCTCGTGGTGTGCTTTCCTATTAGACAGTGTCCGGTTATGACACATATTATCGAGCTTTTATGCGATCTGCTTAGAGAGAGCAAGCACCTTGAACGTTTTAAATCCAGTGTTGGCCAGATGTTTTTTGTGACTTGACATGTCATTAGTACAAAAGATAAATATTTAAAAAGATCAAGATTCAACTCATAATGTTCAAAAAACGTAAGGCCTCTGTATCTGTCCTATGGTGTGTATCTGAATATCGCATTTAATCATCATTTAATTAAGATCAAAATCTTAATATTCCAACATACCTAACCTAACATACCTACTTACATACTATGTCAAACAGATTTCAACAAATTTCACAGACAATTAGTAACACTTCTTGCCTACGCCAAATTTAAAATTTTTCAATTCCCTAAAAATTAACAAACATTTTATTCATAAATTATGCACCAAAACCATTAAAACAAAACAAAAATACAATAAAATCTTCTTTAGCATTTCTACATATAATCTCTAATCTTCATCTACCTAATTTAATACAAGACTTTGGCTATGAGTATGAGTATAATAATAATCAAACGCCCACTTACCGAAAATCAAAATTTATAATATTGCATCAGGTATTTAGAGAGGGATATATGCTGTCCAATATATTTATGATGTAGTCTTGATTTTGTTCTTCAATAAAACACCTGCGGCACTGGTTTGCTGGTTTGCTTTAAAAAAAAAAGATTGGATTTACTTCTTTTGATGATGGAAAATTTAAATTTCTCTTAATAATTTTGTTTTATTTTTTAATATAAAAAACCGAATGACACAAAAGTCGTACACTATTGGAATTTTAGAAAATGATTTTTTTTATAAACTTTGTAGGTTTTTTATTTTTGTTTTTACATATTTTTTCTTAACTCTTAATTTATTGTCTTTATTGCAAAAAAACCAAAGATTTCTTATAATAACTTGTGGAGAGAGTTGATTTTTATTTGAATTTCTTTATGACACACAGATGAAAATGTCATAAATATATCAACAAATATTTGACACTTTCAAGGAATTTTCAAAGTTGTTGCACATAGAAAATGTTTAAATTAATTTTATTTTGTGTATTTTTATATGATTTTTGCACCGAAATAGCGGTGTACTTTGCTCGACAACCGGTAAATAACTGAATGATAGTGTTTCGAAATCCGGAAAAGACAAGGTTTTTTCTTCTGTACAATAATTGAAAAATGTAAGGTCGGCCTTAGGGGTTTGTTTTTCACCAAATACAACAACAACAACAAAAATAAGCACTGCACTACACAACACTCAAAAAAATTATCTTGAAGAAGGGGGGTAATGTAAATGCGAGAGAGGGGGTGGTAGTAGTAGTTTTCTTAATTTACATTAATTTTTTTGTTTAAGTTTTAACTAAAACTTAGGCTTTTCTACAGGTAAAGTTAACGGTAAATACAGTTATTCTGTGTTATGTCTTTTGCTCTTTGTTATACCTTTTAACGTTCTTTATTCACGCGGGACTGAAAGTCTAATGAATATATTTTTGAAAAACATCTTTATGGTAAGTTTACACGCAATATATGTGTACTATTCATAGGTTCGGGAGAGAGAAGCCTATCGAGTTTTTACGGTTATTATCCTTTGAGCTGTAAAGTGTATACACATATTCTTGTAATATACAGTTAAAAATAAAAGTGTGGTGAATTTGTTTGGCTTTTCACCACTATAACTTTTGAGCTTTACTAATCCCTAGAATTTAGTTGGGTAAAAAATAATGTACAAATAATTTGTTTTCAAAACATTTATCAACAACTATATTGATGTCACTGTCACCAGGTGCACTGCAATAATTTTTTGTTTTTCATATTTATCTACAAACACTGCTAATCGAGTGAATGTGTATAGTTGTTTTTTGTTTAAACGACTTGAAAATTCAGAAAATGTATGTATTTAATTACAAGTTAATTTGTTAGGATTATCTAACATTAGCCGTATTTTTTGGGATTCCATATACAACAATCCGCAGTAGTCTGTTTTTTTTTTATTTGAAAGTTGGTAGAATTGAACATTTGTCAGAATCATTTATAATAATATTGTAAAAAAAAAATACCGAGAATTAGACCAGAACAAATTTTAGCTTAATATGTTAAGAAATCATTAGGAATAATTTATATTTAATTATTTTTTCTTTTATTTTCCATTTTGTAAATTTAAGCTGAACTGAAGGAAAGGGGTTCGTTCGTAGATTATGGTCTAACTGTGGTTAGATCTTCGAATGCAACAGATGGCGATACATATTGTGTTGACACTTAATTTTTAGTAAAATAACACAAAAACATTATAGCTTATGTCTATAATTTAATTCAGCTTACAAAAACAATACTATATTTGTATTTAATTTTAAAATTAACTATACAACGACGCGATGCGATGCGCAGAGAACTCATTGATTGATTTTATGAAAACGAACGTTAAAAAACAAAATGAGAAGTAAGATTTGAATTTTCGTACCTTAAGGTCTATTTTCAGGCTTTAGAGGATACGTTTTAGGTTTTATTCTGAAAAACATTGAAAACATGCATTCTTTGCGTTAGTGTCCCATGAAACCATGGGTTGATAAAATAATACAGCTAAGAAACCTTATATACGTTGAGATGATGATTCTATGCAGCGCTATTTTTATAAAAATAATGTCGACAAAGTTTTTAATTCTGTCGTATTTTTGGGTGAAGTTTGGTTGGAGATGAAATATGAAATCTCAAAAGGAGCAATCAGCAAAACAAACTACTTATCATAACCCACGAACCTGCCTTCGAGATACACAAGAGTTATCGATTGCACCAATATTTGTAT
Organism: Eupeodes luniger; assembly: GCA_951509635.1. Lineage (NCBI taxonomy): Eukaryota > Metazoa > Arthropoda > Insecta > Diptera > Syrphidae > Eupeodes > Eupeodes luniger. Next base: position 62,584,731 of record OX608073.1, on the reverse strand, counting down.
TCGAGACTCGAGCAAACGTCAAAACGTCAATTTACTAATCGACTCCTAAATTTTAAACTTTTCCTTACGTTTTGCTATTTAGCAAATTGCTTACCTATTTACTTTTATTAAAAAATTGACATCCCAATTGGAGTTCGCAACTGTAGAATTTACCATTTCCATCCACTGCTCTTATAAGATTAATTGTATAGATGTCAAATGTCATTTGAATTTAGCAAATTGCTAAAAGTTAAATTAGCCATTCCATGATTTTAAGAGATAGTAGGATGTTAAAATTGCTTAAAAAGCTGAGCACATATTGTGACCGAGCCAATTTTAAAATTAGAAATTTACCAAGCCAAATTGGCACAAAATGACTCAGATCCTAATCACTCGGTAGTGTGTGATCGACTTAAATTAGACAAGCGATAACGATGAAATATTTCACAAATAAGGTTTATAGTTGGAGGACTGTCAAAATTAAAACTCTCTTTAAAATAGGCTTATGTTATGGATGTACATACATATGTACATATATATTTTACGAAAATTATTTAACAGATTCCGAAAAACAAACGATGATTTTATTTGGATGTGTCAACTTGCAGTGAAATAAATGTCATGTTTGGCGATTTTGACGTTTGGCATGGTGGGTTATTTGACGAAACTAAAATAGTTGTATTTGACAAAAAATAAGTTACTTGTTGTACTCGTATTAATATTATAAAATATTTATGCACACAAAGATGAAACAAAGGAATTCAATCAGTAAATAAAAATACTGTACATAATCAACTGACATTATTGTATTTATATGTACTATAAGACTTAGCAGGGTTGTAGATTAAATCTTAGTAATAAAAAAGAAAAACAGAAAAAAAAGGAAACTGAAGAGACAATAAAAGTGTGTTGGAAGGGGGAGGGGCGGTGGGAGGTTGAAATAATATGAATGTGGTTATTATATTTTTATAATTGCCTTTTTTATTATAGTTATTATGGTTTGTGTTAAGGGTGACTTTTTTTTGTAATATGCTTACCCCCAAGTTATATCTAATTAATTATAGCTATGAATCCATATGTTGGAAATGTTTGGTCTACATTCAAAAACATACATATACCCACACTAGGTCTATACATAACACATCAAGTGAATGTCACGCGAACTAACGTCAAAAAAAGAACTTTTCTTGTTGTAGTAAAATATATGTATTTGACAAGACGCGGTGAAAATATATGACAAATGTTTAAACCCATAAAATGAGGATACATTTTCTTTTCTTTCACTATATCTCTCTCTCTTTCTCTCTTAGGGCACTATACTTCTGATCAATATATAATACCGTTACATTCCAATTTCGACTTATGAATGAATTGTCAAAAGGTGTTGTGGTAAAGTGAGGGGCTTTGTATGGTTTGTTATCTAAATTGAAAGAGTTAAAATAGAAATTAAGATATCGTTGATTTATTAATCAATTACGTTAAACTGTTATTTGATAACAAGGGTGGGCTTATTGAATGTTTGTATTTCTTATGAAATTAAACTATCTATACTTGATTGTGAAGTAGTTATATACTCGTAGATTATTTATAATTGTTTCTCACCTGTCACAGTATAAGTCTTAAGGTCTTAATTATTATTTTTATTGGAGTGATGGTAATGATCGTATTTATTTCTTCTCGGGGAGTACCATAAAGTGACCCCACATTGCATGATTTTTCCAAAATTTGAACTATAGATTGAATAACGAGAAATGTTGCCTGAGCAACTATTTAAGTTTTAAACAAAATTCAATCTATCAGTCTGACATATCCGGCACTCGAAATGTAACCGGTTTAAGACCGTTGTCACATCTGTCACTGTTGCATCAGCTGTTCGGAAACTTGCTAAGTGACAGTTCTGAGTATTGTTTACAAGAGTACTGAATCATTTTGCATAGTGTCGCACCGGAGCAGCAACAAGCTAGACTTTAGAGAGGGAATGAATTATAGTTCATTTGAACGAACATTTTCCAAAATGAGCAATTTGTAAATTGAAAAGAACGGTAGAGTTTACTTGAAGAACCGTGTGTCATCGGTTGGCCACCAGGAGGCAGCGCTTGTCACAATTTGGTTTTTGACATTTATACGAGCCTCGAATGGATCTTATGTGATTTCGTTCCCAAATGTTGGTACGATTGATATTGCATTTGTATCTCAATGGCTGTGTTCGTTGAGTAGTTGTGCATTTGGAATCATGTGTGTTTTCCATTGGGGAAAAAATCAATTTATTACTGTTGATATTATTTAGTTTTGTTAGTGAAAATGGACTAACTGGGCTTATTTTGCAAGAGAAAACAATAAAAAAGATAATTAAGTTTTGCTATGTTTTCACCAAAGGTTTATCTCAGTTTAGATTAGATAAATCTTTTTAATGTTTCCACCGCACAAAAAGATTTAAAAATGAAATGATTCAACACCACATGTTAATGTAGTAGTCTACGAAAAAAAACCCTTCTTGAAGTTTTTATTGCTGCAATTGTTAAATGAACTTTGTTTTATAGACTCTCAATTTCCAGATGTTTTCTTACCATTTCTTCTTGAAAATTGTCCATTTTATTAGTTTTAATAAGTTTTTTTTGCTTAAGTTAATTTTAACTTTTGATTTTCACAAAAATTTCTTCTATTTGTGTTTTTTTGTATTATTATTCTGACACGGCTTCTTTTAGTTGTACAAATTTTTAAAGACAAAAAACTGGTTACTGCCGATGGGTTTTCTTGGGAATTGTCTACTATACTATTTATAGAATTCCAAAAAAACACGGGTACTGACTTTCTATCGAAATTTCGAGCGCGAACAGCTATCAGTGTCAAAATAATCTACGATATAAAAAGAAACCATCAAATGGACCACCCGGTAAGTTCTGATATGGTCAATCAACTAAAAATATAACAATGCAAGATAAGTTTTTAAAATTGAACTATGTTTTTTTTTTAAATAAATTTGATGTATTTAGAATCTTGTAATGATAAACTTATAAATAACCTCAAGAGAACCAAGAAATAGAAAAATAGAAATAGAAAAATCATACAAAACAGTGTTACCAATTTAAAGTTCTCAAGCTGTTTACAAAAACACGAAGTCAAAAAGAAGTTTTGATATATCATTCTTTGACAAAAATAAAATTGATTTTAAAAAATACAACATAATTGGCAAATAAATATACGCATATGAGTATACAACAGGCCTTTAATATGCAAGAGGAATAGGCACGTTATGCAAATCACCATCAGCAAAGTAATCATCAAAACTTGTGAAGTATTGTCTTTCATAAAGCTTGTAGGCTGAAGAGTCTCGAAAATTTACTAACGCAATAAATTACCTGCTGTTAAAACACTAATTCAGAACAAAAGAAAAACTTTCAAATACCTTATAGTATGGAATAAGTTCTGTAGACATTATAAGTATATCATTTTTCTAACATGTTCTAATTTATTATGAGAATTTTAGGCGTGAAAAACAATTTATTAAAACTACATCCTAACACTGTTGGATCTACCTTATATAAGTATTAGTTCCTTTTTGTATTCATTAACCACTACCTATTAATAACCCTCTTGTACTCATGATTCTTATTTTCCTATATATGTACGTCCAAAGCGTATAAACTTACCCCTTTTCTATAAAACACCCACCAATAAAAGCTATTATGACTTACAATGCCGCAAATAACCTATTATTAGCTTCATAACTCCAGTCGCAAAGTTCAAGGAAGTTCAAATTGTTTCTTAAAAGCTTAGAGAACAAACAAAATATCGAAAATTATTTTTAATACCAATATACAAAAAATATGAACAACACAAAAACGACTTATATTTTCTAACGACCTTCACTCGTGAAAAGTTCTCACGAAATCACCATCATGTCCGTACCATACACCCCTAATCAAAAGAGTTATACCTATACCTAACTTTGGAAAACCCTTAAAACTACAACAAGTCCGTCACGCTCAAAAGTTTCTATAATATCTTTAGAATGGTGTTTTAAAATTAATACTTTTATCCTGCTACAGGTTTTTTGTATTGTTTTTTTTAGTTCTGAGAAAAAATATTTGAAAAACTTTTGCAGAAATGTTAAACCGCTTCATAATATTCATATCTATAGAAATTTGCCAATAGTTATAACTATCTATATATTTTATAACTATAGCATAGCATTTAAGCAGAGTTGAGTGACACACCCTTGTATTGAGGAGAAAGGGGAATGTAACGGATGCGCTGTATATCATTTGCCTTCTTGTCATTTTTATTGACCATTGTCGTGCAAATGGTGTATAGTAGTGGCTTAATATTACAACCCGCATATCACCCCTATCACCCACAACTTCCTTTCAAACACCATCAGCAACCACCCCCTTTGAGTCTTAACAGTCCCTTGTCCCTTGAGACGTGAGAACTGGCGCCGGCGCTTTTCTGCCTCAGTTGCTTTTTTCGTTTCCAGAACATCGCATACTCATAAAGGGTATGAAAATCTTAACTGAAAAATACCTCATGCAGAAAAGTGGCGCCAAACACATTTTTCAACTGCCCGCTGACACTCCGACTCCGGCTCACCACCGCGCCGTGTTCCTTGAGCGTGGTGAAAAGCTTTTAGTGTACACAGTCATAGTTTTCCATTTTCATATCATTCATATATACCTAGGGGTGAGATTTACCCTAAAACTTTTGGGTGGGGCTTATACTGTGTAAATAAAAAAATAATAATTAAATGTAAGCAGCCCCAAGACAAGAAAAAATACATATGCATGATAGAAAACAATGATAAGTGAACCCTAATCTCGTTAGAATAAACATTTTTGAAGAAATGCTTTTACATATAAATATTAGTACATACTACATATGTATATATTTTTCTATTTTACACATTGTGTGCGGGTACATGACGTAAAATATATCACATAGGGTAAGATTCGATGTTACATATATTGTTAACTTATGACCAAATGTCATAAATAATACTTTGCAATATTTTATAATACAGCAAATTACCAAAACAAAATCGAGTAACCGCGAACCGGAAAAACACAGAATAAGTAAATTTTTTTAAAAGTACAAGTTAGTAGAATCAATGCCAATATTTATCTATACTATTATATAAAAGCGAAACCATTTTAAAGTTTGTAACGCATGATCTCAGAAAGTAGTCAACCGATTTATTTGAAATATATTTTATTATTTTCTATATTGTTATGAGAGTATTTATGGCTTTAATTTTTTTTCATTAATTATTTGTCAAACTTAAATATTATTAATTTTACATTTTTTGTCCATTTTTTTTCATTAGTTGACTTATACAACCACTCATATCTTTAAAACTATACAATAATCGACAAAGATTAGCATTGCTTCATAAAGTCAATATTGTTGCGCAAATTTTAAGCCTAAAATCACTTCTAAGTTAAACATACAACCTGAGAAATAAATAAAAACAAATTATAAAATTATAAACTTTTTGAATTTATTTTATCCAGGAAATTAGATTCCATCACAATCGCGAGGTCGCTGCTTTGTTTCATTTCATTATCATTCCAACATTTTTAATTTTCTTTTCTTCCTATGCTCTTTTTCTCTCAATATGTGTTCCATTTAATAGTTACGTTTTTTCTCTTACCTACCTTACCTACCTACATATTCAACTTTTCTGTATTGCATTTGTATGGTTCATCAACTAACCTACACACACACATTATTTTTTTGTTTCTCTAATTCTATCGTCACATCGCTGAGCAGTGTGGCTGTGGGCTCTTTTTTTTTAAGTTACTATGGAGATTTAATTAACTGCAGTGCCGTGCACATGAAATGCCGATTTATCTAAAGAAAAATTAGATCTTTTTAACTTCTCATAGGAAATTATTGTAACCCATTACAATTGAATTGAAAATTTTGACATTTCTCGACGTTTCAAGGTCCCTAGAGTCGAAATAAAAGATTTTTAAAAAGATGTCTGTGCGTGCGTGTGTACGTACGTCCGTACGTGTACGTTTGTACATCCGTACGTTTGCGACGTTTTTTTCGTCGTCCATAGCTCAAGAACCAGAAGAGATATCGACTTCAAATAAATTTTGTTATACAGATAATAAGGCAGAAAGATGCAGAAAGGGCTCTCAAGAAAATTGCGTGGGTGGTTTTTTTACCATAGCATTTTAAAAAAAAGGTGAACATTTTGGTTAACCCTAAATATCTCATGAACCAGTGACGCTAGAGACTTGAATTAAATTTTATATTATACATTGTAACGTGATACAAAACAAGTACATTTTAGGGAAAAAATCCAATTAACTGTTTTTTTTTATAAATCAAAAAACTGAAAAAAAAATGTGTCACCTCGAAAATTTTACGACTAAAATATGATCTTATTTCCAAAACAATTTTGTACAGCGAAGAATGATGTTTTTGTCATCTGATAAAATTTTAAGAAACCCTAAAAAAAATTAATAAAACTTGGTAAAAATTGACTTTCGACACAAATATCTTTTCATAACTTTAAGATATTGGCTTTAAACTACTTTTATCTTTCAAAAAATATTGTTGTTAACATTCAGTAAAATTTTGAAAAAAATCGAATAGACAGTTTTTTTACAAAAAATTAAAAACCTAAAAAAAAATTAACAAAAGTTGGTAAAAATTGATTTTCGACTAAAATATCTTTTCAAAAATTTGAAATAATGGTTTCAAACTTATTTTTACTTATGAAAAATATTGTTGTCAACGTTAGGACATATTTTGAGAAAAATTGAATAGACAGTTTTTTTTACAAAAAATTAAAAACCTAAAAAAAACAACAATTCTAAAACTTGGTAAAAATTTACTTTCGACTCAAATAGCTTTTCAAAAATTAAAAATATTGGCTTCAAACTTATTTTATTTCACAGAAAATATTATTTTCGATATTCAATAAAATAAAATTTACAAAAAATAGTATTTAAATTTGGTAAAAATTGATACATACCTACACAAACTTTTAAGCAAGACAAATCGACAGACGGGATGGGAAGTTATCAGTGTGGGTCGCATCCCAGCCTCTTTTTTGTTTTTTTGGTTCGAGGAAGTGAATAGATTATAATTCTTCCAATTTAAAAATAAAAAAAGTTCTATTATAATAGCTTGAATTACCAATTTTGTATCACTTCCTCGAACAATAAAACTGAAATTTAGTTAAAATTTTCTTTACAAATAACTCGAAGAAGGTACTTACAATGACGTCGATAAAAAGAGCACACAAATGTGGGTAGGTTAAGTCAGTTTCACTGCACTGAACATGAGCAGATGAATAAAAAAGTGTGTCTATGGATATTTACACACGCATACCTATAGATGTATGAGAACATTAAAAAAAACAAATTTGTTTTTTTTTTTACCGCAAATCTATACTATTATATAAACTATTATATAAAAGCGAAACCATATATACATATAAACTAAAATTAATATTTTTGTAGAAAATATGCTCAGTCCCATTGAGAAATTTTTTCATATGCTAATACTAATATTCAAAAAATGTTCGTGGTTACAATTTGCGAAGCAACGCGAGCACGGGTCGGCTAGTAAGCAAATAAAGTTTAAAAAGGAAAAGATTTTTCAAATGGAGCTAAAATTACGAGCCTAAGATTTTAATTTTTTTAAAATAACCCTTTTTTAAACTAAATATTTTTTTACAAATCAGTATATTTTTGAAATATCACTAGTGGCTTTGTACTTTATTTTAGCGTTATAGGAAAGAACGCTTTTCAGACTTTACATACACATTAAAGATTTAGCCTAAAATAATCAAGAAAATCACCTTAAAAGACTTAGCTTTGATAAATTAAAGAGCGTGTGTACAATATTTTCATAGAAATGTTCCTGTTAACATAGATCTTTTGTTTTTAATGTGAAAACTCATACTTAGGTTCTACGATCCACATGGAAAGCAAGACATCAACATGATTTAACCCACAACCCATATGGATTATTTTCGATAATAAAACGCTTAAAACTATCTTAAAGCTAGACAAAAATTCTTAAAAAAAAAGCTTAAATTTCAAAAACTTAAAAAATATCTAACTGGCCCCATGCGAGTGCTCTAAGTTAATCCACTATCTTATAAATACTGCCTTTCGGCCTAAGAACAATTTTAATACTAAATAACAAGAACTTAATCTAAAACCAAGAAAATTAAAATAAAACTTGGTATCTTTATCATATTTTTTTATTCTATATAAAACTTAAAACTAAATAAAAAAAACCGAAACCCATTATAATACTTAAGCTACTTTAAACTTACCAAAACCAATAATACTACTTAAAATTACTTGAAAACTAGAACAGCCACAGTAAACTTTCTAGTTTTGTTTTTTTTTTAATTATTTTTTTTTTTGGTGCCACCCTGACTGTCCCTTACCTAATCCTTAAACCTATGTTAGCCGGCCAAGACCAAACGCCCTAGACAACTTTAAATGTAATTCTCAATTTGAAGCCACCAAAACTGGTGCTCCTGCCTCACCCTATCTCTTCGGTCCATATCGAAAACAGTCCTACTGGACCCAAGGCGCTCGGCTCCGTCCAGTGCGAGGACGTCTCGACTGTAAAAGAGTCGCCTATCTACAGTTTTACAGCTGACGTGGTAGATTAGCGGAACCGCCTCCATATCCTGTATCATACCTCGATTGTCTAAATAGAGGAAATTTTCGGGCGGAATGTTGCCACCAAATGTTGCACTTTCGTAGTACTCATTGTTGGGGTAGTAAGCCCCAAAAATTAAGCTGTTAGTCGACGATATTGCTCTCGCAATGTGAACTCTACCAAGCTTCAGCAAGAAATTATCTATTCTGTTTATGTTGGCTCTGTTGTATAGAACCTGATCGGAATAGTAATGTTTGTACTGATGGGCGAGTTAACCGCTCCCTCTTGAAGAACATTTTTAATATCAAAGATTTTGGTAGATGTCACATTGCCAATTTTTACAATAAACCGTCTACGATTAAGCATGTCATAAAGCATATACAACAGTGGTTTACTTATGCCAAGTCTGTTTAACTTTAGATACAGACCCTCTTACCATACGGTGTCGAAGGCTTTCTCCAAGTCAACCAGACAAGCACCCGTATATTGCCTTTTAGATTTGTTCCACTGGATATCAGAAACAAGCTTCGACGCAGCATGAATAGTGTCATGTCCCGCCTTAAAGCCGAACTGATTATCCGGAATTATTTTGTTGTTCTCACTTTCTCAGCCCACTTGGACAGAGCTCTATTTATAACCTTCTCGAATAACATACTAATACTCGGCAGAAGACTTATCGATCGACCGGAGATTCGGCGGATTGGAGTTGTCCTTTCCCTTTTTTGGGAGAGGATGTACCACAGCTGTTTTCCAACGGACCGGATAATATGCATTATTCAGAACGTTGTTAAACAGAGTGGTATAAATGTCCACAGCTTCCTGAGGTAAATGTCGTAGTACAATGTTGGATAATCTTTCTAATTTCTAATCCGAAATCAGAATATCTCGAAAACCTGTTGGCATGGAATGTAATGGAGTTCAGACTCATCATCATCAGAGTTCATGGTTGTAGCGTCTCCGGAATAGTCCTTTTTCACATAAGAAGCCAACAGCTCTCCGTAAGACCTTCCTCTCGAACGCACCTAAGAGGTCTGATTGCCTATTAGTAAGCACCCAGGTCTTGGATCCATATGGGATTATGGTAAGGTTTCTGAAGGATTTATGCTCCTACTGTTCTTCTCGCAGTCGACGCCACCATGTACTTTGTTTTTTGTTCACTAATGTGTAGCCCCAGATTTTGTGTCGCCTCCACGATCTGATGATGTCAGTATCTGCTGAACCTGACGACGGAGTCCATTGTAGTAGATGTTGTTTGGTCTGGCTAGCAATCTGGTTTTTATAAGTTGGCTCTTTATATTGGTCACCTACATAGTCGAGTCAATTTATTTGGTATGCCGAATTCTCTAATGGCTTTGTATGATTCTATCCTGGCCTTTAAGTCTATAAACAGGTGATAGGTTGGAATATTAAATTCTAGACATTTTTCCTTCGCCTGCCTAGGAATAAAAATGTGATCAGTTATTTATTTCCCTAGGATGAAGCCCTATCCGTTCTTGTAGATTAGAAGAGGGTATGTACTTAACAACATGATTCTTCTATAGTTGCTGCACGTTGTGACATCTCCTTTCTTGTGTATGGGACATATAGTACCTTTTCGCCAATCTTCTGTCATTTCTTCATATTCCCATACGTGCACTATAATTTCATGATTTGCTCGATGCAAAGCTTGCGCACCATATTGAAATTTCGATTGAATTTTTCTTACCAAAAAACTTTTTGAAGGTTTTTTTTTTGTTAAAAACCTGTCACTTTGATTTTTTTAAGAATTTAAACAGATGCCAAAAACGAAATTCTTTCATGCTTACAATTTTGGAGGTAATAAAGGGCGATTTTTTAAAAGCTATAGAAAAGTTTTTCAAAAAAAAACACATAAAATTCAGAAAAATGCATGAAATCTTTATTTGAATCGATAGTACGGTTAATATAATTTAATGTTTGAAGATTATTTTATGCAAATGTTCACCGAACTCACCTCTCAATAAGTCCATTGTTGCGCGTGCTGTGTCGCATGTGGCACCGTCTTGTTGAAACCAAATGTCATGCAAGTCAAGCTCTTGCATTTTGGGCAAAAAAAAGTTGGACATCATCTCACGGTAGCGCTCACCGTCACATCATCTTTGAAGAAGTACCACCAGCCCATAAACCGCACCAAACTGTGACTTTTTTTGGATGTATTGGTAGCTCTTGCAATGCTTCTGGCTGATATTCACTCCAAAATCGCCAATCTGCTTATTTACGTACCCATTGAGACAAAAATGAGCTTCGTCGCTGAACACAATTTTTCGGTAAAAAAGTGGATCTTTTGCCAACTTTCCAAGAGCCCATTCACCAAAAATTTTACGTTGCAGTAAGTCGTTCGGCTTCAATTCTTGCACCAGCTGTATTTTGAAAGGCATCACACCTAAATCCTTCCGCAAAATTGTCCACGTTGTTGAGTATATGAGGCCCAATTGCTGCGAACGGCGACGAATCGATAATTGATGGTCATCATTAACACTGGCCGATACAGCTGCGATATTTTCTTCAGTTCGCCATCTACGTAAGCGTGTTGGTGGTTTAATGTCCAACAATGTAAATTTGGTGCGAAATTTAGTCACAATAGCCCGAATAGCTGCTTCAGTGGGTCGATTAAACTGACCATAAAATGTAAGAAGCGCGCAATGAACTTTCTTAACAGAGCACGCATTTTGATAACAAAAAAAATTCAATAATTTGCAAGCGTTGTTCTTTTGCAAGACGATCCATGGTTAAATTATAGACCAAACTGAAGATGTTTTACAGTGCAATAAAACACGAAACGTGCGTCAGCTGTTTAAACCAGTGTTGCCAAAAAGATAATAGCTAAAAAATCACCCTTTACATATCTGAAACTTTTTTTATAAACTCTGCAAACAAATTGGTGTTATTCGCCTTAGGGCTTCATCACAGTGAACTTCTAACAGCATTGGCCACTCCGTAATTCTTAATTATTAAGTAGTACACAGACCAACCCCCTACTAAAGTTCGATAGAAACTTCCAGATTTCTATACCTTCCAGATCTTTCTGGGAGGATAGGGTATTCGTGGAAGACGAGTGAATTCTCTTCTATAAAGATGGGGGTTGGTGTAGGGCTGTACTCTGAACGATTAAAATTAAGTCTCTCATTTCTGACTAATAATATATGACGATTGCTAAGATTCTGAATAAAATTTTAATTTTTTTAAGAAAATGCTTAATTTCAATTCTAGTTAACAATCTAGTCTCTTCAAATTTCTTCACAATTTTACCAATTGCTTGCGTAGTTGGACGATTATGTAAACTGTAAAATCTGAGATTTGACCATCGAAAAAAGGTAACGTACAGACATCTAGATTTAGATTCTCTGGACTATGAAACGTCGAGATACATCAGCCACAAAAACGTACACTTAGGCGTATGAGTAGTTTTGTGTATTTATGAAATGATACATTAAACGTTCGCAAATTTTAGAACTACTATATCTTGATAGTTCGTAAAAATAGACAACTTAAAATCATATTTATAACTCCTTAAAGCATTCAAGCTGCACCTACACACAAGTAGTTAATTTTTAAGTTGACTTCGCTCACAATACGCCCATTAAGTTTTTTGAAAACAAAAATTATTACTACTCAAGGTACTCATTCGAAACATATACATGTGTACATACATATGCTATTCTTATGTTACTCTATTCTGTTATTTTGGGTGCTAATTAGATAATGTCATTTATGTCACAATGAGTTTAGAGAGAAAAAGGAAATAAGGAATAACCAAAATGAACTAGGACATGAACTGAACACTAGGGCTGACAAACTATATTGAGGGCTTTCATTACACTAATTGTGTGGAGATATAATGTACGTAAACAAATTGTGTCTACACTCAGGACTGGATTGTCTTCAATATGGAGAAATATAATTTATGTTTGGGCGGTTAATGTTTTTAGTTTTTAATTTAAGGAATTTGTCGATAAAAATTGTATGATGATTGATAAAGTGAGTCATGAGATATTTCAGCCTTATTACGGTTGTCAAAGATCAATTAATTGACAATTGAAACATTTTGTCAATTAATTGATACATTGGTATTATGAACGCGAGTTGATCATTTTTTGATCCATTGTGAACAAAGATCAAAAATCTATTGTGAATAGTGCCTATTTACTTTTGACGTTTCAATTTCATTTACAATTTTTCAACGGACTGCTTTTGTTTCGTGTGACGAATTTTATTTTGGTTGATTTGGATTAAAAATGTAAGTAGGTTGCAATAAATTGATGGTGCTATTCAATTTCAAGTGTTTTCTTTACGTAGGAGTAAAATTGTAAGTAACAACAATCAGCTCAGCTACATATGTTGTTCAGCCAAATCCATCGGATTTGAAGCATCGCGTCGTTTTCTTCGAATCTTTGCTTGATCCAAAGTATTTTCTTCTTCAATTTCATTTTCACCGAAAAATAGTTCAATAGTAGACATGCTTTTGGCTTTCGCGATCCGTAAAATATTTTATCAACAAGGAATTTGTGATTGACTGAAAATTTGATAATAATCAACAAATATTTTGACAACCATAATACCAAGACTGTCAATTTGAATCATTCACAATAGATCTAATTTCTGAAGAGCGTTCACAGTTTATCAAAAATTTTGATTGCTGACAACGATAAAACCAATTCATCAATTTCATTGAAAAATGTCAACTAGCGTATTGATAATAATTGACAACCGTAATAGGGCTGTATTATCTCTTCGTCGTTAGTTGTTTACAAGTAATTTCTTTCGAAGATTGTCAATATCTCGACTATCATTTCGAACGCTTGCCAAATTTTATACAAAGAAACTATAAATTGCAGGACACAAGTTTTTATCAAAACTAAGAAAATTTGACACCTCTGTACAAAAATATCTCACGATTCTCATGATAAATTTCTAATTTCCTGCATCTTAGCTTAAGACTTAATTCTATTCTTGGTTGCGAGTTTTGAATTGAAATAATTCTATGAAAAAACGTACTTTATGACTTTGGGCCCGAACATTTTCCAAAACCATCACTGTTCTTCAATCATTCACACCCTTTTAATACAAGCGGAAGGGAAAACTAAGAAGAGTAGGTATGTAATTTTATGCTTCTAAATATACACGTTTGAAGGAAGAAACATGAAAACAAAAGAACAACAGTATTTCACAAGCCAAAGGAGAGCTATTCATTTATATCCTTGAGGAAATCATTTATAATGTTCAGTGCATGTGCCTAGATATTATGAGATAAGCCAGGGTGCTACAGAACCTATACACATATGTTCATATGAACATAAGAATAACTTTTATAGTTGAAGCTTCTTTCAATGAAGTATGTTGGAAATTTAATCCATGAAAGTTAAAGAAGCAACAGTTCGGTTGAAGTCAAATTAAAGGGTGTATTTTTTTTTTTAAATGGAAATAAGCAAAGATACATTTTTTAAATTGACTTCAAATTTACTTTATTCGAGAGAATATCTTTTGGCATTATGATTGAAGTCTTATCTAGTCTAGTCTTATTTGGAGGTATAATTTTCAATGGCTTTTCTAACATTTTCGGCCGTACATCGGCAATAACTCGGTAAATATTGTCTTTTAAGTAGTCAATCGTTTCGGGCCTATTGGCCCGACAACTTCACATATCCCTACAAAAAATACTCAAATGGTGTTAAGTCTCACGAATTTGGAGGCCAATTCACTGGTCCGTAACGTGAACCTATGTGATTGCCAAACGTTTTCTTCAATTTTAGCTAGAGCTATGTGACGTGCAGCGCCACCTCCCTCTTGTTGAAACCACAGCTCCTGCGCATCATAGTTGTTAAATTGATGAAAGAACAAGGCAATTATCATTGATCTATAACTATCGAACAGAACTATGGTTTTCAAAATAAATTGGGCAGGTTCAGACGACATAAGCGACTTGAAAGTTAGGCAAGTTTCTAGTATCTGATTGGCCAGCTGGCAAAAAATTACCTTCCAATTAAGGCAATTTTAATGGAAAGCTGACTGGAAAGATAGTCAAGAAAAAACTCCCTAACTATTAAGTCAAGTCTACTTCTATCAAAATGACAGTTGATCATGTTTTTTCATTAAACTGAAAGCTGAACTTTACTACTCTATGATTTATTTATTTTCTGCACAACTTCATTTAATGCTTTCTGTAAAATGGTCCCTTGTCAATTTGGAAAAGAAATAACTAATACTTCTTTACAGTACAAAATACAAACCGTGGTGGACTTTAAGCTTGCCTGAGGAGTGTTTTGTAGACAATAATTTTGTTGGTACTTTTTGTACTGTGAAATTAAAGTCGAGGTTTGTAAAGTAAAGTTATAAAATTGAAATTCATGACACTTGAAAAACTAAACAGTTGCCTTGGTCAAAATGTATGTTCAAAGAATGAAGTTGACTGCAAATGAAGTCCCTTATGTTGCCTGAACCTGTCCATTTTCTCAATTGAAATTCATGACACTTGAAAAACTAAATAGTTGCCTTGGTCAAAATGTATGTTCAAAGTATGAAGTTGACTGCAAATGAAGTCCCTTATGTTGCCTGAACCTGTCCATTTTCTCAAGTTGGAAGCGTTGGAAATGTCAAACCAAACTAACAATAAATCATTTGACAGCTTACAAAATGGCAGCCACAGTTAAAATAGTGTTGCCAACTTAAAGTTCTACATCTCTTAAAAAACCACCCGTTATTATTACAGACATAATAATAATAATAAGGCTTTCAAAATCAGATATACTACGAATAAGGCAAATGTATACATATATTGCATACCGGCAGACGGATATAAAGTCACGCATAGTAATTAATTTATGAAAAATATAAATCAAATCTAATCTGAAAATAAAAATTAATTAAAAGACAAACCCTGTAGACTTTTACAGAGCAATAAAAAACAAATTCAGTTTCAGGCCAAAAGTGAATTAAATATTCTGCAGTATTATAACTCTTTAACGATATTTAATTTTATTTAAATAAACACGAATTTTTGCGACTTTCCGTTTAGTCCGTGTTTAGTCGACATTATTATAGATAATTGGGATAAGAATTCAGAAATTCAGAATACCGACAGTACCAAAATACTGAAATTCTGAAATAAAATTCCCAAAAACTTGATAATATGCTGACGTATTGGTATCAATTTTGATACATTTACCTTGGTATTGATATTAAAAGTACAAACAATATAATAATAAATCTATTCCAGTATATGCATATAGCCCAACTTAATACTACGTTTCCACCGGGCACTAAACCGAGATTTAGCTAGATTTGTCACAAATCTCCTTGAAATCTCGAAGATTTACCATACAAATTTTAATCTCCTCAAATGAAGATTTCAAATAAAACTCATTGAAATCTACTTGGAAACATTATAGTACGTTTCCACCAACAAATAATCCGAGATTTAAGGCAAGTGATTTAAAATAAATCATGAGGTGTTTCCACCAAAGAAAAGGAGATTAATATACCGTTTGGTTAATGTCATAACTTTGAATTTGAATCATATGGAAGTGAGACAGATAGTTTTTGTTGACATTTCCATCTGTCAATAAACGAAATTGGCGTTTGAATGGGTCGGTTCAACAATTATTCTCCGAAAAAAAAGTTTGTTTGATTTGACAAACTAATGTTTCCAAGTAGATTTCAATGAGTTTTATTTGAAATCTTCATTTGAGGAGATTAAAATTTGTATGGTAAATCTTCGAGATTTCAAGGAGATTTGTGACAAATCTAGCTAAATCTCGGTTTAGTGCCCGGTGGAAACGTAGTATAAGTTTGTCAAATCAAACAAACTTTTTTTTCGGAGAATAATTGTTGAACCGACCCATTTAAACGCCAATTTCGTTTATTGACAGATGGAAATGTCAACAAAAACTATCTGTCTCACTTCCATATGACTCAAATTCAAACAATAAACAACTTTCAAGAAATCACAGACGAAATAAAACGTAAGTATACAAAAATAATAAATATGTACAAGAATATAATAAAACTAATTACTTACAGATGATGAGTGAACAAATACATATTTTTTTTCTTTTCGAAAGGAGAATAATTTTAAATTTGGGTGTTATGACATAAACCAAACGTCAAATTAATCTCCTTTTCTTGTGTGGAAACACCTCATGATTTATTTTAAATCACTTGCCTTAAATCTCGGATTATTTTTTGGTGGAAACGCACTATAAGACATTAGTTTAACTACAAAACCGTATTTATAATCAATTTTATCTATTGTCTACCTTATAATGGTTAGTTTACATTGTATATCTGTATTTTATTTCTGCAAAAAAAAATTAATGTTTGTTAGAAAGAGAGAAAAAATCAAAATGCAGGAAATATTCATTATAGGAAATTCAAGAAATGCAGAAATCAAGATCACAGTGAAGACGAACATGTTCTTTATTATAGCATCTTCGTCTACATCAGTGTTGTCACATTGTTAAAAGTATAACAAAAGTTTCTGGAAGGCTTGCGGCAACTGTACTGTCAAAAAGTTATAGTATAGCTTATAGAAAGTAAAAAGGAATTGTCAGTTAAACATAATCTT
The DNA here is from genome assembly GCA_951509635.1 of Eupeodes luniger. Lineage (NCBI taxonomy): Eukaryota > Metazoa > Arthropoda > Insecta > Diptera > Syrphidae > Eupeodes > Eupeodes luniger. The sequence goes on along the minus strand of OX608073.1, from coordinate 62,567,537 downwards.
ACAAAATTTTGAATTAAGGATTCGGATTCGGATTATCTTAGTAAAAATGTATTTTTAAAGCAGTTAGGGAGAAGAAAAATTGTGAAAACAAAATTTGAGAAAAGAATTTGGAAAATTTTACCACCTTTGTTTCCAACTAAGAATAAAGAATTAAATAAAATAAACTATTCTGTTGTGGAAATTTGTATTTGTTTGGTCTCAAAGTTGAGACCTTTCGAAAACAACTGATTAAAATTTCCGAGTTCATTTCTTTACCTAAAACATAATTATTTATTTATAACTTTAATTTTATTTGTTTATAATTACTACCACCAAAATATTTACAAAACTGCACCATACATCAAAAGCACTGATATGAACTGATTTGATGTTTTCTTTTTTTAAACGTCAAAGCAAATACCTGTAGTACCCGTGGCATGATGGTTAGTGCGTTGGACTGTCATGCCAGAGGTCTTGGGTTCGATCCCTGCCTATGCCATCTAAAGTTTTTTTCACGGGTACTGCCTCTTGCGAGGAACTGACAAATTCTCCAAGAGTAATTCTTGTCATGAAAAGTGCTTTCTCAAATTTGCCGTTCGGATTCGGCTTAAAACTGTAGGTCCTCTCCATCCCTGATAACAGTACTCGCACACAGGAATGGTTGAGAGTTGCAAGTCACTAGGCCCTAGTTCTCAAAAGGACTGTTGCGCCACCCAATTTATTTTTAATACCTACTTCTTGCAAAATCGCTTGAAAAAGTGGATAAAATTACATGTAAACATTTTTCTGGCATTCAATCGGTTCTCGCATCGCTTTCCCGCACTACTGTACGCGCAGTCTTAGGTGATTTATTATGATATTGTAGTATTCGGCTTGGTCCGACAATTAAAACTTATTCACACTTGTAAATAAAACACAATTTCTTTATTTAATTTGTTCCAAACTTATTTATTGAACACTTTCAAATATTACTTTTCAAACACAGTCTTTACTTTCAATTATTACTTTTTAAACACAGTCTTTACTTTCAATTATTACTTTTTAAACACAGTCTTTACTTTATCGCAGTTCACAACCAATAATGAACCGCTTCGCTTCCGAGCGCCTATTTATATACCTCAAATTGGTTCGAGAAACTACTAGGTTCTTGTAGGCGCTGAATGTTCTCGAAGTGAGTTCTCCTCTTAGCCACTAGATGTTTCTCGATGCTTAACGAAGCGAGTTCTCCTCTTAATCACTAGATGCTTAACGACGCGAGTTCTCCTATTAGCCACTAGATGTTTCTCGATGCTTAACGAAGCGAGTTCTCTTCTTAATCACTAGATGCTTAACGAAGCGAGTTCTCCTCTTAATCACTAGATGTTGCCTCTTATTCTAAATGTTCTACACAAGTGTTTATTACTACAAATAAACAGTTGCTTCGTACTTATTCTACTATAACACGATATTAAAAAAGATAAAGAGTATATACACATTACAATTATTTTATCTTGCTCTGATTCATAAAAACATAATATTTATAAATCTGTCCCTCTTCTTTATTTTGCACAGCCCCAAAATTTGTAAATTTATTTTTTTTAAATTAATTTAAATTTTTTTTCATATACATTGAAATTATCATTTTATTCAAGGGGACACTTTGTTTTTTGAGAACTAGGAAAGTGTTTTTACAACTCTTCAAGTTCCGAAAAAACCTGGTGTGGGTTAAGCCACGGTGAAATAAATGACAGTCAATCTGGACGAAAACTAACATTTTGTAATGGTTTTTGGTTTCTAATAGGTACTTAGCAAATTTAAATTTAATTTGTGAACGCACCCTTTCACTAATCATCGAACTGTCATTTTCAATTTATTTAGTAAACTCAACATATTTACCATTACACGAACGTGTAACGTGATGTTCTAATAAGTGTCAGATACTTCCATTTGAGCGGCCGTATTTTACGTAAGGATCTTGGTTTACACCCATACCAGTTCAAGTTGCGACTCAAGAATTGAAGCCGATGGATCATTTCAAGCGACGCGACGTGCGCTTAATCAAGTTGACACTCAACAAATTAAATTTCTCAGATAGTTTTGCAGCATACACATTCTAATTTATCTTCTTAAAACTTTTTAACTTAGCCACTTTTATAATTTATAAAAACTCCAAACTTATTCCAAAGCAAATGAGTCCAATGAACAAAATAGTCCCCAAAATTCATCTAAGTTGTTGTATGTTAACACTTAAATGAAGCATATTTAACACTGGAGTGCACGCGTGGACTACTATAGTAGACCACAGTTACAGTTTTCTTCATAACTTAACAGTTTTTTTATAGTATTAGAATTGAAATAATTTGTTTTACTTAGCACTCCAACCTAAAATTCATAAATTATGGTTATTAAATGTTAAAGGCTAATTGAATATTACGTAAAATTATTTATTTCATTTATATGTTTTTAAAATAAAAAATTATTAACATTATTAAATGGTCTACCATAGTAGGCCACGCGTGCATTGGTGTACAAAAATAGGGCGCGTGTACTCCAGTGTTAAAAAAACTATTGGGACGCTTTCACAAATAAGAAATGTTTGAACTAGGTATTTAGACTGAGTCTGAAGAAAAGTCTGGTTCCGCCCATAAACCTATAACCTAACTGTCAAATTTATTACCAAAATGTAGACTCAGTGATGACAGGTTTAGGGCCACCTTTCACCAACAAATTTTCTTAAGCTATATATTTTTTTTGGTAAACAGCTTCATTAACGAGCAGAATACGTGTTACTTATGGTCACATGAACACAATCATGTGCTTCAAAAAATCAAAACACAATACTTCATTCTCAAATGGCTGGAAAAACCGATACAATATTAATTTTAACGTCTCCCATTAAAATTAAAATCCTAACTCTTAAAGACTCGTGACAAAAATAAGTTTATTTTATTTTATGAAAGATAAACCTTTACACGCACACTTCTAAAATAAAAACTATTTTGCATTTAATAATTATAATTTAAGTTCTTTATATTTTCACCGAAGACCCTGCATTACCTATATAGTCATTTTGTATCTATTTAAATCTTTTCAACAAGCTATCAAAAAGAAGAGTCATGCAAGGACAGTAACATATTATATTGTGCAGTTTTTAGTCTTTAAAAACAAGAGCTCATGGTTTTTATCAATAAATTATTCGCCAAATTTGGTAAAAACGTTGCATTGCAACAAAAAAACAAACATCATACAAACATGCAAACGCGTTAAATGACGTTAATAAACCCTTAATTAGCTCACTAAAATTGATTAGACTTATAATGACACTACCAGTTAATGTGACAGTGGGTGACTTTTTTTGGCATGGGGACACCAGCGATCTATTTTACATACTCTAAGTGCGTACTCATATGTTAAGTGACACACCTTTTTCTTCTTCAAAAATATACCCTAGTGTCACTTTAGTTTATACTTAGAAAAAACTAACATGTTTAAATGAAGACTTGAAGAATCACCAAATAACTAACCTTTAAGTATGCCTACATTTGTTCATACCTACGATAGACCTCCTGACAACAGAAAAGAACATTGCTGAAAAATGTTTGTCTTTGTATAGCTTAAGCCACGTTATTGTCAATGATGTGGATCTAAAAGTCCCTGAGGTAGTTTCAAATGAACTTAGCAAATAAATCGTGGGCCCTATTAGGTTAATTGTATATAAGCCTATTTGTGGCTTGTGGGTTTTATTTACTGGAGCATTCAAAGTATATGGAATATAACATGACATTACATAAACAGGTGTGACTTTGAGAAATCCCCAAACAAATCAACACATTTGAATGTTGTTGTTCTTTGAGAGTTTTAAGAACCTTGACATGTATTTCTTTAACCATTTTTTGGCATTTAAGGTGGATATATTTTCAGAAATCCCTTTTACAGTTAAATCTAAACTAATTTCGCCATCTTCGAATATATCACCCTTAAAATTCCATCCCAAACCAACCAGCATCATTCACCGGATAAAATTAATCTCATTGGTTCAAAATCAAATGTAGACATTGGCAAAAATATAAACCCTACAAAATTATCTTCAGCATCCCTTTAAAATGTTGATTGTGCGTCTGCGAAAATTCATCAGCCACCCATTTTGTTGGACTTTTATTTTAGGGTGTGATGTCGATTTGAAAACTAATGGTTTCCCAAATTTAAGTATGGCTCCTTATACGAGTACTTCTGACTTCGGTCTTTAGTTACGCTCAGAATTTAGGTAATTTTAAAATCGAGAATTAAGAGTTGTCTACATATAATTTTGTATATCGCTCAATAAACTGTAATATTGATGTACTCAAAATGTTAACGATGCAGCCGAATTATTCGTATTATGATGCATTGTGTAAATAATTTCAAATTAATGACATAAATAATGACTTTACGCATTGGAAGAATATATGCACGGGTTTTGTTGTATAAATACCAACTTATTTATTCATTAAGGCGGCATTACCTCAGTTGTATCGGGTTTTCTAATAGAGACTAGACAATTTTGATTTTAATTTGTGAACGCACCATTTTACTAACCATCAAACTGTCATTGTAAAACTATTTAGTAAACTCAACATTTTCATCATGGTTAAGCACACGAACGAGCAATGTCTTCAAATTATAGAAATTGTAACTCCGATTTTGGGCCTTTGTTCCCGCCCTTATAGACCGGCAATAACAAGTTTTATGCAAAAATTTTAGTTTACATATTCGTTGTTTGATGCATAGAGGAAATATATTATATTATAATATATTTCCTCTATGGTTTGATGTAGGTCGAAATGTCGAGAATATCGCTGCCGGTCAGGCGGTCGCAGCAAACGATCAAAATCAGTCAATTCCACTGCGGCGTTCACAAGAATTGGGCATCGCCCAGACCGCATTATGGCGCATTTGCTATAAGGATCTTGGTTTACACCCAACAATCAATAAAACGAGCCACTGCCCTCCACGTTCAGCTACGTCAATCAGAAATCCGTCAGAGACTTTTTCAAGTCTCATGAATTTCAAATTCGGAACTTTACTTAGCAAACCTTTATTTTTAATTCATAGTACAAAAACTACCAAAAACAATATAGCCAATATTGTCCCTTAGGTATGTCATCTGAACCTGCCCATTGACCCAGTTGTAAAACTCATGGCAACTCTTTTCGGCTTTATTATGAAGATTATCGTGAACAAGGACAGCAACAAAATGAGCAGCAGCAAGAAGAAGGAACGGTTTTTTATAGGTGTGAATGTGGACTGCATTTTAAACAAATAACGAAAGTATCTTTCAAATTAATAAAGTTGAAACCTATGAGTTTAAGTTGACATTCATTCATCGTTTGTTTTTTTCTTTTTTGAAGTTCTTTGTAAAAATCTACATCTTCAATTTGACCTTCGCGTTCCATTTTTAACCACTGGTTTTGATTGTGTTCTGTTTGAACAACAACGTATAATTATATAGACGTCAGGGAACACGAACGGGGAAAATTGTTTCTAATCCGGTGGGACCGTATTCTGTTTGAACAGGCAAGCCGATGGACCATTTGAAGTGACGTACCTTCTCCGATTGGGTAAGTTGTTAAATGCTTCAGGAAAAAAACATTAATGACTAGTTGTTATCGATTTACCTTTCATTTTGTGCAAAATCCGATTTTGTGACATTTTTCAATCAAGTGAGCGACATAGGTACCAACATAAATATTTAACCTCAAATAGGAAGTTATTTGGCCAGTTTATATTTCTAAGATTTCTGAGAATTTTCTCAGACGGGTTGACAGAGCAGGAAAATTAAATATAAAGACAATTAAATAGTCATTCCCATCTAGCAATCAAACTAAGGGAATTCGTAAGAAATTTAATCATAAACATTATGTTTTCAGATTTCTGACAGGAAAAGTGTAGAAATATAAACTGGCCAAAATTTTTTAAATTTTTCGACGTTTCTAGGTCCGTATCATGATATTACCTCCAAAATTATTTAATGCATCGAAGAATAAAGTTTTTGATATGTAGTAACATTTTTAGAAAATTCGAAGTGATAGTTCTTACAAAAAATAAAACCTAAAAAAATATTAATAAAAGTTTTTAAAAATTGATTTTCGACTCGAATATCTTGACAATAATTGAAGATTTTCAGTCTTATTTAAAAACGCTGTATAAAGCCTACACAAAGTTATGTAATCTCTATAATGCCTCTAAACGCAAAAATGCTATTTATAAAACTTATGCAAGGTTGCATAGTCCCATAATTGTAATTAAATAAAATAATTTATTTTGTTATTAACTTTTTGATATTTTTTGTAGAAGAAAGGCAACTTTTTCTTATAGAAAACAAAAACCTTCAAAAACATCTAAAAACTCATACAAAAAAATTTTTGACTCAAGTATCTTGAGAACAAACAAAATTTTGTTATTAGAATTTTGTAAAACTTTTAGTTAGTTATCAGTCAAGTTATCAGTGTCGGTCGTATCCCAAATCCCCAAAACTTGTAAAACACGTAAGATCATAATTTTCTGCGTTTGGTAACCTCAAATTCCATCCAATTCAAAATACAAGGCACACTATAATTGCAAATTTTGAGAATCTAGTTGGAAATATGCATTACATTCCAAATTCTTTTTTGGATTGTTTTTCTTAAGCTTGGCACCACTGGAAAGTTGCCTGGAACAATTAGCAACTTAAGTTGCTTTTCATCAACTAATGGGTGGTTTTTTTGAGGTTAGGATTTTCATGCATTAGTATTTGACAGATCACGCGGGATTTCAGACATGGTGTCAAAGAGAAAGATGCTCAGTATGCTTTGACATTTCATGAACTGAAGCCGAACGATCTGCCACAACGTCGAATTTTCAGTGAATGGGCCCTAGAAAAGTTGGCAGAAAATCCGCTTTTTTATCGACAAATTTTGTTCAGCGATGAGGCTCATTTCTGGTTGAATGGCTACGTAAATAAGCAAAATTGCCGAATTTGGAGTGAAGAGCAACCAAAAGCCGTTCAAGAACTGCCCATGCATCCCGAAAAATGCACTGTTTGGTGTGGTTTGTACGCTGGTGGAATCATTGGACCGTATTTTTTCAAAGATGCTGTTGGACGCAACGTTACGGTGAATGGCGATCGCTATCGTTCAATGCTAACAAACTTTTTGTTGCCAAAAATGGAAGAACTGAACTTGGTTGACATGTGGTTTCAACAAGATGGCGCTACATGCCACACAGCTCGCGATTCTATGGCCATTTTGAGGGAAAACTTCGGAGAACAATTCATCTCAAGGAATGGACCGATAAGTTGGCCACCAAGATCATGCGATTTGACGCCTTTAGACTATTTTTTGTGGGGCTACGTCAAGTCTAAAGTCTACACAAATAAGCCAGCAACTATTCCAGCTTTGGAAGACAACATTTCCGAAGAAATTCGGGCTATTCCGGCCGAAATGCTCGAAAAAGTTACCCAAAATTGGACTTTCCGAATGGACCACCTAAGACGCAGCCGCGGTCAACATTTAAATGAAATTATCTTCAAAAAATAAATGTCATGGACCAATCTAACGTTTCAAATAGAGAATCGATGAGATTTTGCAAATTGTATGCGTTTTTTTTTTTAAAAAGTTCTCAAGCTCTTAAAAAATCACCCGATACTATGTTACCAACATCGAACAACTTTCTGTTTTATTTATTTATTCCCCTTTTTATTCAGACTTCAAAAGAAAAAAAAGAATATACATTAGACATTTGTTAAATTGCGGCTATAATTTTTTGCCAGGTAAGTATAATCTTTGACACTTTGCGCTCATGAGAGAAACTGCTCATACCCATTACAAATTTTATGAATTTTTTACTGTGATACAAATGTCAAAATTGGCTTCCTTCACCTACTCGACGGATTCTGTATTCGGTGTTTATATTGGGTTGACTTTTGGCAACTAAATCATTTAATGTACATAAAATGAAATATCAATTTGATTTTTACTTTCACCGTAGCAAACAGGAATAATTTCATTTTGGCATTTTTGGAAATTATATCTTGTCGGCAGCAAAGTTGCAATATGACCTAAATAGTTGCTCAGAGCTTACGGCAACAAAGTTTCACGAATATTTTCAACAACTTAAAGTTACCAAAAACCTATCTTATGTGCTTAAGTGGCCGAAAAAATTTCCTTTCTTTTTAAATACCAAAATGGGTCGAGATAAGACCATTAAACGTCAAACTTAGCCTCCAGAAAAGAGTCCAATGTTAAAATAGTCTAACTAACGAGTTGTTTGAACCTAGTATCTGCTCAATTAGGGAAAATCTAAATTTTACCGCTACAATATTAATCTCTACAAAAATTATCCACATCCACGGACAAATCTTAAAATTTCTGCAACCCCCCTGCCTGGGATCACTATAGGATTTGGGGTGGGTGCGAGTTTGGGTATATGCAAAGTACTTTTTGCATTTGAGCACTAAAATCAAAGAAATTCCCAAAAAAAAAAAGCAAGTATAGCAACACTGAAAAAAAACAGGGAAGAAATGTCAAAATCAACCATTTTTGCGTGTTTTGTATGTAAAAAAGTGAACTTTAAAAATTAATTTAAAATAGAAGCAAATGTTTCCTCGCTCTAAAATTGCTATAGTTATTATTTGTGAAAATTCGTGCTGTCGTAAAGGAAAGTTGAGCCAAAAATTTCGCTTAAGTAATTAAATGAATACACAGTTCATAATTAGGTAATATTATAATTTGGTATTTCATTTCAGATTAATGGCGCTAACAACAGAGAATGACATAACAACTTCTTCATTACAAGTGCAAACAGTCCCTAAGAAATATATTTTTGTATCACGGCAACGCAAAGTCTCGCTGTCATTTCCTTTGTTGACAGCTTTGTTTTTGTAATCTGTCACTGTCTCTGGACATTTTTGTTTTGCTGTGTTTTCGAATTCAGAAAAATTTGTTTTTAGTTGAAATAATAACATTTAAAAATTAATAAAATCAAATATTGCTAAAATGGATGATCCACTAAGACCCAAGGCAATTCCATTAGCCGCTGAAACAGTTCTATGGTTTGAATTCCTCCTCGATCCAAATTTATTAACAAAACATCTTCGCAAACCTAATGCCGGTAATTTTAAAACAACATTAAATTGTAAATATTTATTTATTATAAACTATTTTTGTTTATTTTAGAACCCAGTCCAATGGACCTTATCAATCAATTCATTGCAATGTCACCAGAAATGCAACAAATATCTCAAATAGATCTTGTCGGAGATTCCCCTGACATACTCCGTGGAATTCCAATTACTCCTGGTACAGGAAGTGTTATCCCACCGGGAGACACTATTCGTCTCACAAGGAAACAGTTTGCTTTGAAAATACTTACCTTAAAAGTTGCCACATTCCTTCGATGGGATTTGGGTAAGTTTTTATTGTAAAGGTTTTGTTATCTTTGTCCAAACTCTTTTTTGTCCATAGATCTCTTTGAAAAAAACCTCACAAACATCAAGCAAGTTTCTCTTCTGAGAGATTTGTGCACTATAAGCTTCGGAAAGCCAGTTCCAATACCCATTCCTTCAGATTTTAACACAACAGTCGGTAAGTGCTTTAGGAAGGAATTCAATAAGATTTTGAAGGTTTAACTGTTTTTCTTTTTGCCAACAGCCCCGGAAGGCAATGAAAAAGCAGCAAAGTTTGCTCTAGCCATCTACCATCGTTGGGTTCTACGTCTGCAAATCATCAAAGACATTGCAAATAAGGCCCTAAGACCACAACTCCACAACAAGTAAGTTAATTAAAATATCATACGTATGAATTCAATTTGTAGAGCGTCTAACATGTTTGTTAGTTTTGTTCCAATTGAGCCAATGCATCCTCATTTCGGAGCAGACATTCCAACTGAACCCAGCATCGAATATCTTAAACAACTATGTCAATCTTCCGAGTCATTCTATGTCTGCACCCATGACACCTTCGTTCTGATTCATCCCAATTCCGAGACGAATTCTCAGAACTTTGAAGGAATGAAACAAATCTCCCCAGCTGAGCTGAGAACTCAAATCTTCTTCGACTTTGTCAACTTCTATCTATACACCAAACAATATCGCAAAGCCCAAGAAGCAGTTATTGAGTGTCGGAAGAATCTCTTGGAGATGAAGTCCGAATACAATAAAAGAGCAAAGGCCGAGTTTATTTTTTGTCACTTAGATGAAACCGAATTGGAAGGATATTTAATGGCTTGTGGAGTCAGTGATCGGCTAGTATCGCTTATGGAAAAGTTTAGTGCTTCAATATTGAATAACTATAAGGTAGAGACAAAAGAAATCCTATCTCATTTCTATGGAATTGAATAAAAGCATTTGTTTCTTTTTTTTTGCAGGACATCATTGAAATCCTTAAGGCTGACAATAAGTTTCGAGAAATTCCCATTGTCAATCGAAGAATCCTGGAGTTGGACATTGAAGGAGCAATTTCTCAAGGTCTTCTCAAAGAAACTAGAGAATTGGAGATGAAAGTTTCAGCTCTTAATGTCGTTCGTTGTATTTTCGAGGATGGAAATATATTTGGCAGTGTAGATTTCTTTGATAAATATAGAAATTTTAATTGCTTTGCAGCTTTAGCTGATGTAAGGATAACCAAAAAAGGAGGGACAAGTTCTTCTTCTTAAATACGACTTCGTTGATTTTTTTTGCAGGGAATTTTTGACATCCTCCCTCACTGTTCCCTCGGAGATCGAAATAAAGTCAAAGAATTTCTGGTTGATTGCATTTTGAAACATGCTAATGGAAAACACCTGCTTCAAATCATCGAATCCCTTGGTTTGTTCTCGAATTTAGAACTTGAAGATCTCAAGAGACAGATATCAGAGGAAGAAATCTTCGTGCCAATGCTGGCCATACAGACCGATTGGAAGATAACAGCAAGGAGTTAGTAGAATGTTAAAAATTGTCATTATATTTTTTGTATTTATTTCTGTTTTTGGTTTTTTGTCTTTTGAAGACCGAGTAGACCCTGCAGCAGTGGATCGTATTGAAGTTGGGTCGTTGGAGAGACAATTGATTTCCTGTTCAAATGCAAATGCCGTCCGCAAGATATTAGTTAAACTTGCAGCCACAAATCCAACGAAACCGCTGTTCACTGTGAATCCAAGCTGGCAAATACCAACTCCTATAAATTCTCTACTCATGTCGATGCCAAGAGGATTTCTACAAGATTTTGCTTATGTTCTACTTGGAAAAGCCCGAGAAATGGCTGCAAAGAATGTACTACTATTTTATCTTCACACGATTCAAATGGAATAATTGATTTTTCTTCTTCTAGGACTACGTGGGAGCTGTCTCTATGTTGAGTGTTCTTAAATCGGAGACACAACGTCAGGAACTATCAAACACATCGTCTGTTGCAAAGTTAGGCAAACTTGTAAATTGGGAAATTCTTCTCATACAAATCTGTCAGTGCCTAGAGGAGTGGAATAAGAAGACCCTGGACCTACAATCACTTGGTAATCGATGCAAACAATGCTTGAGTTCTTTACAGAGTGGCGATAACATTATACCAAGGATAGAGGTATTAAACATCTGTTTTCCCATACTCAAGCTATTCTCATTCATACGACTTTTTTGCTATAGATCATTGACCATTGCGCCATAATGCTTCTAAATCTCAGTGAATGGTCAGCTCTGATGTTCCTAGACAAACGATTGCCTCATCTCGAACTGCCACTAGCATTTGCCACAACTTTCCTGGACATGGAAAAAATGAAGGGAACAAAGAAGGCTTGTCGAGATGCTTGGGATATTGTGTTGCCGATGTTTAGCAATCAAAACAAACGAGGAGGTGGTGGTAATTCAAGAAACTCTCCCAATCTCGCCGTCAATTCGGGATTGCAACCATTTTTGAAAAGAATTCGAGATCAGGGCTTATTTTCGTTGGTTATTTCATTGCTTGGTAAAATTCATAATATACTCAAAGACGATGCTAACTACGAGCTGAATGGAGAGTACATACAATTGTGGCCAACAAGTATTAGCAAGTAGGTTCAGCTTTTTAGAGAAGGTACAAGATTTGTTGGACGTCTTCTTTGTCTTTCTTGCAGTCCTCTAGGTTATAGCATCCGTTCAGTATCGGAAACACTCAATTGGCTCCTCAAAGAAGCTCTCAAATACTATCCACAAGCAATTACGTGGTTAAAGATGAAAGGTGATGTAGAATTAGGTAAGCGCAGGGCCTTTTTTCAGTTTTTCATAATTTGAAATGATTTTATTTTGCGTTTCTTCTTCAAGCTATTGGTAACAATGAAGCAGCAATGAGGTGCTATGTGAATGCACTGATCACCGGAACCGAATATTGCACATTGCCGTTGCAACGAATGATCGCTGATGATTTTGTGATACGGAAAATGATCAGATGTTGTTCGAATTTGGGTTGTTATATGCAAGCGGCTGTTTTGTGTCAGGTAAGCGCATCATTCTAACAAATCAGAAGTTTTTGTGAATTTTTCATATTTTTGAATTTTAGTTCCTTGATGAAATCGATTATAGTTTGGCATTTAAGAATCTTACTGAGAAATCATCGAATTTCACTGATGCCATGGATGCGTATTATGGTTGTATATGGGATACAACGCTGTTAGAATTTATTGTGAATTTACATGCAAAGAAGGGAGAAAATACGAGAAAACTCGAGGCGGTAAGTAAATTTAATAAAATCTAGTTTAGTGAACATGGTCTTTCAGGTTGAAGGTTGTGCGTCAGGATGACTTTCTGACCACATAAAAAAAAAACTAATTGCGAAGCATCAACAAGCGTCGAATACGGATGGATTTACGGTTTACAACCCACGCAAACGATTGAAGGACAACGAACCTCAGATAGGCCTGTGAAATGTTAGGTCCCTTAATACCGCCGCCAGCGAGTTAATGCGACGAAATAGGCTGGACAAAAAGAGGATGAAAAACTTCGATTAATACTATGGGGACTGCTACCGAGAAAACCAACAACGCCTTTTTGGATGAGGCTTTGTCATTGGATCCAGATTAAAGCAGTAGGTCTGGAGCCATAGGTGCATCAACGAGCGCCTCATTACCATTCGCATCAAGGCTAAATTCGGCAACATTAGCCTAATATACGCACACGCCCCCACAGAAGAGAAGGATGACAACACCAAGGATATGTTCTTCGAGCTCTTAGACAAAACATATGAGCAGTTTCCTAGCTACGATAATATAATATATTTAATTGTCCTGGGAGATTTTAATACCAAGCTAGGAAGGGAAGACATCTTTGGTGAAATAATCGGGAAAACAGCCTGTACGACAGCACTTCCGATTCAGGCTCATAGATTTTGCTGCAGGATGAAACTTAATGGTAGCCAGCACAAGAGAGCTGATACAGAAGATAGGAACACCGACTTTTCAGAATGAAAAAGAGAGAGCATGAGAAGCGTTCGGCAGAAGATGTTAAGAGGTTCAGGAGCAGTAATGAAGCTCGAAACGAAATTCACAAATCCATAAACCTCGAACCGAAGGCTTCAAAGATGAAAGTGGAAACATCATAGTGGAAGCGCAGTCAATGCTGAAAATGTGAAAGTACCACTTCTGCAGACTGTATAACGGCGACGACGAACCGCTGTCAAGCTGGTTGGTCCATATAATATAGATAATCCCGTTTTCCCGACTTGGACAAAGTAAAGATTGCCATACCTAAACTGAAGTCTAACAAAGCCGCTAGAGCAGATGTCCTGAATGCCAAACTTTTCAAATCGACACCCACCATCTCTTCATCGATTTAAAGGCTGCATATGATATCATCTACAGGGACAAACTGTATAGAGCCATGTCTTGTTTTGGCATCCCTGCGGAACTCATCCGTTTGTGCAGGATGACCATGGAGAATTCGCAATGATCCATAAAGGTTGGAAACAACTTTACCGAACCTTTTGATTTAAAAATAAGCTTTAGACGAGCTGTCATATAATTTCTTTAACATCGTTCTTGAAAGAATAGTGCAGAGCTTCCACGTCAATAAAGCAGTTAATGAGGGCAACACGAAGCACAGCTGCCACCAAGAAAGGACCTTCAATACCGACGTCTGAGACCAAACGAGAAATTAAACCACTGTTTCTTTGTGCTAAGAAAGTAATTGAGTAGTAAAGGCCTTTCTCGAGCAAATAAAGTGTCGCTATATAACACCCTAATCATAAGCGTAATGCTATACGGTGCAGAAGCTTGGAATATGACAAAAGCTGGTGAAAATGGAGAACTTTTCCCTCGAAACGACCCAAGGCGTGATTTATGGTCCCATATGCATAGAATCTGAGTGGAGGAGAAGATGGAATTACGAGCTGTACAGCGACGTAGACTTATCCAAAAGGATAAAAGTCCAACACCTGAGATGACTGGGTCACACAGAGCGCACACAAAACCGATTAACTAAATATCTGGGCCTCATTTTAGACAGAAAACTAGATTGGAAATGTTAGATAAAAGAAAGAGCCAAGAAAGCTATAGTGGCTCTCTTTTCCTGCAAAAAGCTGCAAGCTCTGCTATTCGCCTCACAACTTCATTACAATGTACTTATAACAATATTGGCCACTCCGTAATTCTTAATTCTTTATAATCAATTAAAAATACCCAGACTACACCATCCGCAAACTAGAGTTCGATACAAACTTCTAAATTTCTATACCTTCCAGAACTTTCTGGGATGATTGGGCATTCCTGGAAAACGAGTCAATCCACTTCTATATAGATGGATCAAAAACTAATGAGGAAGTGTAGCGTGTTCCAGGTAAAACTTATGGCGTTAAAAGAAGTATTGTCCTAGCTTAAAGAAAACGTGGTATCCACATCTGACATCCGGACTTTCTCACATATATATTGCCTTAAAGTAAAGCACTCCACGGGGCGAGGCGTATTCTCAAATGACTTTTGAAAAAGCTGTTTTTGAGGAGGCAGAAGAAGAAGATGAAACAGTTCTTCACCTCAAAAGCTCAAAAATGAAAAGACATACCTACTTAGGAGAATTCTTCTATAACGACCAATTGATTTCATTGAGCTCAGGAAAAGGATTAAAGATTCATGTGGTATCATAATGGGCCAACAACTGGCCTAAGTGAGTCGTAATCCATCCCAGACAACCACTTTTACCTAACCTAACCTACTATTGGCTTTTGCGAAAACTCTATTATCATTAATATTTGCCTATGAAACATTCTTCCATAACCGGCCACTGATATGAGAATCACTGTCGTCAGTATCCGGTTATGAGAGAGTTCACTGTATTGCAGTCCGTTCGTTTAAAGAACTGTCGACTAAGAGTCACATCAAAAATGCATTGTTATTGTTAATATTATCGATTAGATTGACTCAAGTAACGTGCTTAGAATGCTTTGGAATGAAGTTCAAGTGCAATGAAAAGAGACGACCTTGAATATAAATTTATTATTTATTGATTGTATAAATATTTCTACATTGATTTTGAATTGAATGCAGTTAGGTTAAGAATAAAGTTTATCACCGGTTATTTCAAGTGCCCGGCTAGCTCAGTCGGTAGAGCATGAGACTCTTAATCTCAGGGTCGTGGGTTCGAGCCCCACGTTGGGCGAATAATTCTTTTTTTTTATTTTTCTTATTTTGTCTACACTAAAAATAATCATAAATGTTTTTGTTTTTAATTTCAGATAGCGGTTATGAGTACACTGGAACTAAATGCCAACAATAATGACGAAATTAAGAGGGAAGCAGCTGCCATCAGGAAATCAAAATTCTTACGAGCCCTTGCAAAGCAGTATTTGCTTTAATTAATTTTAATAGCGTACTTATTGTTAGATATTTTACTATTTCGCTTTAAGAATTAAACTACCAAAACAAAATTGTAAATTTGTCATTAAACTAACTAACCTGTCCTACTGGGCTTGAATGGACAGTTCGATTTTGTTAGTCTCATACATGATCACCCTAAAGTTGGTAATTCGACCGAGCTATTAGGAGCTAACTGGCCAAATAGTTGATAATCAAATTGATTTGACTGAGTTCTTGGTCTTGCATTTGCATATGTATGAATATGTATGTAGTGTCTGAAAATAGCCTCAGATCCAAATGGCCCGTTCTTTAGGGGCGATAATTATAAAAAAATATTATCAAGGTTACATTGATGAGCATTCCTGGAAGTGCGAGTATTGTGGCTCAATTGTTGAAGAGGGCAATGCGACTAGCTAATTCGATAGAACATTATTTGTAAAAACACCGGTAAAACGACGAAACACAAGAAACATTGGGGCTGTGTTACACTGATGCAAATATTTCATTTATAGTTCTATCGCCTATCATTTTTAAATCTCTATTTTGGGTTCTATCCAAGAGACTTAAATTTGTTTTAGGGGCACCTACCCAAATATGCGAGTTATATTCAAGTTTTGAACGAACAAAGGCTTTGTAAATTACAGCCAGATCATAAGGGGCCGGTTATAGCTATCAGTAAAATCCATCAGCAAAATGTTTGTTTTTTGTTTTTGAACATGTTACAGATTTATTTCTAGCAAAAGATTGATGCAAGAAGATGAATCCTATTTTCAAGTATTTTTTTCAAAAAGAAACAATGCATTTAAAGTTTTATTTAATTTATAAATCCATTTTAAGTTTTTTAATGATGAAATTTCATTTTACTGAACAGCTGACTGCCAAAAGCCAAAAAAAATTTCATTTCGTTTTACTGTTCCGATCACATCATTAAAAATTTTACTGATGAATGCAACAGTAAAAAAATTGTCTGAGGCGCCAAGCCTCAAAGTGAAATTTAATTTAAATGACGTAAATTTACTGATTGCTATAAACGCTCATCAGTAAAACATTTCAGATTCCTCCTGTTTCAAATTTTCCTGATGGATTTTACTGATAGCTATAACTGGCCCCTAAGGTGTGAAAAATTTCTTGCATCGTTGGAGAAATTCTGAGCGTCCAGCAGCATTTTTGGAAATGTCGAATATGTGATCATTCCATAAGAAGTGATCTATGATACACATACCGAGTAATGAATGTAGATTAGTTTCCTGGATGCAAGAGCCACTCATGGATAGTGGCATAGGGGGTGGATTAGGCACAACTTTGTAAAAATAGCGATAAAATAATGACAGATATAAAACATTGCAGTGGTATTTATGAGGTTTAATTCTTTTGAATGGGCAAGGCTCTCTTTTGAATTCTTTTCAAAAGAATCAATTGGATCACTACCAAATGCAAGAATTGTGCACGAGTTCCGGACGAACAGAAGTCTTATACAAAAAGATTATAACTAGATAAGGAAGTAAAACAACTGTCTACATCGGCAAACAAAACGTAAACGTTAAGGTCTTCCCCCAGATGTGTGCGCCACCACCTGAGTCGCGGTGTTCCTCGGGATTGGAATCGAAGACCTTCCAGGCTGGAGCGTGGATGTCCATTCGCTCCACATGACCCAGCCATCTAAGCCGTTCTTTTAACCTGGTCAGTGTCCGCTGTACAGCCCGTACAGTTCGTCGTTTTTTCCTCCACTCTCCATCTATGCAGACGGGAGCACACCCAAAGAATTTTTCTCTCGAAGCATCCTAAGACGCTCTCATCTTTCTTTGAAAGGGTCCAGGCCTCAGCGCCATAAATGAGAACCGGGATGATGAGTGTCTTATAGATGGTGATCTTAGATGCTCGAGAAATGACTTTACTACTCAAATGCCTTCTAAGACCAAAGAAGCAGCGATTTGAAAGAGTTATTCTTCTTTTGATTTCAGCGCTGGTGTCGTTTTTTTAAATTATAGCGGTGCCTAGGTAGACAAAGTCCCTTACTACCTCAAAATTATAGTTGTCCATGATGACGTTTTGTCCAAGACGTCGTTGTTCAATTTCCTTTTTTGATGTCAGCATATACTTGGTCCTGCCCTCATTGACCACTAAATTCATCTTCTCCGACGATGTTGAAGAAATCGCATGACAGTGCATCGCCTTTTCTAAAACCTTTTTTGACATTAAATGCATCGGTGAGATCTTTTAATAGGGCAGCGTGCATTCTCCTTCGTCGTTCTGCACAAACTGATAAGTTTGACAGGGATGCCAAAACTAGACATTGCTCTAGCTCTTCCCTACATGTAGATGCTGTCATACGCGGCTTTAAAATCGATAAAGAGATGGTGGGTATCGATTTGAAGTTCCTGGGTTATTCCAAGATCTGCCGTATTTGAATATTTGGTCAAGAAGCCACACTGATAAGGACCTATCAGGTTATTGGAGAATGGCTTCAGACGTTCACATAATACGGCAGAAAGGATCTTATATATGCAAAGTTCAGGAGAATGATGCCTCTGTAGTTGGCGCAATTTAGAGGGTCTCCTTTCTTGTGTATTGGGCAAACTTTGCTAAAATTCCACTCATCGGGCTTGCTTTCTTCCGACCATATTTTGTAGATGAGTTGGTGCGTGCTAATAACCAAGCCATCGCCTGCTGCTTTGAATAATTCGGCGTGAACGTAGACATTAAGAAGGCTTGGTAACAGCTTCGTGGAATATTAGTATATTAGTTATACTCTTAAGCGACAGAAGACAGCAATATTAAAGTCTGCACGATAAATGATCCTCCATTGAACAGTGCTGTTAAGTTCAGAATTTAATGAGTCTATCATAATATGAGGGCGCGGAAAATCATCCAAATGAAAAGTAACCAAAGAAAATCAATTCTGGCTTAGTCGATGTATACGTAGTTCCTTTCTTTTAAATACATGTTATATTTGATGATCGGGCAACAAAACTCAATCATGGAGGCTATTGTGAGTTGAATTTTCGCCTGCCCTTTTTTGACTGTCTTTGGTTGTGCATCGGAATTAGTAAATTCTCCCATTGGAAGATGAATCTCATGATTCCTGATATTGTCCAATATTATTTATAATGCTTTGTAATATTGATGCCAGGTGATTTTTGTGGGTTTTTCATTAAAACTTCGCTAGATTGGAACCAAATCCACACCGTTTGGGAACAGTTTTTAATACAACTTTTTGTCCAAAAAAGGAAAATTTCAAGAGATTTCGACATTAAAATAGGTCAACATTTCTTTTGCCAAACGTATGCCTTTTATGTCCTTTTTATAATGAATATCAAAAAGAAGCAATAAAATACACAACATGTTTCTATTGTAGTTAAGTTTTTGTATTTTAAAGAGTTATAACAAAAATTTAAATTTAATCACATTTATCATAGAAAATATGACTTAATTAAAATATAAATATGTATCTCAAATATCTTAGTTTATATTATTTCAAGAACATAATTATTTGAAATATTGAAAGAGTAAAAAGAAACTGTTTCCGATGTTTTTACTTTGGCTTCCTTCCTCGTGGAGTTGAGGGTTTTGCTTTCTTAGCTGAACCCTTCTTTATATCTTCGCCTTTTCGCTTTGGTGTTGCCATAGTTGATGGAAGAACCTTAAAAAAATAAATATAGGTAGAAGAAAAGATTTAAAAGAAACTTAATTTTTCTTACTTTAAAAAAACTATCAAGTCTGCCTTGGGTAGAGGTATTTTTCGATTTCAGAATCTTTTTCGCTCCTGTTCGAACACGATCTTCACTAAATTGCCGGTCACCACACATGAACTTTACCAAACCTTCTTCATCGGGGTCTACCCATTTGAGCTAAAAATAAATTAATTTAATCAATTATGTACTTTGTTCTTTTATACAAAATAAATTAAACTTACATCAAGCTCCTCGGGATTTGTGACATCTGGGGTAATAAATAACTGCCTTGCAACCTCATAATTCCAATCCTCGGGAATTGTGTACTTTTTTCTATCGATATTTTCCAGAATTGTCTCGATATTTCTGTACGTATTGATCATCTCAATGGCGCGCTTTGGACCAACGCCCTTGATACTATCGCAGTAGTCGCATCCAAGAAGAATACAGAGATCTATAAACTGAGAGAAACAAAAAAAAAACATAACCAATGTTTTTGGTGGGATTAAAACATGCCACTACCTCTTTCGAAGATAACTCAAAGCCTTTGAGAATTTTCTCATAGTTGTACTCCTTCACCGGCATCTTTCGTGCTTCACTAAAAGTCAAATGTCGCAGCATTACAGACGACCCAAAGGTCAAGGCATCCATATCCTCGGTAGCTGTAGCATAGACTTTTCCAGCTTTGACCATGGCCGCACACTGAGCCTCAGCTTCACATGGTGCATCTACATAGGGTACTCCCATTAGTTTCAAGAGTTGTTTTGCTTCGGCAGCGTGTTCCTTCGTCACACGAACTAATCTCCTATTGAATTTGTCCATATCAGCTTCATCGCCAGCTTCGGTTGCCTTGTCAAGGGCTTTTTGGGCTTCTTCACGTCGCTCAGCACGTTTAGCCAGCTCTCCAGACTTTAGATCTGGTGGCTTGCCATCGAACACATAGACCGGCTTAATTCCATTTTCTAGGAGACGAATAGTCCGATAGAACATTCCCATCAAATGAGACGTTGTCTCGCCATCGACTGTAGTCAACTGGGCACCTAAAAAGTAGCGTTTTGTCAAAGGAAATAGAATTCGATTGAATTTGTTTAATTTTCTTTAATCATTTACCTTCACTTCGGACAGCAATTAGGAACTGATACAAGCACATAGAAGCATCGATGGCTATTTTACGACCTATTTTTTAAATATAAACAATTCAAGACATTAGTTAAAGTTTATTTTATGAAAGTTTTTGAGTGATTTTCACTCATTTTGGAACTTACCAAAGAAATTCTTTATTTCACCTTCTTTTATAGCAAAGGGAGCTACGTCTGCTATAAGTTTTGATAGACCTAGAATTCCCATAGCAATTAATTTTATCTTTCACGAATTAATTTGCAATGATAAAAATAAATAAACAAATTAAAGAAGAAGGTATATTAATTTTCGTGGGATTAATTTATAAATAAACCGCCAAAAGCGCTCTCAAAAAAGGTGAGTTCGGTTTTTTGGTAACTTCACAGTTTTATATAAATTTTGACAGCCAACATTTGGTAAGTTTACAAACAGACCGGTGGTCCTTTTAAGGGTGTCCATACACGGGTGTAGATTTCTTTTGGAACTACACTAGACACTTTACTTTGGGTCTTGGATTTTACGATGGATATGAATACAGAATGAGAAATCTGCAAGAACATCTAATAACATTCTCTTAAGTTTGAAAAACGAAACTCTGTTTGCAGAAAATGTCAAATTATCCTCTTATCCGAATGAAACTTATAGTGAATTTATCCCAGTTTTAAAAATATACAAATTGTTACAAATCTGTCATTTTGCACCCGATTAAAATTACGGCGATCGGCAGTATAAAACGTGGGTGTATTTGTAACTTTATTATTTCGCCTATTTCAGTAGCTTAGGTAAAGTTTAACTAAGGTTTAAATATTAATTTTTAACAAATATACGAATTTATATGCATGCATATTTTTATGGAATCAAATTTGATGCCTTTGATTAGATACAAATTGAAATTGGATTGAAAAACTGTCAAACGATTTGCAGTAGCGATAACGATAAAAAAAAGAACAAATTTGCCAAACGATCACAGCGCCAGATTGCCATTTGACGATTTCCCAAAAGTTCCCGGGTATGTAATTATTAATCGAGGATTTTATTATTATCTACAATGAACATTGAGTGACACTCAGAACCATTGACATACTAACTAAGGGGACTGCTAAAAGTTAATTTTCGTGTATACTAATAACCAAAATAAATACATCTCCTTTTTCTTTCAATACAATATCTACTACATTCGCTGTCAAAAATATATCATTTAATTGACATTAGCAATAAATTGTAAAAATAAGCATTAACTTGAACAAAATGATGTTTTACAAAGGATTTGGTAGATTCAATTATTGAAGACTTCAAAATTTTACTCAATCTTGCACTTTTTCTAGGCTACAACTTTCGATTTCTATGGCTTGTTATCATTCAGCGTGGAATTTATATACATATTATATCCGCAACTGGTCTAGATGTTTCCACCAGCAGCACTTCATTGTTGTCGTCTAATTTTTGGATCTATTTACAAGTTCTTTTTCAGCCATTTAAAAAATTATGGATATTAATAAAAAAAAATCTCAAAATGACTGACTATTAAATTGGTTAATGGAGTATCCAAATATTTACAGCCCAGTTAATTAAATACGTGATCCTTGTTCGTAAGGCCCTTTAAGAAAATAAAAAAATCTAGTTCCAAAAAGTTTCTCCATATTTCCGCTGAATCACAAAGGGGCTAGAAGCGTTAATGAACAGATCACAAGTTGGATACTATCTAACCTATAGTAGAGTTTGATACTCAAAACTTTTTTTTATAAAATTATACAAATGTGAAGGGGATTTCTTTTCAAGATGTAGTTTTAATACATTAATTAATTGTTCAAGTGAAAAGAAACAAACTTATTGTACTATTTTCTCTTCTTACTTACCCTTTTGCATTTTAATTGTGTTATAAAATGAATCATACACTGCTATCTTTGTGTTGAATGTTGATAGTTGTAACAACTAAAACCGATTGGATGCATTTTATTCTATGTATTTTGTAAACGAACAATTCATTTATAATAAAGCTCTATTATATATTTTTGATCTTTCGTTAATTTTTAAAAAAGGTGTGTTTGTTTAAAAATACAATATAGGCATTGACCTTCTAGATATGGGCTGTTAGTGGCCAACTTCGCTATGTTGTCACCTATTCCTTAACGCTACTAGCCCTCCTGTAGGTTTAGAGGAAATATGGAGGAATGTTTGTACTTGATTTTTGTATTTTGTCAAACTTTATAATAAGAGGTCTCCATAGTTTCTTTGAGAAAACAAAAACTGAATGAAGCAAAGAAACAACAGATGGCGTTTGAAAATAATTTATAATTTTTTCCGCCAAACCCAAAAGAGGGCAAGAATAGTTAAAGAGGTGGAATCATTTTTAAGGGGGGTTTTGTATGACAATTAGTATCGACAAGCAGTCCATATATGTATGCATGTCAATGACTTTATGTATTGTAACTAGTTTTGTAATAAGTTTTCATACAAATGTTGGTTACTGAAAAATTCGAGTTTTGACATTTGATATTACCTGAAAAATTATTTGTTTGTTGAATTCTGCACAAAAGGGATGCTACATATAAAATGAATGTTTGCGAGATAAAGAGAAAAGGCCAAAGTGCTGAAAAAAAATATTCCTATACGCAGAAGTCAAGATTATAATAAGGGTATTCATGCAAACACAGAAAACCCATAGAAACCTTAAAAACTGTAGAATTTTCTATCAGGAGAAATCAACTGTCAAAATTTGTATGGGAAAAATATTCTGCAAAATATAGACTTTTATCTCTCAAATTTGAAGCAGAAATCGTAGAAAAAAAACAGATAAATTTTGTGTTTGTTTCTAACGTTTCCGCAAATATTTCTAATGGGGTGTTCATGTAAACCCTTTCTACAAAGTAGAAAATTATATCGTTACATGAATACCCTTAATGAAGACAAACACATTCGTCTTATAGCATTTTCACCTGCATCAGTGTTGCCATGATGTTGCAAGTGTAACAAAAGCTTTACACTTCTATTTTATTGTTATTTCTTTTTTATTATGTTACATTTTGTTCGTTTTGTTACAACTTTATAAAAAAAATATCATTTAAATTTCCTTTTAATTGTGAGGTTCATGCAACAAAATACAATATTTTTCTTACCATACTTTTTCGAATTTGAATGCGTTTTTACTATTAAAAGAATTATAAATACCTTAAAATTATCATTTTGACACCATAGAAAAGCACTATTTAATTATAGCCCTTTTTTTCTTTTATGGTTGTCCGAAAACATTTATACAGCTTTTGTTAGGTTTTTTATTTATTTCATTACACTTTCGTTAAGACTTTTGTCAATATTATACTGTCTAAAAGTTAAAAAATCATTTCATAGAAAATAAAAAAAGTTACCACTGGTGTATTCTCTCCCCCTTTAAGGTTATGACATATGTATATATATGCCTTTCTCTACTTTTCTACATTATGCAGATGTGGATACATGTAAATCTTCCATAATTGAATCGTCTGAATTAATTTAAAAACTTTATTTTGTTCAAATAAATATTTTGATTTGTTTATTAACACATATAACCAAACGTCACTTTAATTCTGTGTCTTTGACAGTAAATTTAGTAGATAATTTAATAGAAGGCTGAATAGACTATCAAAATTTAACTTGCCTAAAAGGTTGTTTAGCAATTTATTATTGGTAAGGCACAATAAATGCATAACTGTAATTTACAGGAAAATGTTTTAAAAATTCGATTTTATGCAGTTACATTGAGACTACATAAATTCTTATGCACTGTGAATTATATTAAATATGATAATTGTAAATGAAAATTACTCATTTCTACATGATTTTGAACACTCCAAGGTGCAGCTGCATCGTTTAAAAAACCAATCAATGCAATCCTCCCACAAAATGTCCCTTTTTCGACCAATCAATCAAATATCCTACCAATCAGCATTGCCCGCATTAAATTTTTCAATTTGCGTGTCACAATTTCGGTCGCCATTACTGTTTTACTAGAAATTTCCCTGATACACTGGACAAATACAAGTTTTCGTTAACCATGTCGGCTGATGGAGAAAAAGACAAATCCATTGAAAATATGGTATGTAATTTTATAAAAAGTGTTTAAATGTCATAAATAATAACTAATGCGTGTTTGTGATGAAAAATTTTATGAAATATCAATCGATTTTAGGCTAAAGAAACGAAAAATAATGTTCGAGCGCGTCACAGAACTACCATAAACATGGCGTCAGTTTGTGTTGTCAAAAAAAGTTCACGTATTTTTCCGAGGCGACAAAAATTCCCAACTATTCGATTGAGCGAGAGCGAAATATAACATAACTTAACTGACGAAGACGATTTTGTTTTAACGCGGTTTTTTTCTCAAATAAATATATTAAAAGTATTTTGTGTTAAAATAAAATAGATTTGCAAATTTTAATTGCCAATTGCATTGATTGCGATTTTGAGTGGACAGCGGAGTTGCAACGTAGATTTTTGCTCACGAGTATTTCTTTTTTGTTTTTGGTTTCAGGAAAAAGAGAAAGCAGCAGGAGGAGAAGACTCAGCAACGGGAACGGATTCTGCAGAAGCATCCGCGGCAGCGGCGGCCACAGCAACAGCTAAACCCGATGCCGATGATAAGTCGGAGAACGAGAAGAAGTCAACTGCAAGTGATTCGGCGGCGGAAGATAAAAAATTAGATGCCGATGGCGATGCCGAAGAATCAGGTAACTAGAGCAAAATCAAATAAGTTGCATTTTGCATTTTGTAATTAGCACTAGAAGGAAAATAGCTAATTGTGTTTTTGTACATATTTGGTTTGAATTTGTATTGTAATGTGGTAAGTGCCGGTTTGGTGCTGGGCGTCTGCGGCTTGGGTGATTTTGCGATTTGACTCGAGTGATTGAGAGGTCCCCAGTTCGATCCCCGAATTTGTTCAGAATTTTAATTTGAATGTTTATATTTCTTCTGTTCTTTCCCTTGAATTGTTCAAAGTAAACCTGTATTTATAGGTTTAGTTTAGTAATGTTCAAGGAATAGCGAAAATTATCTCAAGTTTTTCATAGTTAATTGTTATTTGTGTGACAATTCAACATTCCAGACTTGTGAACAAAATAATATTTTACAGCTTAATTCTATATCGTACCATTACAACTAATTGTGGTTTCCATTTATTAATAAAGAAATATTTCAGAGTT
Source organism: Eupeodes luniger (assembly GCA_951509635.1). Classification (NCBI taxonomy): domain Eukaryota; kingdom Metazoa; phylum Arthropoda; class Insecta; order Diptera; family Syrphidae; genus Eupeodes; species Eupeodes luniger. The sequence goes on along the minus strand of OX608073.1, from coordinate 62,541,814 downwards.
GTGGATAAATAAATAAATAAAATAAACAAAAAATAGGAGAGGAATTTATTCAAACATCAAAAATACCTAAAAATTGGAAATTCTTTCGAATAAGTGAAGGGATCGTTGCATTTTTCTATATATCTGCAGGCACAAGACCTCTAGACCTGTAGATATTTTTTCTGAGCATCTATTTTAAAATAATTATAATTTAAATAACTGTTTCGCTGGAATAGTAATTATTGTATTATAAATAGCTATTAATCAATTGCATTTTTTTCATTTGTTGTAGTTTTCCAATCAGAAAACATAATTCCTTGTAAAAGAAAATAACTTGTTATTATGAAAACCATACAAATGCAATACCGGCTGCCGAGAATAGATCAATTTTCATTTTTTTAAATGTCAAGGGGAAACGTTATTAAATTTAATTTAAAATTCAATATTAAAACTTTTAGAAGTATCTTATGAATGGATATTTCCTTTAGAAATAATAAGAGAACTTCTTTATAGGAACGATTATGATCTAATAATAATAAATAATTTAATTTTCACAAAACAGTTTAAGAAAATTTACTTGAAATAAAATTCTAAAAAGCAAAGTATAAATAATTTAAAGTATCAAACAATCTGAAAGCGTATTTCCAACACCCCTCTCGCTCCAGATGGTTTTGATTGCATATTCCCAACAAGTTTAAAAAATTAAGGAAAACTTCTTTGAAAAGTGGGTTTGTTAAAATGTTAGCTCTCATTTCATTCGATGAACAGTATTTTAATTGAATGATCTTCTTCTAGTATCTTCTTCCAGGCGGCAGATATGTTGGTGTCCAAACTTGAAGCTCGTTCATTGACTTGATTTCCTCTTGTGCAGCTTCAGTCCATTTGCGCTTCTCGACAAGTGGTAAAGGCAATATGTACTTCCTCCCTTGATTCTGGTTCTTTCGCAACATTAACCAGGGCTTTGTACGACAGACGTACAAGCGGAATGCATCTATTTGAACGATTTGACTTTCGATGTTCTTGATTTCCAGTCTGTTTTTCAATGTCTTCACCTCCTTGGGCTATTGACTGCTCTTCTATAACGAGGGGTCATCTTCTTGAAAAACTTGCTCTTCTTCCATGACAAGCAGCTCATTTAATGTTCCCAGTCTTACTGAAACGTATTCCGAATTTCCTTTCAGAGAAGTATCTTCTTTTTCATAAATGTTTATAGTTCTAGATTCTTGAATTTTTGTGGGTAGGTTTGGATTCTTAGGTTCATTTTCGATGATTTTTCAAGGATCTTGATATCCAAACTCTGTTGGATTTTGTATCAAGTATACGATAACCTTTTGAAACCGACAAGAACGCCTTCTTCAGCTTTGTCATCCCATTTCTTCCTCTTTTGCTTTGGAACAAAGGTAAATTATTTTGATCCAAACACTCTAATATGGTTCAGATCAGGTTTTTCTCCTGTGAACAACGCAACTGGTGTCTTTTCAAGACTGTTACACGGTAACCTATTCTGCAAATAGGTTGCTGTTAACTCGACTTCTCCCCAAAAACGATTTGGAAGTTTGGCATCAAGTAGCATACACTTCGCTGCTTCACTTAAGGTTCGGTTTTTGCATTCTGCTACACCGTTTTTCTGCGGTGTGATGTACTGATGATGAATGCCTTCTCTCTTAAAGAATAAGAATTGTTTCAAGTCCTTAGATACATATTCCTTTCCATTTTCGAATTGTAAAGGTTACTTTTCTCTATTTTGTCTCATAGGGAACTTAGACTGTGCCAGCTTACCTTTAATGGAATGAGCATTTTCAAAGATAAATACCAGTTGCAAGATCTTCTTTCACAAGCCTCTCGATAGCTACCGGATCTCTATGACCAAGTCGACGATGCCACTGATTAATGCACAATAAATTGTTAGTTTTACAGGACAATTCGGTAAATTTTCCAGTTTCCAACTTATAAAGATTGTAATTTGGATTTGACCACATAGCAACTTCATCTTCATTGCTTTCAAAAGGTCTTTGGTATTTGTCTAACATCTTACCAGTGACGTATTCAATCGTCAAATCGGCTTTATCTCGACCTTTGAGTGCAGTGACGAGCCCAGAATATGGCAGTCTCACTAACAAATCCTCGACAACTTTATATTCTTCCAAAGGTTTTTACAGAAGCTCTCAGCAACCCAACTCGAAGAATGGCATCTATGTATATGGTAACTCATCTTACCACCAGTATGGTGAATGCTATCTAATTTTCTTCTTAAGTAAAGGGGACTTCCAAAAGTTGACCTCTCATACTTCTTTGAGAAAACTTCCCAAATATATGATGCATCATCTAGATGGGCAATATGTTTCAGTTGACCATCCTCGACTCGAGGCTTTGAAGTTAAAGGAACATTTGTATTGTAAACCTTTCATTTGAGGTATACCCATGACAAAAATCGCAAGGAATGTCTCCGTTCTTACTGATCAGTTCATTAAAAAAATGTCCTTAGTCTTTCTATCGACAGCCTAGCTGTGTGCGGAATGGCACCATTCTGTCGAAATTGTGTTCGGTTGTTATACTTTGAATGCTGCTGCACTTGCGGTAACAAAATCTCATCAATCATACGACACTCACCTTGGTTGAAAAAATTAAGGCACCAGTATCGCATAATTTGTTTGTGAACACATCCATCAATATAGAAATGTGCTTCGTCACTAAGTAAAATGTTTAAAAAGCTTAAGTGCTGTCCGAAAACGTTCCAGCATTTTTCTTATGAAGAATAGTCACTTTTGTTGAGATACTGAACAATTTGTATTTTGTACGGGTGGAGCTTTAATTTCTTTTTCAAAGTAACACATGTATTGTTGATTGTTTTATTCCTCTAGAGGCCGCAATTTTAGTTGGGTTTCGAATAATTTATTTCCGAACTTGAGACAAATGTTTTGGCTTTGTACCTGATGTTGATGGTTTAGGAATAGGTCTATTGAACTTTGCCTGAATCTTTGTTTCCACGACTAGATAAGTTGCGTGCTCGGCTCATCACTTAGTTGTCGAATATTAAGATAAGCACAAAAAGCGCGACGCGTATGTACCAACGATTCACCGAACTTCAAATATTTGCTCCATCGCAAACGTGCGATGCATTACCGACCAATGAATTTGAAAAATTGCCGCTGGATACCCTTTACTTCCCTAACCCTCTGAATTCAGCGCCTTTATTCTAGAACGAATGTTTTCCTTCCACTGCGAAATAATGGTTAGTTTAAAAACATGACAAAAAAAAATAAATCCTACATTTTTAGAAATTATTCTGTCGCCGAATTGTGTCGTGAACAGTGTACGCAGTAGTTCTCCCTAATCAAACCACATCTCAGTTTAAATACGCCGGTAAACTATTATACCTTAATAGTGTGTAGGAAAATATAGAAAGTTTGGTTTATAGGTAAAAAATGGATACTTTTGCAAAATGTGACACATTATTTTACATTTTCAAACATATTTCAAACTCAGTTGCGTTTACACAGCCGAAGTACGTCCAATCTTAACATATGGTTCGATTGTGTGGTGGCCTGCTCTTAACAAAGCCTATAATATTGATAAGCTAAAGAAGGTTCAGAGAACAGCTTGCGTGGGCACCACAGGGGCCATGCGTACTTGCCCAACGGACGCCTTAAACGTTATTTTGGATCTTCTACCAATCGACCTTTTTATTAAATACATAGTTTCCTGCAGCGCTATTAGGCTGAAGGAATCAAACAGCTGGTTGTCAAAACCTTATGGTCACAGCAACACAACGAAATTGATTCCCTCAGTTATTATCTCGGTAGACACTGACTACTGCACTCCTACTTTGAGCCTTAGTAAAGGTTTTAAGATTATTTTCCCATCCAGAGAAGATTGGGAGGATGACATCGTGTCCATAGATTTCGACACAACCATCTTTACTGACGGCGGAGTTGGTTCTGGGATCTTTTCTGAGTCCCTAAATATAGCTAAATCCTTTAGGCTTCCTGACTTTGCTAGCGTTTTTCAGGCTGAACTGCTGGCAATAAGGGAGGCATGTAAGATACTTAAACAAAGCCCAAAGCAAAACCGAAATGCGGCTATCTTCGCAGACAGTCAGGCAGCTGTCAAAGCCATTAACTCGGCCACATGATCATCTAAATTGGTCCGGCAATGTCGCGATGAGATTGCGAGCCTGAACATTAACCTCGGTGTCACCCTGATCTGGGTTCCGGGCCATAGTGGTATCGTGGGAAATGAACGGACTGACGAGCTAGTCAGGCAAGGATAGGCCCTTCATAGCTCACTTGCGGAAATGTTTAACATTCCGCTTGGTGCTATGAAGGGTAAAATCTTTTCTATCTACCAAACTGAATCAAACCGAAGGTGGAGCAATTTACCCAACTGCATTATATCTAGGAAGATATGGCCCACCTATAATTAAACCCGTACAAACGATCTTCTATGCAAGCCAAGGCAAGACATAGCCAGGATTGTTGCGGTTTGTACCGGACATTGGCCTATAGGAGTTCATGCAGAGAAGTTGGGTATCTCTTACAACACCTTTTGCCGTAGTTGTAGTGACCAAAGAGAAAGTGAAACAATAATCCATTTCCTCTGCAAATGTCCTGCTTTGGCAAACACTAGAATTAAATGCTTTGGGAAAGCATTCTTTCACGAACTTGATGAGCTATCTGAGACAAAGATTAGAGACCTAATCTTTTTCTCAATGCGACAAAATGGCTCTAACATAATCGCTATGAAGCTTCTCTATAAATCTTTTCCTTTCTATCACAGGTCAAACGAGTTTTGGTATCAAAACGGTGCACTACAGCGCTAATTGGATCTCAGGCTAGGTTGCCTTGAGATCGCCATTTCTGGCTACCTACCTAGTTGCGTTTTTTTTTTGCATCTTTTGATAACTCAGAAGAACTCTCCGATCCCGAATCCCAATGAAAAATACAATTTGATTCTGAAATGTTAATAGTTTTTTTTACTTACATACTTACTAAGGTCCTATACCGTCCATAAAGTTCCCCTTAGGTGGCATATGACCTCCACTACAGTTACGCGTCATCTTGTATGATTTCTGCAAATATAGCTCAGCTCTTTTTAAATTGGTCATCACTCATCATAATTCCTATTCGCCCGTTTTTTGTCAAGCACCTCTATGCCAGCTCAAATGTCTACCCTCCTGTGTGAGCGCCTTTTTCCTCTCGGGTCTATGAGTTCCTAATCGGTTTTCGAATGAACTTAGCGGCTGGTCCAAGATGTTTCGGAGACATCTATTAACAAACGGTTGCAGCTTTCTTATGATAGTGTCTGTGACTCTCGGCTGTTTCAAAGAATATGACAATTGTTTGCAAGAAAAAAGAAATGGTCCTGACCAAATAATTTGTATTAACAATTTTCTGGTTCGGTTGCTACTTAGTTTTAAATAATAACCTGCGATGGACTCTATATGGAAAATTGGAATAAATTGCATATACAAAGAAAAGAGTATGTATTTTTGTTTGCCATATTTTAATTGTATTTAATAATTTTTGTTAATAATAAACCACCAACTTCACACTAGCGCTTTCAAAACGTATTGAAGGAATTATGTTTAGTTGGATAGAGCTTTCGCTTTCCATTTGAGGTCGAACGGAAAGCGAATCGCTTTTGAGAATAAGAAAACATAAATCCGCCATTAAAAGCGATCCATCGCGCTAATGATACTTCAGCTTACGCCCCTTCATCCTTATAGACAATCAGCCTTATCATAGGCCCAGTGGTAATAGATTCGTACTACGAACCCCAAAAAAAAGTATCATTGCTCCCGTCGTTCTAAAGACATTTGCTACGAAATTCGGAATTCGTGAAAAGTGGTATCACTAGCCCCAAATGAATAGGAAGTTTGGCCGTTTTTTCTACGAACAGTTATTTTGATCGGAGTTCAATTGAAAACGAAAAAAAAATATTTAGCGTGCGAAGATAAATTAAATTAAAAAAAAAATACATGAAAAGAATCATGTAAGTTTTACTATTGTTTTAATGTGAAAGTGTTTACCTATATTTTTTATTATTTTTTTTTTGTTTGAAGGGCAAATAAAGTTATCACAAATAAAATTCAGTTCCAAAGGCTTTATAAAATGCTTGAAGAAAAACCAGAAAATCAAGAAAAAACTTGCTCTAGAGTAGAAGTATATCTTTGCTTGACATTTCTCAACCTCCGTCATTTCCAATTTAATCCAAATCGGGCAAAATTTTCTTTCCAAAATATTTAGCACAATTTTAAGATTTGTGGAAAAGGTTGACTGGGCCATTCCGATCTCAAAATCTTTGTCAACGCCGTATTGGTATCCTCCTTCCGCAATGAATCTCAAAACGGCTGCCAATCTGCTGATTGGTGTGATTGAACTCGAAAACACGCAAAGGTCGAGTTCTTGATCCAGGATCTTCAATACATATATAAACGCTGCCTTATTCACCCGAACGTTTTTTTTAAATATGCAAATCAATTTTCTTTGTAAGCAGTGGAATGTTTAAAATATGTTACCAACACTTTGTCATCAAGATCCAAGGTGTTAAAAGCATCCCTTAAAATGTTGCGCTGCACTTTTAGTGTTCGTCGTCTTCGTGCATTTTCTTCATTTATTGCAAAGATTGTAACTCGAAAGACGAAAAACGAGCTTTTATTTATTTTTCTTATTTTGACGTAAATCAGCTGATTTTGACACTCGGAAATTAGTATTTCTATGTGGCAATGCTTTTTGATTTCATTCGGGGCTTATGATGTTAATGTATTCGTATTCGTTGCGTAACAAAATTTTCGGGGACTCGCTACGAGGGACTCTGTGATAGGGGTGAACACTCAAAAGATATTGGAGATCTTCTACTGTATCTAACTGTTGTACAAAAATATTTACTTAGACTGATTAGAAACTACAAAGGCTCATCATTCAAGTTGATCGCAATTTATTCGAGATGTTTGAGTTCGCAGAGTCCATTGAATGGTCCCATTTCCATTGAAATTGTTCTTTGCATTTTTGGAAAAGATAATCCAATTTCAGTCCTTCACACTACTGATTTTGTTCTGACCAACGCTTGAGCGTTACTAATTGTAAAATATAATTTAAATACAACTTTTTATGAAATCTTGTGTAATTTCAGGGGATGATGAAAAAGTAGATGGACCAAGCGCATCAAAGAAAAATTCAACGTCTAACGATAAGGACAAAAAAGATGCAGAAGACGATGACGCCGATGCCGATGATGATGCAGAAGACGGTGTTGAGGCTAAACCTAAAAAAGATGACAAAAAAAAAGATAAAAGCGATGCTGAACCTGAAGACGATGATGAAAATGATGAAGACGAAGACATGAAGGATGAAGATGAAAAAGATGACAAAAAAGATACTAAAAAAGAAGCAGTCAAAAAAGACGCAAAGAAAGAAACTAAAAAATCTGATGCTAAAGAAGAAAATGGAACTGAAAATGACACCGATGATAAAAAGAAAGCCAAGGACGATAATAAAGATAACGAAGAAAAAGAAGACGATGAAAATGACGAGAATTTGGTTTCATTGGCAGATTTTCCTAGAATCTTTGATAATATAAACAAAACAAGAGTTGATGGCTTACAGACGTTGCATATGGTAAAATGATGACAAATATATTTACATCAATCGAATTAATACTTACAAAATATAATTTTCCTTTTAGATTTGTTTTGGCAAACAGGGAAAAAACAATGTTGTTAAAAAGAACATTCGATCATTTGCTGGTTTTGAATTCGAAGCTGATTCAAGTGAATACAAAAAGAAGTTTGAAACGATTAAAAAAGTCGACACAAAGACACTTAAGAGTATTTGTGACATTCTCTCATTAGATCGTAAAGGTTTGTTTTCAAATTTTTTCATAACTCAACATATAATCGAAATATTATTCTTTAAACAAAAAGGAACTAAAGATGAAATCGCAGAGAGAACATTAAAATTTCTTTTGGAACCAAATGCCGATTTAATTGTTGAACCCGCTGAAGATGAAGAAGACGAAGAGGACGAGGAGGAGGAAGAAGTTGCCGAAGAAGAGGAAGAAGAAGTCAGTGAGGAAGAAGATAAGCGCAAACGTAAACGACCAAACCAACGAGGTGCTAAAAATTCTACCAGACGTCCAAGACGTGCAACTGCTGGCAAAAGTAAATAAAAACAACATAAATCTTAAGTTTTGAGTCTTTTTTACTAATTTTCTTCTGTTTATTATTCAGAAACTTCGGCTTATGTAGACTTTTCAAGCTCCGAGGAGAGCGTTAAAAAGGCTCCAGTCTCAAAGCGCCGACGAAGGAATGATGATTCCGAATCTGGTTCAGATGTAAGTTTAAAAAAAAATAAAAGAAGCTTTTTCCCATAAGTTGTTATTAAAATTGATTCTATCTTTTAGTATAATCCATCCGGTGCTAATTCTGAATCTGATGGTGGGCGCAAACGTCAAGGAGCTCGTCAAAGTGGGCGGGGACGACCATCGGCAACAAGAAAGGGCTCAATAAGATGGTTAAATTCTGATGAAGAACAAGATCTAGATTTAACCGATGGTGATAGTGATGTAAGTTTATTAAAACAATTCCAAAAATAGCCAGCGAAACGTCGGGTAACAGAAGATGAATTAGTTTTTTATTAATTGCATCAAGAATATTGATCATTAAAGCCCAATCAAACAAACATTATATACTAAATCAATAACTTATGATCCAACACCCAAACACACAAACAATTCCTCTTTTTATAAATACATAATTATTTGAATGGTTTTTAATTTGAACTTATAGGCGGCACCCAAAAAGAAGCGCCCTGCAGCAGGTACTCCTAAAGCTGGACGAGGTAGACCACCAGCAAGAGGTGGAAAGCGTGGTTCTACAAAGAAGCGTAATGATTCCGAAAGTGAAGAAGAACCTTCTGATGAAGAATTATCGGATGCCATTAGTGATAAAAGTGAGGTAAGGGTAAATCCAAAACAATAAAAAAAAAGCACACAAAATTAACAACTTTAAATTGATTAAATATTGTCTTATCAATTTTTATTTTAGGACGATTCAAAGAAGAAGAAACCTGTCAAAAAACCATCAACGCCCGTATCAGCAGCAGCGAAAAATAGCAAAACAAATAATAAATCCAAGACACCCTCAAAACGTAATTATTAAATTATTTTGATAAACAATTTGATTCAATGTAAAATATTGCTTTAAACTTTTTGTTTTTAGCTTCCTTGGCTGCAGCTAAGCCGAAAAAATCGAAGAAAAATTCATCGGGTGATGAAAAGGATGAATCCGAAGATGAACCGCTGACAAAGAAAGGAAAATCAGCTTTCCCAACGGTAAGTAGTTATTTTCTCTTCATCTGCAAAGTCGATGTGTTAATATTGCAAACTTGAAGTTCTTAACTAAATTGGTTTTGTAGTTAGAGGGGGTCGATAATCGACTGATATTTCCTGGCTGTGGCACAGATTTTAAGGCATTTCCATCTTTCATTGGTTTCTTGGAGTATTTTGTTCCCAATGATGCGTTTTGATTCACATAATGGAGTGTATATAGTTGTGTTGTGTTCAGTGTTGTTAATATCCTCTCCAACTCATCAGCAGTCTATCTATCTAATGTTATGCTGTGAGCTAAGAACCGTTAGTTCTCGTAATAGTAAATTACAATCTCGATTTGTTTGTTGTGGAAGAAATCAGTTTTAATGCTGCTTGGCTATCAATGAATATTTTGATATCGGCTTGTGTAAAAAGAAACCTGATTCTACTACATCCGTCACTATATACAGTACTGTGCAAAACTTTTGCAACTATCAACGCCTATCAAAAAAATGAACATTCGTATATATAAAAGTTGTTCCAATCAAATTATTTTTTATTACTTTAGACTTTTGTATGTGTCAACTTACTGTTCATAATCTTAAAGCACTGATCCACAGGCAAATTCTACAAAGGCACGGCTTTTACAAGAACAATAATGATTTCAGCTGCTCAAAACATTTGCAACTATTGGCCATTTCTCTTTTTGTCTGATTTTGATAACGGTTAATCTGGTTTATTTTGAGGTTGGTAAGTTTATACGTGTAGCTTGATTTGTTCAGTTAATTTTAGCCAGGAATTGATTGATAAAACGTTTTTTTTAAGATAAATTCTTTTTAAATTAAAAAAAAAAATATTTTGTTTTTAAAATGGCTGGAAATAAATATTCATCGGATGTAAAATTCAGAATTTTGAGTGATTTCAAAAAAAGAGCATCACAAAAAGAAATTTCAAAGAGATATTCCATTCACGAATCAACTATTTGTAGAATCATCAAAAGATGATTGAAAAATAACAAATTTCTTCCGAAGAAACCCCACGGCATCATCCAGGGAAGCAAACATTGAACTTAAGTTACCCATTGACCCATCAACTATCAGACGCCGCGCACTGCAGGCCGGATTGCGTGGTTTTCAGATAGCAAAAGAACCATTTATTTTTAAAAAAATGTGAAAGCTCGTTTGGCTTTTGCAAGAACTCATCTCAATGGGAAACGGTCTTGTTTTCTGACGAATCAAAGTTCAATATGCACGGATCGGGTGAAAAACAACATGTCAGGAGGCCAAGAGGTGAGAGGCTAAATCCAAAATACACTAAAGGGACTGTCAAACATGGAGGTGGTTCCATTTTTTGATTTGGCCTGCTTCTCTGGCCAAGGAATCGGGCCAATTCGACAAGTGGAGGGCATAATGAAGTCTGAAGACTATGGAGGCATCCTTTGTAACACCATGCTGCCTTTTGTCCATTGGAAAATGTACATTCCAACACGACAATGATCCCAAACACAAGTCGAAGTTGGCCACAAAGTGGATTACAGACAGAAAAAAAGATTGAGGTTTTACCATGGCCAGCCCAATCCTAAGACCTAAACCCAATAGAGAACCTGTGGGAAATTGTGAAGAGAAGAATTGTGAGCAATATTTTTTAAGCACAAAAGTGACCTATTTGCTGGAATTCAGAGGCAGTGGAATGACATTCCAAAATCGGTTATTAATAACTTTATAGCTTCTATGCACAGAAGATACACAGCCGTTAAAAATAAGAGTACGCAATTAAATATTAACATTTCCTTACCTTGAAGTAAGAAAATAGTTTGAAATTTAGTTGTGAGGTCTAAGTTGCAAATGTTTTGCACAGCTATTTTACCAACTATTAAAGTATTTAGTTATTTAATGTTTGTTTGAGTGAAGAGTGTTAATATTTTTTCCAACAATTATAATGTAATATCAAAAAAGTTTAGAAAACTAAAGAAATATTGTTGCTGTTTGATTTTCTAAACAATTTTTTTTTTATGAAAAATGCTGGAGGTTCTAGTTGCAAATGTTTTGCACAGTACTGTATGTATGTGGATATTGACGACTCATTTATTGGTGAAACAAGTCAACAAATTCGTTCCTATCAGGAAGGATACTGTTAAAGGGTTTATTGAAGTTTAGACAGAGTATTATATAGCCTGTGTTTACATTGATCCCTATGCACTTTTTTTTTTTTTTTTTTTTTTAAATGTTATTAGCCTTTCTTCAATAATTCTATCCACATATCCCAACCAATGGTCTAAACCATCTCTCAAACGGTAGTATAGTTTCTCACGCTGCGGTTGCCTAAAATAAAATGTTCTCCAACTTTCGAGTTATTTAATCTTGGCTCATGAGAGCCAGGTGAGCCTAAAGATTTTAATTTTGTTACAATGACGCAAAGTTTTAAACAGTTCTTGTTTAAGCAGTAAAGTTGACTCTAGGTCTCTATTTAAATTGTCTTCTTTAAACACTCTTACACTAAGCAACTCTTCTAGTGAAGGTTTTTAACGTGATCTAGCGCATTTGTATGGTTTTTTATGGGCCGTGGTAGGGCATTCTATTGCAGCTCGAGAGGTCCTCGGTTCAAATCCGGGGGTCCCCTAGAAAATTCGATTTTTTTTAAACTCTTTCTATTTTTTTTAACTTAAGCCGATTCACCTTTCTAGCTAAGATGACGGACGATTTTGTGAGCAGAAAATATGTAAGTGTGTTCAGTGACGCTGTGCTGGACTGTTCTAGACAGAAAAGTACAGCTTTTTGCTGTTCATTGAGGTTTTTTCTGTGCTGAACTGTTCTACTTTCCTGTTCATAGACAAACCTAGAACAGGATTTTCTGTTCTTGATTTTCCATTTCAATAATTTTTAATAGTATTTCACAGTAAAAACACAAAAAATGAAAAAAAAATAAGCGAGAAACGAAAAATTCACACAATTTGCAATTTGTTTTTTTTTTTTTTATAACTGACGTTTAACTGACTGTTATAACTTGATCTGACGTTTCTCACGAAACTGTGCTGTTCTGATCTAGAAAAAACCTCGTTGAACACAACTAATGATTTGCCGTGACATGGTAGTCCAGCACCCACATTCGTTTTTGTTGGGGGACCGATCGAATGGGAGTTTGTTTAAATATTTTATATTGTTTGGTCTATAGAATCAGGGGGTGAAAATGGTGTTGTATTGTGGTGTCAGCAGTTACTTGGGGCATGCACCACAAATTCAAGTCAAGAGAGATTTCGTGATTATTGATGTAAAAGCTCAAAATCATCTCATCTTCAAAAAATATTTTAAATTTTTGTTGTGAAATTACAAACATCTAATGGATAAAGTATACTTAAAAAAAGAAAAAGTAGAATTTTGCTGCGTTTTACGTTAGTCAAGTGCTTTAGCGTTAAAGTAGACTATATCGTTTAAAACTATGAAAGTGTCAACCTTCATTCTAAAACTCATAGTAGGTTTTAAATGTTTAAAAATTTGCACAAATATAAAACCCTTTTTATAGTTTTTATTTTTAATCGAATTGTACAAGTTTGTATCTCATGAACTTGACGTAATAAATTGATTTTGAAGTCGTTTTCAAACTAAGGCCATCAAAAACCTTAGTTTAAATACCTAGTCGTACCATAAGTTCTGTTACAAGTATAAAACACCATAAAACAAGAACTATGTACTGTACATATATAATATTTTATATTTATTGTTGTTTTATTTATTTGACTATAATATTAGTTTATTTAAAAAGAAGTTTCACTTAAAATGACTGACCTCAGCTTTAAAGCCAGCAGTTAAACATTGTGGCCATCGACCTATAGTGGCACTCACTGTTTCTATTGATGTTTTTGACATTGCTTCATTGAACTCTAATTTAAAAATTTCTGTGAGAAAACTTTCAGGCACGCTCTCCAATTCTGATCACAAAAATAATCTTAAAGATTATAATATGGAGTCGCCGAGAGCCAATCTTAAGCTTCTCTTAGACCTACGATATTTACCCTAAGGGACTTTTTTTTTATTTTCTTGGCTTTCTTTGACTCACCAAAATCCTGTAGAAGAATCCATCTATCTTCATTGAAAAGGATATTTGTTAAAACCTTTATCAAACCCTCTAGTCTCTAGGGACACTTTGGGTGAAACTTTTAATCAAACAATTACATATGTAAGTGTGTTGATGGTTACGTTAGACCATTAGAACAACAGTTTTAGTTACCTAACTAGCATTGAAATGGATCTGGTGAATGTACCCAATTCTCTGGGCATAATTTTTTCTTTCAAAAGGGTTTTAGGAGTATTAGATCCCGTACTGCTTTCTATTCTTAAAGACATAGCAAATTGGCGGAGAATCTGATTCCGGTTCCCAGTGGTTTTCAAAACAAGAAACTTTCGCCACAACTCTATGTTAGGAAATTATTGCAATTCATTTCACATGAATAGGGACAATCTTTTTTCGTTTTTATTTGACGATATTTTTCAAACTAATTTTTTTTTTTTTTTTGAAAACCATGAATGAGGTTATTAAGTTTATGTTGCTTAGAAAAAATTGGATTAAAGCATCTTGCACATGAGCTACGAACTGCGAACTGTGGATGTTCGCATATTTTGACTTTTCTTTCACATGGGCTTTATTTCTATTAGCAGACAGCGACGAATTGTCAATTTATAATTACCCTTTTGTCCATATTTTCCTCAGCAAAGACCTTACACACAAAAAGAAAACAAGAGTTGTATAATTTTGAGGTTAAGTTGAGCGCGAACAATTTATGCGTTGTAGTGTGGATGGTACATATGTACGTATGTGGAACGCGAATAGAGTTTGACAGTTCGTAGCAACCTGTAATTCGTAACTACCAAATTGTTTTTACAAAATTTTCTTGTTTAGAGAACAAAATGCAAATTTTCTTATCCTAAAATAATTGTCAATCGGTTTCTTATAATTTAAATGTGTTGTAAAATCACGTTTGTTCGTCCATTCGCTCATTCGTTGTTCGCTCTCATATGCAAGGCCCTCAAGTTGATAAGTAAAAGTTTTGTGTCGGTTTTTCCCAAGATCATAGAAAGTACCTGTTTTTTTTGTGTCAAATGAATAGGGACAAGATCTAAATTAACCTATAAGCGTTATTTAAATCAGATAAAAAGATAATCTGATTGTTAGGGAGCATAGTACTACTAATAATTTGATAGAATCAAGAAGTAGGGGTAGAGGTAAGGGTCTAACCAATGAGGAAATAGGCCAAATTCGAGCTTGCCGGGATATCGACAAAACCATCCGTTTTATAGCCAGCAAAATTAGAAGACGTTCAAATGTTGTATACAACTACCTCAAGGACCCAGAGAGGTATGGAAAAAACCACAAAGGAAGAGTCAAGAAAGCCACATCATTTCAGGAAAGGGGGGTGATAGTGAGAGCTGCTTCAAATTCAAGGCTTTCCATTAGTAAAATCAAGGCAGAAGCTAGATTAAATGCTAGTATATCGTCTGTTGCTCGTTTGATACAAAAGGCAGAACATAAACGACACCAAAAAATGAAGAAAAAAAAACACCCGTTGAATGCTGCACGCAAGGGCCAACGCCTTAATTTTGCAACAAATGACATCAATCGACTGGAATCGAACTTGGCATACCGTCGCGTCGTCTTTTCCGATGAAAAAAAATATATTATTATTATTATAATTTATTAACATATAATTAAAATTATAATGCTAATATACAAAAACGAGCACAAGTTACAAGACTTCCGGCTCTGAGGTAAATTAATAGAAAAAAAGAACTAATATTTAGTTAATATACATTATAAAAAATATAAATTATAATCGAAATTATTTACATGTTAATTATGATAAAGTTAAATGTCAATTTTTAATTTAATGAATAAATTATGTATATTTTGAATGTTTACTTGTAGGGCTTCATAGACGGAAAAATTTGGTGTAGCGTTTATATTCGTTGGTGTAGCTGGGCAGTTGTTCAAAATATGAATGATGTCGATGCGAGTGTTACAATACGGACAAGTAGGTGGAGCTTCATTACGAAGGAGGTGCTGGTGTGTACTGACTGTATGACCAAGACGAAGTCTAATGAAAGTTGTGTTCATGGTTTTTGATGCGGTGACAGGAAAGATAGGTTTAAGTCTCTCCGTGTTGATTGTTGAATAATGGTGGTTGTAGTCTCTCCAGTCGGATAAGCGTTTAAATTCAAGTTTTTTTTTTATGTAGCGTAATAGATCGAGTTTGGTAGTAGTTTCAAAATAGTAGACAGGATCATGATGGGCCTCCGCGGCGGACAAATCTGCCAGCTCATTACCTTTTATACCCATATGGCTTGGTACCCACATAAGTTTCAATTTGTTTGGTTTGCTGATAAGATAGTCTCGGATCTTGTTAATTATGACAGTATTGTGATCAGGATTTTTTACAGCGTTTATGACTGATAGACTGTCTGAAGATATAACAAACTTTTTGTTGTGAGAGGCGCATGTTGTTATGGTTTTCAGAATGGCAAAAGCCTCGGCAGTAAAGATGGAAGCTGTTTGATTGAGTATACCAACACAAATCAAAGAGCCATCTTCGTTCACAGAAGCAAAAGATGTGTTTGTTGCAGTTTTTGAACCATCTGAGAAAAGGAAGTTCCATCCATTTTTTTTAAATTCTGATGACACGCTCAAAAAGGTCTGGAAAAATACTTCTTTAGATGTGTTATTTTTGTTGAGATTTGACAAATTCATGATGAAAGATTTAGGTTGCATATTCCATGGGGGAAAACGAGGCATATATTTATTAATTTGCTTGATTGGGATGCCTAGTTCTTTTGCTGTTGTTATTGCAATGGATATTGCTGACGGTATCCGTTTTGGTGTTTTTAGTTTGATTGTGGAATTGAAATCTTTTTCAATAATGGAGCCATTTGGGAAAGCGAGTTTGATAAAGAGTTTTGCTTTTGTAGATGTAATTCTTTACTCTAAGTCGGGCAGACCAGCTTCAACTAGCATGTTTTTTATGGTGCTTGTTGGGAATGCATTTAAGCTCCTCCGTACACTTTGGTGATAGGGTGGTTTAATAATGTTCAATGTTGATTTTGGTGAGTTTCCATAAATGATGAGCCCGTAGTCAATCTTGCTTAAAATTAAAGATCTACTTATATTACATAGTGTATTAACATGAACATTACATTTTTTGCTTGCTAAATAATTAATGATATTAGTTCTTTTATTTAAGTTTTTTTTCAACTCCAAACAGTGAGTTTTCCAATTATATCTATTATTGAAAAATAAGCCTAAGATACTTAAACTATTAACATTATTAATATTTACATTGTTTACAGAAAGAGGAATATTATTACATGACGTTTTACGGCAAATATGTAAAGTATTACATTTGTTCAATGATAGTCTAGCTCCGGATCGAGATGACCAGGCAAGAATATCATTGAGAACGTTTGTTAGTAGTAAGTTGGCAGTATATGAGTCATTATGTTTACATAGAATATAAAAGTCGTCAGCGTAAGCGGTGTGTTCAAGTTGTTTGTGATTTGCAATAATAGAACTTAAGTCGTCAAAGGCAATAATAAATAACACCACAGATAGTGGAGACCCTTGAGGAATTCCATTTGACAAGGCGTAAAATGGTGAAAAATAGTTTTGTTTTTTAACACATATTTTTCTGTTGGTAAGAAAGGCTTTAAAAAAGTTAAACATTTTCGGGCCGATGCCCCAAGTAATAAGTTTGTTGAGTATGAGGTGAATACCTATTCTATCAAACGCCTTTTCAAAATCTAAAGAGAGAATAGTTACATGGTTTCGTGCAGATAGAGCGTTAGAGATGTAAAAGTCTAAGTGAACTAGTGCATCTGTGCATCCTCTGTTGGATTGAAAAGCTACTTGATTTGGTTTTATCAGATTTTTAGAATTGATTAGCCAAAGCAAACGTTTGGCTACAATTTTTTCAAGAACTTTAGCAACGCATGGTATGAGGGAAATTGGTCTAAAACCGTTAACGTTGTTAATGTTTTTCTTTGGTTTAGGCAGCGGAAATAAAGTTGCTTGTTTCCAATTTTGTGGAATAATACCAGTATCCAGCACATTGTTGTACAGTTGTATGAGCCTTAATTTTGCAGTTGGTGGAAGATTTTTCAACATGGGATATGATATCCTGTCTCTGCTGGGTGTTTTACCTTTAAGTTTGTGTAGACAACTTTCGAGTTCAAGGAGTGAAATCCTATTTTCTATTAATTTTGCGGATGGAGAAATAGAGCTATTATCTATCGAGGAAAGAAGACAGAGTTCTTTTTGAGAGATGTAGTCAGCATGAAAATTTTCATTCTTGGCATAGTTTGACCAAGTAAGAGCAAAGTGGTTACTGATTTCGGTGGGGTTGGAAATAGAACCTGTGGGGGTTTCAATGACTTCAATATTATGTTGTGTGTACTCACCAGTTAAACAACGAATGTTATGCCAGATTTTAGTTGGAGATGAGTTAGGATTAATAGATGAGGTAAAATTAATCAAACTCTTTGCTTTTGCAGATTTAAGTTCTCTACGAAATTTTGCATTGGTTTTTTTGAAGAGAATTAAATTATTTTGATTTGGATATTTTTTGAAAAGCCTCCATGCTTTTACTTTTTCATATCGTAAAGTATTGAGTTCTGGGTTCCACCATGCTACGGCACGTTTTTGTTCTTTGCTTCTGCTTTGAGGGATGGATATGTTTGCAGCAGTCCGAATGGCTTTGTGGATGAGAGCAGCCTCTTTATTAATGTTGGCTGAGGGACTATGGACTGATAAGTATTCTGATATGTGATTGTTAAAACAAACAAAAAAATATAATTTGGAAGGACATGATGGAAAGGAAGAATTCTATCTTGAAAAAAGGAGCAAAGGAGGTCGTGTAATGGTATGGAGAGCAATCACCTATTACGGAACCGTGGAGCTGGATTTTTAAAGCTCTAAATTCTAAAATGACGGCAATCACTTAAAAATCGATACTGGAACGAGCTTTTCCGCAGTTTTCTGAATTATTTGATGGACAACGATGGACTTTCCAATAAGATAATGCACCAATACATACCGCACGGAAAACAAAAGCCTACAGGGGCAAAATGTGAAATGTGAAAAAAAGCCTACGAAGGAGGACGGCAAACCAAAAAAAACGAAGATATTATTGAAGCCATAAAACGGTCCTGGGCCCAAACTTTGCTCAATTATCTGACAGCACTCTATAAATCCGTACACCACACGTTACTTGAAGTAATTCAGAAATCAGGAGGCAGCACACATCACTAAAACTTATTTTAATCCATTCAATAGAACCAGTATTTACCAAAACCATAAGGTTTATTGTTATTTTCTTTACTTTAGAGGGTCTTATAGGTAAATTTAGATATTGACCCTATCATGTGAGACAAAAAAACAAGTACTTTCTATGACCTTCTTCGGAAAAACCGACATTAAACTTGTATCTACAACTTAATCCAAAAACTTGTTTGCAATATAAACATGATACATATTTCATTAATTCGACATTTGGGGTTGGCCAAAAACCTAAGGTCCTAAGGGTTTGAAAATGATCGTCAAATAAAAAACGAAAAAAGCGTATCCCTATTCATGTGACACGAAGTGTATATTGCCAGCTATATAACCTTGTTGACAAGTGTAATTTTACCCGAACAAGTTATATGATTGTTTCCATCGATGAGATAATAACGGTTTTGAGGTACCAAACTAGGACTTAACCTCATTTAAAATTCTCTTTAAAATTCACAAATTTAACTTGATGTATAAGCCCAACTTTTCTCTTTGTTTTTAGGATGATCAAATTAAAAACTATGTGAAAGAAATTCTAGACAAAGCCAATTTAGAGGAAATCACAATGAAAACGGTATGCAAGCAAGTGTATGCCAAATATCCAGATTTCGATTTAACAGAAAAAAAAGATTTCATCAAGTCCACTGTCAAAGCGGTAGGTTTTGTTTCATCAATCATTTTACTTTAATTTTAACAAAACAATATGTTTTCTTTATTTTTCTCTTCCAGTTGATTGCGGCATAAAATCAAACGTAATGTGTTTTTATTTAAAAAAAAAAACTTCCTTTTCTATGTTTTATTATATATATATATATAAAAAAATGTTTCTTTGAACTGTACACACACACACACATTATTAACAAACAAAATCAAGCGACACCAACATTTATATTTAAAAAAGAAAACAAAAACAAAAAATCTCGTTTCGATAAAATATTCAAACTATTATTTTTCTCTGGCTAGTACAAACAAAAAGTAAACGTAACGGTTAAATATAATACAAAAATATATTTTTAATATTTCGACACGCGCCAGAGATAAACAAAAACAAAACAAACGAAAAAAAAAAGAAGCGTATGAGAGTAATTATTTTCTTTTTGTATGTGTTTGAAGAATTTATAAATTATTAATAACAAAACAAAATAAAACTACAAAACTTTGTTTAGTTAAAAAGAAGAATCACATTTAAATAGACAACAAAATTAAATCTAAAATAAACATTAGATATTTATATATAACAAAAAAAAAAAACATTAATGATAATAGACTAGTTTTAATGTTAAAACAAGGAAAATGATGTTATAAAAAACAAAAGTAAATTAATATCTAAAAATCAATGTGTAATATATATATATATATATACTATGCATACGATATGCCGATAAACAAAACAAAAAGAAAAGAAAAACACAAAAATACTATAAAGTAGTAATTTACTAGGCCCACACAATAAACAAATAATAATAACCTTGCATTTTTCCCTCCTCTCTCTCTCTCTCTCTTTCTCTCATTTATGTTTTTTTGATTTTTAACATTTTCCTTGTTGTTTATTTTGGTAAAAGTATTTCTTTTTTCTATAATTCATTTATGTTTAAAAAACAAAATATAATTGAATAAGAGAATAAAAAAAAGAGAACGCTTCTTGGTGGTGCTCCCTCTCTTCAGTGTGTCAGCAGAGAAGAAGTTTTTTCTTTAATTTTAATAGTCTTACAACTTAGGTTTAAATTTATAATTATTTTCTTAAAATATTCTTTTTCAATTGCAATAGATTATTGTATAAAGAAATAAAAATAATTCCCGAATGAGTGTATGCAGTTTATCAATAAAAACAAAACATACACACATAAATATTTGTAAAAGAAAACTAAAAATAAAAATAAAAACAAAAATAATAAAAAAAAAAAATATTTTGAATGAGAATGGATCAATGTCCTATAAATGCAAAGTTTTTCTCGTTGATGATTCTTTGTTTAGTTTTTAAAGAAAGAAAATTTTCGATACAAAAAAATGTCTTCGTATGGACTCAAAATTTATATATATATACATTTAAAAAATTATGCATAATTGAATGAAACAAAAAGAAGGTTTTTTTCATTAATTTTAAATTAGTGATGTAAACATCGGATAAAATTTGTTTTTAAGAAGTAATCCCTTATGTTTCTCTGAAATAAAATGGATATTATAATATTTATTTATTTATATTGCTGGCAGTCATCAATAACGGTTTAGAATTAAACTTATATGAAGCAAGGAAAAACTGAACAGAGATCACAATTTAATTAATATCGATCTCTTGGAGTGAGAGAGAAGAAACGTAAGTATTTTATAAAAGCGATTTTTTATTGAGTTTTTACATTTTTATCATGAAAACCATTCTCAACGTTTGTTACAATTTGTTTTGGATTGTTTCAAAGCTCAAATTCATAAAATATATGCTGGGGGCCTGATTATGGGATTTGCGGCGAATCGTTTTGCTAGCGAGTTTGCCATTTTTCAATTATTGCTTTCGCTTTCGCCTTCTTCGTTTTGAATTCGACCAATTAACGAATTCGAAGGCGAATTTGAAATGTCATAATGTTGAAATCCGACAGCTTTTTTTGGCGGATTCACAAGCGAAAGAGTGTATTATTATTCACTGTTCGATTTTGTGGATTCTTTCTTGATTAAATTTAATTATATAAAAATGTGAGTTAGCTTTATTTTAATTTTCTTATAATTTATCCACAATGTATATTATGGGTGCCAGGAGGAAAAAAATATTGTTTATTAAATAAATCACCGCAAATTTCACAAATTCAATCAAAACAAAACGACATTTGTGGAAAGCTGTCAAATCACTGGAATATAGGAAGAAAAAGTCAAACCAAAAGTGTCAAATCACTGGAATATTAGGAAGAACTATTTTCGCTTTGCCGCGAATCCGTTAATAAGGAAATACGACGCGAGTCGAATTTGAAAGGTCGAATTGAAAACGATCCGCTGCGAACCTCATACATAATCAGGCCCCTGGGGAGTCATTCCGTAATTTTCAAAACGATTATCATTAACGATATCGTCAAACTATCACGTCAAGTCAACTTATTTCACTCACAATAGTTTTTGTACGAAAAACTGAAGGTAGGGTTAGTGAAGTAAAGTTCCAAGTTAGAAATGTGTGACACTTGAAAAACTTACAAGCTGCCTTAGTCAAAATGTACGTTCAAAGAATGTAGTTGACTGCAAATGAAGTTCCTTATGTTGTTTGAACCTGTCCAATGTTATTAAATTTGGTTCTTATATCCGGGAAATTCTGATAATTTGCAACAAAATTCTTGTGACCAAACATACCAACTATTTTGTGGTGTTTATTGTTTACTGTTTTCATTTGTTGTTGCCGACAATAAAACTTGATTTCAAAATTAAAGTTATTTATGTCTGATATTATTGTAAATTAATAATAACTATAATTTTTTAAATATTTAAGTCAGTAACATATTCTCTTAAAAAAACTTCAAGCGTATGGCTTCCATGGACCGCTACTTCAATGGTTTTCTTCATATTTACTTGTTCGAAAACAATATGTAATGATCGGGGACTTTTTCTCAAAAGAGATTAAGGTAACTTCTGGTGTTCCAGAAGGTAGTCATATGGGTCCTTTATTATTCTTACTTTTTATTAATGATCTTCCGAATGTTATTAAAAATTTTCATGGCCTTATGTATGCGGATGACATAAAGTTCTTTTCTCGGATTGCTAATTTAAATTTGTCTTCTGCTTCAAAATGATCTAAATTCGCTTGTCAGCTGGTGCAAGTCAAATGATTTGTTGTTAAACGTTGACAAGTAGTGTGCTTGTATGGCCTACAATAGAACTTTGTTAAATATTATTCCAAACTATTCATTAAATAATTTGCCATTACAAGTAGTTGAACAGTTCAAAGACTTGGGCGTTATATTTGATTTTAAATTGAAATTTAACTTACATACATATTAATTACATTGTATCCAAAGCAAATTCTTTACATGGATTCATCAAAAGAAACTCATTGGAATTTGAGGACCCTTACACGATTAAATCTTTATACTGCAGTATTGTGCGTCCTGATCTTGAATATAATTGTGTTGTTTGGAGCTCTACAACTGAGTTAATTAAAAAAAAAATTGAAAATGTTCAAAAAATGTCTATTAAGGGCCTTGCATATGAGAGCGAACAACGAATGGACGAACAAACGTGATTTTACACATTTCAAAAAGTCAATTTCAAACAAAAACACATTTAAATTATAAAAAACCAATCGACACTTATGTTAGGATAATAAAATTTGCATTTTGTTCTCTTAAACAAGACAATTTTGTGAAAACAATTTGGTAGTAACGAATTGTAGTGTGGTTGCTACGAACTGTCAAACTCTGTTCCACATACCAGCCACACTGCAACGAATAAATTGTTCGCGCTCAACTTTACCTCAAAATTATACCACTATTGTTTTGTTTGTTGAAAAGGGTAATTATAAATTTACAATTCGTCGTTGTCTGCGAATAGAAATAAAGCTCATGTGAAAGAAAAGTCAAAAATGCGAACATCCACAGTTCGCAGTTCGTAGCTCATGTGCAAGACGCTTTACTTGGTGGTAATGGGTTTAACGGTTAATGAGGACAAAACAAAGTACATGCTGTCGTCCAGAAAGGACTAACAACACCGACGTCTCGGTCAAAACGTCACCATCGACAGACGTAACTTTGAGGTAGTCTAGGACTTCGTCTATCTAGGCTCCGCTGTAAACGCAGAAAACAACACCAGCGCTGAGATCAAACGAAGAATAACTCTTGCTAACCGCTGTTTCTTTGGGCTAAGAAAGCAATTGAGTGGAAAAGTCCTCTCTCGGAGGACCAAAGTGTCGCTATATAAGACCCTTATCATCCCCGTCCTGCTATACGGTGCAGAAGCATGGACTATGACAAAAGCGGATGAAAGCACCTTGGGTCGTTTCGAGAGAAAAGTTCTTGGCACGAGTACGATAACTTTGGCGCCAAGATATAATAACTGTTTTTGGTAGAGGGGCTTAATACAAGCATTTTTTACTATGGGAGATGGGGTCTATCTCCCCCCGTTTAGGCGGTAGGGGCAATTTAAAAAAATTATTTTTTAAAATGGAAAAAAAATAATTAAAAAATAACGGTGATACTTACAATTAAGTTTTATACATTTTTTTAAAGCCAACATTTATTTCAGAATTTATTGCTCTTATTTGTTTTTGATCGAAAACTGAAAACTAGATGATTTTATGTCTTTTAGTTTTTGAGAAAATTGAAAATAACCACAACTACTATTTTAATTTAATTCTTTTTTTTTTTGCTTGAGGGGTATTATTTTGGTAGTAACAATGGTAGGTGCGAGTTTGGGTGTATGCAACAGTGGGATCTGTAAGGGGGGCATGTTGCCCCCCTGCAAAACCCCCCTGCTTGGGACCACTATAGGATTTGGGATGGGTGCAAGTTGGAGTGCGTGCAAGGTGGGGACGGGGGCAAGGTTCGATGGGTGCAAGATGGGGTGCATGCAAAGTTTCTTTTGCATTTAAATAAGCTGGATTTAAGAAAAATTAATTTACCCTAGGTGTATCTTAATCCATATTCGATTATTACTATCAAAATAAGACTTCGTTAATACTTAAGCAAGGAAAAAGTAATTTAATTAAAATATTTTTTTTGGTAATTTTCAATTTTCTCAAGAACTAGAAGACATAAAGTTATCTAGTTTTCAGTTTTTGATCAAAAACAAATAAGAGCAATGAATTCTAAAAAAAAAAACAGTAGATAATTTGAAAGTTTTGAAAAACTACACTTTAAACCTTTTTTTGTAATTTTTTTTGCATACATTTTTAGTTTAAAACAATTTTTTTCAAAAACTCCATAGTTTTGACTTGATTTAAAAACAAGCTAATAGACAAAAATGTTGGCTTTAAAAAAAGGTATAATACTTAATTGTAAGTATTACCGTTATTTTTTAATTATTTTTTTTCCATTTAATGTACATATTTTTTTAAATTGCCACTACCGCCTAAACGGGGGGAGATAGACACCCCCTCCCATAGTAAAAAATGCTTGTTTTTAACTGTTCTATACAAATCCGTCATTAAACTTTCTCGCCAAAGTTATCGTACTCTCCCCAAGTTCTTCGTGTGATCTTCGGTCCCGCATGCATCGAAGGGGAGTGGAGGAGAAGATGGAACGACGAGCTGTACAGCGACATAGACTTAGCCACATAGAGAAATATATCTACCAAGAGAACCGACTTATGGAGTTTGCTCTCTTTCGCCCTACAAACTGCACTGAGAGGATTTTGCCCGTTAGCGTGAGCATGTGTTAGTTGTCCCGTGCATTTCTTATGGGAAAATACAGATTCTATGTAGTTGTTACCGGCTTTTAAGAGAGTTCACCTCAAATAAAATTTGAGGGTGTTTCAGGCAAAATGGGTACCGGTCATTTCTCTTGGCAAGTATATTTCTCTATGCTTAGCCAGAAGGGTAAAAGTCCAACGACTAAAATGGCTGGGTTACGTAGAGCGCATGGAACCCACAGGACAGCGCAGTAGAGGAAGACCGCGGAGCAGGTGGTGCGCACAAGTGGAAAGTGACCTCACCCAACTTGGAGCGCGAAACTGGAGACATCTAGCTAGGGACCGAGCTAGATGGAGAAGTTTGTTGGGTGAGGCCCTAGTTCACACAGGACTGTAGCGCCACCTTAAGTAAGTAAGTATTACTTGGAATACAGACTCTTGAGTCTAGAAGAAAAATGTATAGTGTCATGATATTTTGACTTCAACCATTGATTGTGAGAGTTTGCTTGACTGCGTGCATCTGTATGCTCCATCAATTTCCCTAAGAGCCAGACCGAGCATTATAGGCACAAGAGAAAAATGTTTTTTGATGTTTTTATTTTTTTTTTTCACAAAATAAACAGAAACAAAAACTAAAACTAACTCCGACTCCGACCGATCACCACGGACAACCGACTTTTTCCAATGTCAATGTCCAGAAACTTATTTAAAAGTCGATTATTCTCTTTAATTAACTAATTTTTTTTAATTTTATATATGTATGATATATTATAATATGTACATATGTATTCATAAATTGAATTGTAAATACTTAATTTGAAATCTGTTGAATGTAAATTCGTAGGCTGGTTACTTAAATAAACAAACAAAAAATCAGCTGCAATGTGCATAAAATGGATGATTATCTTGCCTTTTCCAATAAGTTTAAACCCATTTGTCCAAGGAAAGGAAGAAAAGACTGCATTTTGTCCACAGGGGAAGTAAATTGGCTTCCAAAATATTTTTTGATTCCGAAACTATTTTGGATAATGTGCTTTGTTCAAAAACAAGTCCAAAATTGTTGTCTGTCGAACATTGGTACCCTCCGCCAATGGGAAATTTGTGTTTTGACAGATCTAGATCAAGAAACAAAATTAATTTGTTTTACCCATGAAAAACCCCACTAATATTAAAGTATATGTTGATCGAAAACCATCTGCCAAATTTATTGTTTCCAGGGGTGGAATCGGGTAAGGTCATTTGTGATAGGTGACAGTCACAATCAACAAATTCGGTCTGTGTAAGGTGATAGTCACCGGAGACAATCACGATTTGGTGACTTTTTCTGGTGACAGCTCTTTAGTTGTCACTTTCATTGGAAATTGATTTTTATTTTTAGTTGCTGAAATTTCAAGACAATATGAATGTGTTTGTGTCTTTGATTTTACCTTCTGAAAATGCTGAAAATAAAAAAAATATTAATCATAATAGAAATGTCCGGCTCTTGAGGATTAACCTCCGGTAAAAAAATAAACATTCTTGATCTTCCAAGTCCAAAGTAAGTACGCATATTTTTGTTCACATATAAATACCTATTTATTATAACTTGTTTTTTTAATTTATAATTAATATTCTGAATTAAAAAGATTCAAAAAACTTTCGATTGAATAAGGAAACATTTTTACATATCCTACCGCTTCTGGATTTGTCAGCTGGAATGCGGTCAACACTTATTCCCCACATTCTTCGATTAGCCGTGACTTTAAATTTTCTTGGAGGTGGTGGCTACCAAAGGCAAGTTGGCGCTGACTGGTCAGCTCCAATGGGCCAAAGTACTGTTTGTGAGGTTATTTCTTTGACCTTAAAACAAATGGAGAGGAAATTGTGCCCACTTACAATCAAATTTAATCAATCGGCTTCAGAAGCTACAAAAATGTTCTTCTACGAAAAATATCAAATTCCTGGAGGTAGGATTTTGTTTCTTACGTCGTTTTCAATTGGCAATCTGGAATTGTTCTTCGATTCGGAATCCCAATTGAACAGTTTTTTTTTATTCCGAAGAATCTGAAGTTTGGTGAGAATGTATTGGTTGAGTATGACATGTGTCACATATATGTGTATTCGCGCTAAATTTCATTTTGTTTTTGTGCAGCAAACATGGAGGAAGTGACATTTAAAATTTATGAATGTGTGAGTGATTCTGCTTCTGATTCTGTTTTTAAAACCAGAAGGGAAATTCTCTTCTTTTCAGAATCAGAACTGTCACTTTTGCCCAATTGAACGCATTCAGAATGCTTTTTTTCACTTCCAGATTGCCAATTGAAAACGACGTTAGTAAAGATTTTCTTCAGATCGGTTTTTGAATACAACCACTGAAATTGTAACAAACGTCAGTGAATTTCTTTTAAAGTGATACCAAATTCTAAACAAAATTTGGTGATCACCTTACACAGACGCAAAAATTAGTTTGATCACTTTTTATAATCACAAAGGTGACAATCAAAAATCACCTTAGCCGATTCCACCCCAGTATCATTATAAATGCCCCTTTTGAAATTCAACAAGTAAGAAAGATTACTTTTGTACATATTTACGTTTTTATTTATACAAAAATTCTTACATATGGGCTGGAAGAGATTCATCTCTTGATTTTTTTTGTAACCGTATAAATTCTATGTTTTTAGTTTCCATTTTCACTTTGCAACAAAACTAAATTACGCCGAAACATTTATACTTTAATTTTTCTTATTTAATATATGGAAATTAAAGACAAACGATACATATTTAGCTATAGTGCAAAAGGAAACGTTTTGACGATATCACTTTGACAATCATCGTCTTAAATGAAGTGAGACTATCGTCGAAACGTTATCGTCTGACGATAATGATCTTTTCTCTGCAACTTCG
This sequence comes from Eupeodes luniger, assembly GCA_951509635.1. NCBI lineage: Eukaryota > Metazoa > Arthropoda > Insecta > Diptera > Syrphidae > Eupeodes > Eupeodes luniger. The sequence continues at coordinate 62,514,019 of OX608073.1, read as the reverse complement.
AATCCATTAAATTGTTTTGCTGTCGACTGACAGTACCCCCAGAATTCCATATTCGTTTGTAAATTAACATAATTGTCCTTTGGATGTGAAACAATTTTAGGAGTTATTAAAAACATCGTTACTATTGACGATGAACGGAAAGTTATGCTATTAAAGTTTGACTTCAATGAGTTGGAGAAAGAATGGTGTAACTTGTTTTATTTTTTTTAGACGAAAAATAGTAAAAATTTCGATTGCCCTCATGAGTCCAGCTTTAATTTTCAGGATTTGAGAAAATAAGAAGGTTTTTAAAGCATCAACAAAGAGGCATTATGATATAATGGACAGTCTGTTATTGGGCCCTCTTTTCCTAGCAAGAGGTAGAACCCATCAAAAACAACTTATTAGGTAGCTTTCGAAGGGATTGAAACCAAGAACTCTGGCAATACAGTCTTACGCATCTAACCAACGTTATGAAAATAAGTCCACCCAATACTATTAGCGAATAATGCCTGTTCGAAAAACAACCTTTTAATATTGCTTCAAGGACAAATTTTAACTAAACAAAACACAGCTAATCAAAAGTATTAATTCAGTTCAATAAGAAACGTCAGCTTTCTTCATTCTTTGCCTCCTATTCCATTCCTCTTGGGCATGAATGTACTCCCGATCTTTCCATGGTCTAAACGTGTGAACATCATTCTTCCTTGAGGGTAGATAAGCAAAAAATTCATTTCTCGGTGGTCCTTTCGTACATTGATATGGTCTTATAGCCGCCCAATAAATACGCGTATCATTAAGAAGACTTTCTTTGAAATTATCTTCATAGATTTCCTTCAAGTAATTCGTCTGGAATAGAACCAATACGCACTTTGTACAAGCTTGTAGAAGAGTAAAAAGTAACCAAAATTAACCTTTTTAATAAGATACTCCCTGCAGCCATAGGAAACTATGCGTTTTCGAGACAGATCATTCAAATGCGGTATTCGAACACGTAGTGTATTATTTCGTAAGACTTGAAAGACTCTTTTCGTTCGCTGAAAAGCCATTCGTTTCTCTTGCCTTGTGTATACCATTCCATAGCGTTTTCTAACCCATTCCCTGAGAGTTGGAAATTTATGGGCATCGGGCAGAGAAGCCAAAACGAATTTCTTATTTTTCTTAATTTCTTGTAAAGCTTTTAAAAGTAGGGATTGCATAAGTTTATTATCCCGAGGATCAAAGTGTTGGTAGCCTTGATCGAATTGAAATTCGTCTTCTTTTATTTGAACCTGATTTGATTTTTGATCTCTCTTGTATTTGTTATTGAAATTCTTAACTGCCTGAGCCCACATATCTTTGCAACATTTTCTTATTGCTCGGCTGTGTTCCATTGAAATGTTTCCGCTGCTATCTGCATCCAAGGCCAATGCTACGGCATCTTTGATAGGATTCTTAACTCCAAGATCGAATATTTTATGATAATTGAATTTATATGGTCTATTTGTTTTGGGACCTTTAAAGTAAATGCATTTGGAGTTTATGGCAGCGTCATGTCCAAAATCATATAAATTTAAATTTTCGTCATTGGCTTCTTGTGGAACTTGATCTTTTTCAGCAGGGACATCGATACATCCTCCAAAGTGTTGCTTCCTATTTTTTAAATCTTCAGCAGTTTTGGTAATTTCAGAGTTGAGATCTTTAATAACTCTTTTATGGGATACCTAAATACAAAAGCCTGATTAGGTTCAGCTAGCAACAGAGGGGTTTTGTTTAGCAACTTACATTTTTGAAATGTCCCTTAACATCAAAGTATTTTTCACAAGCCTTTCTTTTAGCGACAATAATTTCATTTTCCAGAGTCTCTTTTATTGTTTGAATGTTCTTATGATGCTCACAAAGACTTAAACCATGATCTTTTTGATGTTCAATCGATTTCTCCTCCTCGAAGATAGTATCAATTTGATTATTTATAATCCCCTTAGCAATTCTTTCGCTCTTCCTGAGTTCGTAGTTAGCAAACCAACGATTGACTTCATTGGAAACTTTATAATTTGGATTAAGATAATTTTCCAGCTCCGAAAAATTTGCAATGTTATCAACTTCATTCAAAGTTAAACTCTTGCCATACAAATGGGGCCTTGGTTGTTTTTGAAAATATGGAAAACCTATAGAAGTCTTGGATTTTCTTTTCCTCGAAGAAAAACTCTTCTTTTTTTGAGTTTTTGTTTCTGGGTTCTTTGGAAGCAATTTATCTAATTCTCTTAATGTTGGTATCGTATCCAGATAAGCTATAACGGTGATGAAAATTTGTTCATTAACTGAATATTTGTTCTTCCCATTATGACCACACCGATCACTGCGATAGTACATCTCCATTAGAAACCATAAGAATGCAATATCATTTCCACCGCAAAGTTCAAAAATGAACTTGATTTCTGAAGATCCCACTACTGGTTGGATACCGATTTTTCGAAGGGTATCCCATACTCGATGGGAAGTTGCTTGTTCACAATCATCTCGAATACAATTGAACAGGGAATCAGCAGCTTCTCGTTGAAATTTGGACAAGCCCCGAAACCAATCTGGAAGATCTCTTTCTTTCATAAATTTTTCAACTATATCTAGATCTTTATCTTTCTTCATTTCTGATTTTGAAGTAAGTCTTTCAATTAAAGGGAATTCAAAATTTTAATAAACTAAAACTAAAAAATAAACTAAAAATCTATTTTAAAATAAATTAATGAAAGAAAACTCTGAATTAAAGAAAAAGTAAAGTGAAAGGATCACTAAATTATTTTCATTGAAATATTTTAATGAGAAAACAATAAATTCGTTTTTATACGTAAGCAGACAAATGTACTCCAAAGATCAAAAAGCTCTTCGTTTTTTTCTTCTTTCTAAACTTTGTTACGGAAACTTATCAAAATGTTACCTTTACATAGTACGCAGAAGTCTTATTACATGCATGACTTAAGATTAAGAAGGCCTTATAATTGAAATCCTGAGACATCCGCATACATTTTTCCAAGAAAGGGAGGGTGTAAAATAAGGAGAAAAGAAAGTGTAAAATCTTACAGTGGAACTGTGATTCCTTATTAAAAATCAGGAGTGGCCATAAACGATGGAATCCAATTCAAAATAAAAGAAACAAACAGGGCAAGTGTTTTGTTGGGCTCTGCTTGTAGGATCTATGCGATTATTCTGAATTTCTTTGGTATAAAGTTCAAGGTCATGTAAAATTCATATAAGGAAACAAATTAAAAGGACTGTCCTACGAACAATACAAATTGTAAATAAAGCAAGAATATAGTAAAAAAAATTATTTCTATTTTATTCTTGTATTACGATACAAAAATCTATGACAATTATGTGTGAAAAAAATATTGGCTAAATGCTGTCCAAGGCTTCTTTCCAATAGTCCATCTCCATATTTTCAATGACGATGGGTCATAATTTAAGTTCAATGTCGTTAATGTGATAAATTATCTCATTTTGCAAATTCAGACGACATAAGGGACTTGAAAGTAAGGTTATTTTCTATTACCTGATTGGCTAGCTGCCAAAAAATTGCCTTCCAATTAAGGCAACTTTATTTGAAAGTTGACTGGAAAGTTAGTAAAGAAAAATCTCCCTAGCTATCAAGTCAAGTCTACTTATGTCAAAATGACAGTTGATCATGTTTTTTTATTCAATTGATAGTTTTTGTACGATGAACTGAAGGTAGAGGTTAGTGAAGTAAAGACCTGAGTTTGAAATGTATGACAATTGAAAAACTAACTATTTGCCTTGGTCAAAATTTACGTTCAAAGAATGAAGTTGAATGCAAATGAAGTCCACTATGTTGTCTGAACCTGCCCATTATTTAGCTCTTGGCGTTATTAAGCCACTCGTTTTCTTTTAAATATCTCCAAAAAAGAAGTTCGAAGGTGTCAAATTACATGACCGTTGCAGTCAAGCCAATTGACGTCGTCGTTAAAAAGACGAAGAGATGTTATCCATTGACTTTCTCGCGCAAAAGCCATTGGACGAATTCACTTATGGTTTACTACGTAGTCAAAATTCATCTAGCTGTAGACTTGTTTAACCAGAAATATAACACTTAAAAGTAGTGTAATGCAGTGAAATTTCATGAAAACTGTCAAATAAAATCCAAGCAAACGTCATACGTCAGATTTCAAAGAGAAAGCAGAAAACAAATTAATTACGCTATTGGATTAATATTTCTTTTTTAATCTTCTACTTACTTTCGTCCACATTTAACTTTTTGTTGGGAGAATACCGAACTACCAGAGATCGCCCTTTACTCCAAGTTAGCTCTTATGCATTATTAAAAATAATTCTACTGTAACAAAATATAATGGAATAATGACATGTATGTGTATGTGTATTCAGAAACCTGCACCAACAGGTAGTGTTGTATGAGACTTTAAATAAGCTTTTATTTTAAAATAAAATAAAATCATATAAAAAATTAAATATGAGTGATTAATAGTTATATTAAAATTATTTTATTTTGAATGTTTGTAACTTTACCAAAAATCTGATGGAGAAACGTCAAAACTTATTTGAATGATAAATTAATAAATAATAAAGTCACTATTTATTTACTGTGTAAACTACCGAAAGTATCATAAAGCACCTTATAAAATGTTTTCCGCTGTCGGCTGAATGCATTCATTTAATTTATCAAATTACTGTCACTTTTTGACACTCAGTTGTCAGGCAAAAACGGCAACCGTCGAGAAGAAAGACGAAGACCAAACGAAAAACAATTTCACAAGATTTTCCTAAAATATTTCAAAATTATCTCAAAACATGGATACTGTAAGTCAAAACTAAACAAGTTCTCATTCTAAAAGAATCCTTAACAATTTATAATCTAGGAACTTCGTGGAAAAATTGAATCCTGCTGTAACACAGCTGAAGAATTCACAAAACTTTACTACAAAAGTTTCGACAAAAGCCGACATGTGAGTATTTTTTTAAGAAAATGTGTTCCTTTTCGTATATTTAAGGTTTATTTTTATAACCAGCAAATGAATCGCCTCTACCTTGACACTGGAGTCTTTGTTTGGAATGGCAGTGGGGCAATAGGCAAGGACAACATACAAAAACTTCAAATTGAACTGCCATCGTCCGAGCACAATCTGTACACCTTGGACGCTCAACCGATTATCGATGATGCTGTTGCTGGACAACTAACGTATGCCATCCAAACTGGAGGAACCGTCAAGTACATGGATAATCCAGTCAAACAATTCCAACAGACATTCATCATCACTGCCCAAGGTGACAAATGGAAAATTGCAAGCGACAGTTATCGCCTGCAAGATGCTATCGCAACTGCGGATAAATGATTTAAATACCAAAGTACACCTGTTTTGTTTTTATTTATTTATTTAATTCTACATAAGTTGTGGTTCCTTATTCGGTCTTGGGCTTCTTAGCATCTGGTTCCTCAGAGAAAATTGGCTTTGGCTGCGTTTTGTTGTACGCCGGAGCAACCCAGTAGGGGTTCTCTGCTGCGTCCTTGGCATACTTCAAAATGGCTTCACGGGGATCCTGATCATCGTCGACTCTCTTGCTCAAACCTAGATTCCTAATGACATAGGAACTTAGCGTGCCGCCTGAAGAAGCAACGCGACCACCCTGACCGGAGGTGATTGGCAAATCTGGTCGCTTCGATTTGACGGGATCGAGGCGATCCTTCTCCAGCTTCTTGCGACTGGACTTGGATTTCTCCTGTCGGAACATTGGCAATGCATGTGGGGTGATAATCTGTGTGACGCCAATCATCTCGGTGTGCTTCTTCTTGCGGTAAGTCTTCACCACGCAGAGTTTGGCTCCTCGGAAGCTCCTTCTTTCGTCGTAGTAACACTTGACCACCCCATTTCCGCAGCCTACGAAAATCTGATTCAGCTTCGGATGCCATAGAGTCTTGATTATGTGGGACGTGGTAACGGGAATACTTTTCACGCTCTGGAACGTCTGAGTATCAAAGAAATGAAGATTCGCCTCGTTCTGGCCTTTGGGGAGCGATTCACCAGTGACCAGCATTCGGTCGTCCGGGCTAAAGCAACAGTCGGTGGTGTCGTAGCGGGAGAACAACCCCTCCCAGGCGTGAAGGCATTTCTTGAGCGAACGCAGATCCCACAGCTTCATAGTTTCGTCACATGATCGAGTGGCAATCTGGTGACCGAGATATGAGAACACAATCGAGGATATCTCGCTTCCTTTCTGGTGTGCGTTCCTCGCGCAATGTGTGGTATTGACAAACATCTTGCGTGTGTCCCAGGTTTGGATGGATCCATCGACACAGCCAGCGGCAATGAGCGTCGCATCTCTGTTATAAGTGCATGAAGATGGAATGGTCTTGAGTCCGCCTTGAGCTCGAGTCTTGATGACGATTTTTTGTTCTTTGGATCGGAAATTGTTCCAGATCCGAAGTGTGGCATCCATGGAACTCGTGAGGAACTCTTCACGAGTAAACGGGTGCCAGCAGCCGGCTGTCAATTGGGCTGTGTGTCCTTTTGTTTTGGTCATGTCGGTGATGTATTGGTCGCCTTTGACGCACTCCATTTTTTCGAAGCCGTCGCGATCGAGGATCTTGGCCTGTGAGTTTCCGGACACCACCAAAATCATATCTCCCGTGACGGAGTAGTGCAGAGCACGAATGGGGTAGTTTTCGCAAGGCTGTATTGTACGGAAGCTCCTCATCGACGAATCCATTCCGGCGAAGTCCCAGAAGCACATGTCGTAGTCGATCGATCCAGAGACCACACGTCCACCGGAGGGGTCTCCGGCCAGCGCGAGAACGGCTTTAGTGCCGTGTTGCATCTGCACTTCGTGCGTGTCCGGGATTTTGTTCTCGAGGTTGTCGTCCTCGTCCTCAGAATCATCGTCATCTTCTTCCCCATCTGATGTGGGTTTTTGTTTGGTCGAATCAGTCGGAGGAAGAGGGCCAATGGTGTCATTGTCATCATCGTTGTTGCCATCTTGGCTCTTATCATCGCTGGCGTCGGGTTTAGCCGAGGCACTTTTGCGTGCTCTCTCAATCTCCGCCTAAAAATTAAATTGAAAGAATTGAGAGTAAACTAAATTTGAAACTATCACTGGGAAGTTACTTACATTGATGTCAAATGTCTTGGCTTTCCGACCAAATCCAGAAATGCCCATAACGTCTTTTAAATGCTGCGACTCTAGATCATCGGTAACGTTCTCGATGTTCCGTTGCATTTCATCTTTGCCGATCTTTTTGAAGCCACCTGAAAGGGAAAAGGCAACAATTTTTGGTCCATTTTGTTGGGTTTGGGTCGTTTGTGGGGTTTCGCTCATCGCTCATGTTCAGAGAATCTTCTAAATTCAACTTTATGATTGGTCTTTTTGTATGTACCTTGAATTGTTGCTGATTGGTCATTTTCAGTTTGGTTTGTTGAGGAAGGTTGTGCTTTGTTGAGATTTAAGTTTATCTTGCCAAAAGATATTTTAGGGCGATTCATGATTGGACTTTTAATTTGCTTTTCACACAAATAATAACATTTCCAAAAACGATGGAATATTCTTGGGTCTTCTTTTTATTTTGAAGAAATGTTGGTTGTTGGTTGTTTTTGATTTCGATTTGATGAGGATGACAGAGCTGGATTTGTCATTTGAATTTGAGCCGCTGTATTGGTTTTGGTGAAAATACACGAAAAGCTTTTTTTTATGGGTTTACATTATGCACTAAATTTATGAAAACTAAAACGATCTCCGGTGGCCATCAAGATAAAAACCAACAAACGATATTCAATTTTGTTTTAAATATGGTGCAACGATTTTAGAGTGTTTGAGGTTTAAAGGTAAAATTGAGGAATGTTGCCTAGTTCTTTTTCTCGTCAGAATTCAAATTATTTTGTACGTATATCATGATCTAATAGAAAATTAGAAAATACTAATCTATCAAATAACATTCTGTCAAAATTTATGTATCTCGTAATATATGAACCAAGAAATGCATCAGTGCGCTAAATTTTGACAGCTCAATAAAGTTTACTATGAAACAAGAAAATTTTGTATGGAATTTAAATTTAAGCTTGAGCTGTACCATGCTTAATTGCTAAGCCAGAATCATGCGTTCAGCTGTGCCGACTTTGACAATATTGAACAGAAATAATTGACTCTTATAAGGCAATCTAAAATGCTACCTCAAGCTTTGTGCTCGCTTTAGATCGTAAATATCGTAAGCTCGAGCCCAACGCCCAAATAGATCTATTTTCTATTTTATCGCACTTTGACAGATATGACAACTGTATAGCAACAGTATCTTTACTTCTGTTGTTTAATTTATAAAAATATAAGAAATAAATAAATAATCAAAAACAAAATGTAAATTCTTAGGTCTCACTTTATGGCACATGATATCGTAAAATTTAGTAAATTCGCCAAGAAGCATGTCAAAAGACTAAAAGTTTATATCTGCAAAATGCAAACAAATTAAAATTCATTTAATTTAAATAAATTTAATAAATTTAAATGAAAACTTTATTTTTAATTTGAGTCTGTTACTTCAATTATTAATGTCTGTAGTTTTCGCTGCAAGTTCCAAGTTCTGTGAATCTTAAATTTTGTATATTTTTAACTATGTATAAATATAATTATAACTATAAGGTCCTATTCCTCAAGCATGGATCAATGATGTGCAATGGGTGCTTCATTTCGTTTAAAACTTGTTTTGAAGAAAACATAAATGTTTTGGCTAAACATCAACTCTCACTTTGGAAGTAAGTAATTAATAATTTTTAACGTTGTTTAGCTTAAAGTGACTCATTTATTTCCGGGGGAGGTATAAAATTTACATTCTGTCAAAATTTAAATCGGGTAATAGATGTCAATGTAAAATATGATTTAAAAAGAAACCACTAAATGGCCCACCACATTTGTTTATTGAGATCCAATGTATTTTAGATATTGCCGCACCTTTATGAGACGAACGATTTAGTCAATGACTGATGGGCTTACCTATGCATTTCAAATCAAACCGTTTAAAATAACCTTTCATGGGATGTTAAAAAAAAACAACATTTTACTATAGGATTTGTATCAGATAAAGTACGAAATAGAGAAAACTGTCACATTATTATGTAGGCTCTAAACAGCGTCTAAATGCGTTAAGAGGCATTTTAACTAACTTTCTACGCAGCAACTTTTATGAATACAACAGCTACATTTTGTTCGATTTCACAAGCATAGAGGAAATATATTATCTAGAGTCCCGACTGGTACCCGTCCTACCTGAAACACCCTCAAATTTTATTCGAGGTGAACTCTCTCAAATTCGAGGTGAACTCTCTCAAATTCACTATCGGTGAATACATGTGAGTGGGGAAAAAAAAAAACAAAATGAAGGATTGGGCTAAAATAGAAACTTATGGAATTTTTGTGACCTGTCAAAAATGACAATCAATTTTGCAAAACAAAACAATGGATTTCGGATTTGAAGAGTAAGTTTTTGTTAATTGTTTTGATATTTAATATAATTTGATATTTTTCAGACCAAAATTCCTCATAATGAAGAAAGTATATACAAGTTCACTTCATTAAATAAAAAGTAAGTCAAATTGCAGTGAAGGAGGTGCAACAATAATCGATTCATTTTATAGTCTGTGTTTTCATTTTAGATGCTGCCAATAAAATACCATAATGCAGGAAGCAATTTCCCTAAAGAAATCTGGAAGACAAAGCAAACAAGGCGCTGCTTTGCAGGCAGGTTTTTATATATTATATTTCTCTGCCCATTGTGTTTGTATGTATGTATATCTCAACGGCATAGCTCCCGCAGGCGTTGACGGTGGAAGTGTCACCATCTCTACCAATAGTCAAACGCATTCAATGCAACAAAACCAGCAGCAACAACACCACCAAGTCAATGATGCAAGTGGAAGTTTTGCCGTGCAACTGCCAACTCGGCCTATTCATCAGCTGCCAAGAAATGAAATGCAAGCGGCTCAAAAAAAACGACGCAACAGCGCGCGGAGAACAATTGTGTAAGTACGAATCGAATCATTCCTATCGTAGTCAACTCGCTTAATCTTCATCTTCTAGGTGTAAAGAGTACTACAAGTCGGTAGTTCTGCAAGAGAAGCAAGAAAAACAAGAATACAATCGCAGGAAGACACCAAAAAATGTCCAACCTTGACTGTAAATTAAGTGAATTCAAATATTAATTCTAAAACTAATCCATTCATTTTGCTCCTAAGGATCGCACTGGCTTAACGGTGGCAATCATTCGGAGGCAAATGGGCTGGCCCGACAAGAATCCCCCAAAGGCCAAACAGATTTAGATCAGCAGCATCGACAGCTACTGGCGATGTCGGCGAGTTTAATCCATCGATTTTCACACAGAAAATCAACATCAAAAACAGTAAGTCATCTTCCATTTGAGATTTCCTTATATAATGAAAATTAATTTCTTTATAGGTAGTCACAACAATTAAGTGTGAACAACCTCTATCCGCAGCGGAAGTGTTTGTGGGTCAAGCGATCTCTGCGTTGTCGACAATGCGAACACAATGCCATCAAGCCGGAGTACCATTCAGGGTCGATCAAGTATCGCATTCAATTGTTCGCTAGCTATCATGTGCCCGATGTTCTGCTTGTGCGTTGTGAAAAGCCACTGAAGCCTGGCACGTCCACTCAATCGATCCTCAGGATAACTAACCCAACTATGCACGATATGACCACAACCATTATGGAGCTGCCAACCAAGGAAGAGGAACGACTTAATAAGCCAAAATTTTTCAATCTATGTTATATTATAAAGTTGTAATTTTTTTTTCAAAAGTGTATGTAATTTAGTATAATTTTGTTTTAGATTTAACGCTATTAATGTATTTTCACTTAAAAAACAAAAACTGGGATTTTAAAATGTAACCTCTTAGTTTTTGAGTAAATAAAAAAATATTAAATGTATGTACTTTTTCCAAGAAAAACACTTCTTTTTGGTTTTCCCAAATTTGATTTGCTCAGGTCAATAATTGTAGTGGATTATACCTTTTTTAATTTTTTATTTCGTTTTTAGCAAATAATAATAAAAAACAAATAAGCTGTGGGTTTTATTTTTTATTGAGACATACATATGTTCAATTTAACAAAATTAATAACTTAGTATTTTTAATCATATTCTTCTTATGTTTTGGTTCATCACGTTCGTATGTATTCCTTTGTGATGTCATGTGGTCAACAGCATTAGTCTTTTAATTTTGCCTCAGAGTGCGAAGTTTAAATTCCGTTGAGTCTGATAACACTGGCAATGGTGAGCCATCTTCGTTGGTCATGAGTTGCTGATCAGCCAGCTGTAAAAGATTGCCAGATTGCTCCATTTCCTGGAAGTCACCCTGTTCATGTTGCTGATCGGCGGCCGTGAGCAGCTGCGTTTGCAGGACGCCCGATTGCATTGTTGCGACTTGATGGTGTTGCTCTTCGTGGATCTCCGTTCCTTCTACCTGTCCAAGCTGCAGGAGCTGTATGGACGAGGAAGAAGAAGAAACAATCTCTCACCTGCCCTGCTCTTTCACTAAGACGCAAACTTCATCTGGGAGAATACTCTTTTGATGATCCCAGTGAACTAGCAAAAAAGGATATCAGATATCTCCTTCGCTTTATAAAAAGCTCAAAATGGTTCGACTATTGGGAGGTATTTCTCTAGATTCATGTGGTATCGGGCCTTTTCTTCTGGCCTAAGTGTGTGGTTTTTGTATCCGCAGCCACTTTAACCTAACCTAACCTAACCTGTCCAAGTATTTTACCTTAAAAAAAGAAAAACATTGAAGAAATATTTTTAGACATTTTTTTTAAACCCTTACCAGTGATAGGGCACAAGGCTTGCTGCTGGTGTTCCTCATGGTTAAATGACGAAACATCCATCACCGCCGTCTTCACCTGAGACTGCTTCTGTTTTGGCGTCCCGACATGTCGCATGGGTGGCGCAATTTGTTGGACTTATCTGAACCTGTGATTGGTGCCGGGCAAGGACTTGTTGTTGTTTTGAAGTAGTTTCTTTCGACATATCTTTCTTTGTCACTTTCAAGTCACCAGATTTCGAGAGTTGCACAATCTTTTGCTCTGGAGTTTGAGTTCGTGCAACTGCTGATTGTTGTTGTTGTTGCTGTTGCTGGTGTTGTTGTATGTTTCCATCAGGTGCTACCTTGCCTCGAGGAATAATCATTTTTCCAGACGTTGGCGATGTCTGTTGAATGCCTGGCGATTGGGATTTTCTTTGAGCAATGGTCGCCGTTCGTGGTTGACTTTGGAGGACACGAGTATTTGTCTGCACTGTTTTGGGGGTTCCCGCTTGAATTCTGGTCTGTTGCTGCTGTTGCTGTTGATGATACGTTGCCGATGGGGCCGTAAGTGCAATTGTGGTTTGACTATTGATAAGTCGTGGACTCGAGCTTCTAGCCATGTTCGATTGGCTGCGTTTATTCTCGTTGGCGTTTGAAGTCAAGGATGCAGCAACTTCGCTACCCATTTTGTTTCTCCCTTTGAAACAACGCGAAAGTGAGCTTCAGTTTTTGGTGAAGCCTTAAGAAAGAAAAAATATGCTTTAAGTTTGATGAAACCATCAAAAAATTAAAGTTTAAAGTTACTTACATTCGTTGATGTTGTCCCATTGAAGCCAGCCTTTTTGACAACTCCAGAAGTGTTGGTGTCTTGAGTGATGATCACATCAGCTGAAAACGGTTCCGTTGCGCTTGTGTTCTTCATGCTTCCATTGACTTTGATTATTTTCGACTGCAAGGAAATCAATTAGAACAAAAACCCTTGAAATAAAATGCTCTAAGAACTAACCTCAACAGCACGCTCATTTTTCGTCTCAACCCTCACCGAGACAGTGTCGCCGTTTTTCATTCTTTTCACCGTGTGCGACGGAATGAGTCCTCCTCCAAGTCTTCGTCACCAATCATCGCCGAGTCATCGAAATCACTATCGTCCAGCTTCCTCTTCAAAGCAGGAATGCTTTCAGGTCCGAAATTACTTGTTTGTAAGACGGGATGTGCCGCTTGCATGGGCAGTGGGGTGTTTGTCTGTACATTTGCTACACCACTTGCTGGGGCATTATTTTCGACTGGTTCATCCGCACACCACTGTTTGACTTGATCGATAGCCTTGTTTTTGGACGTTCTCGACAACCGACTTGAATCACTTCCGGGCGATGATAAATTCATTTTGGTCGTCTCTTCTATTTTATTTGGATCCTTTATGACATCTTTCTTCAAGTCCACCACTTTGATGGCGGCAGCGAGGCTGGCTGCCTGTTGCTTCGCTTGTTGTGCGGCTCTTTGCTCTTTCTGACGGGCAAGTTGTTTTTGGAAGGTTTCATAAATTTGTGGAACATTTTCTAAGTGAACCTGCGGTTCCCAAGTATTGTGCTCATGCGAACACGATTCCCACTTGACCAAGTACTCGTGCATTTTTCTCCGGGGATTAAAACGTATTGCGACAATTTTCTCAACGATTTCATCTTCTGTTTCTCCATTTGCATTGGGAATGGTTCGCTTGGCACGACGACTACTATTGGGGAGGTAAAAATATATTTAATGCTTAAATCAAATGGATGACTAAGTTATACTTACATTAAAGGTGCACGTTGTATGGGTGTACTGGTGACCAATTTACTCGGGATCTGCTGAACTGGCAGTGGTGGTTTTTTCACAACCGCATTCTGAATCGGCGAGAGATCATTGGCTTCTTCTTCGTGTTGTTTTGTTGCTATTATCGGGACTTTGGTGTTGGTTAGAATTTGTTTGGCTTGTGAAATTTGTGGTTCTAGGAAAATAAAAAGACAAAATAACATCAACTTACTTTGTATTTCAAAAGATTTCTTTTATGAACAAACTTTTAGCTTCCGTAGATGGATTCGAAGCATTATCAACGACGGTTTTTGTTATTTTAACTGGCATCTCTTGAAGCCCCCCATGACCCATCTTAGCAAAGGATTGTATCGTTTTTCCAGCTACAATCCATGTCTCACGAATACTTTCTTCCATTTTAACCCATGTTTGATAAAGTGCCCATGAATTTTGTTGATTATTACTGCCGCTGTTCAGATTACTGTTGAAGCTACTATTGTTGCTGCTGTTGTGGTTATCTTTGTTATTTATTTGGGTGGCTTACCCAAACAAAAAATACTTCAATTGATGGTTCATCATAATCAATTATCCAGAATAAATACGTCTGCGTTGCTGGCTTCCTTCTCGGGAGATTCCACTTTACCTGTTGCAACATTCTCCTTGGTTTCTTCTTTATCTGAGGATTAAATTAGGTGCAAATTCATTATATATTTTTATTTCAATAAATTAATATTTTGTATTTAAATTGTCTTACCTTCATTTGCATTACTGGGAATTAATTTTGTTTTGTTTACATTTTCGTAGAACTGTCAAAATACTCACCTCGCTGTTAATCTGTCAAAACTGGGTTAAACTCAAATTAGGCCACTTTCGCATTGCAGTTCTATGGTGCGCCTATACTTTCTGCATGATTTTTTTTGTTTTTAGCGAAACTTTTCATAAAAATCATAGAATTTGTTTGCCAATAGCAGTCAAATATTATTTTTAGCACAGTTTTCACTGAAAAGAAGTTGCATAATTCATTTTTCTTAAAATATTGCAATAATTTTTCAATTTTTGAATTCAACGGATTTCTTTTTTGAACGGCTGAGTTCACCTCACATTGTTTTCCCCCTAACTGTGCATACTGAGCCCAAAAGCCCATAACAACTACATAGAATCTGGATTTTCCCATAAGAAATGCACGGGACAACTAACATTTGCTTATGCTAATGGGCAAAATTTGCTCAATTTAGTTTGTAGGCCGAAAGAGAGCAAACCCATTAAGTCGGGACTCTAGATAATATATTTCCTCTATGTTCACAAGTCAGAGGAATAAAAGTGCATTTTTTTCGTTACAAAAAACGTGCACAGAAACTCCAAGTAAGGAAACAGACCTTTTATAAATGGAAACCGGAAAAAAGCTTTTAAGAGCTTTTCTACTGCTTCTCCAACATGTTTGTTTGAAAAGCAAATGCAAACGATAAAATCCAAAATTCCAAAACCACAAAACGTAGCCAGACTTAAAATCGTGCAGTCGTGTCCAAAAAAATCTTATAAGAACAAAAAAGAACTTCTCAGATTTTTTTCCTACTAATCAAATTTAATAAATAAATTGATAAGATTCAATAAAATTATAAAAATCACTAACAATGGCAGATGAACAGCCAAATCTCGTCGCAGGTCATCCTCCAGCAGGTAAAATATATATTATTATTTCTTTTTTACAAAAATAAAAACAAATTTCACATCACATTGGTGGAGTCATATTTCTCGTCGTGCGACGCGTCGTTGTCGGTTTGAATTCGAAGTTCCAAGAACACTCACGGCCAACGATGGAGAAAACCGACTGCACGACGCAATAAAATTGGAATTGGTCAATTTGTATGCAGGTGTGAGAATTCCATAACAAAAAGTGGCGTCATCGAATTACCCTTTATTTGTCTTCTATTTTAAAGTTCTACCTAAATTTAAATACATTGGAGGTCGTGAATGGTGTCTTTAAGTACACACCTTTGATCTATTTTAGATCTGGATATTTCTATACACTTTGATACACACCACCATCCTCCCACTAACTAACTAAACCTTCGTATGCTCGAATTATTGTTCTCCATAAACTATTTTTGGATACATCTGATATAATACCTAGTTGTTCCCGATTGGGGTCCTAATAATTTGATTCGTCCATCTCCTATGCAGTTTAAGGTTGTTGACATTTGTGTAGGTACTTGCATAGAATTCCATTAGACACTAGACAGAAGACGGATAGGGATTCATAGAATTCAGAAGCTTAACCGGTTACAGATAGAAGTTGGGCCCCAGAAAAACAAGCAATTAAACAGTCTCTCATAGTCATAATCATAAGTAACCTGTTCAGGAATAATATTTTATTTTGTTCTTTTTCTCCAATTTATTTATGATATCAAACAAAAAACAACTATCGATTTTTAATCTTTTTAGATTAAACTTCTTTGTTCTGCTTTTGCTTTTAAATTAAAATAATAAAATGATACTTTTTGTGAATAACAACACATTTTTTGATTTTTTGTGTGTGGAATCTATTTTTGTTGTTATAAAAAAACAATTTCTGTTTCCCGCAGCTTTGTAAACAAGATAAAAAACGAATGTCTCAAATATGGTTTGTTTCTCTCGACATAATTATGTAGGTATAAATGGATAAGTAGGTAGGTTAGGTACGTGCTTTTATTTAGTTGTGTTAGTTCTTTTTATTTCTTTTTGTTTTTTTTTATGTTATGTTCTTAGGAAGGTGTGACTTTTTTGCCGGAAAATTTTCCATTGGCAATTAAAATAGTTTAATCAAATTGATCAAGTTTAATCTGTATGATTATTTAATGTGAAGAATATCTTTTTTGACTGCATTGCCACGCTTACCAATGATTGATTAAATCAAAGTTGAAATTGATCGAAGTTGCTCGTTCTTTTTTTTTTTTATTGTTGATAAGAATAAAAGATTGATAAGAAACTGAACTAAAAATGTTAAACATCAATGATTAAAAAGAGCAACTCTGATTTTTAATAGCCATGATGTTTTAATTTAGAAACTTTTATGAACGGAAATGCATTTTTTTAACAACGATGTTAATAAATTTCCCATACTAAAGTTTTGTTTTATATATTGTGCACGCCCTCAAGGAGTTCTGAATACCCTTTTAATGAAAAGACATTGCAATAAGTGGAAAATATAGAGCCTGGTAAAGCATTCTACATTCGTGTAGTGTGGCTAAAAATAGAATCTGTACGTCCGAAATTGGGCTCAAGGCTAAACTGTAGAGCATACCAGAAGTATTGCAATTGAAGTGTTTGAGGGTGTTTGAAATGCAACTAGCTATTAAACTAGAGAATTGTTTATAAAAATATCGATAAAACAATGATAGACATGACACCTTTCCGCGCGCCGTGTTCAAGAGAAATAAATGTAAGAGAACGATCGCCTATTATTTTTAGAGCTCTTTTTTTCAATTCTACTCAAAAAACTCAAGTACGTTATTAGGGTGCCAGCCTAAATACGAGAATTGTGCTCGAGTTTTGAACGAATTAAAATTCAATTCTACACGGTTTTTGATTCCCCATTGGGGACAACGCTGTCAAGATAGAATAAGAATAACAGAAGAACAAAAATGCACGACTGGGTCGTACGACCTTCTTCATTTATCCAAAGAGTCTGTTTAAAAATATTTCCTTTATTTTATTATTTAAAAATTTACCTGCAAAAAAGTTTGTTTTCAAAAATTTTAACGCCATTTGGTTTCCCCAAAAAACTTCAATTTTTTCAAAATTTTATATGTCGCAAGTAAAAAGTACAAGTTATCCTCGAGAATAATGGTGACGGCATCCATGTAACTATTTTTAGACGCCCAATATTATTGTACAATTTTTAATATTACAAAATATTATTGAGCGTTTGAGGATAATATTGCAAAGTTGTGCAATATTTTTGAAGAAAATCAAAACCTTTTTGATATGTATTGCACAATATAGAACAATTGAAGAAATATTTGTTCATTTAATTTTGAAATTTAAAGAGTAAAAACCTCCGCGAGTGAAACTGAGGTTGAAAGAACACTTATTTCAGAATGTATCGACGTGTCTGCGACTTTGCCGGCTTTGTGGAATATAAAGACCAAATACTATATATCAAATTTCGAAATAAAATTTTAATATTCATTGATTTTTGAGAAAACTTAAAACGAAATAACGGTTCTCTTGGAGTATCCCTCTGGAGCAATAAAACAATATTTTTTTTTATATTTAAAGAATCCAAATTAAGAATACAAATGTTAGTGAAAATTTAAAAAATCTATCGGTTGTTTTTGAGAAGGTTCGAATTTTTTATTTTATAATTTCGAAATCAATCGACCAAATAGTTTGAGCGGTAGGGGCGAGAACAGAAAGACAGGCGGACGGAATCGGGAGACCCACTTTTTTCGACTTATCTACCATCGTTCTACTTTGAACGTCGAACATGTCGAGTTGTAGAAGCTGAGTAAGGTCAATGATTCTCGAGAATTTTCTACAGATGAGTCCTGAAACTAAAGGACGTTCTTATCCATCTACCTTTCCTAAATCATCACCCCCTCCTACATAAACAAGGCATACAAGCCAACGCTTATGTCACCAACTCCCATCCCACCTCCCACGATGTAATGGCGAAAAAGCTAGACAGCTCTCCTCTCTCCGGTGCTCCTTCCCACCCTAGGTAACCTAGCTCAATTGCTGTTTATCGATCCTTATCATTTCCTTACATATCAGCATGATGTTCTTAACATCAACTAACTGCTTACCCTATCTCTTCCTTCCAACCACCTCTTATCTTTATTGGGCTGGCTGGGGGCCCTTCAAAAAATAGCTCAGTCTCTAACGGAGTATCCGGATACCTGTCGACCTCCGGATTAACTAGCCTTATCTGTATAATGCGAATCTCTGTACAGACGGACCTCTCTTTCTTCGCAACTCGTGGGACCAAGTATGAATATAAACAAAAAAGAAAAAAAATGATCAGACCGGTATCTCTTCAAGACCGGGCGGCAGTTTGGCGCCAAAGCCTAGTGCCGTATCTCCTGCGGCCAACATAGATAAGGGAGTAGTGGCAATCCATGGACCCTCTTCTGCTGTTGGCAGCAACGAGAGTAGGAAGGTAGCGATACCTAATTCCAGTAGTGGCAGGGATTTGAAGAATGGCCCTACCACTACTACTGAGAGCACATCCAGAAATGGAAAGAGAAACTCTCGAAAAGCCTATATAAACAAAGGCGGCAAGCTGCGAGAATCCTGAAGACCTCTGGTGAATCATTGGAAGCTGAAAGGATACCGCAGCAAACCGCTCACGTTGAATGGGCAAACAGTGCTCTTGCTGCAGCAAGGACCGGGAAAGACTTCACGTCTAAATGAGAAAGGTTTCTTGAAGGGGACCATACCGACACCAAAACGGCCTCATGTGCACAACACCAGCACTCCCCTCAATCCCATCAGAAAAAAGATAGCATCACTCAGCATGTTGTCTACACGACACAAGTATCAGCTTTCAACTAAATTATTGTATAAAATGTTGATTGATCATCTTGCCAATAATATTGTGCACCGCTTAATGAAGAAAACAAAAATACTTTTGCTTTTAGTTGTTAACAACGGTTGCTTTAGTTTAATTATTATTAAACCCCGACCGTGCCGAGGCGCTGCCACAAAACGTAGATTACTCGGCCATTTGAAATTTTTCGCATGTTGTTTTTTGTTTGTCAATGAAGTTTAAAATATGTCCAAAGCATGCCTTAAAGTTCTTATGTTTCCGATGTTTCTTTCTGTATAAAATAAAAATCAGGCAATAACACTTTTTCGTTGGGCTCTTGAGGGGATGTCCTCTTGTAGCAATTGCTTATTAAATTTAAAATTTAAAGAATATTTACTTACCATATGTATTCTTTTCATCGAAAACTAACTAAAACCATTAGATACATTTAGGACGCATTTTTGTCACTTCAATTTTGCATTTCATACTTTCAAATAGTTATACAAATCTAACTTTCGGAACATTTAAAAAAAAATGTATTTGATATTTAAAAAAAAAATGTATTTGATATTTAAAAAAAAAATGTATTTGATATTTAAAAAAAAAAATGTATTTGATATTTAAAAAAAAATGCATTTTTTTAGGATTTACTTAAAAAAACATCATTTAATGCCAAATAAATAGGCTAATTTGAATATTTTTCTATTTGGATAGCGTTCTAAAACTAATGAAAACTTCAATTTTTTGTTTCTAGTCAAAGCTGGTGGCATGAGAATTACGCAGCATAAAGCACTCAATACAGAGCGTCCAGCAAAGGATGCCGAAGATTGCACAGGATTGACTGTAAATATCAATATTATTAAATATCAAAATTAACAAAAACAACAGATTTATGTTAATAAAATTAAAATAAATATTTCTTATTGACTTTTAGCAACCTATCAGCGTTAATAGTATGTCTATAAGTGGTGCTCCTGTTAAGGGTAATTCCGATTACTCACCTCAAGCAGCTCAAGTTGCTCATTCTCCAAAGCCCCCAGATAATTTTGCTCTTAAACACTCGATGCAAATTCATCAACCAAGGAAATAGAGAGTTAAATATCAAGTTTATTAACAATATTAAAAATAACAACAACAACAACAACACCAACAACAGAAACAACATCAACAACAACTAAAGCAACAGCAAAAACAAAACATATGAAAGTAAACAATTTAAATATTTTTATACATTAATATTATTGTTCTATTGTTGACAAATAATTATTTGCATTCCTTTAAATGTATTTACTTTGAACATTGTTATAATTATAATAATTATATAATCACCGTAAAATGAAAAAATAAAAATGATAAAATACAAAATATTAACGCATTAAAATTGTCTTAAAACATGAAATAATTAAACGTGACTTTAATAAATATTTTTTTAAATTCAAATTAAAAAAATCATTTTAGTTAATTTGATTTATTCATAAAAAAAAAAATAATAGGAACGTAAAAGCTGATATTTTATTTTTAAAACGCACTCAACTTCAACACATCATCATATTTTTATAGTATTAACAATCAAAACTGCAAGCAACAGTGAAATTGAAACGGATATATTTGAGTCATTAAAAACTGGGTATGTACTTTTATTTTTATTTCAAATTGGGAATATTTCATTTTAAGAATTTCTTTGGCATACCAAAGAATTGCGTTTACTGCGTAACAAAAGAAATAAGGCATGGAAAACTTCAACTTCAAAACTGTCTCTGAACTTCTCTTTTTATGTTGAACTCTTTAATGAATTTAAGTCTATTTTAATTTTGTGTATGGTAGTTATGTTAGTGATAAGGGCATCTCTTTGAAAGAGAAACCTAAAAAGTTTTGGAAACTTGTAAACTTAAAGAAAAAATCAGATGGCTTCACTTTTAAGAATAAAACTGTTGATATCCTTAACGCTTTCGCAACCAATTTCCGTAAGTCATTTGTTAATAGCCCTGAAGTAGTTGATGAAGTATATTTTTATAATCTGTACTCCTTTTCGCAAACTAGATGTAGTCATGTCCCTTTGCTAATAACTGCTCAGCCGGTCTCGATGGTATTCCCCCGATAGTATTAAAAAGTGTAGTAATGCTTTAGTTTAACCCCTTACGTTCATATTAAAACTTTTTAAAAACAGGCAAATTTCTCATTATACGGAAAAAGTAATTTGTCACACCAATTTAAAAAAAAGGTATCAAGGCGGATGACTTCTGTAGAAGCTGCATGGACGAGGAGGAAGAGGAAACAGTCCAACACCTTCTATGTCCATGTCCAGCACTCTCCATTAGAAGGAATAACTGTCTCGGTAATCCCTTCTTCGATAATACCAGTGAACTGGCAACGATCGACACAAAATGTCTCTCTAACTTCATTAAAAATACAAAATGGTTTGTTTAAGTTCATTACTCTCCCATGAGTAACCTCATTAGTGGTATCACAATGGACCCTTGAGGTTTGGGTGAGTCAACTACATCTGGACAGCCACTCCAACCTAACCTAATCTATCAAGGCGGATATAACACTGCAGACCCATTGCAAAGCTTTCTTGCATTCCTAAATTGTTTGTGAAAGTGTAGCATTTTTTAGTAAGAATCTCAGTTGCGAACAGTAACATGGTTTTGTAAAAAAAAAAGATCAAGCGTTACAAATCTCCTCACATTTGAAGTTGACTCTGTATACACTGAATTATTTCATTTTTACTTAAAGCTCTTGGTTTTCCACCATTTTTCTTAGCTTGGATCAAACCATTTTTTTGAAAACAGATCCTATGAAGTAAAATTTAGAAAATATCATTGAAAATCTTTTGTTGCTCAATCTGGTGTTGCCCAGGGAAGCCATCTTGGCCCTTTTCTGTTCATCATGTCTATTAACGACGTTACGTCGACGGTTAGCATTTTTTTAAGATTTATGTGAAGCAAAATTTGTGAATAGACAAAATTTAAAAAATACGCATTCTCTAAGGCACTCGCAAGACATTCCTAAAAATTTTGTTTTTTCTACCTTCTAATCCCCTTTATACAAATCTGGGGTGGAATCGGCTAAGGTGATTGTTGATTGTTGACAGTCAAAATAATCGAATTTGATCTGTGTAAGGTGATAGTCAAATTGATACCTAAAAAGCTGTCACTAAAAAAATTTGATAGTCGTTTTCCTACAAACATGTCGTTTCTGAGTAGGGCTACCAGACGCTTACAAAAAACGAATGGAAAATTTTGTCAGTTACCTTTTTTAGGTACAAAAACACATTCTTGTGACGGTCAAAGCTTACGACATTCGAAAAAGCATAAGAAAATTAAATATGTTATTAAAACACAGACAATTTAATACTTTTATTTAGATATTTTAAAGAAATCGTTTTAAAATTTCACCATGGCAACAATGAATTGTGACAATTATATTCTGAAATTGTTCAATCGAATTGAATTGAATTGAATCAGCTTACACAGACGGGAAACTCGGTGATAGTCGATTTGACTATCAAAAATTTGATAGTCAATTATCACTTTAGCCGATTCCACCCCTGTCTATTTAATCTTTGATGCAATCGATATAATTTACATGTAAAATTTAAGTATCTCATTGATATAATTCACAGTATTTTGTTCGTTAACATTCTCATCACATCAAAGTCTTTTGTAATTCAATTGCCCTACTGAGCTTCGGTGGTCCGGGGTGCAAGCTTCAAACTTGTAGTCGATTAACGTCGAAGTGGTTCGATTCCACCTGTAGGGCGAAATATATAGGATTTTTCTTTCACATAATGTATATGAATTACCAACTTCATTTTTATTGTGAATAATATTTGTATTTTAATAAGTAGCGGTAAGTTGGAACTAATAAAATGAAGTACCTACATAGATAATTTGTGGACCAAATCTAATTTGAGTAGAAACAATAATAAAGGGTGTCCAGCATTGTTCAAATTTAAATTGCGGTTATCGAAATACTAGTTATTTGAGGTAAGCAGGAGGGGTATCATTCAAACGCAGAATTTGCAGAAATTTTTATTTGTACGTGAGCGTCGCGCTTCTTGTACTTATTTCAATAATATTCCAAGACTAAGTGATGGGCTGACTATGGAAGAATCTTTCGTAAGAGCAATGCTGGGACGTTTTCGGACAGCACGCTTGAATTAATTTTATTCAGTGACGAAGGATCATTTCCATATTGATGAATATGTTAACAAACTAAACTAGAGAACGTTTACATTGTTTTAAAAATAATAGTTTGGTGTGACATTTCAGAGTGCGGGGTAATTGGGCCTTAATTTTTTTAACCATGGTATTTTATTTTGTATTTGTATTTATTTTAATTTGTTTAACAATATACAACAAGATAATGAATCTTTTAGATGTATTTAAATGAACAATTACCAGGTTTACATGTTTGACTAATACTTAAAATAGAAATATTACAGTAGAATTTAGATTTACTTATTTTTAAATATAAGTTAAATAAAAGACAATGTAAATTAAACATTAAAACAAGAAAAAAAAAGCTAAGTTTTATTTTAAATTAGTTTAATGAAGCTGAGAAAAACAAAGATACCTTTCCCCTGAACAGAGTTGATGAGGTTAATGTCTGCAATTCGACTGGTAGACTATTCCACAGTCGAACAACGGACACGAAGAATGATCTCTCTGCAATCGTATGTGTGTAGCGCGGCAATATTATTTTCAGGCCTCTCCTTGATTGGGCGAAGCGAAGTAGTTCTTCTAAGTAGCTCGGACTATTTTTATGAATTACGTTGTGAAGTAAAATCACATTCTTATGTTTAAGATAGTTTTCAAGGCTTAAGCCTAGAAGTGAGGTTTGAATATTGGAAACACTAACGAATCGCGGAATGGTGAAGTGAAACAGCCAATGCTCCGGTGTATTGCTATATGATTGACAAGTTTCTGTTACAGCAATTGCAGCCTTATTCATGGTATACAACAATCGCACCCAATTTTAAAAAGGGGAGCGCCACTCCGTTAGGGATGGAAAAGCTAATCACAATTTTTCTGAATAAATTCATCAGCAAGTACGGAGACATTCCATGGACGCCTT
This sequence comes from Eupeodes luniger, assembly GCA_951509635.1. NCBI lineage: Eukaryota > Metazoa > Arthropoda > Insecta > Diptera > Syrphidae > Eupeodes > Eupeodes luniger. Next base: position 62,489,866 of record OX608073.1, on the reverse strand, counting down.
GATCGCCAGAATCACATATTCACATCTTGCAATTTGTTTTTATGTGGATACTTTCAATCAAAGGTTTACAATAACAATCCCGGCCCTGCAGGAAAATATTCGCTATAAAATTCAAAGTATTACTCCAATGTTTACCGCAAGGGCGGATCCAGACTTTTCATCAGGGGGGGGTCACACACTTAGATGAGTTTTTACTCACCGCTTAAAAATTTTCTTTAATGTTTTGTAAATTTAATAATTGCTAAAATGACAACTTTAGTTATCAAATTATTTTAGAACACTGTTGTTCAGCAAGGTATGGTCTAACTATTTAATTTGGATGACTCCCTTCATATGAAAGCATTCCAAGATTCCAACAATTTTCTAAATATGCCATATTTAAGAGCTAAAACACAATAGTTTAGAGGGTTTTTGGTGCATTTCACGCAGAAAGCTTTTATATCAATAGATATGAAACGTTTATTATGTTTTTCACTTAGCCATTAGTTTAACAAAAGTGTCACTTGATTTTTTTTGGCACATATGTATTATTGAAATTCGTGTTTAAATCTCAGTTCTAGAGCATCCAAAGCAAATTCACTTCAAAAGTAGATTTATTTACTTTTTAAGATCTTTTAAGATCTCTTGTATTCAATAGAAAACCAATTTTGAAAGAAATAAAATGCACGACGCCAGAACTTGCTAATTTCTTCCAAAAAGTCTGTTTAAAAATATTTCCTATATTTTAAGATTTAAAAATGTACCTGCAAAATAAGTTTTTCTTAAAAATTTGCATGCCATTTTATTTGTCAAAATTTAAATGCCATTTTATTTGTCAAAAAACCTAGACTAACTTATTTTTTTTTTTAAATCATTTTAAATTTTAAATTTTGTCTTAAAAATATTTTTGGTAAGCACTAAGTAAAGAGCTTATAAATATATGTACATTTTACATTTAAATTTCGTCAAAAAATGTTGTCCCCTTTCTGAGATATCGAGTTTTGTAAACAAAATTAGTATTTTTTTAAAAATAAAAAAAAAATACATTTTTTATCATAAAAAATCATTATCAATTTAATCATTTGATCATTGACAAGAGCTTGCACGGAAAGAGAAGAATTTTGAAATCGGTCCATTAGTTCTTGAGAAAACTTAAAAACAAAATAAAGGTGGTTTGAGGGTTACCCTTCTGGAGCAATACGAAAATATGTTTTTCTTGTAGAAATAAGCCAAATTAAGAACACACAATTTAGAGAAAGTTTTAGAAAAATCACATGTTTGAACCAAAAAATTTGTATGTGGACTGCTGTTATTTTTCGTATTAATAAAATGAAAAAAAAACGCCTTACACTAATCGGCTGAAAATCTTAATTTCAATCAACACAATTGTTTGGACTGTAGGGGCCAGGAAAGACAGACAGACGGAAGGAATCGGAGTACCCACTTTTTCGAGATCTCTACCGTCGTAATGTCATATTTGATTAAAAGCTCTAGTTTGAAATTGTTTACTAATGCAAAACTTGCTATATAGTTCCTATATGTCGCAAGTAAAAATCACTTCAATAATCACTATTTATGTGTGTCAAAAAAATGTAATAATAAAATTGAAGGCTAGTTTAAGGAATTAAAAGGCAACTTAATATAAAATTGATGATCTCTTATTCAAGGTTTCTTTTTAAGAACCTGAATATTTGCTCTTTCTCTTAGAAACAATTTTTATGAAAATAATTTAAAGCATGACTAAAGTTTTTTCATATTGGCTGCGTTCAATCTCGTGTTGGATAGGGTATCTTGGATAGGTGGATTCTTAGATACCTTGTTGAACGAGTTGGATAGCTGTATTGAGATAGCTGTCAAAAAATAAAAACAACTTTCAGCTGTTCACAAAACGCAGAGAAACATTTAAGCTTCGAAGTCAAAATTGTTGTAAGATAAAAAGATTACCTTCTAAAATTCGGAGGCAAATAGCTTCTTCATCGTCTATTATGTACAGAACATCCTCAAAAACAACTTCAACTAACATTTTGTATATTTTTGTTTACCAACAAATACAAAAAGCTGAAATCAATTTTCAAGTTTCTTGAAATTCAATGTTCTGTCAGATACCTACGTACCCCAGAAATTCTTGGATACCTTTGGATTCCTTTTTTGACATCTCAGCTGTTTTTGATCAGCTGTTATTTTACACGTAAAACACTAACAAAAAGGTATCCGGATACCCTATCTGTCTAAGATTGAACGCAGCCATTCTAAATTGAGTAAAAACAAAAGTTTTAGTTGTTTTTGACAGCAAACCACTTTTTCGTGAATGCCGTTAAATTACTAATAAATCTTTAGATGAAATCTTAACTTATACAACTTAACTTTCTAAGCTTTATGGCTCATATGACCCCCCCTGGATCGTCCATTGGTCAAAAATTGATGAATTTGTGCTATTTTTTTTGGAATAGGGCTGAATATCCGTTTCATATTATGTTCTTGGTCTAATCTTCAGATAAAAGTAGTACTTTTAGGAACAAAGTTTAATGAAGTAAAATACAAATGTTGTTTTCATATACAAAAAATAAATAATTCAAAATATAATGGGGGTCATATCCATAAACGCAATACGATTAGTTTTGAATTGAAGTGAATTCCTACGAAAAAGCAAACAAATTATCTCCCAGGGGGGTCATGACCCCTACGACCCCCCCCCCCCCCCTGGATCCGCAATTGGTTTACCGTCGCGCAATCGCAAATGAAAGGTTCCGGCTGCAAGAGCGGTCATCATCGGATGACGTCGTTTTCAAAAAAATATAATCCTCCGTATTGTAACTCTGCATTTAATGTACATAAGTAAAAATAAATAAAAACAATGAGTTTTTAATAGTTGAAAATATTCCGCTGGACACCCTTTATTTGCTGGCATTGTTAGAGTGTAGTAAGATTGAAATATGTATTTTCGAGAAGTATTCTAGAATCTGTCAATGAAACCGTTAATATTTGGTTAAAAAGAGATCATTAATACAAATTTGAAATTGTGTCGGCCATAGAACAGGGCCTTGCGGCACACCAGCATTTATATTGACGGTTTCATGATTGAAACCTTGCAAAACTTCTTTTATTCCAGAGTTTTAAAGAAGATTTCTTACCCAACGAAGAATAGATTCGTCGACACCGAAAGCACACATTTTCGATAAGAGAGGAAGATGTCAAACTATTAAATATTTTTTTAAATATCAAGTGCAATGTAAAAATTTGTTCCACTGTTGACATGAACCATGAGATCACCAGTGGGCCTATTGCTACGAAAGCCGTACTGCCGATTAATAAGAAACTTTTGTTCTTCAAGATATTTCTTAAGGAAGCTGATTTTTAAACAGAGTTTCCATGACTGAAAACAAGGGACGTTAGTGCCGAGTCAAATGTCTCATCACCCGTGTGCTTGGGATCTTACGACTCATTTAAATTTCCAAACTACTGAAATCCGGATATCCAGGAAATCATAAATCCGACCGACTTAAGAAAGAGTTTTGTGTTTTATTTCTTCTATTAAATTACCATTTATGCGTTTTTCATATTTCAATTTTCAATTGTAGTTGTGTATTTTGGGTCATAGTTACAGATATAACTATGATCAGCCCTGCCAAACAATGAAAGACTACACTATCTCTCTTATTGTTTGTTTGTGCGCACAGAAAATGGGAAAACACAAATTCACTTCACTTTAAGCAAAATGAAAGTCAAACAAGGCTTACTCTTATAAATCATTCTATCGACCAAACAAAATTATTAATATACCTGCCTGCCTATAAACCTAGCTACTTCAAAAAAATTATATACATACATACCTCACAATTATTTTACTTCGAGAAAAACGACAACGAGTACCTGAAGATAATTCTTTTATATTGTTCTTATTTATCAAAAATAAAATTAAAAAAAATGTCAAGTTCTTTGCCAATAAGCGTAGAAGATTTAAATAATCTTCAAGAAGAGTGCCTCGGTCGTTTACAGAGTGATGAACTACATCATTTGCGAAATGATGCAAAGCTGCGAGCGGTTTGTACAAGCAAATCATATGATGAATTTAAGTAAGAATGTAACAATTCTAAATTTTAATTTGTTTTGAAAGAAAGAGTGATTTTAAAAATTATTGAATAATTTAAAATGTTTCAACTCTTTTCTATGTGAAGAGACATTGTGGATGCAGCCCATTTAACTCCCATCACACGTAAAGATAAGTCTGATGCCACAACTCGATCCAGGCTTTGGAATTCAGCTGCAAAAGAGACCTAAGGAGTTACATTTGAGTATTTTGTATGTTGTAAAAGAAAAAGAACATGCACAAATTATAAAAATTTGAAATACGAATAAAAATGAAAATATTACTTTGACATAACTTTAATTTATTTATTGGTAATACTATCGCGATCCAATAAAAAGGACCTTTAATGTAAGATAGTTTGAAAGTTAATTTTGGGATGTGGGATGGACTTGATTCAGTTATAATATTTTGGTGATAAAGGAATTGGTAGTTTCTTTTAGCACTTTTCAGTAAATAAAGGCAAGCGCCAATGTTAAGAGTTTATTTGACAATTGTCTCCTGAGCGAATCACTTTGTTGGAATTTAATTTAAAAACGATTTTTATTGCCAATGGAAATTGGTTAAAAAAATTGATTTGTTTTCGTAATTCATAAATAAAGAGCATTTAGATTTGTAGAGACTTGAATTTTTATGTCTGTCTTGCTTTCGATGTAAATAAAGGGGGAGGGGGGTGGTGGATTGTGCGAAGCTTGTTGTATGAGCCCGATAATCTAGCTCATATTCTTTTATTTAAAAGGTTTCTAAACGAATATAAATTTGAATGAACGTTACCTCTAATGACAAAACAATAATGGAAAAACCCCTTAAAATTTCGGTGTGAAAATTAATTTTTAACTGATGGTGGTCAAATATAAAAGAGGAAGGCAGGAGTGTTGAAAATTCAGAATTTCTTTAAGCTTGGATGTTGGAAAATATTGAAAACTTAATTTTAACATGAGTGTTGGCTGTATAACTCAAACAGTTAGATTTTGGAAAATAAGTTTTGGCTGAACTGCGATTGATATACGCACGGACCGAAATCTCTCATTTTATCACGTTAGTCGATAATAAAAATGTTTGATTATCATAATTTGTGTAACTTATTTTAAACAAAACACAAGGGCCGGCAGTGAGGTATGGAAGGTATGGACCTTGTATTATATATGAGTTTTTTCTTCGAATTGTGTTTTTACTGTAATACTGCAGTTTTGCGGTTTTATACGGGTGAAAGTTTTTAAAGATCGGTTGCAAAAGACTGGGGGGTCATTCCTTAAAATGATTGTCGTTAGACGATAGCGTTTCGACGATAGTCTCACTTCACGTAAGGCTATATTCGTCGAAGTGATATCGTCAAAACGATAGCGTTTGCACCATAGCTAAATAGGCATCGTCTGTCAATAATTTCCATATATTAACTGAACAAATTAAAGTAGTAAAAGAAAAAGAAATATCTGAAGATCAGTTAGGTAAGGCCATATGTAGTAATGTTTCTGCATAATTTAAATTTGTTACAAATTGAAAACTAAAAAAAGAACAATTGATACGGTTACGAAGAAAATTAAGGGATGAATCAGACCCTCTCTGCTGTAACTATTGAGACTTTGAGAAGAGTACCAATGGTTGACCATCAACAATTTTTGACACGGTTTTGCACAAAGCATTATCCCAAATAGTTTTGAAAACAACAAATATTTTGGAAGCGAAGTTATGTCCCCTGTGGATAAAATGGAGTCTTTCTAGCGGAAATAAAGAAATGGTTTTTATCAAAAATATTCAATACGAGGAGGTTAATAGAACGAATATTAAGAAAAATCATAAATTACAAATACATATGTATGTAGTTATTTTTCCCAAAGACGGAATTGGATTTATACCCATTGCCTAAGAAAGGATGACCATCCATACATTTTATATAAACTTGTAACCATTGAGGCGGCAAAAAATAAAAACACAAAATAATTAGTATATTTGGTAAAAGGAAATTTCATACAAAGTCTGGGAAACTTAGTTACATTTTCAAGTTATCGAACAAGCATTGGGCAGGTTCAGGCGACATAAGGGACTTGAAAGTAAGGCAAGTTTCTTGCATCTGATTGGCTAGCTGCCAAAAAATTGCCTTCCAATTAAGGCAACTTTATTGGAAAGTTGACTGGAAAGTTAGGCAAGAAAAATCTCCCTTACTATCAAGTCAAGTCAACTTATGTCAAAATGACAGTTGATCATGTTTTTTAATTCAACTAAAAGCTGAACTTTTGTGAAGTTAAGTTCTGAATTTTAATTTCATGACACTTGAAAAACTATCTAGTTGCCTTGGTCAAAATTTACGTTCAAAGAATGAAGTTGACTGCAAATGAAGTCCCTTATGTTGTCTGAACCTGCCCATTATCTTTAATTTTGACATTTGTATTGACGAGACAAAAGTGATAAAGTTATGTGAAGCAAATTATTGACGATAACGTTAATGATCATCATTTTGATCATTATAGTTTTGAAAATTACGGAATGACTCTCCTGATGTCGCTATGGACAGAAGTACAGTCGTAAGTTTTTAAACGTATTTTGAAAGTCTTTGAAAGAACATTGTTTAAAATGCTTTGTCCATCCCTTAAATACGAAGTAGCAACTATGTATATAAATTAGTTAAGCTTCATTTGCATTAATTGAAACTAATTCTATTATCAAAAGAATTTACTCTTGTTGAATTTAAACCACATTCACTAAATCAATTCGAATTTATACCAATTCAAAATTGCATATATTAATCAGAATGTAGAACAAGGAAACAGGATAAAGAAAAACACCGTTTTTTTTTGACAGCTCAGTTCGGTTTCTCTTCTCTAAGCTTTTAAAGAAAAACGCCTAATGTAAACTTTAAAAAATTCGTAATACGTGTCCTTAGCCAGAGTCTTTGTTTACCTATTTCAATTTATCATCTGGTTTTACTTGATGCAAGGATACAAACTTTTAAACACAAAATAATGGGTGCGTCAGAAAAATGAAAAGGATTCTTAAAAATCATAGTGCACTCTTTTTAAGTTAGGGCAACGAATCTTGCAAAATTTTAGTCAGTACTAAAACTAACTGCTAACTGCTAAACAGCGCGCATCTGCAATAGATTGCTTTTTTCTTTAAAGTGAGTCTTATTTCAAATGATTCTTCCTCGTCATTTGCTGAAAGTAAACGTTTAGATGGGAGTAGCGGTTAGGGGCATCATCGGTTCTTATTTTCTCCACAGCTACAGACAGCTGTTAAATGAGTTTGTGTGGCCAGAATTGGGTCAAAGGAAGAAACTAAAACGCACCTAGTTCCAGCCAGACGATACTGTCATACCGCCGCGCCAGCCGGCAAACCATGGATTGTTTACGAAAAATGTTTGGCAACCAATTAAGTTCGCGTAACACAGAAATCGTATGGTAGTCGCTTACAACTGAAACCGGGACTTGGAAGACTTGAAAACTTCAAATCGACAACATTCTGCCAACATTTCAACTGTTATGTTTAGGAAAGTCTACGAAAATGTTGTGTTACTTTTGCGTCAATGTATAAAAAAAAACTGGTCGATTGCCTAAATTTTGTCGATCAGTGAAATAAGAGCCGTGCCTGAATGACGTTATTTTTATGACCTATAAGTTTTCGAAATAAGTGATTATATTTAAAAAAAAAAATGATTCTTCTCAGTTTTTAGTGCCACAAGATTTGTTTTTCTAACTGCATTAGAAGTTGAGTTATGATTTTTTTTTAAATTCTTTCGATTTTTCTGATGCACCCTGTAAAAAAATGAACAGTGGCGCACGTTCTATGGGAAAACGGACAAAAACTCCATTAAACCTTAACCACTGAACCGATTTTCATGAAATTTTCAGACAAGATTAGTAAAAGCAAGATATAACCGCAAAAGGAGAAAATAGCTTTTAATAAAAATTAAAACTTGTTTTAAGCATAAATCCAACATTCAAAAAGGTAAACACATTGGGGCGTATTCATAGATGTTTGCTAAACTCTTGCTAAGTTGTTATTAATCAAGTCCAGAGTTTAGGCTATTTATAAATAAATTTAAACCTAAGTTTAGGGCTTAATCTGTGGTTTAACTATAAGCATAGCTATTGCTGTGTTTAAGTTGTTATTATCACAGCCAAATGTCATACTTGATTTTTGTTTGTGAATTGAAAAGCTGAAAAAGTAAATTATATCAAATAAAAATGTCGATTGATACCGCAATTGAAGAAGATATGGATTTCTTAGAGGAGTTCGATTTATTTGCTGATCTACAAAATATGCCACCAAGAAAAAGAAAAATATACTTACACGGTTCAATTCATTTGAATTAAGCGACAAGAATTATTAGCAATGATATCGTTCATATAAAAAAACAGTCACATTTTTTTAATATTATTATTATATTATACATCCAATTTTGAGGAATGACAGCACAAAATAACAAATTTGAAAATATAACAGTATTTTTTTGCTTTGACCTGTCATTTGAAGTATAATTGTAGTAGAATACAACCTTAAACTGGGGTTTTACAAAAGACATCAGGAAAATTGACTATGAATAAGAGCTGTGTTTATTTAAGCAACAAGCCTTAAACTATAGATCAAGAAATCACGACTTTAGTAATTCTCTATGAATAAGCCCCAATAGTATTTAAAATTATTCAAATTTATTTTTAAATTAATAATTTTGTATTCGCATTAAAAAAAAGTAACAAACTGCTTGTTGGAATGTCTGAAAAAACATTAAGAAGTATTCTATTTTTTTTTGTAATATTTGTTAATACTTCTTTTACTTTCGGATTCAACAAGATTCGAATAATGTGTTTTTAAAAACAATTCAAATGATTCTTCTTTTTTAATTATTAATACAGCTAAAACTGATCGCGAAATTGAAAACAAAACAGACATTTTTATAAATCAATATTCACGCTGAATTTAATCGAGACTTTGAATCATCATTGTCTAACAAGGTAACTGTTGAATTGCATCAACTTAAAATAGCATGTTAAATAAAGAACAAAGAAAAATCATTCGATTAAAATTCTAACAGTTTGACTTTTATTAATTATTTTTTTTTAGGTTTTTATTTTTTGTAAAAAAACTGTCAATTCGATTTTTTTCAACATTTTTCAGAATGTTGAAAACAATATTTCTTATAAGAAAAAATAAGTTTGAAGCCTTTATCTCAAGTTTTTGAAAAGATATTTGAGTCGAAATTCAATTTTTACCAACTTTGAGTAATGTTTTTTTTAGGTTTTTATTTTTTGTAAAAAAAACTGTCAATTAGATTTTTCTCAAAATTTTATCAGATGTCAAAAACATTATTCTTCGTTGCACCAAATTGTTTTGGAGATGAAATCATATTTTAGTCGTAAAATTTTCGAGGTGACAAATTTTTTTTTTCAGTTTTTTTGATTTATAAAAAAACCGTCAATTTGATTTTTTTCCAAAAATGTAATTGTTTTGTATCACGTTACAATATATAATATAAAATTTAATTCAAGTCTCTGGCGTCATTGGTTCATGAGATATTTAGGTTTAACCAAAATGTTCACCTTTTTTTAAACAGCTATGGTAAAAAAACCACCCACGCAATTTTCTTGAGAGCCCTTTCTGCATCTTTCTGCCTTATTATGTGTATAAAAAAATTTATTTTAAGTCGATATCTCTTCTGGTTCTTGAGCTATGGACGATGAAAAAAACGTCGCGAACGTACGGACGTACGGACATACGGACATACCGACGTACGGACGTACGTTCACACGCACGCACAGACATCTTTCTAAAAATCTTTTATTTCGACCCTAGGGACCTTGAAATGTCAAAATTTTCAATTCGACAAATCGGACCCATTACAATCAGCCCTATCGAGGTAACCGTCGGAGCGGAACTTTCTCCGCAACGCATCCTTTTTCGGAGATTGAATTCCGGTTTGAGGTAGCTGTCGTTGGAAGAAATTTTACAAACATGAGAGAACGCAATGCGATGGATATAAATTTCAGGCAGAGATGTGCAAATTAACCAATATATCGAAAATGCGATATATTTTCGATAATATTTTATAAAATAAAGACAATAAGCGTTTTAAACCATGAAAAATTGGTGGCAGAACGTAATTTATTGCTTATAAAAAGTAATTTTTTCAACTATAATGCGCTAGCATTTTTAAGACATGTAATTTGATGCAACGATTTTTAAATAAAAACTATCGAATAAAGTCCCCTCCCTATTTCAAACATATTTTTTTGTTTCCATTTGAAGTGTCAAAGAAAAAGAATAAATTGAAAAAAAAAACTGTTGAAACATAAGTTTTATTTATTTATTTGACTTTATACAAGCAACAATAATAAGAAATGGATAGTGTTGGTTTATTTTTGGACGCTGAATCCAATGAGCTAAGGGCGCAAAATAAAGAAAATAGGAGAACATTGCGAAATGAAAGCAATATACGTGAACTAGGTATCTGACGCGGCGTAAGTAAACTTATCTTCGAATCTAATTCTTATCTTCTAATAATTCTACGATTCTCTTCCAGATTCAAGAAAAACTTTCGCCTGATTAAAAATACGTTTGCTTTTGTTTTGGAGCAGATTCAAGACAAATACAAAACAAATCATTCGGTCTGATTGTGTCACTCCGGAACATAAATTAGCAGCTTGCCTCAGATTTTTTTCCGAGGGAAACTATGTACCAACATGGTGTTGGAAAAGATTTTCAATGTCCAGTTGGCCAGTCGACTTTTTCCAGTATTTTATTTGCCTAAAAACAAATATTCAATTATTATTAACACAAGATAACGAAAATAAAGTTAGTTTTTGTATTACTTCAGCGGATCGGACAACTACCTTGAAGCAAAATGTCTCCGATTCGGAGGAAATCGGAGAGAATTCCGCTCCGACGGCTACCTCGAAAGGGCCGAATAACTTCCTATGGGAAGTTAAAAATGAAAGAAATTTTGTTTCCGCTAAACTTGTAATCTGTTTATTTTGAATATATTTACAAAACAAAACAATTGAAAAGTCAACATTTAACTGATTTTATACCATTTAAGAAATACTCAAATTTATACCAATTTTCATAATTTTTCAACTTTGAATATACATTTCCATATCTAGAAATTTTTTTTGAAAGAAATGCTTTCACATCCTGATCCTACAACATAATTACTGTAAGAAATACTTGCAACATATAAAAGAATACAGCTTTTATACCAATAAGTTTTTTCCACTTTTTCCCCACTGTGCGTCGGTCCAATGGAAAATGCAACATGTTATTTGACAGTTACAAATTATTTCCTATTCCTACAGAATCATAATATACCTAATCTCAAACATAAATTTAATTAAAAACAATGTTTTAAAATATTTTTGTTTTTAAAACTTATCACATAAAAAGGTCAAAGATTACCTTTAAGGTTCATTTGCAACAAACTATTTACATATTTGCAACCATCAAATAATTGACTCACTGTATAACAATCTTCATTCAACTTACATTTCAAGCGCAGAAAGGTATCATTTAAAAATAAATCTACCACCACCCACTATACTTTCCTGATTGGCGCCTGGTATAATTTCTCTTGACATTAGAATTTAAGGTTTTTCTTAATTTGAATTTCTTTTCATCATACCTCAGCTCAGTATCTAACAGCACACAAACCTACATATCAATGCATCAACTTTTTGGCTGGCGTGAGAAATCGATTTTTCAATTATGACGGGAAATTCTAGAGTAGGTAAACTTGAAGGAAAAACCGAAACCGAATTTAAATTTAAACAATTCGTTGTTCAAAATAAATAACACGAATACCAAATTCATATCTCTATACTCTTATAGGTAGTTTTGATTGTCATCATCGATTTAGAACTTTTCTAAGTATTTTTTGAAAAGTTCAATACCTCTCTCTCTTCGTTATATGTATGTATGTTCTTTATTACCTACCAACATGTTGTGTACATTAATTTTTGCATAGCTAAACCAAAAATAGTCTTATTCAATCATAAAATCTATTGCGATTTCAAATCAAATCGAATCGAATCGAATCAAAATCAAAGACCAACACAATAAAAAAGAAAAAAGCTCACAAAACTGCCGGCAACACTAAATTCAAATGTAACATAGGGTAGGTAGTACGAGTATAAAATAAGCTTGAGCTATATTCTAGTTAATTCACTTTTTCCTATATTAGGTAGGTACTACATGGTTAGGGTATGTTTAAAAACAACCAACAACAACACTGTATCTTTTACCTAGAGAGCAACTTTTAGGTGCATTTTCGGTTCTTTTTAATTTTTCAACAGAAAATTCAAAGAGAAACTTTTCTGATACAACAAAATAATAACAACAACAACAACTTTCTATTTCTTCTTCTTCGCAAACTCAAACTTTTAGCAACCCTTAGATATAGAATATACAAAAAAAAGAAAAACACAAAGCGCCACACATGGGCACACATTGCGCTTGTCAAGAGAAATATTGGAACTTCATGAGAAAAACTTAGCAATTCATATTTTAGTCCACTACGGAATGTTTTAAAAAACGGTCGTGAAAATTTATTCATACGCATATATAGAAAATTTTGAAAAACAAGGCAAAAAGAAAACTGTGTTTTTACAATTACTTTTTTCCTTATATAAAACAAATGAAAACTTCAACCTTAAATAAAACGAAATATCCTACACCTTCGTCCTTTTTGTCTCCTCTTGAATTAGAATTATTGCGTCTTCCTTTCAAGGATTAGTTAATAAAACCAAAGAAAAAAGCTTATTTTGAAATTGATAAAAAGAAATAAATAATTTTCCATTGAACATTGAATTTTAATCTGCACATTTTACATTTTTTTTGTGAATTTATTTATACATACCTCAACTGCCTGCACAGCACATAGAACATTGTAGTTAAAGAAATCCTTGAAATTACAAAACTTCTTTTAGTTTGTTGAAAATAATGATTTTGTTTCCTGTTGAAAATTCAGGCTAATTCATTTTTGGGTGGATGGGACAGGACTACAGAAACCTATATGTTTCCCTATGTACTTTGTACGTATAAGCCCAACCACCTTCTATACTAACTACATAATGTACTTGAGCTTCACATTCAAACTTTGTTTATCGATCCACTTTTTAAAGGATAACATTTTCTGTCTTATATTTTTGGGGGTGGTTTTTCGTCGTTGTCGTTCGTCGTCGCTCGTTGTGATGATGATGATGGTGTGATGGTGATGATAAAAGGTGGTACAAACAATTAAATCGGAAATTTAAAGGAAGGGCTTTTGATTAAAAAACTAAATTTAAATAATTAAAAAGTGAACTTAAATAACAATTGATATGAAATTTGTTGTTAAAAACAGTTAGTGTCAGTTAAAAGTTTTGGTGTGTGGTTCTTTTTCTTTTTTTCCTTTTCATGTAAAATCCGCTTTGCGCAAGGAATATAATGGAAAAGTGTTTTTGAAATCGGTCAAATTGGCTTATATAACCGAAGACCGACCGACCGAATTTACACAAGACTTTTGTCCATAAAAGGTTCTAAAGTACAACAAATTTCCTCAATCATATCCAATAATAATTCAAGTGATCTTTCTTTTTCGGAATTTTTGCCAAAAAATAATTCACGGTTTTCCTTTTAAAAAAGATAAACGAATTTCAATGTGACGGCACTGCTGTTGTAGATAAATTATTTACATACGTCACGAAATTATTTATACCTAGAGGTACATAAATCTTTGCACATAGAAAAATCGTGAGAATGTTTAATAAAACAATAAAAGAAAAACAAAAACAAAAACAAAATTGAAATAATATAGACTGATTATGTACAATGACGCAAGTTTAAAACTCATAGCATAGAAAAGTGATTCCTTGCAAAGATTCAAAAATTGCAAATGAATCATTCATTCAGTTCTTTTTTTGCATTTCATTTGTGCAAAAGATAAAGATTCAGATAAATAGATACAATTTGTGTCTTTGAAGCCAAATATTACGGCATTTTTCACATGAATCGAATATCGTGTGTATGGTCGGTCGGTAATTTGTTTAAATTACAAGCAAATATTGATCAAACAAGAATTATACACCTTTTTACATACTACATACTTCTGTAGATATTTTGTATATGCAAAATCGTTTAATGACAAGTCATTAGGTTCAAATGCTGCATAATGGAAAAAAGGTTGCAATTGAAGAATTTTAAAGCTTTTAACAGTTTACGTTTAGGAAATTCCATGTTTTTCTTTTGATGTTTTATTTTCGTGGAGGAAAAATGTGAAATGTGCAGATTCAACACGAATGGGAAATGGAAACTATAGGAACAAAATTAAAAAAAAAATATGTCAAAAAACTCACGTTTCGCGGTGTGTCGAGTATTTTTTGTTTGTGTTCTTTACAAAGAAACAAACAATTAATAACAAAAAAATAAAAATATATTTTTTCCCTAAACAGAGAGCTAAAAAAAAAAACAAAGTGCAAACAACATCAAATTGTAAATCAATTTTAATTAAAACATATATACAATACGTATAAATAAATAAATTTTTGAAAAAGAATAAAAAAGAAAACAAGAACTTTTGATGGCCGCAACGAAAATTATAGACGTCCCTAGTGGGCCTAGAAATGGCCATGAAATGGCACCTCTTAATACCCGAGCACGAGGTGATGGTACCCATGGTGTTACAATTGTCCTTACTGCTCCACAAAGAAATTCTGTTAGTTCAGTGGATATACCGGGTGAACCAGAGAGGGCGGCATGGTCTGGAAAAATGCAATTCTTTCTTAGCATTATTGGATATTCAGTAGGATTGGGAAACATATGGAGATTTCCGTATTTATGCCAACAGAATGGCGGTGGTAAGTAAGATATACATAAATACCTTTACTTTACCTATGTACTTACCTATATATATGTACATACCTTATTTACATATGTATACCATATTGACATTGAATTGCAACATTTTAATCTAAAAAAATAAATAAAGAAAAATGCAATAAAAACAAAACCGATACAACAAATTTATACTTTTTCTCTCAATATAAAACGCATGACTGATTTTTTAAAATTTATTTTATTTGTTTTTATTCGAAGAAGAAATGAGAATTATTTTTTTTTAAATTATTCTATTTTTGAATTTTTGTTTGTTGTCTTTTGTAGCATTTTACATTATTTCTACCTTTCTGATGCTATAAAGCGAGAATTGTTTTAAATAAATCTATTAAGCACGTGATTGGCGCCTGTAAGCTTTAATGCTTAAAATGGAATTTCCAATTAAATAATAAAAATATTTACATCGCAACACAATATACCTAAAAAAAGCATCATATATTCCAAGATGCCTCTCTTATTTAATGTTATGAAATCCTTGTGTACCTATATGGTTTGGTATATTTATATCTAGATTTGTATACATAGATATAAAATTTTATTAAAATATATCTTTGTAAAAAGGTATGAAGTTTCGATACGATTGATCTTCGTTGACTTATCGTCATTGCACTTGATTGTCGTTCTCAATGTTCAATTCACTTTATGCATTGATTGAGCGCTAGAAGAAAATTTCCAGGAGCGGATTTGTGCTTTGCAATGAAAATTATATGGGCTTTATCAATAAACTCACGTTTTGATTTGAAATAAAATTTAATTTTAATTATTTAAAATTCTTCCAGAAAAGAGGGTATTTTTTTTTTAGTCCAATGTAGGGGTTCAAATTACAAGTATAAATGACATAAAATCCCCATCAGCAATAAAATAATAACTAAAAACAAGACCGGTTTTTGGTTAATGAAATTAAATCTTAAATGCGTGGTTGTAAAGTTGTCCAATTCAATCTTTTTAGACCATGAGTGCTAAAAAATTATAATTCAAAAGTTATACCTTTTCCATTAAACAAATGCAAGAGTAAGCGCTTTGAAGTGAAGGGATCCAAAATTATAAGGTCTTCATATCATTTATATTTAATTTGTAAATAAAATATTTAAAAAATCTCAAAACTGATAGGTGAATGCCAAAAATCTTGTAAATGGAACAAAATTAATTTAAGATTTAAAGTTAGCTTTATCTAGTGAAGCTAGATGACCTTTTTGTTGTCGTATTTTGTTGGTAAATGGGCTTCTGGTCAAAATGAAACAAAGTATTCAATTGTTCATGACATTTCAGTCCATGTCTATGAACATCATCAGAATATAATAGATAACCATTAAAATTCATGGACGAAACGTCATTTATGAGGAATTTTATATTTTGTTTCATTTTGACCTGAAACCCATTTACCAACAAAATACTTATACTAAAAACGATTGGTTGTCTTTTTTTTATGTTGGTATTTACCAAGGCATTGAATTAAATTGATTTAGTAGCGTTTAAAAGTAATTTTATTTGTTTTGACGTTTTTTTAATTTCCTGAACTAAATTTAAAATGTTAATAGCTGTGTTTTATTATTATCGCCAGTGACTTATATTAGTTATCCTATGAAAATGAAACGATTTAAATCCAAGGCAAAAACTTTCATACAGTTAACTCTTTTTTTCTAATTTTTGGTTACTTTTTAAACATTTTATCTGTTCCTTACCTTACCATTCACAACACAAAGTAGACATCTAACCGCCATAATGAAAACTAAGTTTTAGGTTTCAGAAATTAACCCAGATAAAAACCAGGGTCATTTCGTTTGTATCTCCTTATTTCCATTGATTTTACTGGTCGACAAAGTTTTCTTACTAACAAAAAGATTGCGCTTTTGCAATCCGACTCAAAAATGTATCTATTAAGTCAGGTTTTTGAGATATTACTATTTTTAAATTTCAAAAAAAAACACAAATATAAGGCTTTTTGAGGCTATCGAAATTTATGAAGTAGCTTTTTTTCAATAAAATCCATGATGGCTTTCCACATCTATAATCCCTTTCTTCAATATTAAAAAAAAGTAATTTTGGTTCTTAAAATGAAAATTAAATTCGAAATCAACACTAGAAATTATCTCAAAAATTTATTCAAAGCTTCATATAGAGTCAAATAAAGACTCATAGCTAATGAGAATTTTCAGAAAATAAGTAAAATACTAAAATGATTTAGGTTGTATCTAGAAGAAAAAGATTTGTAGATTTCAAAATCATCATACAATGTTCTGTTAAGAGATATTTTGAGTTTTGACTTAGCCTTAAAAACTCCGTTTTTATCATTTTTAAAGGGACATATTTTAAAAACCTGATGTGATAGTAAAATTTAAAGGCGAGATTAAAACATAGGACCTCTTTATCCATTAAAAAGTATTGTTTGGTCTGTCATCCCGAAAAAAACCTAGCTTTATCGACCAGTGTTATCTATTGATTCAAAACGTTCTTAACGCCCTTTTAAACGAAAAATCAGAAGTAACATATTTCTTAGCAGGTTAGTATGGTTTTTGCGGAACGGTATGCATCGAATTTTTGAGGAAACAATCACGAATTGCGCATGCAAAAATTGAGCGTTTTTAGCACCAATCGAAATCTTACTTTTCTGAAGCCCAAATATAATTTTCATTGAAATTTTCCATATTCCAAGAAGTTCAGTAAGGTTACGGATTGTCAATTGACGATTTTGTAGGTCAAATTCTTTGATTTTGGTGACGTGTAGCTTATTTAAGGCTTTTTGCAACATTTTTAAATGTAATTTTATTCTTCACACAACAACAATGGAAGTACGTTGCTGAACAGCTTTAGACATTATGTAGAAAACGCAAAAATTGACTTTTATTTTGAGGTGTAGTGTGAAGATTTTAGTTGGAGTAGTGCCAAGATAAAAATAAAATTCAACAAATTTTAATTCAGTTTTAATTTCCTGCTTGCCCACTGAATTCATAAAATTGAAGCAAATTATAAAAAGGGCCCTATTCCGAAAAAAAACAAAACCCGCACCTGGCGCTGGCAGTCCTTGCATTAGTTAATGCAACCCTGACTTTAGTACACTACAAAATAATGAAATGAAACAAATTACATTCTACGTACATACTACATATATATATGTATGTACAGTACATTGCACATATCTTTGGAAAATATCAAAGAGAACATATTGTTTGACGCGTGCTCAATGATTTGTTTGGTATGGCAGTATAGTTTATAAATCAAACACAAAAATGTGAGTCGATTGTAGGTAAATATCTGTGCTGATGTTTTGTTTTCAAATTGAAATCAATTTATTGTTTAATAGATTTCTATATAGCAAACAAATTAGTTTCACAAAAAAAAAAAAAAAAACACAGGTTTGTCCTTATAAGATTTATGACTGCGATTTTAATGTCAAATAATATATGCATTTGCAGAAGATGGTCGTATGAACTTGCCCTTAAACTATAGCGTTAAATTAAATTATTTATAGCGTGAATAAACTAGGAATTCAATATTCAGAATGGTGGTGGTAGTTTTATACATTTCCTCTTATTTAAAACTAAGCGTCTGAACACGCCTATTTATTGACAGTTTATGAAACAAAACCAAAGCAAACAAGTTCAATCTGTCGAACAGGCACATTAATTCTTGTAGCCTTTTACTTATTAGGGCTGTTCCAAACAACAAGAAATTTCTTTGGTCAGAAATTGTTGGTCTGTCAAATGTCATATTGTGGTACGCAAATTGACTATTATTAGCGTCGTCCATTTGGTTTGCTTCGCATTGATTGGATGGTAGACAATTTTTGTCAAGAAACCGTTCTAAACTTTTTAAGCAGTTATCCTCTCTCATCCCCACTATTCAAAAATTGGCAGACCAACCATTTCTGTCCGAAAATCTTGGTAACAAACCTATTATATATGGACTAACATAAACGGAAAACTTTGTGTAATATTGGGCGCATTCATTAATGTCACTGTCAAAAGTCAACTAGCTTTGTTAATGCAAATTTGTAAGCAATTCAATCAGGAACTGTCATATTAATGAAATAATGACAAATGTAAATGTATAAATTATGAAACATTTGTGTTCTGAGAACTTTTAATAATCTTTTTGGTTAAACATAAATAAATAAAGAAATAAATCATCATCATAAATCCATGGAATCTTCATTTTCACGTGCAGACACTTGTTCAATCGGCGGCAGCAGCTATTGTTAAGATGGCAAGACCTACTGCAGAACGAATTTTACTATTTGGATCGTACAATACAATTGGCAGGATATTTCATGCTTTTTTTTTTAAAGTTATTATTTATTTTTTCTAAGAATTTTATTTATTTATAAATAAATCGGCGCGGAAAATGGCAGTCTGTCCATTTTTTAATTTGTTGTCATTAACTTCTCTAGTAAGTAGCAACAAATCAAATGTCATACCAAAACACTCAACAATAATAAAATATTGTTTTTCTTAATCAAATGATTGCAGATGTCACTACATTCTATGTCAGTAAAAGCTTATCTCAACTAAAGACAACAGATGTCACTTGATACGATACAACTTGTTTTTGCAGCTGCGAATCGGAGAGCTAGCATAGATTAAATACAGTTGGACCATGTTTTTTTGATGTTTGTATTAAAAATTCACACGACTTAATTTAAAGCTGTGGTAGCCATTTTGTAAATGTAAAAAGTTATAATCGTCTAAAATTAAGAAAATTATAGCTAGCATTACTAACTTAATCGTTTAAAATTTTGAACCAATAACTTTTTATCTCCAATAATTTAAGCCGAACCAATAAATAACCTTTATTTCTAGTTGGTTGCAAGTTGCAACCGTTTTGCAATTTAAATAGCTAGTTTATGTTTTAAAGTAATTATTTTTTCAAACTACACTGCAAATAAAGCAATTTGTTATCGACTTGCAAATAACTTTGGATGTAACACGTTTGTATTTTTAACAATACATTAAACTTTAAAGCGGTATACTACCGACTACCGTATATTGTTTTATTTTAATTTTAATAAACAAGTTATTCATTTAAATTATAAGAAAACATAAAATAAAAACTATGAAATGCACATTTTTTCACACAAAATTTTAAACTTAATTTAGTTGAGTCTGCATTTCATAAGAATAAGTTAGTTTATGTTAACAATTTTGAGATCATATCCGATGTTTCTTAAAGTTTTACATAATATTAATAACAACATTTTGTGCAAGATAGAAAAGTTTCAAGTCAATATTTTTCTTTGTTCTCAAGATTCCTTAGTCGAAAACCATTTTTTTATCGGTTTTTAGATGTTTTTGTAGGTATTAGCTTTAGTCTTTTGTAAAAGAAATAGTCAATAAGATTTTTCGAAAAAATTAACTTAAAGTTAACACACAATTGTTTCATATGGTAAAACAAGTTCGACCTTAATATCTGTTAATGTTTCCGAGATATTTAAGTCGAAAAAATGTTTACCAAGATTTTTTTAAGAAAATTACCAATGGACTTCAAAATTTTAAATCTTTCTTTTCATTTTGCTAGCTATAGTAAACTGCTAATTGCCTTTTATTAAAAAGCGAGCATCCAAACATGTCTAAAAAGTGACAGTTCGTGAAAATAAAAAAGCAAATAAACTTGAACGGACTTAATAATAATTGGAAGTCCCAATTGTAGGCTGGACCATACCATCACTGCTCTTATAAGATTGATTATACAGATGTTATATGGATTTAGCAAATTGATAAAAGTTAAAGGAGCCATTTTTAGCCAACAAATTGCTAAAAATGGGTTCAACATTTCACTAGACCGGTTAAAATTCTGTGCCAATATCTATAATTGATATTTGTTCCGAAAATCAATTTTTACCAAATTCCAACAACAATTCGACAAATCGGACCGATTACAATAACTTCTTATGAGAAGTTAAAAATAGTGTCATAATTATTTGACGTTAAGCAAAAAGGACATTAGTCAGAAACTGGTCACGAAGACTTAAATGAACTTAAGAAGTTAATATAAAACAAAATATACAATTTTTCTGATTTATTGTCTTAAAAAATAAATGAGTACTAAAGCTAGTTTTTTAGTTTTCCTATGCTTAAGTTAAAGAAAAAAACCGTTAAACCAAATCAAAACCTAAAATTCAATTTTTTGACTTTTTAGTTTTTACCTAACGCCAAAGAATTTAAAAAGGAAAAACAGAGAATCACTTAAATCTTCAGATCATGCAAACGTAGTTTTCATCGAAAAGATCGTTCACATTTCTCTTTCCTGACAAATAAAAGATTAAGAACGTTTTTATAGTGTTGTAGACGACATTTAAATATTAATTTTAAGCACGTGTTCCAATCTGAAATTAATGTCCATTGTTGACGTTGTTTACATTGAACTCTTTTGAAGCGACTTATTTTAACATTACTTTATTTATCTCGCTCCCGAAATTCTTATTTTTAAACTAAAAATTGCTGAATCTTCATTTTGCCTCTTTTTGACACTAAAGTTTGAAGGAGATATAATTAGTTTTGAGATGTCAAAATAAGCCGCCTCAAACATGTCCAATCTGGAAACCATTAATAATAGTTTCGTTTTCCGTTGGCAAATTTTTAAATTAATTTTTATAAAAGGATTCGATTTTTATCGCCCACTGTTTTGTATAAGTTGTTGTCAATTGATTGAATTATGTAATTTGAAGTGGTGTTAAAGCATATTGACAAATCTTCAATAGATCCAGAAAAAGTTACATTTTGATGTGCTTTATCGGTAGAAAAATTGTGGTAGATAGGCGTTTTCTGAGCTGATTCTAACATCAAATCTGATCTGATTCTGACATCAAAATACATTTGAAAAACAAATTTAATTTACCTTGTTTTACAAGTTTTGTTAATTAAATTTTAATTTAAATTTAATTCTTTGCTTTTAAGGAAAACAATGTTTTAAAAGATCAAACTAAATTTTCTTATTCTAGAGGAACCTTATTTAATTCAAATTTGAAGTAATGAGTTTTTTTGATCGGGTTTAGTTTGATTATAGTTACTGTTAAATCAGAAAGTAAAAACATACTGATTTTAAAAAATGACAATTTTTTTTTCCAAAAATGCTCAACTTAATTTAATTTTTAATTTTCCAGAAATAATAAATCAAATTAATCGATGTCCAATTGATTAATATCGACAAGAACTTTATTAAAATATTGAATACTATAAACACAGAATCATTCTAATGCGTCCTACATATGAACTAACATTTTCAAATCTTTAATCCCACAAAAGATCTTTTCAAATGCAAAAACCAAAAAAGAAAACCTTAGATATATACATTTTAATTTGACAGAAATATTAATATATTTTATTTTTAGAATTTTACATTTTTACAACGTTCTACTCTACTCCAAGACCAATAATAATTCTAGCATAGTGTAATTATACAATTTGCGCATTTAATAAATATTTAAAAGCATTTCGATTCTGCGTTTCGAGGAATGTTAATTTATAATATTTCTATATCAAAGTATTTGAGAGCCATCCAAACCAAATAAATTATAATTTCAAAGGAAATATTAGAGAGAAGGTCAATTTTATTCCAAAATCAATTTGTATAATTTTTCTTTCTTTTTAGTTTGTTTTTGGACACTCACTGGCAGGAGTTTTGGCTCATACAAACATTACTGATTTCTTTGTTTTTGAAGTATTTTTTTTGATACAAAGTTTTGGAATTTGAACTTTACTTTAATTTTTCTATTACATATTGGTAAACTTAATCCTCATTTTTTTGTATTAAATTTTGTATCATATTATTTAAATCACTTTCTTTCTTTCACTTCATTTGCATTAAAGTGGTACTTAGTTTTGTAAATAACTTAGAATATTGAATGATTTAGTAAAATGTTACAGCCATTTTTTATCAATTTACTATAAGTTTAAAAGATAATTTACCTTATTTTAAACGAGTTTATCTTCTTACTATTTTAATTAAAATTACGGAATGGCTACCTTAACTTTAAGTAATTTGGCAATTCCATATGTCTTCTGTCATTATTTGAGACCAAATTTCTTGCCAATTTTACTTGAAAGAGTGAAATTGTTTGTTTTTAATAATTCGTTAGCTGCAATGGTTATGTTTTAAATTAAGAAAATGTTTTCGAAGACAAATATTTCGAAACATTTGAGGCTTTGCAAAAAAAGTGCGATGTTTTAAGTCCCGAGTAAGTTCCTTCGAGAAGCTGGATGATGGAAAATTTTACTCTAAATACAGTTTTGACAGTTCGGTTCTTGGTTGAAAACCTAAACACCAAAAACAAAATTACAAATCGTAGGTTGTAGCCATGTTCAATAATCGTAAAACATTCTACAGTTTTGAATGCCAATTAATAGGTCTGTTTAAATTGTTTGCTTTCTTTTTTTTCACCGACTGTCATTGTTAATACATGTTTAGTTGCCTGATTTTTAATTAAAGGGAATAACCTATTTACTAGTAAGCAAAACTAAAAGAAAGGTTAGTAAATTGCTAATAATTTAGAAAATTGCTTCTTACAAAATGTTAAGGCCTTAAAAATAGTTTAAGATTAAATGTTTAAACAAAAATCTTTAAATGTTATAGTTGTTTTTTTTTTTGTTTCAAACTTTTGACAGAGGGTGTAATATATATATGTTAAATATTAACCATTTATAATTGCATTAGAAATTTTGTGTTGATGAGGAAAGGGTGATTTGAAATAGTGTATGACGTTTGTGTTGTTAAATCATAACTTGGGTATTAACTTATTGTACATTATATATTCATACGATATGAATATGGGCTAGTATGATTTTCCTACACAAAACCGTCGCTTGTCAGTTTCTATTCCTATACCCAACATTTGTCAATAAAAGATTTTTGAATGAATATAAGGGTGGCACATTCTACAACACACCGGCTATTTTTCAAATTTCATATGTACATTGTACATACATACATACATACGAATTATAAATGTAAATATGCCTTTAGAATTTTCTAAGTGGTCTAAAAATAAGCAATTAGTGTAATGTTTTTCCATTTTACACCCCAACAAAGAGTAATTGTTTTGAAAGAAGGGTGACTAAGTTTAAATAGAGCTTTTGACATTATGTTTATTATTTTATTTTTTCATGACCGTCAGTTACAGCTGTTTTCTTCGTATTGTATTTTATTTAACTTTGACATCACGGTCAATAAGTTAAACGGACGCGTTGCAGTAAATACCATTTGAAGTTGTTCATGTCACACGAGGTTCGTTATTCTTTCGTTTGGTTGCAAAACATTTGTTTAGAAAGTTCAATTTCTTCAAATAAGGAAACATATAAAAAGCACATTGTCTTTAAATGTATGTAATGTGTATTTTTTATTTTGTTTTCTTTGCTTATAATTGTAAAAATATTAAAATATTTTATTTATTATAAAATTTTCACAGCTTAATTCAAATTACTTTAAAGTACTTGGTCTGTTCAATTTCTGGAACCCAGTGCGTACTGATTAATTTCAGAGCATTTTATAAAACTGATAAAATCTGTACTTTATATTTTGTTTGCGTTTGTTAGATTTAAAAAAAAAACTGAAAAAAGTGTCAGAATTGGCGTCATAAAACTGTCAAAATAATTTACAAAATGTAGAAATAATGAGCAAGCTCAGTTTGACAGTTGATACCTTCTCGTATGTACAAATTTTAAATACTTATGAGAAGGAAACAAAAAAAAGCAAAGATTAAACATCGCTGTCGTATAAAATCTTCAATACACTTTATTCATGAAAAAAACATACAAAACATTAAAAGAAAGTCGATTTTTGAGTCCATAAACTGTTCACAACTAAACTAGAGCAAACAAACCTCATCAGAACGAGTTCGGAGCACAGCGATGCACCATGTTAACGAACATGCCTATCATTGACAACTGATGTCAACGTAACTGCCGCAGAGAAAAGTCCAGTTACTTTTTGCGTTGCGTCCGGTAAATGCGTTGCTTATGGGCCGCTTGGCTTCTGATAAGAACCCGCTTAATTAATTGAGCTGTCAGTTGTATACGTTGCAGCAACTAAATGTTGGGACCATTTAATTGTTTTACTTTTTACTCTATCGCGTCAGGTTTTGGAAATATTACTTTTAAAAAATAAATGTAAAGCTTTTAGAAGCTATTTAATACTATTAATAATACTATAATCCTTATCTCCAATGATTATTTGAAATATTTATAATACCTACTTTCTTAAATTTTTGAAAAATCTTCTTAAGTTAAATTCAACGCTGAAGGAGCATTTATGCAAAAACGATCTTTAACAGGAAAAAACAAAACGATTTGAAATTAATCTTTATTTTTGAAGCAAATCTATTCTCTTAACAAGGCTACAACATCAAGTTTTTGAAATATATTACAAAAATATAGAAATAATGTTGAAAACGTGTATTTTTAAGAACTACAAAGTAACATCAAAATGTGTTTTTCAAAACCAAAAAAGATTCAAGATTTCGCAAAACTTCATTCAGACTTCAGAGTCAAATGAAGACTCGATATTATAACTAATGAGAATTTCCAGAAACTAAGTAAAGTACTTATAAATAATTTAAACTGAATCTAGAAGAATAAGATTTATACTTTATAAAATAATTATGCAGTATATTGTTTACTGATGCGTTGTATTTTATCTTGGCCTTAAAAATACCGTTTTTGGTTGTCTAAAGCATTTTTAAAGGGCATATTTTAAAAACCTGGGACCTATTTCACCAAACTCTTCACTTTCCAAAAAAAAATAATATCAAAAGACTGCATTTTTCAATTTTTAGATTTTATTTGCAAAGTAAAAGTGTTTCACTAATTTAAAATACAACTTTGCAATAATATTATTATGTAGTTCGTATTTTGAATAGTTGCAATCATGGTAACGTCAACACATCCAGCTGCATAAAGAAATCCTTCTTGCGAAACAAATTGCGAGGGTATATCTGAACCATTTTGTGCCCAGCAAATGGTGTTAGAGAGAAACTCTTCAATGATAATATTCGAAACTCAATGAACTATTTTGTAGACGGTTGCTTTGCTTATTCCGTTCATAGATGCAACACCGTAATATTGAACTCCATTCCCAGCTCAATGTAGTGTACACAAAAGTTGTTACAAGGGACTTTAACACATATTCCTTTGGTTTTTGAATTGTAGTTTATTTCCATTTTTAGACAACACAAATTCGATGGTGCTTTTTGTTAATCGAAAACTCCCTTTTCTTGACAATAATCATAATTTCGACAACTTTTCAAAACAAACTCTTATAAGAAAATTTAAAATTTCTCTTTGGATCTTACTGAAGAGCTTTTCAAAATTCTAAATACAATTTGCAAAGTTTATTGTTTGGTGAAACAAAAAGAACGAGTACTTTGAAAAATAATAAAACTTTTCACTTTTCAGAAAAGATTGCACTTTGCAAATTTGAGTTTGGTGAAACTTAAACTTAAACTTAGAGGACTCAGTAAAATAGGGCCCTGGGTAAATCGAAGAAGCGGTTTTTTACCAGAAATAAAAACCTAAAAAAAAACACTGGTAAAAAAATGAACTAAAAAATACTAAAATTGGTAGAAACTGAAGTTCGATTCGAATATTTCAAAATTATTTCAAAATATGTAAAATATTGTTATTAATGGTAGGTTAGGTTAAAGTGGCTGCCCGTGATGGAGTAGTACTCGATAGTAGTACACTTAAGCCAGTTTAATGGTAAATCATATAATAATATGATTTAGATCGTTTAGATCGTTATAGAAGAATTCTCCTTGGTAATTCTTGCGTTTTTGAGCTAGTTCAGGGCATGTACGGAGAAGGTGAAGAACTGTTTCCTCCTCTTCCTCGTCCAAACAGCTTCGCCAAAGTTATTTGAGAGTACGCCTAGTCGCGTGGCGTGCTTTCCTATTAGACAGTGCCCGATTATGACACATATTATCGAGCTTATATGCAATCTGCTTAGAGATAGCTAGAACCTTGATTGCTTTAAATCTAGTGTAGGCCAGATGTTTTTTGTGACCTGACACGTGGTGATGTTATTCCACCTGGTGTTTGCCTTCTTCATAGCGTCCTGCATTAGCAATAGTTTACATGTAGCAGCATTTGCCAAACGTGTTAGAATGGGTTGTACTGTACCATTCCTGGCGAGTTCAACTACCTTACAGTTACCTGGAATGTCTGTATGGCCCGGCATGCACCCAGCAAAGGTGAATATTAAACTGTTGTGCCATCTTCATTAGAGATGATCGACAGTTATGGACTGTTATAGAGTCTGTAGAAACAGAGTCCAGAGATTTGATAGCGGCCTGACTATCTGAGAAAATACGGATATCAGATGTTGATATCACGTTTTCTTTAAGTCAGTACAAGACTTCTTTTATAGCCAAAAGTTCCGCCTGGAACACGCTACAATGGTAGATTATAATAAGAAATAAAAACTTCCAAAAAATGCTGCTAAAATTGATAAAAATTGGTTTAAAAATATCGGAAAGAAAAACAGATACTGAAATCAAACTAAGTCAAAGTATAGTTAATAACTTTTAGTTAATTTTTTAAGAAAAAATCAATTTTTTACATAACACGAAAACCTACAAAAACAACAAAAAACGGATAAGAAATGGTTTTCTATTTAACAAAGAAAGATATTGATTTTAAATATTTGTATGTCACACAAAATTTTGTTATTAATATTTTGTTAAAGTTTTAGAAAAATTGACATACGGGCACGTATTGAAAGTTATATGGTTATAATGGGTGATTTTTTTGAGGTTAGGATTTTCATGCATTAGTATTTGACAGATCACGCGGGATTTCAGACATGGTGTCAAAGAGAAAGATGCTCAGTATGCTTTGACATTTCATCATGAATAGACTTACTAACGAGCAACGCTTGCAAATCATTGAATTTTATTACCAAAATCAGTGTTCGGTTCGAAATGTGTTAATCGACAAATTTTGTTCAGCGATGAGGCTCATTTCTGGTTGAATGGCTACGTAAATAAGCAAAATTGCCGCATTTGGAGTGAAGAGCAACCAGAAGCCGTTCAAGAACTGCCCATGCATCCCGAAAAATGCACTGTTTGGTGTGGTTTGTACGCTGGTGGAATCATTGGACCGTATTTTTTCAAAGATGCTGTTGGACGCAACGTTACGGTGAATGGCGATCGCTATCGTTCAATGCTAACAAACTTTTTGTTGCCAAAAATGGAAGAACTGAACTTGGTTGACATGTGGTTTCAACAAGATGGCGCTACATGCCACACAGCTCGCGATTCTATGGCCATTTTGAGGGAAAACTTCGGAGAACAATTCATCTCAAGGAATGGACCGATAAGTTGGCCACCAAGACTATTTTTTGTGGGGCTACGTCAAGTCTAAAGTCTACACAAATAAGCCAGCAACTATTCCAGCTTTGGAAGACAACATTTCCGAAGAAATTCGGGCTATTCCGGCCGAAATGCTCGAAAAAGTTACCCAAAATTGGACTTTCCGAATGGACCACCTAAGACGCAGCCGCGGTCAACATTTAAATGAAATTATCTTCAAAAAAAAAATGTCATGGACCAATCTAACGTTTCAAATAAAGAATCGATGAGATTTTGCAAATTGTATGCGTTTTTTTTTTTAAAAAAGTTCTCAAGCTCTTAAAAAATCACCCGATAGTTATGCAAGTGTGGATCGCATCCTAGCTTCTTCTTTTGAATCAGCCTAATGTACATATATTTTTGGTTTCGAGATAAAGAATAGTAAAAAATCAATTGTTTCTTTCTGGAATTCTTTTTTTGTATGTATGTTTACTTAGCCTCTAAAGTCAAAACTTTCTCTTCCCAAATGTGAAATTGCCTCATTTGTAAGCTACAAGAATTCTTTTCTATAATTAATCGATGTTTGTTTTAAAAGCTAAAACAACAATTAATCACAAAACCGCTTTTGTTTTCGATGCCTTTTCTTTTATATAGTTAAAATAAAAACCATACGGTGCCAAACTTATGCAGAACTTAGGTACATATAGGTTGGTATTTCCTTTTTTTTCCACATGGCCTCTGATGGATGTTGCGTAAAAGTTTCATATATTTCGACGTAAATGTCTAAAGTATATTCTGTATGAAGTAAAAGTGGGTCAACAGCAATATCGATAGGTCAAAATATTTCGGTATACTTACATACATACATAGGTTATTTTATATTAAGCAATCAACGAAGAAAATATACATACATACATAGATCCTTTTTCAATGTTTTGCTTTTAAAATTGAACTTTAAAGGTCAGCAACCTGCAAAATTTCTTTGAAGAATGAGTAACTTTTTTGTATTCATGGTTTTTATATAGGTACCTAAATATCCCTGGAATCAGGATATTATTACATCTTAAAGTAAATTCAAAACAACAAAATCCTCGATGAACACTCAAGACTATAGGTATTCATTTATTCAATTATTTGTTTCAAGGACAACAATCTTAAGCACGATATGATGTTTCCTATTTTATACCAAAGCAAAAGCACTCCCAATAGAACAAACAGCCTTAGTTTCCTTATTCTATAGTTACAAGAGTACAATCACAACAACAACAAAAAGTAATGTCTGTATGTTACCATTCAACCCCATTTCCTTTTATAAATGAAAGACTTTTTTTATACCAATGGACATTATGTAATTCTACCCTTAAACGAAAAATGTGTTCTCTAAGGAAAATACAACTACAACAGCAACAAGAACAACAATTCCCTTCGATTTTTTCTTTCTTTTCAAATTTTTTTGGTGAGGTTTAGGAACCGAACCGAACCAAACCGAACAACATATACCATTAATTCTACAACCTTTAGCTATGGGTAAGGTATTCCCCTTTAGATTCTTAAAAGGTGAATTCAGGTATCATAAAAATAAGCATCAGGATGTTATGCAACAAATGCGTAGATAGTTCGCAGTACCTATAAATATAGGGCAGATGTTTTTTTTTATTTTTTTGTTATTGCTGGGTTATGTAATTTTTAAAAAATTTCCACTCCTAGCAGGTTTTTTTTTTTTTTAAAGTCCTTAAAATATTTGTGTTTGCAGAAAAAGAGAGATAGATAGATAAAAGGGTTTCAATATAAGTGTTATTGAAATTGGAATAAATCAAGGGATTCTTTTTGTTGAATTGAACAAAATGGCAACTAAAGTAGTTCAAAACCAAAAAAGGATGACAAAGATTTTTAACAGCTTTTCAATAGGTTATTCCAAATATTTCACTTGACAAAATATGGTATATAATATAGAGGGAGAGGATAAAGTAGGTTACAGCGTTATACAACAACTTTTGTAAAACTCTTATTTACCATAGCAATATAACGTAGGTGGGTGTACTATTTATGGGCACAAGTTTTGTCTAACTGAACAAAAAATACCAAAGTTGAGATTGAAATCAACTACCCATGACATTCCGATAAAAATAAGGTCTTTTTTTTTGTCTGGCCTAAAAGGCTGTATGAATGTTTTGTACGTAAAGTTGATGTTGATTACTGCTTCATCCTTTGCAAATTACTGGGTTTACATTTTTTTCTTTTTATAATTCCAGGATTCTGAATCAAATTTTTCTGAAAATGTACTTATGTGAAAGTGGGTTGTTAATTTTAAGTTTACTTCCGCAACATTGAATTGCATTTGAAGTCATATTAGCGCATTAAAGTCGCGGTAGCTGGTTTATGACCAATTAACACAAATGGCATGCTTAAGGGTTGTAATTTACACGTTAATTTAAACAATTAGTGGTAACTTTTGAAATTGATTTAATTATTTTGCAATAACTTTTTTCCTATTCATTCTTTTTATTAATCATAATTCATAATTTAGTTTAATTTTTTTAAAATAGTAGGTAATGACTAAGCCAATCCCTGACAACAGTATTCGAACACAGCAATGGTTGAGAGTTGTAAGTCACTAAGCCTTAGTTCTCAACGGACTGTTGCGCCACCCAATTTATTTATTTATTTAATGACTTAGTCGCATAATTTAATTCTATTTAAGAAATGAGTTATTGACACCCTAAAGGGTTCAATTAAGAATTTATTAAAGGAACAGACTTAATTCAATGCTATGTGGACAATCACAGCTGATGTAGTTCAATATCAATGAATGTGCTTATTTTAGGAAAAATTATATATTTTTAGAAGAAATACAAAACAGTTTATAAATACTTAATGTATCAGACGTCACTGACATTTAGCTTTCGACAAATATAAACTAGGCAATAAAATTCTGTGCATATTGATTTTTTAAAGACATACTTTAAGGATGAAAAATTACCGACGATATCGTTTGTTTTAATTGGGTTTCGAGTTTTAAGTTCTTTCAAAAATTTGATCTACAGTGGATCAAAAAAGTATTGAAAATTCCATTTATATAAACAGGGTTATCCATTTTGCGGCTTCAATAGTAATCGTAAATAAAACACATATAAAATATTTTTTTTTTCGTGATATTTCTTTTATTTCTTATTATAAAGTTTGAACGTTGACATTATGTGTGAAACACTACATCATTTAAATTACCACTACGCAAATTGTTGCAAGCATCGATTCTTTTGAGGTCATTTTCGAGCACTTTTTGACACATATTGGGTGGTAACTCAGCCATAACTTGACGAATATTGGCTTTAAGTGCTCAAGAGTTAAATGTTTATCTGCATAAGCACGGTCTTTCGCGTAGCTCCACAGAAAAAAATCCAGCTATGTATGTCAAATCGCATGATCTTGGTGGCCAGTTGATATCGACACGACGCGACGAGAAATTACGCGGCCAGGAAATGTCTCTTGCAATAAAGCCATATTGTTGTGTGGCATAAGGCACAGTCTTGTTGAACCACATTTTCTCCAAATCTTATTGTTCAATAGTAGGCAAAAAAAAGTCGGTTATCATATCGAGCCCTTCCCGCCGTTTTACCGTAAGCGACATTTTCAATAAAAAAGACAGCTTAATTATTAAAATTCTAGTTACACAAAGAGCCTTGGCTATTGTCATGTCTTAACTTAAGCATAATTAATAATTTCCAATATTGACTATGGGTACAAGTTGTTTCAAGGACCATCATTAAGCTTTTGATTTGTCGTTTACGATAAAATTTATTTTGGCGCTTATGATAAATTGGCGGGAAGTGCTCGATATGATCATATTGCTACGAATTGACGGTGACAGTCGCTCCGTCGTCCTTTTTGCAAGAAGTAAGATCCAATCACACCTCCGGACTAAAGAGCGCACCAAACAGTGGCTTTTTGTGGATGTAATGACCTCAATTGCTTGAAGATTCTAAGAACCACAAATACGACAATTTTGTTTATTAACATACCCACCGAGTGAGAAATGTGCTTCATCGCTGAAGAATGTTTTGTGCCAAAAATCGCCGTCCACCGCCTGTTGTTAAAGCACCCATTCGACGTATTACGACGACGTTGTTAATGGTCAGCTGGCTGCAGTTGTTGTGTGATTTGGAATTTATATGGATGTAGGTGTAGATCCAAATGCAAATTATGCCATAATGTGTCGTAAGACAGTCCTAATTCCTGAGAACGACGAGGAATCGCCACATTCGAGTCTTCGGCAACACTTTCGCTTACAGCAAGCAGAGATATTTTCAGTGGTACTATATAGCAAAACAATAATGCACAGACCTTACAATATATGTAACCAATCCAGTCTCTTAAAATTTTGCCAATTGCTTGCATAGTTGGACGATTATGTAAACCATAATTTCTTAATAGTAGGGGAGCCCAAGAAGGGATTTTGGGATTTACTAAAGCGCGGCAGATTAATATACAGGGAGGTACCTAGTACCCCATTGAATACCTCCACCAAGTATTAGCCCCGTATATGTGGCCGCGCGTCAAGGATAAAGGATCAGATTAGTAAAAAAAAATTGATCATCTGAAATTCTCGAGCGCGTCAGATTAAGGTAGGGTAAGTAAGTGTTAGTGTATATTCCACTAATCTGACAATTTTCGATTGACGATAAGAAGTAGGTGGGTTACAAACTTGTAAAAAAAAACGTCATCTTGACTTTCTCGAGCGTGGCAAAATTTTTTTTTATTTTGAAGGCAATAATTCAACGTTCACGAATAATATATAATCTGACGATTTCCGTAATAGTAAGCCGAAGTAAGGAAAAATAATCGATAAAGTTTAATGCGTGCAGGAACATGATGCCGGTATACCCCTTCCCGCGTTTCTATTCCTCTCTCATTCTTTCTCTATCTATGACTCTCTCACTCCGTCCCAACTGTGGGTTCTGATCGCGCAGTTGTTTTTTCGTTTACATACAACGTATTTGTAATGCCTGAAATTATTTTGCGATTTTGATGTTTATTATGTAAATTAAAATTTAAAAAAAAGTTACTATGAGTGACATTAATGTAAAGTGTGTGTTTTGTGGTGAAACTAATTTACAAAAAACTATCAAATTTACGGTACCTAGATACATTACAAAAATGTATAAATGTATTAGAATATTGGGTCATATGCAAAAATATGAGTTCAAGCTCTTAACTTACTTTTCTGAGAACTTTCTTAGTGTGGTATGCAAAAAAAAAATACGGAGACCGAGATCGATCTCAATCTGTGAGTTCGAACTCAAAGTGCTGAGATCGATCTCTCCACGAAAGCTCTATGTGAGAAAGTTCTAGTTTTGATATGCAAAAAGATGAGCAAACGCTCGATTGCATGAGATCGATCTCACAAATAGTTGAGGATGGGTTTTCTCTTACTCAGTTGATAAACAACTATCAAAATGGCGAGTTTCGAATAATTTTGTTACAAATCGTGTCTATAAAAATAGAACATGTCCAATTGGTGAAGATTTTCGAAAATTGTAAAGATTTAGTGAAAGAGGTGTGCGATTATCGACAGATGAGTTTTTGGGCCCAACCCTGGAAACACGCGGTGGTGTTACGTAGGATATCCTGGATTTCAAAGCGGTGTTGGTAAAGACATTGGTGTCAATCAATCAACGATATCTAAGGTGGTACAGCAAGTCGCAACAAAAATTACAAGCCGTGCAACTGATTGGATCATATTCCCACACACTTCTGAAGAAATTTGCTGTTTTAGAGGGACTTCATATTTGACACTTTTTTACTAATTTTGTTTCACTTATGTATGTCTTCGCCAAATTTCTTTTTAAATGCTTCTATGATTATAAGAATAGCTTTTCTTGCCCGATAAACTGGTAACTTCGACTTCTGTAAAACTTTATTTAGTTTCAGTTCTTTTACTAGAAATTCACTAAGATGGTCAGTATTGTTGTTTATAGTTACACTTTTATTTTCGCTTTCAGAAGACATTTTTCCTTCTTGACTCGACTGACCGCACAGAAAGTACTGTTTTAAGTGCAAGTGCATACTAAGAGCTTTGAGATCGTTCTCATATCACTGAGTCAGAACTGTAGAGAGTGAACTCGTTTTTTTGCATATGAAACTAAGTCCGAGTCCGAGTCTGCTCGATCGATCTCCCAAGCTCGTCAGCTCTGACTATGAGAACTTTCTCATCTTTTAGCATATGACCCATTGTCAGAGTAAGCCGGTTCTCAGTTTTTCAATTTGTTAAGTTAAAAGATTTGAAAAAATACAAACAAAATTCTTTGCCATTGTCAGATTAGGCGAATCCCTCCAGATAATCGTCAGCTTATAAGACAGCACGTTTAGGGTATATAAATGAACCATATAAATATATGTATCTTAATCTGACGCGCAAATTCTAATAATGGCCGCGAGTTTGGGTCACATCCAAATCGTCAGTTATTACATAAGAACCTTCTTTTAGGTTCAGTTAAGATCCCCTTTGAAAAGCTGACGCACTCGATTAATTTTTTTTTCCGTTTTCAACCCTTACGTACGACTACCCCCATCATGGACAAAATCATATACAGCTGTGGACAACTAATTAGAAACATTACTTGCTTCTCATTTCCACATTCACTTTGTCATGTGTGACTAGAATAGCGGTATCCTAAACGGTGTAATGCAAGCGTTATTAGATAATTGTTTGAAAAAGCATCATTTGTGCATAAGTCTTTGCATAGTTCACAACAAAATCAAGGTAGAGTGTAAAAAGTGTTCGTTTCAACTGGTCAACTAATTAGAAACAGTTTAATTAGATTTAATTTGGGTGAAATAAAAATAATCTTTTTATTTTGCATTGATAAGTAGAAAATTCTGAATTGTCTGCAAACGTTTTTAAAGAATAATTTTTAAATTCTGGAGGTAATTGTAATGGGAAAATTAAAGAGTCGTGATCCTCCTACAAGGAAAGTGATTCTTGAGCTTTGGAGCTTAAAATATCCTATAGAGCAATTGCATCTCAAATAAACTGTTCTGTAAAGAAAGTTTTCAATGCAATTAAGCATTTTCAAAACTTCGGGACTGCTGAAAATGTACCTCGTAAAAAACGGGCCCGTAAGACAAGCTGCCAAATGGATCGAGCAATTAGTAGGCTGGTCAAAAAAGACCCAAAAATAAGCTCCACAGAGATACAACGCCAACTCTCGGTTGCATTCGATGTCCCGATAGGCCCACGCACAATCAGAAGAAGATTGGTGGAAGTTGGGTTACATGGTCGTATTTCTCGAAAGAAACCATTAGTAACCGCAAGGCAACGTAGACTAAGAATAGAGTTCGCAGGATCAGACGCCAACTGGACAACAAACGAATGGAAGTACATAGTGTGGAGTGACGAAACTAAAATAAATAGGATGAGCTAAGATGGTGCACGATATGTCCGAAGACCAAAAGGAACAGCGTTCCACCCTAAATATGTTTCGCCAGTAATTAAGCATGGAGGCGGCTCGCTAAAAAAAAAAAAAAATAAATACAGATACTGCTTTGTGTTTCTAATTACCTGTCCACAGCTGTATATATATTTGTATATATATTTTTCAAAAATTCGTAGGACATGGATGCTATTAATATCTGACGCGCTCGAGTATGTCCATGCAACTGTTTTATTTTTTACATTTTTGAAAATTTATAGCCGCTCCCCCCACCGATGAAATAGTATGATATGACATTTTTTTCTTCTTATCATCTAAGCTTCGCAATCCAATAGGTCTCTTTGACGCTCGATTAAATCCCGATTTAGCACCCTGGGCTCCCCTACTATAAAGCACGATATGTGGATGTGGCAGAATGGCGATCCATTTTCGTAAATGTCAGACTTTCACCTGAACAAAAAAAATTGGTTTAACAAATTAGTTTGACAGATGTCAAATTCCAGCCCTATACTCTCGAAACCGCAAAATGGATAATCCGTTTTATATATTTTTTTAGGGTCTATGAAATAACTCCCACGAAATAAGTCCCACTTTTAAAAACGAAATAAGTCCCACCAAAAATTGCTATTTTGAAAGTGGGAGTTATTTCGTTTTTAAAAGTGGGACTTATTTCGTCAATTGGTGGGACTTATTTCGTTACGCGTTTTTATTTTAAGTGGGACTTATTTCGTTTTTAGTGGGAATAAATTCGTTTTGGAAAGTGGGAGTTATTTCATACCCCTAAATTTATATTTTGGTGGGATTTATTTCGTTTTAAGTGGGACTTATTTCATTTTCATAATTTTGCATTTTAAGTAAATGCTTAATAATTTTTGCCGTTATTTGTTGCTCTTCACGTTGTTTCTCATTGAATTTCGTAATGTTCTTTTTGTTGCTTTTTAAAAAAAATTTATTGTATTGTAG
The DNA here is from genome assembly GCA_951509635.1 of Eupeodes luniger. NCBI lineage: Eukaryota > Metazoa > Arthropoda > Insecta > Diptera > Syrphidae > Eupeodes > Eupeodes luniger. The sequence continues at coordinate 62,453,280 of OX608073.1, read as the reverse complement.
AATATGCTTACGAAAAGTTCCGTTATTTCTTGTTCTTTACGAAATGAATGGTATTGTTTCAAATTTGTTGTTAAGTGTGCTAGTTTACAAGACCTTATCATTATATTGATTATTTAAGTTTGTGAATTTCAATAGTGAACATGAGTGTGACATACGAAATAATTGCAGGAAAGAGGAATAACAGCAAGATTCTTTATATTTTTTTTGAGAAACAATTATATATAGGGTGTGTAAAATCGCCAGGCAGGCGCCTATATCAACAACTTCTTTCAATAAAAGCACCTGTGGGTGGCCCGCTTCGCGGGTTCTCAGGATTTTAACTCCCTTTTTCGGGGTCACACCCGCTCACGCAACTCCGTTGCTCCGCTAAGGGTATGTAAAGTCGCCAGGCAGGCGCCAATATCAACAGCTTTTTTGAATAAAAGGCTATTATGGCTTTATTTCTCATTTTTTTCTTATGCAAGAAGTTATATATTGGACATTTCGTAAAAGGGACAACCATAATTTTTTGTCCTTATCTCTCATGGCTCTCCTTTTTTTATTATTAATTACTTTATACTTACTATAATAAAAAAAACTTTAAAGAAATGTGTACAAATAGGTACCGAACTTAACTACTGGAAAAACAATATTAAAAAAAATTGTTGACGTAATTACGTATGTAAGTGTTTTATTATATTTTTAGTAGGAAATTGGAATTCGTGTTCCATGTTTTCTAATATCACCATTACAAAATACAACTAATCCCAATGCCAAGTTAAAACTATAATACCGTCTACCATGCACTGGATCTTAAAGCCATTTATAAAGGTCGATAATTTTAATCTGATGGTCCTTCCGAAACGGTTTCCATCTTAATAATAAGAACAATTGATCTGTACTTAATCCATTTACGAATCCAAACGTTGTTACTGGTGGGACTTATTTCGTTTATGAAAGTGGGACTTAATTCATTTAAGAAATATATTATTCAAGGATCAAGGGGGAGTTATTTCATTTTGAGTGGGAGTTATTTCATTTTTTTAAGCAATTTTTGGTGGGACTTATTTCGTTTTTAAAAGTGGGACTTATTTCGTGGGAGTTATTTCATAGACCCATTTTTTTAATTTGTAAGACCTAAGAAAACTGTAAGAACCATAAATGATAACACTTTTTATATCCACTGTAACTGTCAAATAGTGCTAAAAACATTAACATTGATATCTACATAAATCAAACTGAAAAACGTAAAACTCGAAACCCTTTTAATATTATTTTTGTCGTAAAACTAGTTTTGAAAGAACTCAATAATATGAGCGTTATTTCCGTTTTTATTTTTTCAATGGAAATTTTCACTTTGAAACAAAATTCTTTAATAAAAAAAAAATGGTCAAGGTCTTAAAAGGGATGTTTTGCAGTTTCTAGAATCATGCTTCTATTCTATTCAGTTCCCATTAGAAGTTATTGTAATCAATTTCATTGGTTGAATTGAAAATGTTGACATTTATCGACATTTAAAAGTCCCTAGATTTTGAATCAAAGTTAGTACATTCGTGAATTCGTACTTTAATACTGCCGTAAGTTCAGGAAACCTTTTTTCGTCGGCCATGTCTCAAGAACCGGTGGAGATATCGACTTCGAAAAAAATTTGTAGAGATAATAACATCAAACATATAAAATCAAACTTATTATGCCATCTGCAAAATATTGTTGTTAACTTTTAGTTTTATTTAAAGTAAAAAATATTGTTATCCATATTTTTTATTAAAACTTTATAAAATATCGACAGACAGACGACAGCATCTTTTTTCGTAAATTAGTAGAATTAAAAAAAGGCTTTTTAATATCCTGAAAAAGCTTTTAAGTCGAACTAAAGAAACAAAAAAATTAAGCTCGTTAAGCTTTTTATCGAGAAGGAAAACCTCGGCTCATATTCAAAAACTGGACAGTTTGTCTTTTTTGAACAAAATAATTTTATTTTAAAATAACTTTAAAATTTGGATTGTCATTGCTTTCAGCAATCATTATACACAAAAATGTAACTAAACAAATTTAAGAATTGGCCAATTGACTTTATTTTATTACAATAATTTTTCTTCGGAGTTGAAAATAACTACACAAAATTGAAAGGGATTGAAAGTTGGTAAGTGGTTGATTTGTCTTTAATAGGTTCTTAATTATTGTTGCTTGGCTATTTAAATGTAAACATAAACGCGTTACGACTTCTTATTTAAAAAAATGTTTTATTGGAAATATTTCACAATGCAACAAACTTAAAAATATCTAATATTTTTAAACATTATGAATTCGTAATCAAGTGTACGTAGAATGATGGTTATTTGAAATTCTTGATTAAAAACCTTGAGTCATTTTCCACGCGAAACATATAACCTGTCATAATATTATGAGAGGAATTTATATAAGAGACGTAAGTCATAAAATCATCCGTATTCCTCGCCCACAAATCCCTCGACATAACTTAAGTAGCTGATGTACTCGTCTGTATAATTATAATTCCTAATCCAATACCACTTTAAAAGCGACACATTCTTAAATGACATATATTTGTATGTACCTACCGTACACATATTATGTACATACATTATATTAGACTGATTCAAAAAAAAACTAAAATTACTCAATTTTTTGATTCTGATATGCTTTTTAATTAGTACACTTGTTTTAAAGTTACAAGCGGCCAGTTATAGTTAATATTAGTTTTCATCATTGGAACCAATAATTGGATTTTTTTGACAGGTTGGTTATAGCTTTCATTCAAAATTCTGTCATTGAGCACAGATTTTCTGATTGGTATCAAGCATTTGAGGTTAGATTACATCATTGAAAGTAAAAGTGACAGGTAGGAAATGAAACGATTATGTTCCGAAATGTGAAATCAACAATCGGCTGTTCATTGAAAACGATTTCATAATTGAAAAATTAAAAATGAACTAAAAGAAAGGTTCTGGGATAAACAAAGTACTTTTTTTGAGTAAAACAAATTCGACAACTCATTAGTTTCAGTTTAATACCAAACATACATAAATTAGTTAACTTTACTAATTGCTTCTAAATCTCAAAACAAAATGTTCAATGATGAAAACCATTGATAGCTTAAGCAGGCCCGTTAAGGTTTTAATTAAAATTCTTGGCTAATTCTTCTATTCTACGGATCACCAGCTTAAATTTTCAGCTAAAACATACCATATTTTTGTGGTGAAAATATTTATTAAAAGGGAACACTTGCCTATCGAACAGGCTTGTTAAAGAATAAAATCTTTTGGGATCGCAATCCTTTATGGCTTCAATATAAAGATCGCATTCATTAAATTTATCATTTCAATCATTTCATTACAACCAATTGATTGCAATCATTTGAGAATTCAAACATTCCTTGTATTCACTCGGGGACCTACTGTAAATACAAATTTCCTTCGGAATGTTTTCTTCTCTCGAACATTGGGAATAATGCTTAAAAGCTTCCCTCGGAATTACTTGCTATCGGGAAAAAGAATTTCAGGGAAATTCAGCTGTAGTTGCACAGAATATTTGTTCAAGGGAAATTTTTTAGGAAACAAATCGGTAGGAACAAAACATTCCGAGGGAAACAAAATTTCCAGGGAGATTCGCGATAGGCCCATTGAAGTCTTTACATTCACTTGAAGTCTTTACATTCACTTGAAGTCTTTACATTCACTTGAAGTCTTTAAGTGAAATCAAATAATGTAATCCTATAGTTGAATTCATTAAATGATTTTTAATGATTGCAATCCCAAAAGATTGCATTCTTTTACCAAACTGCTATCGGAGTAATTTTAATGAAAAAACAGCTTTTTCCGTCAAAGTGAAAAAACTCGAAAAAATGATGAAAATTTTAAGGTGGCAAATTGATATTATTATTTTCAGTTAATTTTTCCAATCATTTTACAGCTTTTTCTGATAAAAATTGTTTGGAGAAATAAGTTTTATATTTTGGTAAACATTTTTACTTCATAAAGTTGTAACGAAAAAGAAGTACAAAATTCAAAAGCTCCCCAAAAAATGTCTACTATACATAGAAAAAAGAAAAACGCAATTAGCGACCTCTAAATATCAATCTTACCAAGCTCTAACCATTAAGCATTTTGCATTGAAAATCGAAGACATTATATTCATTTTTTTTGATTGAGTCAGTCTCATGTATAATATTCTAAGTGTAACCTTTAAGCCTTTAAGTTGTTAGCTTAACTATACACAATTATTTCGTCGTTAAGGACACACTTAAGTTGTCTATTTTTTTTTTTTTAATATTTTTGTGTGTTCGTTGTTTATTTTCAAGTACATAATGGTAACATGATATTTTTTGAGAAGGGCTTTTTATTTCGCAGAAGGATAAGACTATGCAAATTCTCATTAGATCTATACAGAAAATGGGTTTCAACTGCACAAATATACACACCCGCACATATGTACATAGCTGTTTCTGAAGCCATTTACTAAAAATTGCTTAAGAGATTTGATGTAAATTAAAATTTTATATATTTTCATATAATAGATATCTAGAATATAAAATAGAATATTATACTTACGTTTATAGTATATGTTTCTATAATATATGAATGCAGATACATATGTATCTCTAATTTAGCTTGACATTAAGAATGTATGCGAGCAGAAATACCTATCTAATAAAACTGACATAGATTGAATAAGTTTCCTCTTGAAAGTTGAAAGTATGTACGAATAAGAAGAAAATTCCCAACTAACTGAACTGGATGGACTTGAAATTATTATTTTTATTTTCAACAGTTCTCTAGGTATATAATGATGGTTATGTGCTCTGCTGTAATGACATACAATTGCGAGAAAAGAATTTGATTTCCCTTGTCCATTTCATTGGAGCGCTGCTGCTGTCACATTTTCAACGGATTAGATACCATTATATTAGGAAAATAAATATGTAAGCTCTACTCTGCTCTGCTCAAGGCCAAGCGGAAGCCGAATAACATAATTTGCAAGTCGCATCTATAGGGTATACGGATACGGATACAGATACGCCCTCTGTATTGTTGACGCATCATCACAAGTCATTTCCGCATAACCCATAATAGAAGAAGTGAATTTGAAACCATTTTGGACATTGTAATTTTCTTGATGCAGGTTTCGTCATATTTACATATCTGTTCGTAAAAATACGACAAGAACAGTACAACTTTTAAGCAAGTAATTTTGCTTGAAATAATTATAGAGTGAAAAAAAGGAAAATCAACGCCTGATAATTTGAAATAAATTTAAGCTGGCAGCATATTTAAATAAACAATACAAAATGTAAAGATTAATTTATTGGAAGGAGATACAATAAATATTAGTCACCTCAAAACTTCAAGAGAGTCAAATTGCAATGATATTAACAAATATGTTTTCAATAAGATGGTGAATTAACATTTTACTTGAAAATTATAGACTTTTGAACTCATCTTCCTGTTTAATGAATTAGAAGTGTATTTAACAATTTACTTTTCTTTTACATTTTTCTCTTGATTGCTTAATTTCCATTACAAACTTTCGTGGTTCATTAATTCCTTAGAATTTTAAAGGTCTTTAGAGGTCTAATAGCACCATCATTAATTTTTGTTACTGCATTACAGATCAATACATATTTGTTAAGAATTCTATAAAAATAATGAAAATATGCGCCCTAGTGTACTTCTATTATTTTGACGTTTTAAGGGAACAACTGAGGATCTTTTCAATATTGAACTTGGAAATTAAAGAACCCATTATATTTTTATTTTAGTAAATTCCCAATTATTTACATACTTCAGAATTGGATGCTCATTTGTTTTAGAAACATATTGGAGATGAAATAAAGTGTTCTTCAAATCTTAGTAAATTTTTGTGGAGATTTGTCAAACTATGGGATTTTTTAATAAGAGGCTCATTTTTCATATTCAATTCAATTCATCTTTATTTACAATTAAATACAAATAATAGAACACTTTGTATTTTATATACATACTAGCTTTTACCCGCGACTTCGTCCGCATTAGATAGTTTTTTTTGGATAGTAGTATGAAAAAACCTGAGATGTACTTTTTTGTACGTATGTTTGAATTGTGCTGAGATGGGCCATACTAAGTGTGATTGCCATAGGTTAGGTTAGGTTAATACATTTAAAGAAGAAGATAGGTTACTGCAATACATTTTTATATACGACGTTTTTTGTTTTTCCTTCCTTGGCCAGAACGTAAAGATTGTGTGGGTTTGAGTCTCGTGAGCACGCTACATAAGTCTTCGTGCCTGTCTTTCATCTTCAGTTTCAGCGGCTCTTTGAGTTGCGTGACGCTCAGCATCTAAAGATCTACGGGTTTCACTCTGAACTTCAGTCTGAGAAGATGCTCTTTGCATCTAAAAGACGTCGTCGTGATTGACCTTGCTCTTCAGTCTCAGAAGCTCTATGAGCCCTATGGCTCGCAGCATCTAAAGCCAAACGGGTTTGGGTCTGTTCTTCGGACTCTTGGCTTCTAGCTATTTTCACAGCTCGAGCTCTGCTAGAACTACGCGCTAGATTAGATTTACGTTTTCCAGGCATATTAGCGTAATATTAAGCTAAACGTAAACGAAACCAAGGTTAAATAGAAACGTAAACGAAACATAGATTATTTAAAAGCTTCTATTTAAATTAAGTAAGTATTCTAACGACTGTCGTAACTATTTACATTTTAGGTTTACTTACAGACTAAAAGGAACCAAAATAAATTGAAATTAAGTAGGTATTGTATACCGTTTATTATTTTAAAACCAAAAAATAAACACGTATTAATATTAAAAGAATAACGCAGATAAACTAAAGAAACTAACTTAAAACTACCTACTTACTTCTGGTAAATTAAATGATCAAAGACGAACCGAGTAAATCATTAAGTATTTAACAAACAATTAAATTTACACGACAAGTAAAATTTTTGCAGGATTTCTCCATAATTTGCATGCGTCCGACAACGGCGGCGTGTGCCCCCACGTGTATGCCCGTTCGGGTAGACCCACTCAGTGATGTCCTCCCCCCGCGCCGCACTACCGCCGCCACCACCTGCCTCGTCTACCGCGTGCGACACCCGCCCGCGCACTCGCCCAGTGCCTTAGCCGAAACAGAATTATCAGAAGTAGAATATAGACCCAGTGAATTATTTGTTGTACCTACATGGCTCGTGTTTGGCGATGAAAGGTTGAGCATAGCAAAGTTTAGGTTTAAAATTATTATTTGTGGAACTTGGGATCTACAGTTTGCGTCTAACGTTGATTGCTTGAGACACGTGGCGCGTGAAGCCCGCGTTAATATACGTGTATGATAAATTTAACATAGTCGACAACTTATTTCATAAGGGTTGGGAATGCGTTGTTTTCCCGTAATACCAATTTTATCCAAATATTATTCAAATCTTTGGTAATTTAGGAGTGAAAGCGATCAGATACCCCGGAAAGTAATTTTTCCCATGGGAATGCGTTGTTTTCCCGAGGTCAAAAATAACTCATGGCCTTTCTTAAGTCTCAAACTCCTTACCAAATTTCATTTAAATCTGTTCAGTAGCTTAGGCGTAAAAGCGATCGGCCCACCTGAATTTTCCCATGGGAATGCGTAATTTTTCCGGGGTAAAAAGTAGCCTATATCCTTTCTCGGGTATCAAAATTTCATGCAAATTGGTTCAGTAGTTTAGGCGTGATTGAGTAACAGACAGACAGACAGAGTTACTTTCGCATTTATAATATTAGTATTTTAGGATTATTATTTTTATGAAGAAAGATTCCATAAAAGTTCAATCAAATCATAATTTAATTTATTTTAACAATTTTAAAAGTAACTATTGATTGTTAAATCGAAAACCTTGAACTTTAATCTTTTGTTCACAAAATTATATGCGAACAATTTTGACGTTATTGTATTTATGTATGTATAACCGAATGTGCAACAGTGAGTTTATCTTTAATATCATTTCCAAAACTTAAGTTGTGGGAAATAATCAAACCTTTGGTACTTAAATTCACTATTAACCTCGATAGATATTAGCTTCATCTATCACCCAATTCCGTATATTATTATTAAATCAATATCTTACATGTGTTTGTATTAGTTTTAAGATTCCATTTATCACAATAATGTTCTAGCTGTAACTTAGCCATTTTATCAGAAAAAATCACTGAATTATCGAGTCTTGACATGAAAATCACTGAAACGGACGCCTTCTTGTAAATTATTTTCAATATTAGTAGTGCAGTGAGCAAACATCAACGGACACAAGATGCGACTTTGTGGAATGCTATTTCTGACCTATGTAAATTAGTTAGATTTATCGTTTAAATTACATACCACAGCTGACATATTACTTAAAAACCTATATGAATCGAGTTTATAGACCAATAAGTGAAAACTTATACAAAAGAGATCTTCTATTGATTGTATAAAATGCTGCTTTTAAATCTACGATAAAGGCTTATAATAATTAGGCAAATATAATATTTGATAAACTGTTAACATACCAGATCGGAAATCAGCCTGAAAACAACATATTTTCAAGTAAAAGTAAAATAACTGCACGAATAGTTATCTCAGCGAATTGAGAATAGAAATGCATCTATAGGAGAAATGTGTTGTTAATAAAAGTTTTATTCAACAACTTTAAAATACATAAGTTCGATAAACTTAGAGGTTGCATTCTTCAATTAGAATACCTGACCGAATTATTTCTCGAAGAGGAGGTGAACAACCTTTATCCAGCTGCTAAATGGCGATGAAGCCTTCGATCCCGCCAACGAGCAGCCCTGACAAATCCATTTGGTTGATGATCTGGAGTTCCTATCACCAGACTAAAGTCGAACAAAACTGCCGGTGATGACGGTTTACAGGAGGAGCTTTTCAAGCTTGCGGGAGCTGATATGGTAAGGAGCATGAATTTAATCACTATCTGTCCGAGACATAAGATCCTGTCTAGTGTATTATGTGAACGTTTGAAACATTCACAGATGAACTGATTGGCAATTATCAGTGTGGCTTCAGGCCTGAAAGTCTACTATCGACCAAATTTTCACTCTACGCCAGATCCTGGAGAAGACTTTAGAATATAACATCGATACGCATCATCTTTTCATTGAATTCAAAGCAGCGAGTTTTGATATCCCTACCAATCTGATACGACTTATCAGGATGACGTTGGAGAATTTTCGTTGCTGCGTCAAAATTGGTAGACTCAACCGAAACCTTCGAAACCACCAGAGGACTTCGATAAGGCGATGCGTTGTCATGTAGCTGCTTCAATATTGTTCTTAAAATAGAACGTCAACACCAATGGCACCATCTTTCAAAAATCCACACAATATCTTGGATATGCAGATGACTTCGACATTATGGGAAGAACCAAACGAGCAGTTACGGGTGCCTTCTCCGGTATCGAGTCTGAAGTGAACAAAATGGGTTTTTTAATTAACGAGGACAAAACGAAGTATTTACTGTCATCGAATAAAGTCGATTCCCATCATCGTAGACTCGGCCAGTACGTGAACATTGATAGGTATAACTTAGAGGTGGTAAATGAATTTATCAATCTGGGTATTGCTGTTAACTCTGCAAATAACATCAGCGCTGATATCAAACGTAAAATTACTTTTGCTAATCGCTGTTTCTTTGGTCTAAGTAAGCAGTTGAGGAATAAGGCCCTTTCGCGAAGTACCAAGGAGACACTGTACAAAACCTTAATCATCCCAGTCTTACTGTATGGTGCAGAAGCATGCACTCTTTCCCAGGTGGATGAAGGATACCTTGGTATCTTCGAAAAGAAGGTTATACGTACGATATATTTACCAGTTGGTGTCGATAGGCAAAATAATATTTGGCGGAGAAAATACAATCACGAACTAAACGAGCTGTACAGGGACTTGCGACTGGTCAAAAAACTACGTGTTCAACGACAAAGATAGACGGTGTGGAATAAAATTAAGGTTTAATATAGTTCTCCTCTCCATCGGAAGATTATACTTATTAATTCTGTTTGAATGTTTTTCTAAAAATTAAGTTCTTTCATTTAAGTAGTGATTCAATTAGCTTAAATAAAATCTGTACTGCGAATTCTAAGCTTCTTCCATGAAGTTTTTGTACAATCTGTTACCCATTTTCTTCAGCAATTCTTCCAGTTTTGGTTTTAGGGATTCCACGTTCTCTTTAGCTGTAACTCCACATTCCGACGACAGTTTCTTCCATCCTTAAACACATCCTCCTTCATTCGACATTAAGTGCATAAGTACTATTTTTGGTATTCTCTGATGGTTTTTTGCTTAAACTCGCATTATGTAGTTGAAATGAATCTTAATGTATCCAAATACATAGGAGGAACACCGGACTCTAAATGTAACATTTAGTTGGGCGAACTAGGGAGTATTCTAAAGAACCTCTTAATAAAGTAACGTAGGAACGTCTCTAATGTTCCGTAGGGTCATAATCCCCAAGCTTATGCTCTATAAAGAAGAATGGAAGTTGCAGTTGAACGAAATATTGTTTGTTTTGAAGTATGTGAAATACTCTTCTTATATATATTTACAACTGCCCAAATAGCTCGCTTTGCTTCTGCTAGTTTGACTTGAAGATGTTTTTGCATGTTAGAGTTCGATGTTCCAACTCTTACAATACCATTCTAATCTGTTTTTCATAAGCTGCATGCCACCAACTGTCTCCGCGACGAAAACTATGTCATCTGCATATAGTAAGCCTGGAATTTTTGTTAAACGGAGCTCAATTACTCTTCTAACAGTATCTGTTATATCGTTAATATGTAGTGAAAATAGAAGAGTACTAAGAACACACCCATGCCTTACTCCCACTGTTGTTTCGAAATCTTCGGAGAAACATTTTCCGTCCCAGATATGAGCTGTATTATTATGGTACAAAGCCTTCAATAAATATAACATTTTTGAAGACATTCCAAGTGTATATAATTAGTAGAAAAGAGTTTCTCGCGGTATAGAGTCAAAGTCTACTTGAAAATGGACAAAGAAAGCATAAAGCTTTTTAGTCTTGTTTTTACAGATTTCTGCTTAGCTTAAAGGGGTCGTCTACCTTCGCGCTCAAATTTCGGGCTTATTTTTCAAGGATGGATTGCAACAAAAAAACACATGATATTTGAACAACTTTTTTTTTATTTGTTAAGTCAATTCTTCAACTTATGAAAAAACTAAAAAAGGATGATGTTTTTAATAAAATTCACCCTTGACGCGTCGTTGAATGCACTACTGGTGGTGCGACGGAGTAGAACGGCTGGCACAATATCTCAGCTTTAGAACCTTGAAACGACAAAACAATTTTTTTAATTTAATTTTTAGAACGTTGATTAGGTCTTTTTAGAATATTTACAAATTTCACAAAATATCAGCGATTTGCATCATTCTCAATAATAAGAACTTTTATCAATTCACCGATTAAATGTTGAAGTTTGATAAATTTCAAATATGGATTTATAGGTGACAATCGCAATAAAGGAGATGGTCTGCGTATTTGAACATTTAATTTTTGCTTTTTTAAATGTAACCATTTCGACTTTTGCAAAAGAGGGTTCTCAAAAGAAAAATATTCACATCCATGACCTTAAAGATTGCTTGACTGCATATGTATACTATATTTAAAAAAAGGCTAAAGAATACCTTGATTTCGAGATAAGGTACAATAATAGTATCTAGCCAAAAACTGTTTGCTTATGCAATCGTTTTAATATGCCTCCATTTTTCACCGAAAAATAAAAATAAATAAATAAACAACCTTAAAAGAGGGTCTTTTATAAATCAAACGATTTAAATTGTCACATCCTAGAATAATCCTCTATTTTTCAATACTTACTCATTTCTTATATCCAGATGGTTCGTGTTTTTGTCACTATATTACAGCATTTCGATTGGTAAACTACAAACAAACATCCATACATGCATACATATGTATGTGTTCATATTTCTTTCTTCTTAATATTTGAAAACCTGCAAACAATTAATACTTTTTGGTAAACTGCCAAATCTAAATATTTTTTCCAATGCACTTACAATTGAACCATATGCAATGCATAGTTGCAGCATATATAGGGTGGTCTTTAAATAAACAAAAATTAAATGCTTGTCAAATTTGAATAGCTCAAAGAGTACCTTGAACTACAAACCCACCAAAGAATAAGTAAAATACCATTTGTCCTTTGGTCTGTTTATTTAGTTGAGGATTTTTGCTCATTCAGAAAGCGTCTAAGAACATTATTTTTGTGCATGTGACATTAGGGGCAAACAGAAACACTATAAATGACGTTTCTCAGTGAAGCTAACATGAAAAAGGGTGAAACAGTAACTTGGAAAAAGGTATCAACATTATTGAGTTAAACAAATGTCAAACCAAAAATTGAGACTTCTGAGTGTGTAACCATCACCCAAAACTAAATAAGTTACGTTCTTCATTAGTTGTACATATATAGCAAAACCCACCACAAACAAAAACGTCAACATGTTTTTCACATTTATAAAAAAACTCAAATGTCAAATTCGTTGTGAAAATTTGTTGAAAGTGGAAAATAAAAAATAAATGAAAACGTTCAGCAAATTGTTTGTTCTATTCGATTCGATTTCTTTCAAATTCAAGGAAAAATATAAAATACAAGTTAAAATATAATTCAGGTGTCCGGGTTTTTAATTTAAACAAAATGTTTAATAGGCTTTTAAAACCACACGCAAACTTGAGTTTTCGGTTTGTAAAACCCGAGAATCGTTCACACAGAACAGTTACACGTTTTCGCTCGATATTTAAATTTTTACAACATCGTCTGTCAAATTTTGTTGATAAATTGAAAGTTGAATTAACCTCTTTTATTAAAAATTTGTATCTCTGGAGTTGATGAAATATTTCTTTTGACAGCAGCCATCAGCTGTTTGTTTACATTTAATTGAGCGCTGACGTTTTTAAAAGGTTTGTTTGTTTAATTCATCTTTGAATTGCTACTAGTTTTTGACAGTAGCCTTAACTACGTACTATTCAATTTCGTTTTATAAAGGGAAGGCATCTTTAAGAAATCTCTAGAACATAAAAAATATTGAATTTTCTTTAAGATTGTACATTTTTCAAAGGAATATTTTCTTTTCTTCTTTTATTTCAGGTGCATTTCTAATTCCTTTCATGGTCATGTTGATTTTAGAAGGAGTACCGCTGTTTCTCATTGAATTGGGGATCGGCCAGAGGATGAGACTAGGAGCCCTTGGTGTCTGGAACACCATTCATCCGTGGTTGGGTGGAATCGGAATATCATCGTGTATTGTAACGTTGTTTGTAGCATTATATTACAATGTTATAATAACTTGGGTTTTCTTTTATTTATTTAACAGCTTTCGGGTAAGTTAACCTCAATCTGTCAAAATGCTTGCATTTAAAAACTGAAATTTAAAAATAATATTATAGTATCCATTGCCTTGGGCATCATGTCCCGGAAATGAAACATACGAAGTTGAAGAATGTGCCCGTTCTTCGGAAACAGCATACTTCTGGTATCGTACAACACTCGATGCTGCACCGTCCATGGATGAACCTGGAGGCCTAAAATGGTGGATTGTCTTATGCCTGATGTTGTCATGGACAATTGTCTTCTTCATCGTTATGAAGGGTATTCAGAGTTCTGGAAAAGTTGTCTATTTCACATCATTGTTTCCCTATGTTGTCTTAACTATTTTCTTCATTCGTGGAATAACACTGCGTGGTGCTAGTGCCGGACTGATGCATATGTATACGCCAAAAGTTGAAAAACTAGCCGATCCAACGGTTTGGCTAGATGCTGCCACACAAGTATTCTATTCGTTTGGTCTGGCCTTTGGATCGCTAATTGCCTTCGGAAGTTATAATACGCCGAAAAATAATTGTGTTCGAGATGTGATATTGGTGTCGGTTTGCAATGCTATAACGGCAATTTATGCCAGTGTTGTTATATTTGCCATTCTTGGTTTCAAAGCAACTGTCAATGTTGATCGATGTATTGAAGTGTAAGTACATACAATAAAAAAAATACATAAGCACGTCTTCGGTGAAACTTGAAAAGTCTGTAACTGTAAATTTTACAAAAAATGATTTGCTAGTTTAAAGTGCATACTTCGTAAATTTCAATTAAATATAGCAACTAACTTAGAAAATATGAAGATCTAATCGTCTGCTGTGATATTTTTTCTGAAGTGTTGTCAGGTATAAACTTTTCAAGTTTCATCGAAACGGTATGAATTCAATTATGAATGTTTTTATCATTTAGTAAAAGTGTAGTGAAAATTATTTGGGACTAACATTAAACTAAAAATAGTGTAGACATTCCTTAAGATTTAAATGGGAAATGCTTTCTTTGGGCCATAATGGTCACTAATCTAATCACTAAAACACTAATCTTAAAAAAGTAGTTTTGTTCTTTGAGTGTAAAATTCACACTCTCAAAGACTTAAAGATCAATAATTTTAATGGAATATAAGTAGCTGTTTAAATTTGCAGTAGTATTTATAAATGCTGGGTAAAGACTGCGTAAAGTTACAATTTCTCTTAATGCCAAACAGTTAATAATATATGCTACGTTACGTTAAATAGTGGCATTTTAGACTAAAGATGTTTAGAGGTTTTTGTCAAATATGAATCTATGTAAAGCGGAATAAACGTTTATAATCTAAACTATTAACTCGTTGATAAATGTTTTAGTGAATAATCTATAATAAGCTCGACTGTTGATGTAGAAGGTTTTTTATTAAGAGCTCACTGCCGCTATTTAAGCAGCTGTCACTTCTGAAGCTGCCATCTTTTGACATTTAGCAAGTAAACATGGAGCTATATAAAAGCTTAACAACGTAATAAAAACTGAAGTACTTTTGGGCCTTCGTTGTAAAACCTGCATCGATGAGTCTCAATTTACCCTCGGAGGTTACGTTAAGGTTAATCGAAAGTCTTGAAAAATCCAAGAATGAGCGCTGAAATGTCTCTACATCCTCAACGTGCCACTGTTTGGTGCTGTTTTTGGGATGGTGGTGTGATTGGACCTTTTTTTTTTTCGAAAATGAGTCTGTTGAAACTTTTACGAGGGACATCTTGATGTGGTAGACGTTTATTTAAAAAAAAAAGATCATGCCACGTGAAAGATAAGGTCTATGCTAATGCTTTAGAAATGCTTCACAAGACCTCAGAACATGCAGCCGCAAATGTGTTCATGGGTTATGAAGGTGGTATTACAGTGAACTAGGGCCTCACCCAACAAACTTCTTCATCAAGCTCGGTGCCCAGTCTCCAAATGCGGACTCCAAATTGGGTGCTGTCACTTTCAGTTTATGCGCGCCACCTGATCGGTGGCCTTTCGTAGTTCAAGCTAAGAAGGTGCTTTCAGCCGATTTTGTCACAGTCCATGATTCTGCACGTTTTAGAAGGGAAGGGATGATAAGGGTCTTATATTGCACTTTTGCATTCTTAGCCCAAAGAAACAGCAGTTAGCCAGAGTAATTCTTCGTTTGATCTTTTTCTCTGGTGTTGTTGTCTGCATTTATATAGCGGAGTCTAGGCAAAGTCTCTAACTACCTCAAAGTTACGTCTCTCAATGGTGATGACCGAGACGTCGAACGGTGTTATAGGCCCTTTTTTGATGACAGCATGAAATCATCAGGATATGCGAGCAATTAGACAGACTTTTAAAATATAGTGCCTCTAGTTTTAACGTGTGAGCTGGTCATAATTCTATCAAGGACGATGTTAAACGTATCACCTTGTCTCAAGCCTTTTTTGACATCGAAAGGTTCTGTTAAGTTGTTTCCAACCTTTATAGAGTAGCACGAATTCTCCATAGCCGTGCTTTACAAACGGACGAGTTTGGCAAGGATGCCAAAACTAGACATGGTTCTATACAGTTCGTCCCTATAGATGCTGTCATATGCAGCCTTGAAATCGATGAAAAAATGGTGTTTGTCGATTTGATGTTCTTGGGTGTTTTCCTAATGTGAATATTTGATCATGGCCTAAAGCAACACTAATAAAGACTTATCAGGTTGTTGAGGATGGGTTTTAGATGTTCACATAAATTACGGCAGAGAAGATTTTGTATGCGATGTTAAAAGGAGACTGTTTCCTCTATAGTTTGTGCGGTTTAGACGTTCTCCATTGTTACCTCCAATAAAATAATCATTAATTGATTTCTCTTAAAAAATACTTTTTTTTAGAATATCAAAATGAAACCTTATTGGGAAACCGTTTATTAGTGACCACAAAGACCACAGTTTAAATTAATAAGAGTAAACTTCAAAAATCTTTCCAACAAGTTTTGCATAAATGGTTAGAATTTCAAGCTGACTGTTCTGTTTCTAAACATTTAGAGTTGCTTAAGGCGCCAGTTATAGCTATCACTGATATCGATCCGGAAAAATTTTTGACGGTGTTTCCGTTTGATTAGAAATAAAAATTATATACTGATCGTTCGGAAATCACACAAAGAATTTTTGTTGAGAAAAAAAAAATATAATTACGCATTTATTTTTCTCTAAAAATGTATTTTTCTATTTTCCAGACGGAAATTCATTTTCCTGAACAGCTGATACTTTTATGTTCAAAAGTGAAACGAATTTCAATGGCAGATTTCTGTCAGTAAAAATTTTTGGTGGCTTTCAATCAGGACATTTTTTTCAATGACAGAAATTTTGAATGAAAGCCTTAAACGACTTGCCAACAAAATTCCAATGTTTGTTTTCAATGATGAAAACCAATGATAGCTATAACTGGCACCTTAAGGTTTGTTCCTTGCGGTATACCGTCCTTAATTCTCTTAAATTCCATTGTGATATAAAATTCATCGTTTCTAATTCATTTACTGGCAATTTCCTTTCCACTCTTTGTTTGTATTTTTTAAGTCTCAAACTTTTAAGTATTTCGTTTTTCAAAGTTATTCTCTTTACTTAAACGCATGTTTTTGTTGTGAACTTTTTAAATATATAACTTTCAGAAAAAAGACACTCAATATCCTCGTGATGATTTATGGAAAATTAAATACACATTAAATTACCTTTGCCCTTCACATACATATGTACGATACGCACTTTCCACAAAAGTCCATTTACAAAAAAAGAAAAAAAAAGGAGTCAAAAACTCTTTACAAACAAACTTTCCAAGTCTTGAATATTATATTATGTAGGTAGGTACTTTTTGACATTATAGGTATACATATAGGTTGTTATGTACCTACATCTTTTTAAAGGTTTAAAATTAAATTTTTCCTTATTATTTTTGTTATATGCCTATCCATGCACACTTAAAAGTTTCAAAAGTAACTTTTTTGTTCTTTTTTTCAATTTAACTTAATTTTGAAATAGAATAATTTGTAAGTCTTCAACTCTCACTTATGCCTTCAATATAACACGTTCATATATTAGCATACTTTTTGTGTGCTCACTTTTGAAAAAAGAACATAGGTTTGTTTCCCCCCTGGAGCTTGGAGATCCATTGGGAGTGTTCTAGGCTAAACGATTACATAATAAAAAGCAACAACAAGTAATTAACCAAGCGGAAATAATTCCTGTTGCATAACTTAAGCGTGGGTAGGGTAAGAAGAAGAACTCACGTTGTCGCTTTTTACTCCCAGTGTCCTTGATTTCCTTGAATATTATTCGAGCTTGCAGAAAAACACTGCTTCTGAATTAGATTCATTTAAAAAACACAACAAGCAAACATACATAAGTGAAAACATACAACAATATCGAAAAAGCATCTATAGGTCTAAAACAAAAATATCTCTTTCCTTTCAAAAAAAAAAAAAACAAAAAGCTTAAACATCCTCTTTATGATGTGTTTTATATTTTCAGAAATAAGGAAATTCTTTTCAAACATTCATACTTGCCATTCAAAAACGTAACTACGGAAGAATACGAAGCAACCATGCATAAAATCAGTGCTAACGTCTCTAAAAGTCTAGAATTGGAAGAATGCAGTCTATCAACTATGTTAGATAATGTAAGTTATCCTTTTGAAAGAATTACAAAACGAAAGTACATATATCAATTTTTGAATTTCAGGCTGCCGAAGGTACAGGACTTGCATTTATTGTCTTCACACAGGCCATTGTGGAATTACCAGGTGCTCCATTCTGGGCGGTTCTGTTCTTTACGATGTTACTCTCGCTGGGTCTAGGCTCACAAATTGGTATTCTCGAAGGAATGCTTTGTACACTGTTTGATATTGATATAGTTAAAAGGGTCAAGAAACAGCATGTAACCGGTGTGGTTTGCCTATTCTGCTTCTTAGTAGGATTTGTCTTCTGTACAGGAGCTGGTGAATACTGGTTGAAAATGTTTGATTCATTTGCTGGAACTATTGGATTGGTTGTTGTGGCGCTTATGGAAATGATATCAGTTGTCTATATTTATGGACATGCAAGGTAAGTCGAGATGAATGTGTCCCTTAAAGCTATACCTTTGCTAATTTATCGATGTTAATTATTTACATAGGTTCACAGAAGATATCTATCAAATGACTGGCTATCGACCAGGATGGTACTGGCAAGTGACGTGGCGATACATTGGACCTGCTATTATGGCTTGTATTCTGGTGTCATCAGTGATTTTCATGGTTATCAAAAATCCCACATATGGTGCATGGAATAAGGAATTGGTATACCTATTTAGAAGACTGGAAATGTCATCTTAAACATTTTTATTGAAAACTAATTTTCAGGGAATGGTTAAAGAGGCAAACTATCCAAACTGGGTTATGGCTATTGCGCTGGCAATGATATTGGCCGGAGTTCTGCCTATGCCAGTGGTATTCCTAATGAGAAGCTTCCAATGCCTTAAGGTTGACTTTGACATTCATCAAGGCTCAATTCGACGAAATGAGACTACAGCATCAACTAAGGAAATGATCGATGATGATGATGTAAGTTGTAAATTATTTTTATTTAATTTTCTTGTATAATTTCTTTAGTTTTAATAATTTTAAGTTGATTTACTTACATATAAAAATTATAGATACAAACATTTTTAAATTAATTTAAATCATTGCTGTTTGATGGTTTGAAATGTTGTATAATAAGATTTCTTATAAATTAACAAAAAAAAAATTATTTATTAATTGTAAACTATAAAGTACATAATATACATACATTTAGTAATTTTTATGTTCTATGTTTGCACTTATTTTTGTAGAAACAATATTAATATTGTATTTAAATATTTTTGTTGTTTTTAATTTTTTTTATTATTGCAAATTAACTAACATAAATCAACATTATTATATATAATAACTTGTATATTTACCTAACCAACTAACAACTACAATCTACAACAATGCTAACATCTTGTTTTGAAATTAATAACTAAATAAGGCTATGAGCCCGGATTTACCACCACAAGATTCATTAGCAGCAACACGCTTTACAATTGGAGATTTCGATGTAAGTTGATTTTTGCTTTTCTGATTTAATTTTTTTATTATTTTGTTGATGTTAATCGTAAGCACATAAAATTTATAATAAAATATATTTTATTTATTTTATACAAAAATAATCGATTACGGATGGTTTTTGAAAACAAATGAAAATTGTTGGTAATTTATAAAATCTAAAAAACGCTTTAATAGAAACGATGAAGAAGCTTTGACTATTTAGGGAATTTTAAAAATCTTGGTCTACTAGCATGATGGATTTTTGAATAATGTTTTTTTTTTCTTAGAGTTCCTGATGCAAAACAAACAGAAATCACATTAGTTTTTATGTTACACTTTAAGAGAAATCAATTGTTCTTTTATATTTTTTTTTAAAACCATGGCTACAGGAAAAGCACAATTTTGAGGCATCGTTATTCTTAAAGCATTTGAGTATGATCTCAAAAACATTCTTTTAGGGTTTTTATGATTGGAAATTTGTTTTCTTGGAATCTGTAAATTTATTTTATCTTGGAATTGTTTTGTTAAAAAATAAAAGAAACATTCTCATCGCTTATCATAAAGGATTATATTCCTAGAAGCTGCACGATATCCATATTTTATTTATCTGTAGTTTTGACTTTTATAATTGGATTTTTGACTCAGGGATGAATAAGACTTTAAAAAAAAAAAACACAATTAATCTTCTTTTTGCTTACTTCCTTATCAAATTGCACATTTAGGTGCCACTTAATCCGAATAGCTTAGAAATGTTAGTTTAATTAAGGTATCAAAACTAAATACATATAAGTAAGTACATATTTTCTATATAAATTTCGAGTAAGTGAAAGAGTTGCTCATTTTTCAGTAAAATAAATTTTCACGAAATATCACAATTTTAATGTTATTGTAGGATTTTTGGCAGCACACATTTTGGTTCAATCGAGTGTCCTCGATTGTTTCGCCAGATTTGGCAGCACACAAACTTCAAATTGACGTTTGAAACAAAAGTTTTCACTCGACAGAAATTAGTTATCGTCGGCAGTGATTTTTGTATGGGAAAAATGGAAAAACAAAATAATATGTCAATAAATAAAAACCAGACTGAGATTTTAACCAATTTTATGAGTTCTCACGTTGATTTAGCGAGGGAATTCTTAAAACTGCCCAAGGGAGGAAAAATAGCAGTATGCTGTGGGGAAAACTGATTGAATCCCTAAACACAGAGGGTCCTCCACAAAAAGATCTTAAAGATTAGAAAAAAGTAGGTTGATGTTAAATATTATGTACATATATATGTATGTATGTATGCATTATGTATAAATGTAGCTATGGAACCCTTTTCGGTTGAAATAGATGTGCTCGTTTTCTTTTGGTCTTAAAATAGGAATATGAGTACCATTAACGCAGCCCACTATTTCCGGTAGTTTAAATTTACTATAATTATACTCCTTGCTGTTTCCAAATTAAGAGCTATTAAATTTAATCCATTGCGGACAAAACTTATTTTCCAGAATACTCAACTTTCGGCGAAAGAACTTGGAAAATGTTGTCTGTGCCATACTTAGCAACACATTTGTTCCAACATTGGTTTGGTAACTCCCACTGGCTAGGAGATTTAATGTTGCACAAAGCTGTAGAACTGGTGGAACTGATGTTCTTCTTCTGTCTTCTGGAAGATCTAACGAGCTGAGTATCGTGTGAAAACATTCCTTGTTGACTCTAAACTGCTGCACAAAGCTAAAAAAAAATTGTTTTACAAATGTTATATGTACATGATCTTTCTTCTCTTTTTGAATATTTACTCATTTTCACTCAATTCGAATGGGTTGCTATTATCTCTCAAATATCTTCTTTTGATTTTAGCACAGGACACTTCTTCGCCTTCACTTTCACTCTCCGAATCAAAGAAAAACATTTCGAAAAAAACTTAAAATTGAAACTAGAATGAAATAATTTCAAAGAAAACTCATTTGACATTTCATTTTATAGTTCACAATGGTCGCATTCAGAAAGCTAGCGGCTACGTAGTCAAGGGATTCTGATTGGCTAAATCTAACTACAAAAGTAGTTGAAATTTCCCCTCCGACGTAGTGTAAAATTTCCGGCTACAAAGTTAGTGCACACTGGTTTTGACGTTTCACAATCAGCTGCTCGGTAAGGACACAAGAATTCAAAATTAAATAAATCATTTAGTATTTAAATACAAATAAAAATCACTCATACTATATCTTATATTCGGTTTTATTGAATTTAAAAACAAAACAAACTATTTAAAGTACTGAAAACATAAATGTTTCCTGTATTATATATTTGCATTTGTCATTGATATGACAGTTCCGGATTGACTAGCTTTGTAATGAAGTTTTGCATTCACAAATCTAGTTGAAATTCGACTACGTAGTCACTAGCTTTATGAATGCGCCCAATGACTTTTTTAAGTAAAAGTCACAATGGAACTCGTCTTAAATTACGTGCTGTCGAAAATAATTTGGTCGACGATCGCCATCCTCGATTGTATCAAGTTACGTGCTGGCACTTAAATGATGCACTCAATTTTTAAATTTAAAAGTTTCATTTTATGGGAAAAAAGCTGACATATCAAAGAAAACTATTTGCTTCATACATTTATAGGAAATTTAAAATATGATCTTATGAAAAAAACAACTAATTATTACAAATTGACCATTGAAAACATGATTTAAATTTTTTAAATTCAAAAACAACGCCTAAGCTTAATTGATGCAGATTTAAATAAGTAAAAACAAAACAGTTTAAAAAATTTTACATTGGTTGAAAATTAATTTCTAATACTGAGTTGGATATTCTTTTTGTTTTATAACAGATTTCAGCCTTAAACGGGAATTATTTTTTCCCACTCATCTTAAAGCCACAAATTTTTAATGTTATTCAGGTCTGGGAATTGAGCGGGCGGTTGCATAACATGAGCGCAATTCCACATCAACCAAGCCTGAACGATTCCAGATTTGTGTTTGGGATCGTTGTCTTGGTTAAGTAGGAAATTATGCCTTTAACTTTTTCGCAGTGTATATTAAATTCCGATTCAAAACACCCAAATACATATTTTTGTTCATGTTTCTTCCGATAAATACAAGTTATCAACTTGACCTCCTCCGCACCTTATAGTGCCACATACATTTTTGGGTAAGAGCTCTGTGTTTGATTGTCTCAAAACGAATGTCTTCCCATCGATCCATGAATTTGAAATTTACTTTCGTCTGTGAAAACTACTGCATCTCAAAACGTTTTATCCTTTTGTTTTTAATATGGTCTCGAGCAAATTACATCCTTGAAATTTTGTTTTTTTACTTTTTGCGGGCACTTCTTCCAGGAAAATCGGCATCTCTGAATAGTCTTCGAAGTGTTTTGGAACTGTTATGTGCTAAACGATTGAAGATTTAATTTTAACAATTTCAGCAATTATTCTTTTTCTAATACCATCTTTGTATTTTTTAAAAACTAACTACCGATTTTCTAAGCTCGTTCGTGGAGCCATTTTTGAAGAAAAAAATTGTATCTTAATTCATTTCATAAATTGATAAACAGTTTTTACCTGAGGATTTGAGTGAAAAGAATAATGGGTGACTAATTATGTTACATATGAATAATTGATTTCTAAAGACTTTTTGGAAACTTTTGATATATTTTGTCTATAAAATGTTAGCTTTAGGGCAAATAAAAACGCTGCATCATTATGATGATTTTAGTTTTTTTTTGAATTTTTTCATAGTTTACAAAAATTATATCATCAAGAACTATCGACTTTTGAAGTAAAAAAAGAAAACGCTTTGACGGGTTTCAGCTAAAAGTCCCAAAAAATGTAATAGAAGGTTTGAATTTGCGGCAAAGAGTTTCACTACTAACTTAAAAAGTTCGATTTTAGTAAAATACTATTTAATTTAATGATACCTGTATTTTGCATCAAAGTATCATCCATAGGTATAGTTATGAGTATAGGGATGAGAAAATATTTGTTTTTATTTTAATATGATTCATTTTTGTTTGTGCTCGGTTAATATCACATTTTATTAAATTAAAAATACAATCAACACTTTCTCTCATAATATCATCTTTGATTTCTTTCTTCTTTTTATTCCAAAAATTTCAACAGAATTAATATAAGCTTAAAAATCCTGGACAGAAAAATGAATTAAATAATCAAACAAAATCAACGAAAAACAAAAAAAGTTATAAAAACTCAAAATGAGTTAAATAATACAAAGTCAATATATAAACAAAAAAACAACAAAAAAGTATAAAAAAAATATTTATTTTGCGTTCTATTAACATTTTTTTTTTAAATAAGAAATAAAACAAAACTAAACTAAAGTGCAAGTTGAAGACTATCAACGATCAGATAATTCACCTCAGCACAAAATTCATTTTTATGAACGAAAACATCCAATATCTAAATTTAAAGAAAAATTGCAATCACTAATATTTTTTTTTTCATTATGTAATTAGAGAAAAAAAGTAAGAAAAAAAAATAGAATTAAAAGAAAAATGAAAAATCATGAAAGAGATTGCAACCACCAAAGCGAGCCTTCCTCAAAAAACAGAAAATAATTATATTATTATATGAAAATTCATCCATATTTTAGATATATTTAAATCGACAAAAACAAACAAAAAAAATGATAAATAATTGCTTCAATAGTATAAGAAATTATTTATAAAAATGGCTCTTCAATTAAAAAAGGACAACAAAAGTTACTTACACAAAAGTTGAAATTATAAGAAACTAAAAAAAAAAAAAAAAATCAAATATATATGTTATTTTATTACATAAAATAATATATTGCTTAAAGAAGAACGTTTTTGTCAGTGTCTTACGCATTAAAACGATCATTAATACCTAAAAGGAAAAATATTCTCCGATTTTCATAAATGGAAATCTAACTAATCAACCAACAACATTAACTAACACACATTTAATTGTACGTAAATATTTTGTAAATATATAATTAACCTATTTATTGTACCATAATGCACGCTTTTTCTTTTTTTTTAAACTTAGTTCTTTGCTTGTTTATTTACATATATTTTTATTTCATTTAAAAAGTAATCTAAATTTAATACGTATTAAGCATGTTTTTTTAGAAAGATACGTCATTATTCGATCTTCGTAGAAATTGAAGTTTTTTAAAAATTTATAAGTCCTAATACCTAGATTTCAGACATTGGGCAGGTTCAGACAACAGAAGGGACTTCATTTGAACGTGAATTTTGACCAAATTCAGAACTTTACTTTACAAACCTCTACTTTAAGTTCATAGTACAAAAACTAACCAAAAAACATTATTGACTACAAAACATTCATAAGGTCAAGTCCATCACGATTTGTATTTTGTGTTGTAATGAAATATTACTTATTTCTTTTCCAAATTGACAAGGAACCTCTTTACACAAAACATTAAATGAAGCTGCGCGAAAATAAATAAATCATAGCGGAAAAAAGTTCAACTTACAGTTGAAGAAAAAGACATAATCAATTGTCATTTTGACAGAAGTAGACTTGACTTGATAGTTAGGGAGATTTTTCTTGACTAACTTTCCAGTCAACTTTCCAATGAAGTTGCGTTAATTGGAAGGCAAATTTTTGGCAGCTGGCCAATCAGAACTAGAAACTTTGCCTTACTTTCAAGTCCCTAATGTCGCCTGAACCTGCCCATCCTCGTTTTTTGTTGTCAAAAAGTGATTTTTCATGAAATATTAATTTCACTGACAAGTCTAATATTTCCATAATTTAAGTGTGAGTTGTTCCGAATGACAATTGAACACACTATAAAATTCATATTAGGTTCGTTAAATAAAACTTATTACTGTTTTTAGTATTTATTCTTTATTTCCACTTTCCAAATCAACAAGAATAAATCTCATATGATAGTCAACGCAAACACTTAATAAATTTATATCACACTTGTTTAATAACACTTTCCAGCTTTCCACAATCCAATAAGAGAACTTTTGCACAATTTTATAACCAAAAATAAACTGTCCTATTCCTGTGCTGTGCTAATAGTGAACACTCCCTTATATAGTCGAATTAGTTGTTCTCGAAAGTTTACGTCTTAGAATGTTCGAGCCCGAGGTGGTTGGAATATTACATTGAAAAAGAGCTTTTGCCCCTCCATAAAGTAGATGTACTATTTTGCAACAGATGACGCTGTAGAAGTATAAAGTCGGTGTTGTGTCAAAATTGAGCATACACCAACAATGCTGTTTTGAATTTTACTTTATTTATAATACGAGATACGTAGAAGGAATATCTACCCTCATCTGTAATTTGATAATGACCAATATTGTATCAAAGATATCAATTGGAGTAACAATTTGCGCTTGGGTTGCCTAGCTATAACCTGGTCCTAAGGCGCTAAATATTAGCTTGGAGAGCTTAATTATTTGATTTTCTTGTCAAACTAAAGGTAATTTAACTCTCGTTCGAACAATATAGGGTTGCATAACTAAAACCTGGCATAACCCAGGATTGCCTGCATTTGAAATGTTAAGTCTTTGGTAAATGTAGTGTAGTAAATGAAGTCGGGTTTAATTTCAAATGAAAGAGTATTCAATTCTCTTTCCAACACTATAAGAAATGTTCATTTATCAATTAATTCAAAGATTCCCGTTCCACTTGCAGCCCTCTATAACATGACATTACCTCCCACCTTTTTAATAGTTTTACGCAAATTCCCTTTCTTAAATTGCACATTGGGCTTTCTCCAAACAATTTTACTTCTGTCAGATCTAAATAAGTTAATTTAAATACGTATTATAAAAAAAGTAAACACAAATTAAATCGTCGCTTTTTAATTTTTAATAAAAGGGTACGCTCGATTTTGGGAGTAACTGTATGAGCGGATCTATTGAGAATCATACACAAATTAGGTCTGTTCGTTACTTTCACCAAACTCACAATTTGACTCTTGTAAACAGTTTTCTAATAAGAAGTAGACCGTTATTTTTAGACAGGTGTCATCATTTTACACTTGACAACTAAAAACTCGGCCATTTCTAGAAAACGAACGATACACAGTCCAAAAACGTGTTAACTTTTGGGTGTTATGTTAATTAGTGTTAACGAAAACCCAGATTTGTCGATTCCTCGTCGATCTTTTCCTCAAGTTATCGAAAAGATACATCAGCAAATGTGCCAATTGGTCACGGAAAATTTAATGAAAAAGCTTATTTGTTTGTCTGAAGTAGTTTTCCATTATTGAAACCAATCATTAAAATTTTTGTTAACAGGAATCAATCATTTGAGGTGAGAATTGATCATTGAAAGTAAAACTGACAAATAGGAATACAAAGAAAATGGAACGCTTGTGTTCTGAAATATGAAATTAACAATCAACTGTCAATTGTCAAATGATTTCATCATTGACAAATTCAAAATGAACTAAAAAAGAAGTTCTGATTTAAGTAAAGTATTTTTTTTAGTATACAAAGTCTACAATTGATCAGCTTCATTTTGACATCAAACATTACAAATTGGACTCTCTTAATCACTTTTAAATCTTGAAACATTGTGCATGTTCAGACAACATAAGGACTTGAAAGTAAGGCAAGTTTTTTGCATCTGATTGGCCAGCTGCCAAAAAATTGCCTTCCAATTAAGGCAACTTTATTGGAAAGTTGACTGGAAAGTTAGTTAAGAAAAATCTCCCTAACTATCAAGTCAAGTCAACTTATGTCAAAATGACAGATGATCATGTTTTTTAATTCAACTTAAAGCTGAACTTTATTACTCAATGATTTATTTATTTTCTGCACAACTTCATTTAATGCTTTCTGTAGAAAGGTTCCTTGTAAATTTGGAAAAGAAATAAGTAATATTTCTTTAAAATACAAAATACAAATCATGATAGACTTGTAGCTTGCCTGAGGAGTGTTTTGTAGAAAATAATGAATTTGGTAATTTTTGTACTATGAACTTAAAGTAGAGGTTTGTGAAGTAAAGTTCTGAATTTTAATTTCATGACACTTGAAAAACTAACTAGTTGCCTAAGTCAAAATTTACGTTCAAAGAATGAAGTTGACTGCAAACCTGCCCATTGTGCAGGTTCAGACAACATAAAAGACTTGAAAGTAAGGCAAGTTTCTAGTATCTGATTGGCCAGCTGCCAAAAAATTACCTTCCAATTGAGGTTTTAATGGAAAGTTGGCTGGAAAGTTATTCAAGATAATTCTCCCTAACTATCAAATCAAATCTACTTCTGTCAAAATGACAGTTGATAATTTGTTTTCATTCAACTGAAAGCTGAACTTTATTACTCAATGATTTACATATTTATATTCCGCACAACTTCATTTAATGTTTTCTGTTTAAAGGGTTCCTTGTCAATTCGGAAAAGAAATAAGTAATATTTTTTTACTATACAAAATATAAATCGTGATGGACTTTTAACTTACCTGAGGAGCGTTTTAAAGACAATAATTTGTTTGGTTGTTTTTGTACTATGAACTTTAAGAAGAGGTTTTGTAAAGTAAAGTCCTAAATTTGAAATTCAGGACACTTGAAACAATAACTAGTTGCCTTTGTCAAAATTTACTTTCAAAGAATGAATTTGTCTGCAAATGAAGTCCCTTATTTAGCCTGAATTTGCCCATTTAATTATAAAAACCATTGACAGCTGGGGTTAGTTATAGCTGTCAATGGTTTTAAACGTTATACTTTCCCCTTTACAATTAAATGGATATTCATAGATTTTTTGTTTTGAAATCAAAATGAAAACTTTTTTAGAAAACTCTGAAAAAATGCTTTTTGACAAAAAAACAACAAAATTTCTCACTTTTATTTTAGAAATATAAACTGGCCAATTGCGACGGAGAAAACATTAAAATACTTGTTCGTTAAATCCTTTTCATAATTTTATCGTAAACTTCGTATTTTTTAAATAAAACTTTCAAATTTTTGAGCACGAGAAAAGCTTGAAACATAAACTCAATAAATTCACACAAATGCACTGAAATTAAATGAAAAGAAAAAAACAAAGCGTTGACTTATTTGTGTCATGTCACAGTATTTTCGGCTTCACATTCTAAATGCATAGCATTTAAGGAGTGTTTTAAAGTATTCCACTGCCTTTTTTAAACCTAGTAAAAAATTTCAAATTACACTCTGCTTTTTCGCTTTTTGATATCACTTATTTTATATATAGTTTAAATGTCTTGCTTAATTTCAATAAATTAATTTTAATTTAAATTTAACTGCTTAAATATTTGTAATAATTAATAGTTTGACAAACACATTTATTGTTAATATTTCTGTTGTACCACTTTAAAATATATTTAAATTATTTTAAATAACACAAGTTGACAAGTTTTTAACAAAATAAGTAAAATTGTTACTATTGTAAAATTAGAAAAAGTAGTTATTTTCTTCTTAAAAGAAAATTGAAAGTTAAGAAAATTATTCACAAGAAAATTAAATTTATATTTTTATACATTTAAATTTAGGACGATGAAGATTACAGCGGACCAGCAATGGGTGGCCGCGTTAGTACCCGCAGTGACGATTCAGACGACGACGAGGATCTGCCAGTTACTATGAGAAATATATCGTTATTGAAGTCACCCGCAACAGGGAATAATTTAGCAGTGCCAACAAGTAAGAAGCCATTTAAAATGGAAATTGTTGATTATTAATTAAATAAATATAAATATATATAAATAAATTAAAAATTTAGACATAAATAAAAATTGTAAACGAAAAAAAAAAATAATTCGAACAAATTAAATTAAAAAAAAAAAAAACAAAAAACAACAATAAACTCATTTTATTTTTGTTTGTTTTTATTTTTCTTAATTAATATAAAACTTTGTTACAGTCTTTCTTTGTATCATAAAAATAGTTATAAATAAAAATTATTCAAAAATTAAATAAAAACAAAACGTATTTATAAATAATTCAAACTTAAATATATGTTCCTCTTTTGTTATAGAAATATGTACCTAAAGGAACCATTTCCAATAGAATATAGTTAAAATAATAATTTAGCGTTTGCTTAAAAAAGTATGGAAGGTCGTTTTTTTAATTTAAACAAAAAAAATACAACATGTTCAAAAGGCTTTAAAAGCTTCACAAAAACATACTCAGAAAATTGAAACACGTACATTCTTTAGAAAGTTAAATTAAAAAAATTAAAAATTTTGGCATAACTAAATTTCTTATATTTTAAAACATTGATATTCAAAAAACAAACATGGATGAGGACAAGTGCGGGTACTTACGTGAAAAGGTACAAGAAATCATTTATTTTGAACACGAGAAAAATAAAAAAATAAACCAAAACCAAAACCAAAAAAAAATAAACATGTTATCCACAGATTTTAAAATATGTGAAATCAAAATGCTGTGAATAGTTAATAGAATTGTATATGTAAAATGTAATATATATAAATTATTATGTAACTTATATTTTCATTTTATTATTTTCTCAGCACCATTTACATATATAACAAAAATAATAAAAAAAAAAAAATATTTAAGAATATGTGCGCATATTATAACAATAAAATGTTATATGTTCGTGCAAATGTTGTTAAATAAAAATAAAAATATTAAATCAGGAAACGTATATAGTTAAGTAGATCTTAAGAAGACCGAGTTGAAAAATAAAATTAATTAATTAAGAAGAAAAAATTAAAGTATTATAGAGACTAAGTATATCTAATAAATACACCATAGCATTTGTTTGATATTGTTACTAATAAACATTGAAGTAACTTCAATTTAAATGAAAACAAAAACCAAAGCTTTTATTAAATAATTTAATTTGCAATAACCTTTCTATTTAAACAAAAAAAAAATAAACTTTAAAAAACAAAAAAAGAAAACGGTACAAGACAATAACTCTGAAAATGGTAACATTTGTTAAGACAAAATTTAAGAAAATAAAACAAAAAAAAACATTTTGAAAAAAAGGGAAGATAAATTCAACTACTTAAAGAAAATAAAACTATGCCTAATTTTTTTTACTTAATTTATGTTTAACAAAACAAAATAACAACAAAAACTATTTAACATCTTTTAAAAAGAGAACATGTAGGAATTTTGTAAATAAATAAAACTGCATAGTTTAAAAATGTACCTACCTAACTAACCTACATTATTATATTAAAACAAACAAACAAAACTGAAAACCCATGGATTTTTCGGATCTGCAATATTGTCTTCAAGTTGGTATATAACAAATAAAATAATAATATTTTATTTTTTACTTAAACTTTGAATGGTGTCATATAAAAAAAAAATAAAACAAAAAAAATAAAAACACATTTAACGTTGTATTTTCAAATACCTGAGCTGTTTTAGTGAAACTTTCAAAACAATGTATGCAAACTTATAAACAAAAAAAAATAGTTCTTTAAGTTAAGTTAATGAATTTAAAATTACTGAAACCAAAATATTACTTAAAACTCAATTAAATTGAAAATAAAATGTGTTAATATCGACTACCTACAACCTAAAAATGATTTCTGATCTTTATTTAAAACAAAAATATAGCTGAAAAAAAATAAAAGAGGTTTTATAGAAATTGTTGATGAATTTTGTTGATATACCTTGACTTTTTTCTACTGATTTCTTTTCTCTGAAAGAGTAACATACATAATTTAATCTTTAACAGGTAAGTTACAAGCAGTCTTCGACTAACTTCTCGCGCAGTCGGTTGTAGTTTTGTACTAAATGCAATCCTGTAACAAACCGTTCCCAAAATTTTGAATCTGTGAAGTGCGGTTATAATTGTGGCCAACATTTTAATAAAAGTTGTGTTGATTTATCCGACGAAGATTGAAAATCATTATCTAGTCGCATTTTGTTTAATTTAACCTTGTCACATTCCTAAACAGTTTTCACGATCTCTCTCAAATCTTTGTTAAATAATAACTCTTCACCACGTAAAACGGCCAACAAGAGTTCTAAGAATTCTGTAAAAGACACTGATATTTTGTCTCCTTGCTTTGAGAACATTGTTAATAACTTTCAGAGAAATGAGACAAAGTCAACTGCTGTTTGGAATGTGGAGGTTGATTCTACAAAAAATTCAATGCCCGAATCTCAAAAAAACCTTAATTCAACAATATCACAAAATAGTGCTAATCTTACTCAATTTGAAAATAATAATTCCATATTGCCCCTCCTTGATATTAATACACAATGGAAACCATAGATAGGCCCATTTTATAAACATTGACAATTTTGACAGGTGACAGCTGAAAATATGTTATTTTACAAATTGGCAATTGTCAAAATCTGGGGTGGAATCGGCTAAGGTGATTTTTGATAAATGACAATCAAAATAATCTAATTTGATCTACGTAAGGTGATATAGCCAAATTGATACCTAAAAAGCTGTCACAACAAAAAAGTGATAGTTATTTTCAAACAAATATGAGCTACCAGATGCTTCCACAAACGTCTTTAAAATTTTCTTAGTTCGCTTTGTTTCGTTAAAAAAAAAAACATTCCTGTGACCGACAAAGATTAAGGCATTCGAAAAAAGCAAGCAAAACTAAGAATTTTATTCAAACAGCCAATTTGATACTTTTATTTAGATTTTTTATAAGAATCAATTTAAAATTTCACCAAGGCAACAATGAATTTTTACAATTTGAATCTGAAATTGTTCAATCGAATTTAATTGAGTTGAATCATCTTACACAGAAGGAATGAAAATGATAGTCAATTTGACTATCGAAAAAATGATATTTAAATATCGCATTAGCTGATTCCACCCCTGTTTCATATACAATTTGATAAATTTGTAGAATTTTAGGAAAATGTCCGACAATTGTCATCTTTTCATTTCATAAAGAAATTTTCATGACAATTATAATTGAAGTATTGAAGTATTTTTCAAAAATTTTCAGGAATTTTCCGACAAATTTATACTTACAATTCTTTTTTGAAATGAAAAAAAAAAAATATGGTTTAAATGTTTGTCAGTATTTAATTGACAATTGCGGCAGGAAACTCAGTAACGATCAAGTGTTGACAGTGAAAAGACCTAAAATGGTAAACGATATATTTTCAAGTTAAAGTGAAAGTTAGCCTCCGTGTAATACGTCGCCGCTGGCGCCCTCGATATCGAATCATTAAATGTCGTGTCTGAAAAACAGACCCGGAATATATTTTATCGAAAACATGTGCAGTATTCCACAAAGAGGAATTACTCTCTGGGTATTAAAACCCAACTTCTATATGCATTGGACTTGCCTGGGTGTGAAACTCAGTACCATGTAGTTGCAAAACAAACATTCCCACTAACGAATTAAAATTTTATAAGTAAGTTTAGAAAGACGTTAATTTAGATGATAATAATTTTTTTACATATAAACTCAGTATTTAATCTTCAAAGAAATCTGTTGTTATGAATCCCTTAGGAGCTTGATTATGATGTTCGCGGCGGATCGTTTTCAATTCGACCTTTCAAATTCGACTCGCATCGTATTTCCTTATTAATGAAATCGCGGCGAAGCGAAAATAGTTCTTCCTATATTCCAGTGATTTGACACTTTTAGTTTAACTTTTTATTCCAATATTCCAGTGATTTGACACTTTTCGTTTGCTTTCCACAAAATTTGTTTTGTTTTGATTAAATTTGTGAAATTTGCAGTGATTTATTCAATATTTTATTGTGGACTGTGGATAAATTATAAGAAAATTAAAATAAAGCTAACACACATTTTTATATATTATTACAATCAAGAAAGAATCCACGACATCGAACAGTGAATAATAATAAACACTCTTTCGCCTGTGAATCCGCCAAAAAAAAAGCTGTCAGATTTCAACTCGCCAACAAACATTATGACATTTCAAATTCGCCTTCGAATTCGTTAGTTGGTCGAATTCAAAACGAAGAAGGCGAAAGCGAAAGCAATAATTGAAAAATGGCAAACTCGCTAGCAAAACGATTCGCCGCTAATCACATAATCAGGCCACAGTATGGCCACGCTTTGTGTAATTTAAAAAGTGTGATTTTTATTATATTAACATAATTCCAACAATTACGCGAATTATCAAAAAACCGCACAATATCATCGCCTACACCACCTGTATATGTACCTTTATAAAGACACTTTTTAACCGTTCTCTTCAAAATGGTGAGTTTTTAAATGAGTAGAAGTGTTCGATCATATGTATGGTATATATCCTGTATAGTGTATATACAAAACGTTACAAACTATCACTCAATTCTTAAAAATTGGCAAATTTAACATTTTACTTAATAGCAACTTTCTCCAAATTTTGTAAACCATTTTTTTCGTTTCGCTAATTATTAGGTTTGCCATGTTGAAATAAATCAATTTATTCTTGATAAAGATCTGTCAAAACACAAATTTTCCCTGTTTTGCATTCCATGGGGCAAAATAAATTGATTCATTTTTGATTTCAGATCAAACAGTTAGATTTAACCCTCTTTGCGCCAATAAAAAATACAATTTTAAAAATATTAAGCTATTAATTTGACAACTCAACCGCACTGGTTAACGCGTACATGAAGTTACACTAATAAATTGACAAATAAAAAAACATTTCCAATAGTTTTCCGTGTGCCACGCAAAAAAATCAATTTTTAAAGGAAATCTGAATTTACCAATGAAAACCCCATTAGTAAATTGCTTATTCGCTTTTATTAAAGAACGGCATCCGATCATGTTTAAACAGTGACAGATCGTAAAAATAAACAAAGGAAACACATGTGAACGGACTTAATAATTTGAATTCCCAACTGTAGATTGGGCCATTCCATCCATTGCTCTTAAAATATTAGTTGACAGATACCATATGAACTTAGAAAATTACATATTAAAATTTAATGTAGCCATTCCATTGGTTATATTTTTAGCAAAATGCCAAGGGATAGTAAGATGTTAAAATCGTTTAAAATTTACTAAATCATCTTTTAAGTTTAGTTATTTAATAAAAATGGATAATATTTCACTAAATCGTTTAAAATTTTGCACCAAAGTCTTAAAATTAATTTTTCTCCCTGTCAACATAGTTTTGTCTCTGGATGATTTACCTAACAATTTTTTTAAAAAGTGTATTAAATGGATTGGGGAAATGATATCAATTTGATGTTTTGTATACAGATTTCTCCAAAGCTTAGTATAGACTTAAATCTGTTACACAGATCTGCAGATTTGATCTTAAATCAAAACAAATTCAATGTAATTTAACCAATGAAAAAAACAGGGGAAATGTGTCTTTTTCCGATCTAGATCAAGAATAAATTGACTGATTTTACCCATGGGAAACCCCATTAGCTTCAAACCTCGAGCGTTGACTGACAATTCTATGACTTCTTTCATAAGTAGGTGCATATACACTGCCGGTCATAAGGTTAGAAGCAGGCATTTTCGAGAAGTAAAATTGATATTTCTCCCGTTACATGATGGATTAGAAAAAAACAACTATGGTAAATGAGGGACTATTTTGTTAACAACAAAATATAAAATTTGGGTAGAGGAGAGATTTAGCTTACGGAACTTTCATGGCAAATTGTTAATTGAGTCAAGAATTTGCGAAAATAAATCGGGTCATTAGATTAAAAGCAGTGAATAAATCAACATTTTTTTGTGAAGTGCATACATTTTTCTTTCGGAAAAATGGTACAATTTATAAATTAATTATTCTTCATTGAGTGTTAACAGAAATGGGCAACAAAAAATGTTTGACAGTGGAGGAAAGGACAAGAAAAGATGTTTATTGCTCTAAAGGTCTTTAATGCTTTGCTATAGCCTGCAAAAAAATCGAAGTGATCATTGTGTCAGCAATTATTTAAAAAACCATTGTAATACTCGAAAAATTATAAAAAAAACACTTCCTCTGCCTTAAGACTTCGCGAAACGCGAAATGTCCTTAGAATAGCGTCAAATTCAGCTTTATCGACAGTTAAAACTAGGGAGAAAGCTAATGTTAAGGCCAGCTTATCCACTGTTAAATGCACAATACGCCATGCTAAACACTTAAAGCGCCTAAAGCTTAGGAAAAAACCACCACTTTATGACGCAAGGAAGAAGGAACGCTTGCGTTTCGAGAAAGATCACATGAGCTGAGATGTGCGAAATGAAATGACCGCAATTGATTGGCGGAGGGTTGTTTTTTCTCCAACGAAAAATTTAACCTAGATGGGCCAGATGGTTATAATTATTATTTCCATCACCTGAGGAGAGAGTAGTGATTTTTAAACCGTCACCATAGCAAAGAAGGAGGCGTTATCGTCTGAAGCTCAATTTTATTGTATGGCGCTGTAGACTTGGTAGCCCAAAATACCAAATGACTAGGAAAATATACAAGACCTTGCTAGAATCAGTGTTCCCCAATATTAGCGAGCTCTTTGAACCAATTTCATGGCTTTTTCAGGGGGAAAACGCTCCCATACACAAAGCCCGAGAAGTAAAATCCCTTATTGCGAACCAAAACTTCCACTTGCTGCCTTGGCCACCATATTCCTCGGACCTTAACATAATTGAAAATGTGTGGGGCTAGCTTACAAGTAAGGTACATGAAGGAGGAAAGCAATACGATGACAAGGAACCGCTAATTCATGGTATCATGGTATCAAATTGGCCTGGAGTGAGATTTCTTTGGTGTACTTGGAATCTCTTTATAAATCCTTAAAAGATAGAATTTTTGAAGTTATTTTGAAGGCTGGTGGTAGCACACATTATCAAAAACCTAATGAAAACTAAAAAACATAACAAAATACAAACACTTGCATTTTATTTCCATTTATTTCATGTGCTTCTAATCTAATGACCCGATTTATTTTCGCATATTCTTGACTCAATAAACAATTTGCCATGAAAGTTCCGTAAGGTACATCTCTCCTATACCCAAATTTTTTATTTTGTTGATAACAAAATAGTCCCTCATTTACCATAGTTATTTTTTTCTAATCCATCATATAACGGGAGAAATATCAATTTTACTTCTCGAAAATGCCTGCTTCTAACCTTATGACCGGCAGTGTACCTACTTAATTGTAATTTTCTATTAAAATTATAACTTTGATTATACTTGTATTTATTTTTTTAAAATCATCTTTTCAATATCTTCAGTTCTGTCTAAATTCACAAAATTCAAAAATAGGTTGTTTTTTTCAAAATTCAAGCGTTCTAAATTTAAAAAAAAATACAAAAATGAATTTTGCCAACGATCATCAAGACAGAATCCGCCGCATAATGCAACAAATAGAAGACGAACTATCGAACGTAAGGAAAATGGCTCCTAAGCAAATTTATACCAGCGTCAATAAAAACTCAAGCAACAATAGTGGTTCCAAGTCCAATGAGTCCCAGGCCATCAGTGAAAAGGAAATCCAATTAAATAACGCTTACAAACAACGTGCACTCAAAGCCTATAAGCAAAATAAAATCTTCACAGTTCATGGGAATTATTACACCGTTCGAAACGCCCTCATTCGGCGGGGTTGGATTGAAAAACTGTCCCCTGGAAGATTACAAAAACTAGAGAAACTTTCATTGATTCGTCTATTGAAAGGTGCTCGAAAAGGCAATGATTTCGAAGCGGTGATACTCTCAAAAATTGTCCAGCCCTATCAGGCAAATTTCATTTGGCAACCGAAATATCTCAAAGATCAATACTCATCGGTGAATCCATTGAGGAACAGAGTTCGTCGGACGAGATGTTTGGACTTTTCAACCAAGGTAGGACTTATTGGATGCTTTGAGAATTCTCAATGGCACACAATTGAGAATATAGCTGAAACAACCTGCATACCTTCATATAAGCTTAACAACAAGGACGAAGAATTGCATTTTCAACAAGACTTTCGAATAAGTCAGTGCATTGGTGTGTTGGTCTATTTGTTAGAATCTGAGAACAAAAGTCAATTGTTTAATCAAAATGGAGTAATTCCCATGAGTTTTCTTGAGTTTACAATTGAAATGTTAGAGAATTATTGTAAGAAACAGGAGGAAGACTTTTTAGAAGCCCCATCACCTGAACAGCAAAATGATTTTAGCAAATGGGAAGTCTTTACGGCCAATACTGAACTCTTGCTAAAAAAAGATCAACACGTTATTATTGGCTCCAAAGAAGTGTGTTCAAAAATATTGACTAGAATTCGGGACGTCCTCGAAAAAGTCCAAAAGTATAAACCGTTTTTGATGTCATATGGTTTTAGAAATCTGTGGATTCTCAAACCCGGCTTCCAATGCCGTGGTCAGGGAATTTTAATCATGAGCAATTTCTACAACATAATCAACTATGCTGCATCTAGGCCAAAGTCAAATTATATCGTTCAGAAGTACATTGGTATACCTATCCCACTTCTGAATTGTGTAGGATAATTTTGTACGCTTTGTTATTTTCTTTTTCAGAAAAGCCTTTACTCATTTACAAAACTAAGTTCGATATTCGTCAGTACATGGTTGTGGCAATTTTCGAAGAAATCTCTATTTGGATGTACAAAGATTGTTATCTACGTTTTAGTTCGAGGGAATTTAGCTTAGCTGACTTGAGAGAGGCTATTCACATTACAAACAATAGTATTCAGAAAAAGTACAAAAACGGAGAACGTGATGCCAGGCTTCCAAAGCATAACATGTGGCATTTGTCCGAATTCAAGTCTTACCTTTCCGGACAGAATAAAAGTGAAGCTTGGAACGATAAAATATATACCGGATTTAAGAAAAACCTCATTTCTATTGTCCTAGCAAGCCTG
Organism: Eupeodes luniger; assembly: GCA_951509635.1. Lineage (NCBI taxonomy): Eukaryota > Metazoa > Arthropoda > Insecta > Diptera > Syrphidae > Eupeodes > Eupeodes luniger. The sequence continues at coordinate 62,415,186 of OX608073.1, read as the reverse complement.
GAAGAAACCGAACTCACAAAGAACTCTTTTGAATTATATGGATGTGATTTTATGCTCGACGAAAGTCTTAATCCCTTTTTGATTGAAATCAATTCCACGCCAGATTTATCTCCCTCAACTGCGGTCACGGCGAAAATATGTCCATCAGCTCTTGAGGATCTTATGAAAATAGTTCTTGACTATCCAAACAATCCTAAGGCTCCAACAGGCAACTTTGAGCTTGTTTATCGGATTGAATGTCCCCGAAAATGTCAGAGTCCCAGCGATATGGTTGCTATTGGTACGACAAAAATATTGCACGTCCCTCCTGTGATTTTGAGTAAAAAATCAAAAGTCAAGAAATTTCTTAGAAGAAAAGTTTTGCGAAAACGAAGTCAGAATTGAAAAGCCACATCGAAATAAGTCGAGTTTCGAAATAACTTGAGTTTTTGAAAATAAAATTTAGTTATCCATTTTTTTTGCATTCGAAAAACTTGTCTCGATTTCTATTTTATTAACCTGTCTGGATTCATTTATTATACAAATATCTGATAATTTATGTTCAAAGTTTCTGATTCGTCACCTGTCAAAATATTACCTTCCAATTGTAAGAATTTTACTTGTAAAGGTAATTGGAAATATGACGTTTTCGTTTTGGTGGCCCGGAAAGGAAAAGCTTGAAATATTATTTTAATATTGACGTTTTTGTTTCGATTGACGGTTTTGAAAATTAATTGGCTGCGTTCAATCTCAGACTGATAGGGTATCCGGATACCTTTTTGCTAGTGTTTTACTTGTAAAATAACAACTGATCAAAAACAGCTGAGATGTCAGAAAAGGAATCCAAAGGTATCCAAGAATTTCTGGGGTATGTAGGTATCTGACAGAACAGCTGATTCAACAAATGGTTGAATTTCAAGAAACTTGAAAATTGATTTCAGCTTTTTGTATTTGTTGGTAAACAAAAAGATACAAAATGTTAGTTGAAGTTGTATTTGAGGATGTTCTGTACATAATAGACGATGAAGAAGCTATTTGCCTCCGAATTTTAGAAAGTAATTATGATCTATTTTTTTAAACTTCATGTTCTATCTTACAATAATTTTGACTTCGAAGCTTAAATGTTTCTCTGCTTTTTGTGAACAGCTGAAAGTTGTTTTTATTTTTTGACAGCTATATCAATACAGCTATCCAACTCGTTCAACAAGGTATCTAAAAATCCACCTATCCAAGATACCCTATCCAACACGAGATTGAACGCAGCCATTGTAATTTACTCTTACTATTTTGCGGAACTATTATGAAAGCTTGAAAGAAATTAAATGACATTTGTCAAATATACAGTGCTCGTGAATGCTGCCGATAATTAGGTGCATAAAATGTCAAATCAAAAATACAAACTCTTGTTTTTTTGTGTAAAAGAAATTTAGAACGACCAATGATTGACGAATGAATGAATAAATGTGGACTTAAACAATTTATTAACCTAAATTCTATGCAAATTTAAAGAAGAAGGCAGAAATATAGCTAAAATGTATCTTAAGGTAATAAAATTAACTTTTTCATTGCCATAATAAGAGAAATTTAAGAAAACAAATTGTTCGTCGCGAAGTGCAATCTGATTGTAACAAACTGTCAAACTCAATTCGCGTTCCACAAACGATCCACACATAATCGAATAAATGTCTTTGTTTTGGATAAAAATAAACAATGTGAAAGAAATGCGATCATGGATGAATATTCCTTCATTCGTTGGTCGCTCTCATGGGAGTACTCCTTTAGTTTCGTCTCTCTATTTTTCTTTTGGTAAGTATGTACATAATTAGTAGATTTAAAATTCTTTGTTGTGAACTGGCCATAGGTGCTATGGCCTGTGATCTGTTCTCTTTTGTACAATTGTTTAGTACTGTTGTTATGTCAAAAGAAATGTTCGAGTGTCATTGTAACGAAATGTTTGAATTTTTTAGAATCATTTAGGAAAGACTATTGTTAGAAACTGTTTATCTGTCAAATCACAAATCGTTACTTTTTGTTTATCTGTCAAATTAAAAATAGTAATTTTTTGACACTGCAACAATGAGCTTAGGAACGACAATAATAAACGATTGTTAACAATAGTTAGAAAAATAACATACCTCTCTCTTTCATATAAATAGTGCTTAACTTGAATTCTGTCCTTATTTTAACTTTTGCGCAACACATTTAGCATTTGCATGTCGTTTATATTTTCCAAGTATTTCAGAAATTTGAAAGTATGAAAATCTTATCAATTCAAATAAAAAATGTCTTTTCTACATTATTTGGCAGCAAGCTGTCAGCTGTTAGCTGTCAAAACAAAAATCGCAATGAAGCACTTTTTTCAACTTGAAATTTGAATCCGTTTCACAATAAATAGAAAACACATTCCCGTGAGTATGTGGAATATCAATTTCCAAAATCTCTGCGCTCTTGCTAACTCCACTCATACTCACAACAAAATGAGAAAAAACTCCAAAATCCAATTTCGAAAACATGAACTTCCCTATTCCTATACATTTGTTTATAACAAACACTTAGAAAATCCACTTGTAAACAAATTCCAACGCACGCGTCCTTAATACTAAAACTCCAAATATTCAAACGCGCAGGTCAGTATTTTATTTTTTCTCAAAAGAAGTTTCCCCAAAAATACGAAAATACCATTTTCTATTTCTAAATTTTAAATTTATTCAGTCTTCGGCGAGATTTCGATACGACAAGTAAGTTTTGGGTTCGGTAAAAAATAAAATTTTTTCCGAAATTAAGTATCTATAGATGTATATGTATTTTTGAAAAAAATATATGTAAAATTTTCTTTGGAATTAAGAGTTAAAAGTTGGAAAAAATGTGCAAAAAATGTTGAAATTAGCCTTTTTTAAGGTTTTTTGGTAAAATTTTCATCGATTTTGTGGGATTTTGGTGGAATTTAAGTGAAAATGAAAAATTTCATATAATTTCCTCCCAGGCAATGGGAATGTGTTATTTTTGGCTCTAAGTGCGGAACGTGTGGCAAATGTGTTAGCACATTTCAAATTTTTTGAAGATATTTTATTTAGCTATGAGAAAATTGCAAATTGGTTGAAAAATTTAATTTATTTTGCCAAGTATATTAAAAAAGTAATGTGAAATTGTGAAAGCTTTGAATAGAAGGAAAAACCGACCCTGGATTACGGTTTTTCTTTTTAAATAATAGAAAAAGAAAAATTATTCAAAGTAAAAGTGTGTGTTGATTTGAAAAATGTTCTATGCCTTAAAGTTTAAATCTAAATAAAAGTGCTCAATTGTCTTTTAGGCCCCCTCAAATATACCAACTACATAATACGATTTCTAGATGTTTCAAGTGAAAAAGTGCTCGAGTCTCACATCTGGGCATCAACATTCTTGAAAGCACATTTTTGTTTTCTTTGAAATGTGCAATTTACTGTGTGTTTCCTTTTATAAATAGAAACGGATATGTTAATCATTTGCTGGTTTTTTGTCAAAATTGGGTTATTTTTGAAATATTTTCGTCTGTAAAATTTTACCAATTTCAATTCTGGTATGTGAGAATATTTTATATAAAATTTTAAAATATTTACATATAGGACATATGTTTAGAGAAATTCTATCGAGAACAGGTAATTTCCGATTGCTCATGAAAAGTATTGGAAGAAATGTCAAAATTGAAAATATTGTGGTTAAGTTGAACATCTTGAAAATGAACTATAAATAAATACAACAGCAAGAAAAAAGAAATTAAAGAAGCTGCCGGGGAACTGAAAAATAATAGAAAATGTTCCGGTTTTTCGCTAAGTGATGAAATACGACATTTGCTTTGAATTCTTTTCAATTTTTTTTCGAGGAAACATAAAATTAAGTATTTTCAATGTTTTGTCTGTCTATGTTTGAAAAAAATAAAATCGTGCATTATTTTTAATGCTTAATGAGAAGCTCGAATGCTATACAAATAAACGACAGATTTTTTCTTGTAGGCTTAGAACTCATTGAAGCGTTTAAGGGCATAATTTTACGTAGTTTTTGCTTCAATTTTTGCTTACAAAATGTAGTCAAAAAATTGAAAATGTTTTTGCCTGCACAACGAACGTTTCTTGGTTTCTAAGCTTCGTTGAAAGTCTTTTACGGGGGTGACCTTACTTCTTTGAAGAGCTGTTTCTCCGGTTGCATTGATGGTCAATGTTTGTTTTAATGAAGTTGAGATAGAGCTTTATCTTAACATCTTAAAAAATGAACAAGGGATGGAAATAGCTTCCCTAAAAAATGTCTGATTGCTTTTTTTTTGGCTAAAACCATTTCGCTTTCATATAAGTTGATGGATGCCAACATTTTATTTCAGAGGAACTGCTACGTAAATTGATATCAAACCAAAAAACGGTTTTTCTTAGGCGTGTGGTTCTTAATCTGAAAATATTTTTCCGGGACTGGTCTTTTTGACAGCTGTCACCTGATTTATGTTTTGTTTGGTTTGCCATATGATAATTAGGTTTTCGCGACTCAATGAAACAATTAATTTATTGAAGGAAACTTTTAGTGAGCGCTTTACCTCACGTCTCGGTCGTAGGCCTGTGGTGGGATCTCCAAAATTGTGTCATTTACAACGTAGGACTACTTTTTGTGGGGTTATGTGAAGTCGCTTGTCTACGCAGATAAGCCAGAGGCGACTGACACCTTGAAAAACAATGTTCTTCGCGTTATTGCTGACATAAGACCTTAAAGTGGCCCCATACGTCAAAAAGTGGTCACAAACTCTCAGCTGGAATTTACTTCAGTTAGCCGCGGCGATCCGAAATCATTGAGCAGGTTCAGACGACATAAGGGACTTGAAAGTTAGGCAAGTTTCTAGTATCTGATTGGCCAGCTGCCAAAAAATTACCTTCCAATTAAGGCAACTTTATTGGAAAGTTATCTGGAAAGTAAGTCAAGAAAAATCTCCCTAACTATCAAGTCAAGTGAACTTATGTCAAAATGACAGCTAATCATAATTTTTCATTCAACTGAAAGCTGAACTTTATTACTCTGTGATTTATTTATTTTCTGCACAACTTCATTTAATGCTTTCTGTAAAAGGGTTCCCTTTCAATTCGAAAAAGAAATAACTAATATTTCTTTACAATACAAAATACAAATTGTAGCTTGCCTGAGGAGTGTTTTGTAGGCAATAATGTTTTTGGTAGTTTTTGTACTATGAACTCAAAGTAGAGGTTTGCGAAGTAAAGTTCTAAATTTGAAATTCATGACACTTGAAAAACTAACTAACGGGTGATTTTTTAAGAGCTTGAGAACTTTTAAAAAAAAAAAAAACGCATAAAATTTGCAAAATCTCATCGATTCTTTATTTGAAACGTTAGATTGGTCCATGACATTTACTTTTTGAAGATAATTTCATTTAAATGTTGAGCGCGGCTGCGTCTTAGGTGGTCCATTCGGAAAGTCCAATTTTGGGTAACTTTTTCGAGCATTTCGGCCGGAATAGCCCGAATTTCTTCGGAAATGTTGTCTTCCAAAGCTGGAATAGTTGCTGGCTTATTTGTGTAGACTTAAGACTTGACGTAGCCCCACAAAAAATAGTCTAAAGGCGTCAAATCGCATGATCTTGGTGGCCAACTTACCGGTCCATTCCTTGAGATGAATTGTTCTCCGAAGTTTTCCCTCAAAATGGCCATAGAATCGCGAGCTGTGTGGCATGTAGCGCCATCTTGTTGAAACCACATGTCAACCAAGTTCAGTTCTTCCATTTTTGGCAACAAAAATTTTGTTAGCATTGAACGATAGCGATCGCCATTCACCGTAACGTTGCGTCCAACAGCATCTTTGAAAAAATACGGTCCAATGATTCCACCAGCGTACAAACCACACCAAACAGTGCATTTTTCGGGATGCATGGGCAGTTCTTGAACGGCTTCTGGTTGCTCTTCACTCCAAATGCGGCAATTTTGCTTATTTACGTAGCCATTCAACCAGAAATGAGCCTTATCGCTGAACAAAATTTGTCGATAAACACATTTCGAACCGAACACTGATTTTGGTAATGAAATTCAATGATTTGCAAGCGTTGCTCGTTAGTAAGTCTATTCATGATGAAATGTCAAAGCATACTGAGCATCTTTCTCTTTGACACCATGTCTGAAATCCCGCGTGATCTGTCAAATACTAATGCATGAAAATCCTAACCTCAAAAAAATCACCCATTAGTTGCCTTGGTCAAAATTTACGTTCAAAGAATGAAGTTGACTGCAAATGAAGTCCCTTATGTTGCCTGAACCTGCCCATTGTTAAAACATAAAAGCAAACTCTTTTTACATTAAATTATATGCATTTTATTTTTTCTTAAAAATCACACGCTTAAAAAAAATATACTTTAGATCGAGTTAACAAGAATCCAATTAGGATTTGGTAAAATTCATTTTGAAATCTTTGTAGAATTTCCAAGGGTATCCTTTTTATATCTTCAAAATTTGGGAAATATAAGCCCTGTTTTCGATCTTAATAATGAAGAATGACCTGGAATTAGTCAAACTGAAATATTTATTTATAATTGAAATTTATAGAAGGCTCAGAGAGCTGGATATAAGTCAAGCAAAATAACATAGATTCCTGAGATGATATTCTTAGTTGTGTAAAACCTTTTCCTTCTTATTCTTGATATTGTTTGTTATTCTTTTTGTCAGAAAAATATCATAGATAGTAAGAAATAGTTTTAGAATTGGTCGATGATTTGGGTTTGGAAAAAAATGTTTACGACATAGCATTTTTTGAGTCAAGCTTTTCTGGGGATTTTGACTTATGTTCTGCTTTCAACCTTCTTCCAACTTTTTAAGGATTTTTAGGAATTCAAGAACAACAAAGATGAGAATTTCTAAAATATATATGTACATATGTAGGTTGTTTTTCGTTAAGGGATTTCCGTTATTGTCTTAAATTTTTGCGTTTGAAAGTACCCTTAGGCGTATACGCGTTTTTTCAAATTAAACTTTTGGTAAAATTTGCTTCTTTCATAAAAACTATTTAAAGCCCTTATTTGAAAACTTAGTAGAAAATCTTATGTTGACAAAATACACCGGCCTTTCTATCTGTGTAAAGTGATTTAACTCAATTCTATTCAATTGAAAAATGGTTGCCAAGGGAAAATTTTCAAGTGGTTAAGATAATAAATCTAAATGAAAGTATGTAATTAATTGGTTGTCTTTTGACAATAATCCTATTTATTTTCTGAAGTCGTAGGCTTTGTCGGTTACAAGAATGATTTTCTAAGAGGATACAAATAAATAACGTAGTAGTCTTTTTGGAAAGCTTCTGGTAGCTCTATTCATATTGGGATAGTTATCACTTGTGGCTATCAAATTACACGGAATAAATTGGTTAATATTGACCTTTATATACCGAAAATCACCTAAGCCGTTTTCCACACATGGTTTCGTAAGTGGTAAGGACATAAAGCGAGAGATAGTAGAGATAATAAATCAAAATCTATTGTGATATGATAAGTAAATTCTGCTTTATCAAAATATTTTAAATATTCGTGATAGCTGGAGTCTCGGGCGAATCTCAAACAAAATTTTAAAAGTGCATTTTTTTTCATATTGAAATACAATTCCAAATAAAAACCTTTCCCCAAGGACAAAAAGTTTTTTATCGATTCAATGACATTCTTCCCAATTATTCATTTCACTGTTTTCATTGTTAAACTTAGTGACTATTACTCCAATAATTTATTTTACCAATTTACGAAAGTTATGTTCAATTGGAGGAGTACAGTACTTATTGGCATTTAAGGAAGGTATAAGTTCTTGAAATCATAGAACAAAAATGTGATTGAGCGCAGTGGTGGAACTCATATAAAAACAAAAATAAATTCACAGGAACTTATTATAGTTTCAATACGCATCAAAATTAACAAATGAAAATATAGATAAGTAAAATAACAGATAAAATAAGCACAACAAATCTGCACCATCACACTGTCAAGTACAGAGGATTGTTTTTAAACTGTACAACACGAATGTGGACTGCTTTTTCCAACTCAAAACGAATCAAATCCTTTCAAATCTTATTTATTTTTCTTAATTTCTTGAACTGTGTTTTTCATATTTTATTTATAATTCCATATGCCTGCTTTCTGTGTTAAATTTATATGAACTAAAATTTGTAAAAGTCCAGAATTTGTAGTAAACCTTATATATATCAAAAATATCTTTTATACACATCTAAACGAACTTTAACTTTTAAGCATCATGATTTAGTCACCTAAGGAAGTAGGGTTGGGCATAAAAACCTGACACATTTTAAGGACCCCTAGCTCAGTCGCATTAAAACATTACGAGGTCGGGTTTGAAGCAAATAAAAGTAAACAGTTAAAGGTTTTTAATCTTTATTTTTTAAAAATCACATCGTTCAAATGATGACCATTTCGTTCAATACAATTTTCGAGCCATTTTTCGAAATATTTGAAAACTTTTTGCAAAATGGCAAGCGATATATTCCCGATTTCGGTCTCAATATTCGTCCTAAGTTGGTGCGTGGTTTATTGATGTAGACACGTGGCTTCAGATAACCCCACAAAAAGTAGTCACAGACGGATAAATCTGGCGAAAGCGGCGGCCACTGAAACTCGGTGCTGCGAGAGATTAAACGGTCGCCGAAGTGCTTGCGTAGGAATTCCAACGTAACTCGTGAGGTATGGCAGGTGGCACCATCTTGTTGGAAAAAAGTACGATTCAGTTTATGTCTCCGCTTCAAGTGTGGTACCAAAAACTACCGTAGCATCTCGACATAGCGCTCTGTATTCACGGAAAGGACTTTTCTGTAAAGCACTCCTAACTCGATCAACGTTTTCTGGTGTACGCACCGTGATCGGACGCCTGGTTGGTTTTTTTTTTTATCAGCTCGAGCCGTTTCCCGAAAGTTTTTAACCCATAGCTTAACCGTATTCCGCGACGGGACTGGATCACGAGGAATTAATTCGTATTTTTTACGAAATTCACGAATAACAGCAATGTAAGAATTTGTAATGAAAAAATTTAATTTCACTGCGGAGCACACCACTTCTTCATGTTGACACTGAACAACTTAAAAAAAATAAACCTTCAACCGTCTACTTTCCGTTCTCGCAACCACGAATATCTCGCGTCTCGATAGGGCGGAGCCAGGGGTCCTTAAAATGTGTTAGGTTTTTATGCCCAACCCTGTAGTAGAACTTAAAAAAATATGTTTGTATTAGGTACTACTTACTAATTATACACAGTTTCTGTAGCGATTTTTGATCGATAGTAAAAAAGATTTCTTGTCCTTAAATAATTGTGATGAAAACCAATGAGTTATAAAGTCATGTGATAAGGCACTATCAATGTTTCGTTCTTTGTCAACTTTTTTTTTATAATACTCGCTTAAAATATTTTGGATAAAGTAAAAGCTTTTACTTAATGTTTAAATTAATATTCTCGCAATCAATATTTTCGTTTAGTTGGCACTTTCTCTAATTAGAAATTGTTATTTGTTTTTAGAGCTGGTAATCTTAATTGAGACACGGAAGGCAAGACTGCGAAAATCAAAAAAAAGCTTTATTTCAAAGAAAATAACTCTTATATTTTATCTGGTGTCCGAGCGCGTTACAATTATAAAGACTTAAAAAAACGGAAAGTTAAACAAAATTAATAATGTAAGGATCTATGTACAATCTACTCTACATATCTGGTTTAGAATAAACCCTACAAACGCTCTTGAGACTAATTGGTAAATTTTGACCCCCTTTATTTTTGTTTGATATCAAAACCTATAAAGTGAATATTTCAATTTTGTATTTTGTGTTCAATATAAATGTTGTTTTCAACACACACAAATGCAGAAGAATTACTTTAAATAATACTAATATTTTTCAAAAACCACAAAATTTTAGTACGTCTGATTTACCTACTATTTAAAAATCCAACCGGCAATATTTTTATTCGCAGATATATTAGTTTAAGAGAAGGAGTTCTGAAATGTGAATATTTTTAAAAAATGTTATGCTTCTGATAAAAATTGTTCACAAACTCTATTAAATTCAAATAACAAATTTGGAACAATTTTTATGATATGGAAAGTTCAGTTATTTATGTTTTCCAGATTAAGTGGATTCGCAGTTCTTTGTTTCTACGATGATAACTTACCGTCATTGTGATTGGCATGCGAATTTTTGGTTCAACCTTTCCTTTTCTCTCCAATAACACTGGTTGACAATATTACAAAACTAATTTAAGGGATTACGATGTCCTAAATTAAAATTTCGCCTTTAAATTTGTCCATCACATTAGATTTTTAAAATATGCCCCTTCTCTTCTATTTAGATACAATTTCAATAATTTAAGTATCTAACATTCTGAAAATTCTCAGTAGTATTTATAAAGTTTTGAGCAAACCTTAAACTTGATAATTTCGTAGTTCTGAAAAATACGTTTTGAAGTTAATTTTGTGTGCTGATTTCAAATAAAAATTTTAATTTTAAGTATTTGCTCGAGTTTTTAAAATACCCATTTTCAACATTATTTGTATATTTTTTAATATATTTCAAAAACTTGAATAGAATTGTTTAGACAACAGATTTGTTACAAAAACAAGAACTTTCTTTCAAACCGTTTTACCTTTTTCTGTTGAAAACGGTTTTAGCATAACTCAATGATGGTTTAACGTTTCTTTCAGAATTTGTAAGATAAGGAAATCTAACGTCTTATAAAGATTTTTCGAATAACATATGAAATAATATAAATATATTTCAACTAAATATTGAAGAAAGGGATTATAATCATCACGGATTTTATTGGAAACATCTGCTTCATAAATTTAGATAGCCTCGAAAACCATACATACTTGCTTTTTTAAAAGTAAAATCTCAAAAACCTGACGTGATATGTACATTAATTTTGGAGTCGGATTTGAATTAAGGTCAATTAGAAAAGTGCAATTTTAATGCAAGTAAGAAAATCTTGTCGACCAGTGTAATAAGCTTATATATCTCATTTTTAAGAAAAATAAAATTGTGTTCGAAAATGTGACAACTACTGTTTTTTTGTGGCCCTTAAATGTTTTATTAAAACTAGATTTAAATAGATTTTTTTTGGAAATTTCAAATACATATATGCAGTTTTATTTTGTATGCATTAAAAAAATCTACCCAATAAATCTTCATAATTATACCGACACTTATATGAATATTTGACCTTTTACCAACTTTTTGGTATGTCATTTTCCAATTGTTTTGGCCATCATTTGAATAAAATATTGTCTTAAGACAACTCAATCGACCTTATTTTGAATGCAAAATGACCCCCCAGCTCCTATCGAAAGTAGGTATAGGTATTTCCTTCTTTTGCAGACATTGTATTGTATGTATTATTATTTTCTTAAGAAATATCGATTTTTATTTTGTTGTTTGAACTACTCCATATTTTTAGATACATATATGTAAAAAATATGTCTTTAAGACATTGAAGCTACTTTTCAGTCTGTGCCCTACAATTGTCCTTTCAGAATAAAATTAGTATCAAATTTGCATACAAAAATAAACTAGATTTGAAGCAATAAATATGTAAATTTTTAATATCTAGAGTCTACACCATAATCCTTATATATTTCATTGTAATAAATGTTTAATTTTACTAAATTACATTTATTATGTTAACTTTTGATAAATAGATTCAAATGTATTGCTAATTCTTATTAATGCATAAATAATTTTTACTTAAGTTTTTTGAGCTTCGTTTGCAAACAGAAAATTGTTCAACAAAAATTCTTACCGTCAAAGGTATTAAAAACCAAGACAGAAACAATTAGATTTATGTTTTTAAATGTTTTAAAATTATTAATTTATTTCCGTATATAAAATCTATGCATTTTCATTGGTTTTATCTGATGGAATTTCAAAATGTACCAAAATGCCATCTTTTGGTTTAAAAACTCAAATACTTCCTCCCACCGCCGCCAGGTATCGCATTGTACCGTTTAGTTCTCTCACAGTTTGTCTCTTGTCTCCTCTCAAACTCCATTGCAGATGAATAAATCCACATGTTTTTGTCTTTCCATTTTCGAATTTCGAATTTCCAATGCTCAAAGCGCAACACGGTGTTCTCAATACAAACACTACAATTTTTGTACTCTTTTTCCGAAATTCGAAGATTGCTCTTTTAACTTCACAATTCGGAAATTCGGAATGTTTATTTGAGAGAGAATCTAAGATTGTTTGAAAACAAAACTTAATGTTTTTGTTTCTTTTATTTTGTTGTTGTTGTTAGGAAAAACCATATTGTTTTGAAAAAAAAAAGGAAATTGGCACTGATTTTTTATGAATGAACAGAAAAACCGGTGACAAATAAATAAACAATCTGATAAAAATAGCTCGAAGAAATTATCAAGTTCATTGACTTAAGTGGTTAAAAATAATTATTTAATTTCATTGCCAAGGTTTTGAAATCAAACAACTTAATTAAATAGGCTGACAGTTTAATTTCTTAATTAAAATAATGCTTTTTGTCAAGTGTTTGTATGACAAAAAATATATTAAATGATAATTTTTCATATTTTTGGCAGATGAAGTGAAACAAAAAAATAGGTTTTGAAAAAAGAAGCACACTATTTTGATATTTTCTAAAATGTGCTTCGAGGGCAAGTTTTTTTTAACACTCATTGATTTGCGGAAACAAACAAAATACTTTATTTTTTTTTTCAAATGATAAGGTCATTTTAGTGAAATCCATCTTGCTAACATTTCATATTTTACTATGGTTAAAATAGTTAATTAAATTTTTAGTAATTTGCTAAATTCGCTTCTGAAATGTCATTTTTTATAAGTTCATTATTAGTCACTGTTTGGACGTTTTAAGATGCATCGGTTTTGATATAGTGGAATTGGTATATTACTTGTTAGGAAAACGAATAAAATGTTTAAATTGCTTTAAAAAAAATTCCAATTACACGCTATACAAAATTCAAAATTAAGTGTCAAAATTGATGAAACATTTTTAAAATATTCAGCACCAAAATTTTCAAAACAATGTTTGTGGAAAAAATTATAAAAATTTTAAAATTATAGGTATAGTTGCTTCCAAAGTAATTCATTACTTTTAATATTTAAGATGCGACATGTGTGTGAAACACTACATCATTTAACTGAACACCACGCGAATTGTTGCAAACATCGATTCTTTTGAGGTTATTTTCGACCAATTTTTGAAAAGTTATCTGCATTAACACATTCTTTCGCGTGGACCCACAGAAAAAGTCCAGCTGTGTTAAATCGCATGATCTTGGTAGCCAGTTAATATCGCCATGACGAGAAATTACGAAATTAGTTAAGCGATCCAATTGGTTTAACAAATTAGTTTGACAGATGTCGAATTCCAGCCCTATACTTTTAAAAATCGTAAAATGGATAACCCGTTATAAGTTATTTCTCTAGTAAATTGCACAGAAAAAATTCCTTTAATTTATTATTATTTGGAATATGTACAATTTGCTCTGATTTATTAAAAGTTAATTGCAAAAATTATGAACAGCAAATGGAATTTATTTGAGGTATTAGCAAAAGAAAACACGACTAAAAAAAGGAATTCTGTTGCCAACAAATCCACAATGGGAGTAGAAGAATTAACTGTTGCCGAATTTAAAAACCACCTTACATGAGCCTCTTGAGGAAAAGCTTAAAGAACTTGCCACCAAAAGATTTCTTTGAAGATTGAGAGCCTCAACTCACTGTCATGACGAAAAGGTTCAATCTTCTCGAAACAAAATTGGAAATACTTTCGAAAAGGCCATTGTGCTACACCTTCCCTTAGACACAGAAACCAACGCAATCCAATTGAAAAAAAAACAGACTTGCAAGGGGCTTCTGAAATTAAGAAAATGTGAAGAAATCCAAGTTAATAAATCCAAACAAATAGCTACGCAACAATAACACTGAACAAAGTACTGTCATAATAGAGAATGGATGCCACCGCACACACACTCGAAGGCTCCGGGATTTGATTATTTCACGAACAATCAAATTTATCTTGGAAAAAAAGACAATGGCGCAAAATTTTAAACGATTTAGTAAAACGTTAAGTCCATTTTTAACCATTTACTAAGCTTAAAAGATGATTTACCTAATTTTAAACGATTTTAATATCTCTTAAAAATTTGCTAAAGTTTAAATCACGGAATGGCAACTTTAACTCTAAGCAATTTGCTAGTTCCATATAACATCTGTATGAATATTATCTCATATGATCTGTGGATGAAATGATTTAAGTTAAAACTGGGAATTTTAAATAATAGGTCCGTTCAATCGTACATCCTTTTTTTCACGAACTGTTACTGTTTAGACATGTTTGGGCGGTGTTTTTTTTTTTAAAGAGGCAATAAGCAATTAAATATTCAGCAAAACAAAAAGTACCCGTGGTTTGATTGTTAGTGCGTAGGACTGTCATGCCAGAGGTCTTGAGTTCAAACCCTACCTGTGCTATCTAAAGTTTTTTTGCACGGGTATTGCCTCTTGCGAGGAATTGACAAATCCTCCAAGAGTAATTCTTTTCATGAAATATGTTTATTAGCCCTTCGGAATCGGCTTACAACTGTAGGTCCCCTTCATCCCTGACAACATTACTCGCACACAGAAATGGTTGGGAGTTGTAAGTCACTAGGCCCTAGTTCTCAATGGACTGTTGCGCCATCAATTTTTTTTTTAATGATTCGATCTTAGGGAATTGGGTTGGGTTCGAAATACTGTATGAATGAAAATACTGTATTTAAAGTATTTTAAATACTATATCTCAGAATACTGTATGTACAAAATACTGCATGATCAAAATGCTGTACCTCAAAATTCTGTATTTCAAAATTCTGTATATCAAAATTCTGTATTTCAAAATGCTGTAAATAAAGCTAAAAAATAAAAATCGTTTTGCAATGTAAAAAAGTGCGCACTTTTTTACATTATCAAAACGATTTTTATTTTTTAGCCTTATTTACATCATTTTGAAATACAGAATTTGTAAAATAAAATACATACTTTTTTTAAGAAAACATCATAATAATTTTTCATTAGCATAATGTTCTAATATACATACTCCCTTAAACAATAACATATGTACCTATGATAATTTATAAGTCTCTGAAATAATAAGAACAAAAATAATATAAATGGTACCTTCTTTTTATTTTCTCTTTCTCATTTTCTTCTTCTTAGTTATTTGTATATCTCTCACATTTGTACATGAATTGTTTCTATCATATTCAACAATTGCATAAACGATTGCACCAAACTAATTGATCTGTCAAAACTTCCAGTATTATACAGTATTATGAGATACAGTATTTTGACAATATAGCATTTTGAGACACTGTATTTTAAATGTACAGTATTTTGAAATACAGAATATTAACCATACAGTATTATGACCATACAGTATCGTACAGTATCATATAGAATTTTGACCATACAGTATTTTAAAATACAGCATTTCGACCCGCTCCCTAGGGAATTTCAACGCTCATTTCCAATTAATTCTTTTTTTATAAATTTGTAATGGCGAAATACGTACTTATTTACCAGTAGGAATGGTCCAGTCTACAATTTAGAATTCCAATTAAAGCCTAGTACATACTTCCTCGTGAAGTGAACGTTCGCCAGTGGAGAAAGTGAACTTTTGAAATTGCTCACTGGTACACACTTGTGAATACACGTTGTGAACATTTGTATTCTATTTCATATAAATGCATTTTAACTTTTTTTTTAAAACCACACGCAAAGCAGCCACAAACTTTAAATGAGGAATCAGTATCAGTATTCAGTACAAATTGAAAACTGTCCTTTTTTTTGTAACCAAATGTCAAAGCTTCACCAACAGTTCCCGTACATTTTGCACGTGAATTGCCCGTGAACGAAAACTCTCCACTTTGTTCTCCACTCAGCTTCACGAGCACGTACACGGGTGAACCAAAAATCGAAATTTGTATGGGTTCACGAGATGGTTCACAAGTATGTACTAGGCTTTAGCCTTAAAAAGAGCGTATTACATATTTTTAATTTTCAAAGAAGTGACGAACTGTTTTAAATGTTTTGAATATCATTCTGATTTAAGCAAATCAATTTATAGAGAGGTTTGTTTACCATTCAAAATAACCTAAATGCTTTATTAAAGCTTAGTTTCTATAGGTATGCTTACGTACATTAATTGTTTATCCTTCTGACCTTGAGTCTTGTTCAAGGTTCTTTTCGAACAACAAGCAAAGCAAAAATATGCTCTCCTATCTAATTAAGAAATTTACCAATATACACCTACTTGTACATATCTATAATTTATTGTGGAAGAAATTCTTGCTTGAAATTAATGAGTTTTGCATATATTAATTTGGAAGGTATGATTTTACAAAATCTCATAAATAAAACAGGAGAAAATTACCAATTAACTAAAGATTTCTCGAAGAGGAAAAAGAACAAATTTACATGATTCAAAACTAATTTTGCATAGAGAAAGATTTAATTACTTTTAGATGATGCAAGAAATCAGTAGCAGAGGCTTGCTTATATAGCTGTGAAAATATTTGTCCCTAGGGCAAAAAGAAAAAAAAAATATTTCACAATCAATATTTCAGTCCATTCTGATTCTCACAGTGCTTTGAAAATAATGTTGAATAATTAAGGATGGACGAGGAGATGAAAGATGTCAAAATAAAGCACTATTAAAGGGATGCTGGATTTCGAGACCCTTAAGCCGTCCATGGACACCACACTTGTGTCGGTGTACAGAAACATGAACGTGTGATGTGTGTAGGCTGGAGTAGACACCGATTTTTGTTTCAATAAAATATTCGTGATTCAACGTCACTCATTCTGATCTTTTATCTTTAAGATCTCTTTCACTGCTAATGTGTGTACAATTTGGTGTGTCGTGTGTGGCGGAATGCCACACCGGGTGTCAGAACACCAGTTTCTATGGGCCGCTTTAGAGTGATTTCCACAGAGCTCGAAAAAAAATTCAAATATGGTACAAAATTAATTTTAATTTCTAATAATGGGTGTATTTTTAGGTACCTATGTATATAGAACTTTATGTTGGAAACACTATTTTAATTGACAGCTGTCAAGTGGTTTATTTTATTGGTCGCATTCAGAAAGCTAGTGGCTACGTAGTCAAGGGATTCTGATTGGCTAAATCTAACTACAAAAGTAGTTGAAATTTCCCCTCCGACGTAGTGTAAAATTTTCGGCTACAAAGTTAGTGCACACTGGTTTTGACGTTTCACAATCAGCTGCTCGGTAAGAACACAAGAATTCAAAATGAAATTAATCATTTAGTATTTAAATACAAATAAAAATCACTCATATTATATCTTATATTCGGTTTTATTGAATTTAAAAACAAAACGAACTATTTAAAGTACTGAAAACACAAAATTTGTCTGTATTATATAATATTTGCATTTGTCATTGATATGACAGTTCCAGATTGACTAGCTTTGTAATGAAGTTTGCATTCACAAATCTAGTTGAAATTCGACTACGTAGTCACTAGCTTTATGAATGCGCCCATTTTCATTTCAAAATAAGTAAACTGACGCCTGAAAAACGTTTCGAAATTATTTCCAGTATCTTGGTTTTGTTCGAAATTCGTATAAGCAAAATTTTGTTTAGCGATGAAACTCACTTTTGGTTGAATGGATACGCCAATAAACAAAACTACCATATTTGGGGTGATGATAATCCTTAAGTAAATGTTGTTGTTGTTGTTGTTGTTGTTGTTGTTGTGGTTTTAAAAAGACATATCACACAGCTCTGGTCACAAGTGATTTATTGAAGGAAACGATTGCTAACCGAACAGCTTCACGTTATGGATCACGTTATCAGGATCGTGCTAAAAATTATATTCACTTTTGGATGTAACTCAATTTTTATTATATTTATCTGAACATAATAATTTAATCGTTCACGTGATTATATAAAAAGTCGACAGATCGATCTGAATTTTTTATATTGTAGAATTTTTTAGCCCTAGCGGGGTTTTCGTTTGGAAAGTCGGTTTTGAACATTTCTTGCAAAGAATAATTCGAAGCAAAACTATCCCGAATCACGTAAAATCGGAGATTTCTCCAACTAGGTCCGATTTTTTCGAATGACATTCGATTTAAACTAAGAATGAAGTGGAGAAGAGTTTTGACCAAAAAAAAACAATATGTAAATATAATTTGTAGCAACTATAAAATAATTGGGATAATAAAGTTAAAATATCTGGCAATGCCGTAGTATGAACTTAAATATAATGAAATGTCAAAGCAAAAGCTTTTTTAGCACGAAAAGCTCGCATACAAAATTTGTAAATACAGAACGTTGTTAGAAAATGAGGCATTTTTTCGACAGGAAGCGTCAAAAACACTACAGAAACGATCGTATCTATTCTAAAGCGAGAACAATTACACTGGATAACTGTCTACTACTTATTCTACTTTTGGCTAAGAAACTAGTAGGTAACTCATTTAGCCACCCGAAACAACTTATTAGAAGGATGACAACCCAACAGTGACTACTAGAGCCCAGGTACCTCAGCGTTATGGACATTATGGATGAATACATAATATAAGGCCCAGGTTCAGCCCAGCGACCGTCACGTGGCTAGCCTGCCATTAACCCTCAAACCAATCAACAGACCATCAACAATGACAACCGGGACGGAACACTCCGAGGTTAACCAAGTCAACCAACTTTTATTTTAGGAATGCCATTTTTAATAAACAATATTTTAATTTAATTCTAAGCCAATGTATTAAGTTAGGCTGCCAACAAACTATTTTATTATAATTCAATGTAAACAATACACATCTATTTAATCTTTCAACTATCAAATTGCATATATAAAAGTTCAATAAACAAATCTGGAAAATGTTGCATAAAACAATCTTATCTTTTATTGAAAACAGTTCGGTGGAAAACCTCGGCCTCTGAAAATTAAGATTAGTCATTATTGTAAAGTTGATTGTTTTATTAAGATATTTTTGTTTAAAGACTCTCAGTAATCTTCAGGGACAACAAGTATCGCATTAAATTACACTGTCTTTTATTCAGCTCGGCAGAGATACCTTCGCCTCTGAAGTTTGACACTTTGTGGTCTTTACGGCACCTAACTCTCAACCAACTCTTCTTTCTCTCCTCTAACAAATATAAATTCTGCAGCTACTTGAGCGTGTAGTCAATAGTTAGTTGGTTTTCTTACTCTAGCTGTGTTCCAGACATTTCTCGCACTAAAACTGTCAAAATGTCTGGAACGGTTTTCGCACCAATTTGCACGAGTTTGGACTACTTTTTTAACTTCAAAAAATATGCTTGAGCAGAGTTACCGAAGATCATTGATAAATTTTAATCAACTTAATCATGAATAAGAATCCAATAAAATAAATATCAACACTACAATTTTCAATAAATATTGACAATTATTTATATTTTTTGTACTACACATTTTTTCTTCAGTAACAGTTTTAGAAAAAGACATAAATTTTATGAAATTTGAATAATTAAATGAAATAGAAAATGTAAACAATATTCACATTTACCAAAACTAAAATGAAAATAAAAGAATTACTTGGGCTACCTAAGTCAATAGGCCACACACGCTCTCTTTTGTAAGAATAAGCAGAACTTTTGAAGTGTGGAACGACTTCGGTCGGACTAAAAATGACTTTGTTTATATTTTGAAAATTAAAAAGCTTTCACTTTGAAACTAGGTTTGGAACACAGCTTCTATCTGTCTCCCTGATATTCAGCTGTGTTTGGAAAAGACGAACAAATTAAAAAATTTGCTCATTCATCGTGAAAATTTATCGGTATTTATTTGAATACTTTAACTCTTAATTCCGAATTTAAAAAAAATAAGAACTTAGTAAATTTAGTATTTTTATAAATTTTAAAATAATTCGTTTTCTAACACTTCAATTTTAATTCACAGGAAAATAGTACAACTTAAAAAAAAAAGAAGAGGTTGTCTTGAAAGTTTTAAAAGTCAGGTAATGTCTCAGAGCCAAAACAACCTAAAAATTGATAGAATAACATCGCGGATTTTATATTAAACATCCTCGTTGTAATTAAATAATTATGGCGGAGGCAGAAGGAAGCTCAGAGCAGGATGATGTTTCATTCTTGCGTACGGTAAATAACACCCTGTTTTAAAGTTAGTTTTTTTAAAATCTATACTTAATTTGGAATTTTATTTATATAGGAAGACATGGTGTGTCTTTCATGTACAGCAACTGGTGAAAGAGTCTGTCTTGCTGCTGAGGGATTTGGTAACAGACATTGCTTCCTGGAAAATATAGCTGATAAAAATATTCCTCCCGATTTATCACAATGTGTTTTTGTTATCGAACAAGCATTGTCCGTTCGTGCCTTGCAGGAGTTGGTTACAGCAGCTGGATCGGAAACCGTACGTATGATTAATTTTTAATTTCCAAAGTATTCAATTCAAATCAAGCTAAATCAAAACAATCAGTTTCAACTTAAATCGAAGTACAGTTCAAAAAAATCATTAAATTGTTGTTGTGCAGATGAAGTTGTTTCTTAAAATTTGATTTGTTTTTTAAAAAAGCCTTCATCAATCCACACAGAATAATGTAGTATACCAATTCGCTGGAAAGAAAAATACTGTTTTTCTTATTATTTATTAATTAAAATTTATTGCATTTTCTTTTTGCTAATTTTAAAACCCATTTAAAAAAAAAACAATACAAATTATACCTTCATTAGTTTGATTCTTTATATTTCTTTTTTTTGTTCCAATTTCCGGTTGCTTTTACCAAAATTTTTATTTCCGAACTCATCCCCACGCGGTATACCACCTGCATAAAAACGTCAAAATTTATTTCCTAAATTTTTGGAAATATATGAAAAAAAAAAACAATGACACTGTATTTTCAAAATATTTCCATCCATCAAAAACCAAAATATACATAAAATCCAAAATATAAACCGTTACGAAAAAAGGACAAGACTTTTGTAAGTATACAACAAATTTGTTTTTAAAAATCTACAATAAAACCAAAAAATAAAAATTGTGGATGACTAATTTCTGTACATGAAACTTCAAAATTATATGATCAAGTTTTTCCTTAACTTATTGTGCTACACAAACTATTAAAATAACGGTGTGTTGTGCTTTATAACTTAACCAACAATCAAACCCAAAATAAAATTTTCAAAATATAAACAAAAAAACAAAAATTAGAACCGAATTATTGGTACAATTTTAAGTTTTTTTTTCTCCAATTTTTTTTCATTTTTGACACTGAGTCGTTTTAGACCCCCGTCACATTTTTTGATTAATTCTATGTTTAAGTTTTACAAAAAAAAATAGCAACAACTTTTGAGTGTTAAAATTATTAAATTAATATCATAATCGCATATATTTCTTGTGCTTGTATATTTTTGCCGCTTAAATAGGGTAAAGGAACTGGTTCAGGCCATAGAACACTTTTATATGGAAATGCTATTCTCCTCCGTCATCATAACAGTGATATGGTAAATTATTTTTAATTTTTGTCCGAAAATATTATAAAACTTAAATATTTATTGTAATATTACAGTATTTAGCGTGCCTTTCAACGTCTTCATCGAATGATAAGCTGTCTTTTGATGTCGGTCTCCAGGAGCATAGTCAAGGGGAAGCCTGTTGGTGGACGGTTCATCCGGCAAGCAAACAGCGTTCTGAGGGTGAGAAGGTCCGAGTGGGTGATGATCTTATTTTGGTGTCCGTTGCAACAGAAAGATATTTGGTAAGTTTTGTTTTATTTTTTTTCTTCAAAAAGCAGTCAATGAGGTGACAAATAGCCAAATTTGTCTGTTTACACGGTTCACACATTTTGTCCCAAAGATCTACAATTTAAATTTTGCGTTCGGGCATACATGGTGAAACATATTGTTATCAATTGTCAGATTTCTTTGTTTAATTTGAAACGTCAGTCATCTGACAACGGCGGCGTCAGTGACACTTCTAACAATACTGGCTGCGTTCAATCTCGTATTGGATAAGCTATCCTGGAAAAGTGAATTTTTATAGCTAAATGAAGATAGCTGTACAAAAAAAAAAACTTTCAGCTGTTCACAAAAAGCAGATAAACATTAAAACATTTGAAAAGTTATTTTTAATAATTAATAATTTTAATAACTCTCCGTATTTGTCCAAAAACATACAAATTTGAAATAATTGTTCAGTTATCAGCTGTTAAAACATATTCCAGAAATTCTTGGATAGCTTTGAATTTCTTTTTTTATATCCCAAAGGTCTGTTCTTTTTCTAATTACATATTGTTAGCTATTGTCACTTTTGAAGTGTTCAACAGTTTTGATTTTTGACAATTCGCAACTCAACTCAAGAGATGAGTTGAAAGTGTTGAACTGTCGAATTGAATGAATTGGAAGAAAACAGTGAATTAAAATGTGATTCTTCTTTATTTGTTTTTTTACGTTTTTTGTCAAAAAATGTATATTTGATATGTCTTAAAAAAAACAATTCTTACGGCATCAATTTTTATTAAATTTCACAAGCAAGCTATGTAAGTGCAACTTCAATCTTTTTATTTGCTATTTAGTTTTTAAAATGAGTTTGTAAAAACAATTTTTTCAGCTGACAGTTCAACAATTTCTAACAAAAGTTGTTCTTAAATGAATCTAACAAAGTCCAACAATTTGTGACAATTACAGTTAAGGACTATTCACATGAGAGCAACCAACGACCGACGAATGAATGAATAAATGTGATTTTAAACAATTTATAAATTTAAATTTTGTGCAAATTGTGAACAAAAAAGTAGAAATAAAGCTTAAAGTTAATTTTAAGGTTATAAAACTAACTTTTTCATTGTCAAAATAGAAGAAATTTAGGAAAACAAATTGTTCGTCGTTAATTGCAATATGATTGTAACGAACTGTCAAACTCAATACGCGTTCCACATACAATAAGCTCAAAGCGGAAAACTAAGTTGTCAAATAAGCGCTCGGTTTGTGCTTCTTTTTTCATTCAGAGCTAGTTCGGAGCCGAGCTAATGGAGTAAAAAGCTGACCGTGACTAAGGGACAGATAGCAAATTATAAAACTATTGACAGTTCGGTTCTCGGAGAGCTCTTATTAAACTCTGCTCTGAGCTTAAAAAGACAATAGACTTGTCAGACGTTTAGGGATTTTTTTTGCTGAGAGGAAAATTTTTCCTTTTTGACAGATTCAAATACAAAATTTGATATAGTAGAATATAAAATAACAGTGGCTAAATTGACAGCATTTTTATATGATTGGGTCTTTATTACGGTCTTCACATTAGATTCTTTTGACGCTACTCATTTTGACATAGGGCCGTTCATAAAATACGTTCGAACACAAGGCGGGGGGAGAGCTCTTGCTGAGTGTGACAAGGTGTGACAAGGGGGGACGGGGGGTCTAAGGTAACGTGACGTTCGCCCTTCATTAAAACATTTTCAATTAGTATTTATTTTGACTATTTTTCTATTTTGCTGCTGCAGCTGGCCCGCTGCAGTTGCCCATTGATATTTATTTTCCTTCGATGACGTCGTTCTCGGTTGCAAGTACCGCTTATCACGATTCACGACACTATGAAAAAGGGTGTGGCCTGCGTATGTTGACGGTCTGATTTCGATTCGATCGTCAACGTCGTCGATGATGAGGATGCGCAACGTTAATGTGGTTGTTGTTGCGCTCGTGCTCAAAAATCAGCTGGACGAAGAATAATTTCTTGTCAGCGCCGCCGTTGCTCTGCACATATTATGGTTGATGTGCAATAGAATTTTCACTTGGTGATGATGTTTTTGGATGTCCCGTTGGATGTTTTTTCTCAAAATTTGTGTATTATCATTTGAAATTTATCATATTCAGGGGGGGGGGCCTTCGTTTTTGTAACGAAATATTTCTAGGGGGGTCACAGAAAGCGTGACAATGGTGGGGAGGGGGTCAGATTTTAGCGTGACGTATTTTATGAACGGCCCCATATGTAAGTGCTCTCACTTATTTCCAAAAGAATTCAAAAATAGCTATTTAACCTTCCCGTCGCTTTTTAAATATCAAGTAGAAAGATGATATAATAATGAAATGCCAAAATGAGTTGCCTCAAAAGACTCCAATTTAAAAGATGGGTTTTTAAACCCTTTACAGATAGTAACGTCCTTTTAGTGGTGACAACGAACTTTTTGTTGATAATTCGGCCATATTTTGTAAAGATCAGTCAAAATTTCATTAACAGTAGACTCCATGTTTGATTTATTAAGGCCCCTTTACACTGCATTGAAATTTAAGACCGCCATTGGTCGAAGAATATCCAAAAGTTTCGAAATTATGAACTACATTTTAACGGTATTATTTTCTGATTTCCAGCACACAACTAAGGAAAATGAGCAATCAATTGTAAATGCAAGCTTCCACGTAACCCATTGGTCGGTGCAACCTTACGGTACGGGTATATCTCGAATGAAGTATGTTGGTTATGTTTTTGGTGGTGATGTCTTGAGATTCTTTCACGGAGGTGATGAATGTCTTACAATACCAAGTACTTGGGGTCGAGAAGCTGGACAAAAGTAAGAACATTTTAATTAATTTTCAAAAACAAATTCAATATCCTTTATTTTGGTAATTCTTTTATGGTAGCATTGTTGTCTATGAAGGAGGTTCGGTAATGTCACAAGCTCGATCACTTTGGAGATTAGAATTGGCACGAACAAAATGGACAGGAGGTTTTATAAATTGGCTCCATCCTATGCGCATAAGACACATAACAACGGGCAGATATTTAGGTGTGAATGAGAACAACGAATTAAATTTGGTAAGTTTATTGTTTGAATTTTGAATTTTAAAAATCGAAACTAATTTAAAAAATTATATCACCGTCAAATAGGTTAAAAAAGAAGATGCAACTATTTCCTCGACAACTTTCTGTCTAAGACAAGAAAAAGACGATCAAAAAGTTGTACTTGAAGATAAGGATTTGGAAATTATTGGAGCTCCCATTATCAAATATGGTGATACTACAGTTATTGTGCAACATTGCGAGTCAAGTTTATGGCTGAGTTATAAGAGTTACGAAACAAAGAAGAAGGGAGTGGGTAAAGTTGAAGAGAAACAAGCCATTCTACATGAAGAAGGAAAAATGGACGATTGCTTGGACTTTTCACGATCACAAGAAGAAGAATCAAAAACTGCGAGAGTTATTCGAAAGTGTAGCAGTTTGTTTACACAATTTATCAAGTAAGTTATCATGTTTCTTAAGCTTGCGAATGGAACAGATAGTTCCACCTTGAGTCCACACGCTCGTGTGACCATTGAGAAGCACATTTTCTAACTTTTCTGTCTTCTTTAACAGTGGTCTCGAAACCTTGCAATCAAATAGAAGGCATTCGATATTCTTCCAAAAAGTCAATCTTGGTGAAATGGTGATGTGTCTGGAGGATTTGATCAATTACTTCTCCCAACCCGAAGATGACATGGAGCACGAAGAAAAACAAAATAAGTTCAGAGCGTTGAGGAATCGTCAAGATTTATTCCAAGAAGAAGGCGTTCTCAATCTTATTCTGGAGGCTATTGATAAAATTAATATCATCACATCGCAAGGATTTCTAGCCAGTTTCTTGGCCAGCGATGAAATTGGTCAGAGTTGGGATTTAATATCCACTTATTTGTATCAACTTTTGGCAGCCATCATTAAAGGAAACCACACGAATTGTGCCCAATTTGCCAATAGCAATCGTTTGAATTGGCTTTTTTCTCGTTTGGGTTCACAGGCATCAAGTGAAGGTTCAGGAATGCTTGATGTATTGCATTGTGTTCTGATTGATTCTCCGGAAGCCTTGAATATGATGAGAGATGAACATATCAAGGTTATTATATCATTGCTGGAGAAGCACGGTCGAGATCCAAAGGTATTGGATGTGCTGTGTTCGCTGTGCGTTGGTAATGGAGTTGCTGTTAGATCGTCGCAAAACAACATTTGTGACTATCTGTTGCCTGGAAAGAACCTACTTCTGCAGACCCAGTTGGTTGATCATGTTGCGAGGTAATTTAAGTGTGATTTTTAAAACTATAGATCAATATATTTGACGAACGCAATCTTTGAAAATTATTAACTGATTTAATTCAAAAGATTCCATTCATTGATTTCGCTTTGAGACTGCGACTTAAGACTGTTGTATATCTTTCCAGTATTCGACCAAATATTTTTGTTGGAAGGGTTGAAGGCTCAGCTATGTACCAAAAATGGTATTTTGAAGTAACCATGGATCATATTGAAAGAACAACGCACATGATGCCACATCTAAGAATTGGTTGGGCCAATACTGCTGGGTAAGTACGAGACGCAAGTCTTTAAAGAAAGAAAGACTGAATTTTGTTTAATTGTTCATTCTCAGTTATGTGCCATATCCTGGTGGAGGCAAGAAATGGGGTGGAAATGGAGTTGGTGATGATTTGTACTCCTTCGGTTTTGATGGAGCTTACTTTTGGACCGGAGGCAGAAAAACACAAATTGTTGAAAATCTACCAGATGAACCATTTATAAGGAAAGGGGACGTCATTGGTGTAGCTCTTGATCTGGCTGTTCCGATTATCACGTTCTCTTTCAATGGCATGAAAGTTCGAGGCAGCTTTAGGGGTTTTAATTTAGATGGAATGTTCTTCCCCGTTATGAGTTGCTCATCGAAGTTAAGGTTTGTTTTCTTTTCCAACTAAATTTCATATCTTCAGAGTTAATTGTTTACAATTCTATAGTTGTCGTTTCTTATTTGGCGGAGATCACGGTCGTCTTAAATATCCACCACCAGTTGGATTTTCGCCATTAGTCCAATGTCTAATGCCCCACCAAATCTTAAGTCTCGATCCGTGTTTTTATTTTGGAAATTTAAATAAAAATGTCCTTGCTGGTCCATGGATGATAGAGGATGACACTGCTTTCGTACCAAATCCGGTTGATACGTCAGGTGTATCTCTTCCATCTTCCGTTGACTCGATCAAGGAAAAATTGGCTGAGAATATACACGAAATGTGGGCTTTGAACAAAATCGAATCAGGTTGGTCGTGGGGTGAACATCGGGATGACTATCATCGTATACATCCTTGCTTGACACAATTCGAGAAGCTTCCACCGGCCGAGAAACGTTATGACAGTCAGCTTGCTGTGCAAACATTGAAGTAAGTTTTGTTTTTCAATTTGAACCTTGTTGAAGAAGGTCTGAGATTGTTCATCTCCATTTATAGAACTATCATATCGTTGGGATATTATATCACAATGGATAAGCCTCCAGCTAGAATCCGTCCAGTACGTTTGCCAAATGAAATATTCATGCAAGCCAACGGCTACAAGCCAGCTCCATTAGACTTAAGTGCTGTGACTTTGACACCAAAATTGGAGGAACTTGTTGATCAGCTGGCTGAAAACACCCACAATCTATGGGCCAAGGAGAGAATCCAGCAGGGCTGGACTTATGGCTTGAATGAAGACTCGGAGAATCACCGAAGTCCTCATCTTGTTCCATATTCTAAAGTCGATGAAGCCATCAAGAAGGCCAATCGTGATACTGCATCAGAAACCGTTCGCACACTTTTGGTCTACGGTTATGTGCTTGATCCCCCAACCGGCGAGGGAAACGAAGCTCTGCTGGCTGAAGCCCTTCGTCTGAAGTTCGCTGCATTCAGGACATATCGAGTGGAGAAAAACTATGCTGTAACGTCGGGCAAGTGGTATTTTGAGTTCGAAGTTCTGACATCAGGTCCCATGAGGGTTGGATGGGCCCGTGCTGATTGTCATCCAGGAGCAATGCTGGGAAGTGACGATTGCAGTTGGGCTTTCGACGGACATAATGTAAGTGATTTTTTGGAATTAAGTTCTAGATTCTATTTTCAAGAGTTGCTACGGGACACCAATATCAACGAAAAGTTTTCGAAAAATCCACTGGATTTTTTGTTTGTTTTCAAATATGTTTTTGTTTTGTGAATTTTACTGAATTATACAAAATTGTCAACACGTAATGTAAACAGGTTACTAAGGTGCACGGAGGTTCGATTGAACATTTTGGTGTTCGTTATGAAGCAGGCGACGTAATTGGTTGTTTTATAGACGTCAAGGAACAAACTATAAGTAAGAATCGCAAACAAAAATCGCATCTTTACCTAAGTTGATTTGTGTTTAAAATAATTTTTCTGTAAACGTGTTTTTTTTTTCTTACATATAACTCGATTGTTTTTTTATTTTGTTAATTAAATTTATTAATGCAACGACTATAAAAACAAATAATCCTGCGGATAGATATAAAAAGTTGTGTTTATAATTTTATATATAAAATAATAATTTATAGGTATATCTAGAGCAACTCAAAACCAAAACAAAACTTCTTCTTCATCTTCTGAAAGCTTAAATATAGGGTTTCCAACGTTTAAACAATGAATATTGAATAAATTTAATTTAATGTGCCAAACAAATTTTTTTCCGCACAATTTTCGTTCATAAAATTTAGGAAGAGAAAGTCTTTGGCGGGACAAGTGAGTCCTTTGGTAAACAATGTGGACCTGGTGATATCGTCGGTGTGTTTCTCGATCTCGCTGATCACAATATTAGTAAGAATTAAATTTTATTATCTAAAAACAAAACAAAAAGAAATTAGTTATGAGGCGTTATTTTATTTTGTATCCTGCTTAGCATATATCCTTACAAACAAACAAAAACAACAACAAATCTCCAGTTCTTGCAACCCTATTCTCTTTCCACTTCGAATTCAATATTTTGCTTTTTATTATGAAAAAAGTATGAATTTTACGACAAAAAGAAAACAAGGATTTTTATTTTAAAAAATCGTTTGCATTCTGTTTTTCTTTTTCTTTTTAATTTTATTTTATTTTAATGATTTTTGAACACAAAAGTACCTCTACCAACAAATCATTGATATCCTGCAGTGATACATTATGAATATTTTATATGAAAACCTTACATTTTTTAACAAAAATCGTATTCAATGTTCGTCTTTAAAAAACAAAAACACAAAACATGCATTCATGTGCTTCTATTGACTATGGAGCAGTTATGTCCCTTTACACATTTTTAAAAGAAAATATAAATTCCAAGGTTTGAAAAGACACATTTTCGACTAAAAATCATACGAACTGTTTTGTTTTTGTTCTTCTCTTTAATCAATCAACAATCAATGACTTAACTAATCCACGAATATATTATTTTTATTTTGGCACTAACTTGTACTAAATTTTGTTAATACTATGATAGAATTTTAAAATCTAGCATTTTTGTAAATTTATACCTAATATACATACAACAATTTATGAAAACCAAATCGCTTCTGAGATATTTTCCACAGAGTTTTCCATAACTGAAAAAAGCATGCGTTTTCGCTTATTAATACATACATATATACAAAAATATAGTGTTAACTTTTTTTGTAATTGAAATTAGTTTTTATTTAATTTGTTAAATATATTTATTTTAATAATTAACAAAATACTATAATAATTCTTTTATGCATGAAAAAATCTAGGTTTCTCGTTGAATGGTGAACTTTTAATGGATGCATTGGGTGGTGAGACAACTTTTGCTGATGTAACAGCTGATGGAGTTGGTTTTGTTCCAGCTTGTACTTTAGGTGTACGTATTTAGGACTGCGAATAAGTTGTAAAGTAGAAATTAATTTAATATTTTTTTTTTAATTTAAGGTTGGCCAAAAAGCACGTTTGATTTATGGACAAGATGTTGATTCTTTGAAATTCTTCACTACTTGTGGTCTGCAAGAAGGTTATGAACCGTTCTGTGTGTAAGTAAATGAAAATAAAAAATTAAATATGTTTGTTAAAATCAAAATCCGTTTGCTGATACGATACTTAAGAGTTTATGTAGTTTGTTTAAGACAAACAAGAGCCTTGCACCAAACTCAAACATAAACATAAAAGTCATTTAGTGGAACATAGTTTATGATTTAGAAAAAGCATAATGCAAGGGATTGAAATACTCGTAAAAATTAACTTTTAAACATTTGGCGTTTTAAGTTTTCAAAGCATTTAATATAAAAAATATCTACATAAAAATAAAATTAAGAAATTTTGGATGTGAAATCCACGCCAAATACATGACAGAAATGAATATTTTTCTTCCTTTGATGACCTAGGTTAGGTTTTATAGGTTGAAGCATCCGTAAAGGCCGAATAACATCTTACTTGGACAGGGGCGGATCTAGAATTTGTGGGGCCCTGGGCTGAAACTACTTAGGGGCCTATCTAAGTACTCAACTAATAGCCATGTGAAAAAACTGTTTCTATAATAATATATTTCTATTATATATTCTTTATTGCACAAAAAAACATAAATATTACTTAAATCTACGCAAGTATTAGTTGTACAAAAGGCGACCTTATTGCTGTAGTAGCAATCTCTTCCAGGCAAACTTTGGGTGTGAGAGAAACCGAAATAGTGATATATATATAAGAATATAAAAAAACAATAAAATAATTCTATTTATTTATTATGAATTAGGAAAAGAATCACCCCTAAAATCAAAATCGGAAATGATGTCATATTTTTACGTTTCACAATCACCAAAACACGTTTCAGAACATTTCCCAAAAATGTCTGTATAATCGCGACCATTGGTTTATGTGCATAGTTGGCCATTTTGAAGTTATTAGAAAAAATAAAAAAGCTTTATTTTTAACATAACTCGGAAATTATTAGTCTAGTCTAGCGAAAAAAATGTATTCGATTTTTTTGTAGAAAATTTAATTCTCTATAAAATTGATCATAAGCTTTTTTTCATATCTCTCATAGTTTGTGAGTTATTGGCAATTAATCGAAAAAAATGTGTAATTTTTGATCTGATTCAAAAATTGCGTGAGAGTTTTTTCATAGGAAATACAATTTTCTATAAAATTACTCATGACTATTTTATTCGTATCTCTAACAATTTATGAGTTATCAACGATTAATTGTTGATTAAAAAGATCATAGAATCAATTTTTGTCATGATGAATACTGATCTACTTATAAGGAAGTTCTTGGTGCGACTTTGCAGATTGATATAATTTCCTTACACAATTGTGCTAAATATGAACCTCAATCATAAGCGATATTTTTATTTTAACTACTTTTTTTATAGTAAACAATATATGAAAAAATGGTAAAAAAACATGACTTATTTTAATAGTCCTCTGAAAAATGCAAATTTTTATTTTTTATAGAAGCGAATTCTCCTCTCCACTAGATGTTGCTACTTATTCTAAATGTTTTATTCTACTATAACACGATATTAAAAGAGATGAAGAGTGTATACACATTACAATACCTTAAAAAATTAATGAAAATCAGCATGAAAACATCCTTTTACACGTATTTACCCCCTTAACTCAATTCATAGAAGTATGCAATTTTTCATCAATGTTTTTTTATGACATTATTACGTAAAAATATCGTCCGTAAACCGACTTTACAGACAACCATTTTTTAAATTCAAATTATCACCTATTGTTTTAAGCGGGGTCTGGGGGCCCCTTGTAACCTCGGGGCCCTGGGCTGCAGCCCAAGCAGCCCTTAGGTAGATCCGGCCCTGTACTTGGATCACGTTGGATCCATTGTGCTTCCCAGAAAAGAGGAAGGATTGGGTATGGTATACTAAGATTGGTGAGGATTCAGGTTGAGGCTGACTTCCTGGACCATCCTGATTCTGGGAAAATTTCAGAATGTCTCTAGTGTTCTTCAACGCTGGAAAAACCACTGCGTAAGCTTTTTCATCTATCCTACTCCTCAGGTCACGTTCCGAGCGGATGGAAAATAGCATTTGTCCAGCCCATCCTCAAAAAAGGCGAATCTTCTTCACCCTATAATTACCGACCGATTGTACTTTCGTCCCCCTTCTTTCCAAGGTCATGGAAACGCTGATTAATTATCAGCTCAAGAAATATCTTGAAGATCGAAAGCTTCTTAATGACCGACAATACGGCTTTCGCAGCAATAGGTCCACTGGTGATCTCATGGCTCATCTCACCGAACAGTGGAGCAAATCTTCTTTTGGAGAAAGTAAGATTATTGCACTTGATATTTCAAAGGCATTTGATAGGGTTCGGCATCAGGCTCTCTTATCGAAAATGCGTGCTTTCGGTTTTCATGAATCCCTTCTTCATTGGATTAGTAATTGCCTATCGGATCGTTCAATAGAAGTAGTATTGGATGGATTCAAGTCTGAAAACCACAAAATAAATGCTGGTGTGCTCCAGGGCTCCGTTTTATCTCCAAACCTCTTTCTCATTTTTATTAATTATCTCCTGTCTGCAACCTCTTATCCAATACATTGTTTCGCTGACGATAGCACTCTTAGCTTTTCATATTCGTTTTCAGAATCGCATGCCTCTTCTTCGGATTTGGAACTGCAACGACAAAATATGATAAGCTCGTTAAATTCCGACCTAAACAGCATTGTACATTGTACAATGGGGAATAAAAAATCGCGTGGAATTAAATGCTTCGAAAACCCAATGATGTCTTGTATCGTTAAAGCGAGAATTACCCCCCTTGCCATTATCCATGGATGGCACTTGCATCGAGATCGAGGAGACTGAACACCTCGATATTCTCGGTATGCGCATCACCAACCACCTTTTGTGGAACGATCACATACGCGATGTTGCCAAAAATGCCGCAAGATGTTTGGGTTTTCTAAGGCGATGCAAGAAGTTTTTCTCCCCCTCTGATCTGGCTGTTATCTACAAAACTTATATACGCCCAAAGCTTGAGTATAACTTCCATCTCGGCTGGTGCTCCTGCAACTAACTTAAGCCTCTTGGACAGTATTGAACGTAGAACATTTAGATTAATTGTTGATAACATCATCATCGGATCATTTACGTCGCTTGAACATCGTCGTAATGTTTCTTGTCTTACCCTTTTTTACCGCTATTTTAACGGTTTATGCTCCAGAGAAAAAGCCACTTGCATTCCTCCCCTTAAACAGTTCAACCGTAATACTCGCGCTTCTAAGAATGCTCATCAGTATACCCTCGAGCCCAAGTTCGGTCGTACTGTCAAGTACAGAAATTCGTTCTTAAGCCGTACTACGCGAATGTGGAATTCCTTACTACACTCTGTCTTTCCCAGCAATTGCAATATTCAGGAATTCAATATTTAGAGTTGCACATTCTATTTTATTATGTCATGCATTTCAACAACTTTGCTTCTCAACTAGTTTAGGGTGTATTCTTCACACAATGGTGCATCCAGGGGAGGGGGGGGGGGAGGTTGTAGGGGTTTTGTTGATTCCTTTAAGATCAATATATGAGTAAGCAGACTGATAGAGATAGAATTAATAGACTCCCGAAAATTGAGTTCGAAAAAAAACTACGTCAAAAAAAGCTCGACATATCTTCATATCAGATCCTCTTTCATTTTCTGGATTTTTGAATTTTTGTAGCATTCTTCGCATTTATAGAAATGGAAACAAGAAAAATATATTTAATTTTTGGAAAAAAGCTACGTTGCAAAACAACTTCTTACATTATTAAGCGGCGAGTAAAAACTCATCTAAGTGTGTGACCCCCCTTGATTAAAAGTTTGGATCCGCCCTTTTCTTCACAGCAGGTAATTTTAAAGCCCTTTACCGTAGAGAGCGGCCCGAATCTTGGCATGACACGGTCGAGTAGATTTTCCTCTACTTTGGACCACTATTTTTCTTTTTCGTTTGCTGTTGTCGAAGGGGGAGTCGAATCGTTCTGTCTGTTTCTTTTCCCACGATCACTAGGACCAGCATTATCGACCCTTGGATTTTTCGGTTTCGGAAAAAACTCAGGTTTCGGTTTGGGTTTGGTCGATGCGATAATGCTGCTAAGCATCTTTTTGGCCGCGATCAGCCTTTGCTGGTCCCGAAGATGTTTTTTTTTCTGTGTTGCCAACATTTTTTCATCTTCGTAGACTTTGGTCGGGCTTACTTCACCTGTCCCTTTCGTAGCCGAGGTCACTTTGGCACCTGACATTGTCGAGGCTTTGGCCGCAGGATCACTAGTAATTCTTTTTAATTGGCTTGAAGGACGAGTTTTGTACAGTGAAATTTGCTTCGGAGCTGTGGGAGCTTGCAAAGGATGATGATTTCATTCTCTCACAAGTTCCCACATCCACATCGTCACAGTCCAAAAAGTACATTAGACATTCAGGAAGTGACTTATTTACTTTACTGGTACCACTGCTAAGTACATAGTATATGTTTGTTGTTGTTATTGTTGAAAACACCAGTGACGCGAGGCCAAGCTATCGCCGACACCCGTGACTTCTGCCGACTTTTGAGTGTATATCCTCACTCAAATTTTATTCTTTACTGACTTGATTCCATACGGGCTATTTCTTGACATCTCTGTTTTTGGTTTTCTTGGTTGCTTGAAACTGCAGCTGGATTGCGGGAGGGTCAGACGAAAGCCCTCCACCACATCAAGGTGAAAACCATGGAAGGTTTATTAGAATGTCCATCAAACCGTTGCATCATAGTTACTTTTAACTTAACATATGTATGAATAAAATTTGGAGTATTCAGTATTATAGTCATTGGTGACTGCTATGCAGCCATAATTTCTGAAATTTTCGTTTATCAATTGAACAACTATGATGTGCAGTAGCTATTGTTTCAAAAACAAAGCGGCGCTGCGCATCATATCAAACAGCTCGTGCCACAATCGATTGATTGATGAAAACCGTTTGGTAACAGCGTAGTTTCACGTTGCTGACCTTTGAATTGGCCTCCAAGATCGTACGTCTTAAGGCCACTTGACTTTTTTCTGTAGGTATATGTATATGAAGTCGCTACTCTACGCCGATACGTTCAAATCGATTGACAACTCGGAGGAAACATTCAGCGCATTATTGCCGATACACAGCCACAAATGTTGGAAAATTAATCGAAAATTTGAACTTTAGATTAGACTACGCCCGATCTAGCTTTGAAGTGCAAAAAATCATGTTTAAATATTTGCTTGAACCTTCGAAATCTTCTATAAGCAAGCCTTTCTTTCGGTGAATGAATCTCCAACTTCATAAACTGATGATACATTTTTTTTAATTTGCGGCAGCTAAGTAGTTTTGTATTTCAATTGTTACTACTTTGTATCTATTACCTAACGATATAAGTGATTAACCGATAAAACATCATCTTTTAAATAATTCAGAACAAACTCATGAAATTTACTTTTTTTTAAATTAAATTAGCAACATGCGTCGCCCGGTAACACATTGGTACACCAAAGATCAGCCAATTTTCGAAAATACCGAAGAAATGCCCGATTGCCGAATTGATGTTACTCGAATTCCTGGTGGAGCTGATACTCCACCTCATTTGAAAATCTCACATAACACCTTCGAAACGATGGAAAAGGCAAATTGGGAATTTTTGCGTTTATCACTTCCTGTCACTTGTATGAGTGAATTTATAAGGTGAACAAACAAACATTTAATCCACAGTTTGTTCAAAATCTAAAACAAGTTATCAAATTAATTTCCAGTGAAAACGAAAAAGCTCGTCGATGGGAAGAAATCAAAATTCGTCAATATCGTCTTCTAATTGACAGCCAAGAAGCTATGCAGCCCCAACCATCACAAACTGCTCATGTGGATCATATGCTTAAGAGTGGCTTCACTATGAACGACATTAAGGGCTTGAATCGAAACTACAACGACAATACCGAGGCCGAAGATAATATGAACGGGCCATCAAGACCTCCAAGGAAGAATTCACTAACGAGGAATATAACATTTGAAGATGGAATGTCTGATAATATGCGAGGTTCTACTACTAATTTGGACATGATGAACGGTTTGGATGAAGCTGATGATAAGAAGAAGCGTGGACGCAGTCCTTTTAAGTTTTTCTCCAAAAAGTCACGTGATCAGAGCAAGGACAAAGTTAGACCAAGGGAAACCTCGCCCATGGAAAGAAGAAACACTGTCGGTAAGATCTGCAACACTTATAATATGTTAAGAAAAGTTTTTTAAAAATAGAATTCATCTTTTTCAACCCCAGCTCATGGAAGGAATGTCGTCAATTCACAGATGACCACTCGAAATCCTACAGTTCGCGTCACCAATGTGAGTTTATTTAAGGTCTGAATGAGAGTTCTGAGGATTTGAATTGTTGTTTTATATTTCTAGACCAATGAGCAAAATGTCCAACCCCCAGCAGCGCCCGAACGTCAAGCTGGACCGAAGGCCATGAGTGGAGGTAACTTAGGAAATCCATCAGTTGAGTCTTCCGGCAACGAGATGTTCGATGCAGAATGTTTAAGACTCATAAATGAGTACTTCTATGGAGTTCGTATCTTCCCAGGACAGGATCCAACCCATGTGTACGTCGGTTGGGTTACAACGCAGTATCACTTGCACAGCAAAGATTTCAACAAGTCCAAGGTGCGATGTGCCTCTGTGGTCATCGAGGACTACTACGAACAAATTATGGAACATATTGACCGTCAAAGTTGTTATGTTGTCCGGGCTGATGAGCTTTTCAACGAAGTGACACAGGACGCTTCGGGCAAAGGTGCATCGCAGGGAATGTTTGTGGGTTGTTTTGTAGACACAGCAACGGGTATCATAAAATTCACTTGTGAAGGAAAGGAAACATCACACCGTTGGCTCATGGAGCCGGATACAAAGCTTTTCCCGGCAATATTTGTCGAAGCAACCAGCAAGGAAATACTCCAAATCGAATTGGGAAGGACTCCAACAACACTTCCACTTTCGGCGGCTGTTCTTCCAACAAGCGACAAACACGTCAATCCACAATCACCGCCACGTCTTAAGGTGCAATGTCTCAAGCCCCATCAATGGGCACGTGTTCCGAACACTGCTCTTCAAGTTCATGCTCTTAAGCTTTCCGACATCCGTGGTTGGTCAATGCTCTGCGAAGATCCAGTTTCGATGCTAGCCTTGCATATTCCCGAAGAAGATCGTTGCATAGATATCCTGGAATTGATCGAAATGGACAAGAGTTTATCCTTCCACTCGCACACCCTCACTTTGTATGCCGCTTTATGCTACCAATCCAACTACAGAGCTGCTCATGCTCTGTGTCAGCATGTCGATCAAAAACAACTGCTTTATGCAATTCGTTCGGAGTATATGAGTGGACCGTTGCGTCAGGGATTCTATGACCTTTTGATTGCTCTCCATTTGGAATCACATGCAACGACAATGGAAGTTTGTAAAAACGAGTACATTACTCCTTTGGGACCAGAACTAAAGGAGCTCTATGGTGACGAAGAGATGTGTCATTCGCTGCGTTCTCTTGTAACAGAGTCCGTGAGACCACAGTTAAGAATGACCGAAATAACGTAAGTTGAATTGTTTTTGTTTTGTCTATTCTTTATCGTTCAACTACTATGAAGCCCACCATCTTGTTCATTTTTTTTGACGAGTGAGTAAAAGTTATACCTTGAATTTACTTTCTGTCAACTTGGTTAGTTCTCAAAAGTTTTTTGTTTGTGTATAAACTAAATTTTTGATTTTTGATTTGAGGGTGAAGCTTCTTTAAAAAAATAATTTTAAAATAATTTGAATTGAATTATGTTAAAAAAAATTAATCCCAGCCCGGGCGCCAATTCAAAAGCACATATTATTAAATTGGAAGAACTTTTGAAGCGAACTAATTGCTAAGAATACTAAAATATCTTGATAAAGTCAATATTTCTAATACAAAAATTCCAACTTATTGCTTGGGCGCATTTAGTGTAGAAAAAAGATATGAACGTCAAACTCTGCGGGACGTTTACGTCATTTTATTTCAATAACCCCATTTAATGGGAATAAGTTAAGATGTCCATACTATGGGAGCAGTGTAGTATACCTTCAATTTTTCTCATTTTCTATGAGTTTTCTAAAAAAAACTCAAGCTCATAACAGAGGTCTTATAAAGTCCACACACATTGATATTTATTTCCCGGGCGCCAGTTAGTGTATAGCAAGTTTAACATTGCCTTTCTAACATGATTTTGTTCGACATATTCCATCTTGATTCACTTATATGAGCCTAAAGAAGCTTTACTTTAGAGAAAATAGTATTTTTCATTCTGGACATTTTGAGAACTTTCCTCGTGGATTTCTTGAGTTTTTGCTTTTTCTTATATTTTTTGCAAAACATACAACAACAAAACAGAACACTCCTTTCAATTTAATTATTATTTTTTCATTTGGTTTTTGAATCCAAGAAATAAACTCAAAAACTTCACTTTTCAACACTTTCTATATAAATACAATCATGGTGATGGTCGAAAATAAAACAAACAAAACCTACTTTAACTCTTAACTTTTCATTTTAATGTTATGATGCATTTGAATCTATTTATATGCCCCACATTTTGCACTTGTGTACATTTTCAAAACAATCCAGTCCCCCCACAAGTCCTCAAACAATTGGTTTAGCGCCAAGTGCTTCCAGTGAACCCATCCCGACGATTGAGCAACTCTATTCACCAAAATTCCCGTTGGAAGTTGTCCGTGAATTTGTGATGGAGGCTCTGAAAGAAGCTGTCGAAGTGAATCAGGTGCATAATCGTGATCCGATTGGTTGGTCAAATGAGAATCTATTTTTGTAAGTTACAAACGGCTAATTTAAAGAATTGTTTATTTGAAACATCGAGGGTTTTTATTTGCGCAGGCCATTAATTAAGTTAACGGATCGACTTCTATTGGTTGGAGTGCTTACCGATGAAGATGTACAGAAGCTTTTGGTAATGGTTAACCCTGAAACGTGGGACCCTTCTTTCGAAAAAGGTTGGTATCTTAAATGTTTTTTAAAGCTTAAAATCATAGCAAGAATCTTTCAGATGGCAAAGATGAGCACCGTAAGGGACTGCTTACAATGAAAATGGCTGAAGGTGCTAAGCTTCAGATGTGTTACTTGCTCCATCATTTGTACGACATCCAACTGCGACACAGGGTTGAGAGTATCATAGCTTTCTCACACGACTTCGTTGGAGACCTACAAGCAGATCAGTTGCGTCGTTATATTGAGATCAAACAATCCGATCTTCCGAGTGCCGTTGCAGCTAAGAAGACCAAGGAGTTCCGTTGTCCACCACGAGAACAGATGAACCAGATTTTGTGCTTCAAGAATCTCGAACCTGACGATCAGGAGAACTGCACATGTGGTCTGGATCTGCGTGGAAGCCTCTACGACTTCCACGATGGTCTAATGAACAAAGTGTCGTTGAACGCTTTGCAGGAGCCCGAAGAGGGCGATGCAGCTAATGCTATTGAAGAAATCAAAACCGGACCGATAACTAAAATATTCAACTTCATTAACACCGTGAAGGAGCTCGAGGAAGGTCCCAAGGAGCCCGAAGAACCAGAAAAGAAAACTCCCGAAGAAATCTTCCGCAAGGTTCTCATCAAAACAATAGTTCAATGGGCGGAAGAATCACAAATCGAAAATCCAAAGCTCGTCCGAGAGATGTTCAGCTTACTTGTTCGTCAATACGATACCGTGGGGGAATTAGTACGTGCCTTAGAGAAGACCTATGTCATTAATAGTAGAGCCCGAGATGATGTTGCGGAAATGTGGGTTGGTTTAAGCCAAATTCGGGCCCTTCTTCCCGTCCAGATGAGTCAAGAAGAAGAAGAACTCATGCGGAAGAGGCTTTGGAAATTAGTTAACAATGCTACATTTTTCCAACATCCTGATCTGATTCGTATCCTGAGAGTGCACGAGAACGTCATGGCTGTAATGATGAATACCCTGGGTCGTCGTGCCCAGGCTCAGAGCGATGCCCCAGCACAGAGTGAAGGCACCGAAGGTGCCCCGCCTAAGGAGAAAGACACATCCCATGAAATGGTGGTGGCTTGTTGTCGATTCCTCTGCTATTTCTGTCGAACTGGCCGTCAAAACCAAAAAGCCATGTTCGATCACTTTGACTTCCTGCTTGATAATGCAAACATTCTGCTAGCTCGTCCGAGCTTACGCGGATCGACTCCATTAGATGTGGCATACTCGAGTTTAATGGAGAACACAGAATTAGCTCTGGCGCTTAGAGAACACTATTTGGAAAAAATTGCTGTGTACCTATCCAGGTGTGGATTACAAAGCAACTCAGAACTTGTCGAAAAAGGATATCCAGATCTGGGTTGGGACCCAGTTGAGGGTGAACGTTATTTAGATTTCCTTCGTTATTGCGTATGGGTAAACGGAGAAAGTGTTGAAGAAAATGCAAACCTTGTCATTCGTCTTCTTATCCGACGTCCAGAATGTTTAGGGCCGGCTCTAAGAGGAGAAGGGGAAGGTCTATTTCGAGCTATTGTTGAGGCCAATAAGATGTCGGAGAAAATTGCCGATCGTTGTAAGTTACAAGACGAAGCCGAAGGCACTATTGCTGGCCTCAACTTTACCCATCCCCTGCCCGAAGGCGAAGACGATGAAGATTACATTGACACTGGTGCAGCTATCTTGAATTTCTATTGTACATTGGTAGATCTTCTTGGCAGATGTGCACCAGATGCTTCAGTAATTGAACAGGGCAAAAACGAATCGCTGAGAGCTAGAGCTATTTTGAGATCTCTTGTGCCACTTGAAGATCTTCAAGGAGTTCTTAGTTTGAAATTTACTCTAACGCAAACTGCACCGGGCGAAGAGAGACCCAAATCAGATATGCCATCGGGTCTATTGCCCAACAACAAACAGAGTATAGTGCTCTTCTTGGAGCGTGTCTATGGCATAGAAGTTCAAGATCTCTTCTATAGACTGTTGGAAGATGCCTTTCTGCCGGACTTACGAACTGCAACTATGTTGGACAAGAGTGATGGTTCAGAGAGTGACATGGCGTTATCAATGAACCGTTATATCGGCAATTCAATTCTACCACTGCTCATCAAACACTCCAAATTCTACAACGAGGCTGAGAATTATGCAAGCTTGTTAGATGCTACGCTACATACGGTCTACAGACTCTCGAAGAACCGTATGTTGACGAAAGGTCAACGAGAAGCTGTATCAGATTTTCTTGTTGCGCTGACATCTCAGATGCAACCTGCGATGTTGTTAAAACTTTTACGCAAGTTGACTGTGGATGTCTCGAAACTTTCTGAGTACACAACAGTGGCTTTAAGAGTAAGATACACATTTTTGTCTGACATGAAGTCGAAAAATAATACTGATCAATCTTGTTTTTGATCTTCGTTTGCTAAATGCTTTTGTTTTTGGATTTTGAGAGCTCTGAGATGAAAAGTAGATTTTTTAAGATGTTTTTTTCTTATTTCTTGGGAATCAAGAGAAATGATCAGATTGAAAGAGATTGATCAGTATTATTTTTTTGTCACATCATAACTAATTTTTTGAATTTTTATTTTGATCAGAAAAACTATTCAAATTTATGTTCTAACATTATGGAATAGTTTGTTTTTTCAGTTTTGGAAAAAGAATAATTTTCTGGTACTAATCTATAAAATTAGACCAAATTAACTTGAGTATATTTTTTTACTGAATTTTAAGTACAAATTTTTCATTCTCTTTCTTTCTTCATTTTCTTGTACTAATTTTAATAAAACTAAACAATTTTATTTCCACATCACAGGTCATCTTCCATTCATCTTATGCATCATGCTTCCAAAAATTTTGTACCAAATTCTGACCTCATTTTGGCAATTATTTATTTATAGCTCTTGACCTTACATTTTGACCGTTGTGCCAAATACTATGGTTCGACCCAGGGACAAGGCTCCTATGGGGCATCATCAGACGAAGAGAAACGTCTTACAATGTTACTATTTTCGAACATTTTCGACTCTCTCAGCAACATGGATTATGATCCGGAATTGTTTGGAAAGGCTTTGCCCTGTTTGATTGCAATTGGATGTGCTTTGCCGCCTGACTATAGTTTGTCCAAGAACACCGATGAAGATTACTATGGACGACAAACTGGTGCTCCAGACCAGCCACAATATGATCCAAATCCTATTGATACATCAGTTGTGCATTTGGACAATGATTTGAATTCATTGGTTCAGAAGTTCAGCGAACATTATCATGATGCTTGGGCAAGTCGTCGGTTGGAAGGCGGTTGGGTTCATGGAGACATCCGATCGGATTCGGAGAGAAAGCATCCTAGATTGAAACCGTATAATATGTTGAGTGAATACGTAAGTTTAATTTTTAAATGTTTAAAGAAAAGCTCGGTAAAGTTACATTTCTTTTTTTTAGGAAAGGGAACGCTATCGCGATCCAGTTCGTGAGAGTCTCAAGGCCCTTTTGTCCATTGGCTGGACCATCGAACACTCCGAACTAGATGTTCCACTAAGCAATCGAGGATCAACAAGACGCACCTCAAAGCCACAAATCGTATGTTGAAATTGCAATGAAATTTGAGTGATGTCCGTCAAAACTAAAAATCTTCCATTTACATTTACTTTTTTTGTTTCGTATCACCCTCTTCACTTCTTATACATCCGTGTTTCCATTAAAACCCTTTGCCCTTGTCCACGTGCTCCTATTCCAAATTCTTTTTTTGTTTTGATCACTAGAATGATTTTCAGAATGAAGGAAATGCCTTTAACTACAATCCACATCCGGTGGATATGACAAATCTTACGTTGAGCAGGGAAATGCAGAACATGGCTGAGCGATTGGCAGAAAACTCCCACGATATTTGGGCCAAGAAGAAGAAGGAGGAATTGAATACCTGTGGAGGTGTGATTCACTCACAATTGGTCCCATACGATTTGCTCACAGACAAGGAGAAACGCAAGGATCGGGAGCGTTCACAGGAGTTCTTGAAATATATGCAGTATCAGGGATACAAGTTGCATAAGTGAGTACATATATCCAGGCAGGCTCTTAGTCACTCTTTATACTAATTTGTTGTTCTATTTTTCAAGGCCCACTAAAGGTGGTGCTACTGAAGGTGAAGGTGTTGCCACTCAGGCTGCTGTGGAACTAAGATTCTCCTATTCACTGCTAGAGAAACTCATACAATACCTCGATCGAGCAACAATTAACATGAAATTGCTGAAACCTTCAACGACATTTAGCCGCAGAAGTTCCTTCAAGACCGCCTCGCGAGATATTAAATTCTTCTCGAAAGTAGTGCTTCCTTTGATGGAGAAATATTTCTCCACACACAGAAACTATTTCATTGCCGTTGCCACTGCCACAAACAATATCGGTGCTGCTTCACTTAAAGAAAAAGAAATGGTTGCATCGATATTCTGCAAGTTAGCATCTTTGCTAAGAAACCGATTGGCAGCTTTTGGTCCAGATGTCAGAATCACAGTTCGCTGTCTTCAGGTTCTGGTCAAGGGCATCGATGCCAAGTCACTAGTGAAGAACTGCCCTGAGTTTATCAGAACTTCAATGCTTACATTCTTTAACCAGACAGCTGACGATTTGGGTAATACTATTGTTAACCTTCAAGATGGCAAGTACAGCCATTTGCGGGGCACCCATCTCAAGACATCCACATCTCTGGCCTATGTCAATCAGGTGATTCTGCCGGTGTTAACGGCGATGTTCGATCATTTGGCTGCATGTGACTACGGAAGTGATCTGTTGCTCGATGAAATTCAAGTGGCTTCGTACAAAATCCTCGCAGCACTCTACAATCTTGGCACCGATCCGACCCTTACTCATGAGCGGAAGTATCTGAAGACTGAGATCGAACGTCACCGTCCAGCTTTGGGATCGTGTTTGGGGGCATACAGTTCTTGCTTCCCAGTGGCATTCTTGGAGCCTCATCTCAAC
The DNA here is from genome assembly GCA_951509635.1 of Eupeodes luniger. NCBI lineage: Eukaryota > Metazoa > Arthropoda > Insecta > Diptera > Syrphidae > Eupeodes > Eupeodes luniger. Next base: position 62,371,473 of record OX608073.1, on the reverse strand, counting down.
AAGCACAACCAGTTCTCGTTACTCAATCGAATTGCTGATCATTCGCTAGAGGCTCAGGACATCATGGTGAAAATGGAAAGCAGTATGCCAAATCTTGAGACAATTTTGCAAGAAGTCGATCAGTTTGTGGAATCGGATAAGACTTACATCGATGCGCCTTTTATCATCGATGTCATCTTACCACTTTTGTGTTCGTACCTGCCGTTTTGGTGGGCCCAGGGACCGGATAACGTCAGTCCGACAAGTGGCAATCATGTCACGATGGTCACAGCTGACCACATGAATTCGCTTCTTAAGAACGTTTTGAAGATGATCAAGAAGAATATTGGCAACGACAACGCTCCATGGATGACAAGAATTGCCGCCTACACTCAACAAATCATAATCAACACTTCCGAGGAACTACTGAAAGATCCGTTCTTGCCTTTGGCCGAGAGAGTCAAGAAACGCACAGAGAACATGTACCACAAAGAGGAGAGTATGCGTGGTTTCATCAAATCAGCCACCGATGATACTTCTCAAGTTGAGACACAGCTCCAGGAGGACTGGCAGCTTCTGGTCCGCGATATTTACTCTTTCTATCCATTGCTCATCAAGTACGTTGACTTGCAACGTAACCACTGGCTCAAGGACAACATTCCCGAAGCCGAAGAACTCTACAACCATGTTGCTGAGATATTCAACATTTGGTCAAAGAGTCAATACTTCCTCAAAGAGGAACAGAACTTCATATCAGCCAATGAAATCGACAATATGGCCCTGATCATGCCAACTGCAACACGCAGATCAGCTGCCATTACCGATGGTGCTCCAGTAACAGGAGGCAAAGTGAAAAAGAAGAAGAAGAATCGTGACAAGAAACGTGACAAGGACAAGGAAGTCCAGGCCAGTCTTATGGTTGCTTGTCTCAAGCGTTTGCTTCCCGTCGGTCTTAATTTGTTTGCCGGTCGTGAGCAAGAATTGGTTCAACATTGCAAGGATAGGTACCTTAAGAAAATGCCAGAATATGAAGTAATTGAGTTTGCTAGAATGCAACTAACATTGCCCGACAAACTTGATCCGTCCGATGAAATGTCATGGCAGCATTATTTGTACTCGAAGTTGGGTAAGAAGGATGAGATTCAGGAGGATGCAGCTGTTGTTGAAAAATCGAATCAAAACGAAAAGAAAGATAAGACACAAGAGACAGTCGATAGGATTGTGGCTATGGCTAAGGTGCTCTTTGGTTTGCATATGGTAAGTTCGATTTTTTTTAAATAAGTTATTTACATTGTCGTCGAACTCAAGAAAACATAATTCATAATTATGAAAATTCCAACAGCGAGCATTTCGAAATATCAATATCAATTAAAGCTCACTTGAAAAGCTGTTTGCGGCTACGGTTGCATCACTTATAGCTTTTTCATGAAATTTTTCATGACCAATTCTCAATTTGCTCTATAACTTCAAGAATTCCATTTTTAAGGGTTAAGTTATCCTGGAACATTGGCATAGAAAGAATAGTAGTTCAATTATTAGTTTTTGTCAATGTAACGGTGTCTCAACACACACTTGAGCAGTTTTGTTTATTGAAGTATCCATTTAATTAAAAGTGAGCTTCACTATACAAAATTTGCTTATGATAACTGAGATAAATAATTAGGGCCCCTTCACCGAATCAACGCCTAGACAAATGGGGGTTTCCATGGGTAAATTCAGGTTTCCGTCAAAAATTGATTATTTTCGTGTTGAGTTGAACACGGTTTTTATTTTGTCATATTATTACTTGTATTAAAGAGTTCGATAGAGCTGTCAAATTTACAAGCTCAACATTTTTAAAATTCTGTATGAATATGACAAAGAGGAATGAAACAAAATTGAAACATTTCTCTAGATCAAAAATAAATTGATTCATTTTACCTATGAAAAACTCCAATAAAAATAAATCACTTGACAGCTGACAAAATGGAGGCCAGTCAAAAAAGTGTTGCCAGCTTAAAGTTCAAGTTCTTAAATTTCACTTGAAGTAATGAAAAACTCCATTTAAATAAATCACTTGACAGCTGACAAAATGGCCGCCAGTTAAAATAGTGTTGCCAACTTTAAGTTCAAGTTCTTAAATTTCACTTGAAGTGATTTCAAAAGAGTTATTGAAGCTATGAAATCTTTTGAAAGATAGAACGCTAAGAAACATTTTATTCAACTTTCCATTCAGGTTTAGAACTTGATTTCGGGAACCCAGCTGTATACCTTATTTTATACCCTTTGAATTGATCTAAAATCCTATTTGAGGTGATGAAATAGAATTTTCTTATTGCAGCACAGGTGCAATAAAATACTAATGTACACAATTCAAAATAACAAACCGTCATTTTATTTATTTAATCCGTTAATTATCTAACGTTAATATAAACTGCGTTATAAACTTTTTTACGCAGGTTTTCGTTTTAAAATACAGCTGTTGGAATTTTCTCCTCCGAAACATCCGATTATTGTATTTTCAATACACTTATACAATTTTATTTTTTAATTTGTTAATTTTCTGTTTTTTTTTTTTTTTTTTATTTTTGAACACGTGACAAAATCTGAAATTCAATTTATAACAATTAAATTGATTTTAAAAGATTGATCATCCACAACAACAAAGTAAAAATGTTTACAGAAGTTGTGTATCAATCCAAAGAAAGCGTGCAGTTATTGCTTGCTTCCGGCAGACATCTTTGCATTCACTTCCAAGGTTATTTTATTATATAATTATGATTTTTATAAAAATTTGATTTGTTTTGTTTGAATGTTCTCCCGTTAAAACCCATTAAACAAAAATATTGACTTATTTCTTTTGTTAATTTTTAATTACGTTTATGTTGAGATTTTCTTAAGAATTAATGAAGTTTTGAAATTGATTCGTTTTTGCTTTATTTTCTTGGCTTTTATTTTAATTTTAAGTTCCATAAATAAAACGATTAACATTTCTTACACATTTAATTCAATTTTAAAAACTAAGTTTTTTCTATAACAAATAAAATTTCAATTTAACTAAAAACATGTGAACTAAACTAATAAATGCGTTGTTTTTGTATGCATCTAACATTAACTTTATAGGCTAGCCGTTTTAAGTCGAGAAGTAATTCTTGGATCTCAAAGTTGTCATTGGCAAGACGCCAAGCGGCAATGCGCTGTTTGAGAGCCAAACATCTTTACCGGCTAAGCAGGTGCTTAATATTTGCTTTGTTAAATAAAATGCTTAAATTAATACTAATGTATTTTAATATTATTTTTCGTTATTTTCCTTGATTTTGATTTGATTTTTTTTCGAAAATCTTTTTGAAAAACTTCTAATTTATAAAATTACTCAACAGACATCGAGCTTGTAATATCTTTGCTCGAACCTATCACGAACAATGGTTACAAGAGGAAAACAGTGGTCAAGAGGTTATGATTGAAGATCTAACACAAACCTTTGAGGAATCGGAGAAATCTAAAAAAGATGCCGAGGAGGAAGAAGGAAAACCAGATCCATTGACTCAATTGGTTACAACATTCTGTCGTGGAGCTATGACTGAGAGAAGTGGAGCTCTGCAAGAGGATCCTTTGTACATGTCTTATGCTCAAATTGCTGCCAAGTCGTGTGGTGAAGAAGAAGAGGAAGGTGGCGATGAGGAAGGTGGAGCCGAGGGCGGGGAGGAAGGCGAAGGCACAAGTATTCACGTGAGTTGATTTTTGAAATTTTTGAATAAGAACATTTTTGAACTAACAAATAAAATAGTTACGGTTAAAGCAACAAATGGATAAACTTATGGTAAGAATTACTCGAACACTACTACAGCAAACAAACAAAGACCGTTTTCGATATAATTTTTTTATTTGATTTCTATTATTTTTATAATTTTAGAATTTGGTTTAAAATTATATCTTAAAACCTTGTGAGCAATTGGTTCTTTAAACTGAAATTGAACCGTATTTCCAGCAGTTAGGGAGAATTTTTTCATAGTCATATTTAGTGAAAGAACTTCACGGACAACTTCTTTACTCAAGTGAAACAATTTTTTTCACTTATGTATAATAATTCAAAACAATCTGTTTTGTTTAGTGCCACGAAGACGAATCCAATTAGGCCCAAACCCAAATTTTCACAAGCTTATCTCCTTGGTGACTATGTATCTTTCCAAATCGTGCGCGCAAAAACGAAAGCTTTAGAGGCGAAACGGTCCACGGTTACTTATAAAGGGTGTTTTTTTAGAGTTATTTAATTTTAAAATAGATTAAACGAAAAGGAGTAGTTTTTTTTTTTAATTGACTTGAAATTTACTTTATTCGAAAGTTATTCTGCTTTGGACGTTATCTAATCTTTAGGTCCAATTTATTTTTTTTTCTCCACGTGGTTAAATTGTTGCGTTCCCATAGAAAAAAATCAAACGGCATGATTTTCAAAACAAATTTGCACAATAAGGAAGCGTTGTTCAGGCGTCCGATTTTTCATGTTGAATTGCCAAACCGAACTTACTTTGTTGTAACTGTTTGGTTACTTTTGTAAAACCTGTCAAATATTTTAAAGGAGGGGAAAATCTCTCGGAGAGAGTTCAACTTCATACAAAGGCTGCGTTCAATCTCAGACAGATAGGGTATCCGGATACCTTTTTGTTAGTGGTTTACGTGTAAAATAACAACTGGTCAAAAACAGCTGAGATGTCAAAAAAGGAATCCAAAGGTATCCAAGAATTTCTGGGGGGTATCTGACAGAACAGCTGATTCAACACATGGTTGAATTTCAAGAAACTTGAAAATTGATTTCAGCTTTTTGTATTTGTTGGTAAATAAAAAGATACAAAATGTTAGTTGAAGTTGTATTTAAGGATGTTCTGTACATAATAGACGATGAAGAAGCTATTTGCCTCCGAATTTTAGAAGCTAATTATGTTTTATCTTACAACAATTTTGACTTCGAAGCTTAAATGTTTCTCTGCTTTTTGTGAACAGCTGAAAGTTGTTTTTATTTTTTGACAGCTATCTCAATACAGCTATCCAACTCGTTCAACAAGGTATCTAAAAATCCACCTATCCAAGATACCCTACCCAACACGAGATTGAACGTAGCCAAAGTAAACAAAAGCTTTTGTTTCACTTTGTGCATAAATGTCAGTGTGACATGATCTTTTTTTGTGAAATTTTAGTTTATTTAAAGGACCGAAATGTATTTTAACCGTGATATCGGAATCGGAAATCCTCCATCCCTGACAACAGTACTCGCACACAGGAATGGTTGAGAGTTGTAAGTCACTAGGCCCTAGTTCTCAACGGACTGTTGCGCCACCTAATTTACTTTTTTATCGGAAATTTTGGATTCCTCAACATTAAGTGAATCAGAAAATGATGAAAATGATTCAGACGTGGACTCATTTGCAATAAATGAAGCAATGGAAGGAAGCAGTCTGGACAATAATTGGCAGTATTTGTGTGGTTCGCTGGCCGTGAGGCTTGTTGCTTCCGTGACTTGGCAGATTGTTTCAACCTTTCTCTTTGGACAATTTGCATAATGATAGAAAGAATGACAATGTTTCTTAAAAACATGAGCCCCGAAGTCATAAAGTAGCCTACTGAGGAAAAAAGAAGGACCTTTGAATTTCAATAATTTTTCCATTTTTAATTTTACAATTTGTAACTAGCAAAAGTCCACAAAATAAACAATGAAATGAAATTTACAATGACAGAAATGGCAGTTGCTAATTTTAACAGTTATTATACTCCTTGTTTTCAGAATTTCTTACACCAGAAATTTTCAATTTTTTCAATGGAGATGGAGAGGAATTTGTTTCTCTCACGTTGTGCTCTCTTGTTGCAATTTACTTAAGTTAACAAACAGGAATTTGTGAAACGTTGTGCGACTTCGTACGACGTTGTACAAAGTTTGAGTAACCAAACAGACTTATTAGATCTCTTAATAGTTTGCAAAATGGCTGCCAGTTAAAAAAGCGTTACCAACTTAAAGTTCTATACCATTTTTTAAAAAATCAATCATCTTCAGCGTGAAACTTTTCCAGTAAATATTTTTAAATAATTTGCACACTTTCACGTCACTTGTGGTGGCAAACATTGGGCGGGTTCAGACAACATAAGGGACTTCATTTGCAGTCAACTTCATTCTTTGAACGTAAATTTTGACCAAGGCAACTAGATAGTTTTTCAGGTGTCATGAAATTAAAATTCAGAACTTTACTTCACAAACCTCTACTTCAAGTTCATAGTACAAAAATTACCAAAATCATTATTTTCTACAAAACACTCCTCAGGCAAGCTACAAGTCTATCATCATTTGTATTTTGTATTTTAAAGAAATATTACTTATTTCTTTTCCAAATTTACAAGGAACCTTTTTACAGAAAGCATTAAATAAAGTTGTGCAGAAAATAAATACATCATTGAGTAATAAAGTTCAGCTTTTAGATGAATTAAAAAACATGATCAATTGTCATTTTGACATAAGTTGACTTGACTTGATAGTAAGGGAGAATTTTCTTGCCTAACTTTCCAGTCAACTTTCCAATAAAGTTGCCTTAGTTGGAAGGCAATTTTTTGGCAGCTGGCCAATCAGATGCAAGAAACTTGCCTTACTTTCAAGTCCCTTATGTCGGCTGAACCTGCCAATTTTATAAATTTCTGACAGCCAGAACTAGATAACATTGGGCATGTTCAGACAACATAATGGAATTCATTTGCAGTCAACTTCATTCTTTGAACGTAAATTTTGACCAAGGCAACTAGATAGTTTTTCAAGTGTCATGAAATTAAAATTCAGAACTGTACTTCACAAACCTCTACTTCAAGTTCATAGTACAAAAATTACCAAAATCATTGTTTTCTTCAAAACACTCCTCAGGCAAGCTACAAGTCTATCATGATTTGTATTTTGTATTTTAAAGAAATATTACTTATTTCTTTTCCAAATTTACAAGGAACCTTTTTACAGAAAGCATTAAATGAAGTTGTACAGAAAATAAATAAATCATTGAGTAATAAAGTTCAGCTTTTAGTTGAATTAAAAAACATGATCAATTGTCATTTTGACATAAGTTGACTTGACTTGATAGTAAGGGAGATTTTTCTTGCCTAACTTTCCAGTCAACTTTCCAATCAGATGCAAGAAACTTGCCTTACTTTCAAGTCCCTTTTGTCGGCTGAACCTGCCCATTTATTGAAAAGGTTAAGAGATCATAAGAGATTTATTCCCCACTCATCTGCATTCTGAACACAAACTAAGGCTAACGTCGTTTACAATTGGCAATCTAGAAGTGAAAAAAAGCATTCTGAATGCGTTCAATTGGGCAAAAGTGACAGTTCTGATTCTGAAAAGAAGAGAATTTCCCTTCTGGTTTTAAAAACAGAATCAGAAGCAGAATCACTCACACATTCATAAATTTTAAATGTCACTTCCTCCATGTTTGCAGCACAAAAACAAAATGAAATTTAGCGCGAATACACATATATGTGACACATGTCATACTCAACCAATACATTCTCACCAAACTTCAGATTCTTCGGAATAAAAAAAAACTGTTCAATTGGGATTCCGAATCGAAGAACAATTCCAGATTGCCAATTGAAAACGACGTTAGGCAGCTAGTTACTATGTCAAATGTCCAGATGACTTCTGGAATGTCAAGTTGTGTATTGTATTGTAAAGAAAAAGTCTTTACACATTTTCAAATATGTCAAGGAACCCTTTTAAAAAAGTTTAAATAAAATTGTGTACTAAATAAAGAAATCATAGAGTTATGAAATTCAGCTTGCAGTGGAATGAAAAAAAAAACATGATTAGCTGACATTTTGACGTTAAAAGACTTGACTTGATAGTAAGGGAGATTGGGCGGGTTCAGACGACATAAAGGACTTGAAAGTAAGACAATCTGCTAAGAAATTGCACCTTTATTGGAAAGTTGGTCAAGAAAATTCTCCCTTACTATCAAGTCAACTCTACTTATGTCAAAATGAAAGTTGATCATGTTTTTTCATTCAACTGAAAGCAGAACTTTATTATTGTATGATTTATTTATTTTCTTCACTATTCTATTTAATGTTTTGTCTAAAAAGGTTCTTTGTCAAATTGGAAAAGAAATAAGTATTATCCATTTACAATATAAAATACAAATCGTGATGCACTTGTGCTTACCTGAGGAGTGTTCTAAGATGAACTGAAGGTAGAGGTTAGTGAAGTAAAGTTCTGAGTTTAAAATGTATAACTTGAAAAGCTAACTAGTTGCTTAAAAATATAAAATAGTTGTTGTACTAAGAAACTTAATGCCGCACTTATTTTCTACACTGACAAAATCCAGGGTTGTTATCTCCATTTCATTAAGACTTTCTAAAATATATTATTAACAACTATGTAATAGGAGTATTATTTAAATTAAGCATAATTTTGTTTTAAATATTTTTTGATTGATGTTTATTTATAATTGTAAACTTATTTATAATGTTCTTTTATTTTGTGTTGTTTATGGTTTTATGCCTTCAAAAATTACAATGAAAATAATGCCTAGTAAATAATTAAATTTATTTTCAAAAAGGAACAAGAAATGGAAAAACAAAAGCTACTCTTCCACCAAGCTCGTTTATCCAACCGAGGTGTTGCTGAAATGGTTTTACTTCACATATCTGCATCCAAGGGTGTTCCATCGGAAATGGTTATGACAACGCTTAATCTTGGAATAGCCATTTTAAGAGGTGGTAATATTGACATTCAAATGGGAATGTTAAATCATCTCAAGGAGAAAAAAGACGTAGGTTTCTTCACTTCGATTGCTGGTCTTATGAATTCCTGTAGTGTCCTTGATCTGGACGCATTCGAACGTAATACCAAAGCTGAAGGTAATTTATTAGATTTCTCTTCTTGCTGAGTTTTTTTCAATTACTACATAAAATATATATTTAATAAAATATATAAATACTATTGGTTTGTGCACAATTTCTTAATTTGATTTTTATGGCTTTTGTGTTTGTCGTCACCTAATGCAATTTTTATTTTTGTTCTTTTATAATAATTGTTGCTATAAATTTCACAATTAAACTGTTTAATTTTTTGTTTCTTTTCAAGTTTAAAATCAAATTAAAATCTTTGTTTTTTTTTTTTATTATTTTCTAATTTCATTCACCAATACGATCGGCAACAATCAAAAACCTTTCCCTGATCAACCAAAAAATATAATAAAATAAAAATGCACGAATGTCCTAAAAATAAAATTAAAAAAATAATAACACCCTGTTGAACACAAAAACAATAAAAATGCACCATTATACATAATTCAATGCGTGTGTCCTGTGTAAATCATGAAAACTATTACAATTCATGGCGCTCCTTGCTTTTCCTGTTGACTTTTGTTAATATAATTGTAATATGCAAAAACAAATCAAAAAATTCGAAAAAACAAAAAGAATATATTCCAAGTGCGGGCGCAGGTCTAGGTGTCGGTTCGGAAGGTGCTGCTGGCGAGAAGAACATGCATGATGCGGAGTTTACATGTGCCCTGTTTCGATTCATCCAGCTGACTTGCGAGGGTCACAATTTGGGTAAGTTTTAACATAAGTAGTAATAAAGGATGTGATTAGTAAAATATTTGTCTTTTTAATTATTTCTATAGAATGGCAGAACTATCTGAGGACCCAGGCTGGAAATACAACGACTGTGAATGTGGTCATCTGTACTGTGGATTACCTACTGCGACTTCAAGAGTCTATTATGGACTTCTACTGGCATTATTCGAGCAAGGTAATAAAAAACCATAACTTTTAACATAATTGTCGAAAAATAAATCTACGTAACATAACGTAAGATATCGTATCGTAACATAAACTTTATGTTACGTAATAACACGAGCCAATTATTTGGATCACGTAACATAAGCAGACTTTTTTAAATCAAATATTTAGTAACATATAAAAGAATACGTAACGTAACGTTCCATAATAAACATACGAAACTTGAGTGAAATGTGTTATTACGATTCTTTTAACCATATCCGAGTAAAATAAAAACTTGTGTACGTGACGTTAAGTAGAATAACTTTACGTAACATAACAAGAAATACAATAAATTGTTAATAATTTAGCTGAAATCCTAAGTTACACGCTGTTTCAACTTATGTAATGTAATGTACCCATTTATAGAACAAATGTAAAGTTTTCAGAATTTCTTTAACTAAACATTTGATTACGCAATGAACAAACTGAAATGTATCGAAACATAATGCAACATAACGCTACGGTATCCATTTTTACGTGCAAATTTATTTATTTTTATAAACTGTATACTGACTGAGTTTTATATTAACGTTTAAACTCTTTTTGTTTCTTTAAAATTTCAGGAAATCATCGATCCAGCTGGAAAAGCAAACTTCTTCAAAGCCATCGAAGTAGCAAGTCAAGTCTTCAACACCCTAACTGAAGTAATTCAAGGTCCTTGCACACTGAATCAACAGGCTTTAGCTCACTCCAGATTGTGGGACGCCGTTGGTGGTTTCTTATTCTTATTCTCACACATGCAAGAGAAACTATCAAAACATTCCAGTCAAGTTGATCTTCTCAAGGAATTGTTGAACTTGCAAAAGGACATGATCACAATGATGTTGTCTATGTTGGAAGGAAATGTTGTAAACGGTATGAAAATTATAAAATCTAATAAAACCGTACTAATTTTATTGCTGTTTATTGGGTTTTTCCAGGAACTATTGGTAAACAGATGGTGGACACTTTGGTAGAATCTGCATCGAATGTTGAATTGATTCTGAAATACTTCGACATGTTCTTGAAACTCAAGGACCTTACCGAATCACCAAGCTTCCAGGAAATTGATATCAAAAATGAGGGATGGGTTACGCCTAAAGATTTCAGAGATAAAATGGAACAATCCAAAAATTATACACCGTAAGTAGCGATGTCAACAAATCTCTAAAACAAACAATTGATAAACTATTTATCTTACTTTTATAATTTAATAGAGAAGAAATGGATTTCCTTTTGGCATGTTGCGAACGGAATCACGAAGGGAAAATCGATTACGGAGCTTTCGTCGACCGTTTCCATGAACCATCAAAGGAAATTGGTTTCAACTTGGCTGTACTATTGACCAATCTAAGCGAACATATGCCCAATGAACCTCGATTAGCACGATTCCTCGAAACAGCCGGTTCAGTGCTGAACTATTTCGAACCGTTCTTGGGTCGTATTGAAATTTTAGGCAGTTCGAAGCGTATTGAGCGAGTTTACTTTGAAATTAAGGAATCGAATATCGAACAATGGGAAAAACCCCAAATTAAGGAATCGAAACGAGCCTTCTTCTATTCGATTGTGACAGAAGGTGGCGACAAGGAGAAGCTGGAGGCTTTTGTTAATTTCTGTGAAGATGCCATTTTTGAAATGACTCATGCCTCAGGTTTGATGGCAACCGATGATGGCGGATCAAATGTGAAGCGAGAATCCTCGTACAGTTCTTACATGAGTGAGGAGGAAGAAGAACGTGCAGCCCGCGATCCGATCAGAAGAAGTATTCAAGCTGTCAAGGATGGCATCAAATTTGTCATACATATGCTGAGCCCGGCTAACATCAAGCATCAAATCGGGGTCATGCAAACCAAGTCTATCCCAGAGCTTATTGTGGGATTCTTCAAAATCATCTTCTACATGTTCTATTACACTGGCTACGGAAATGTTTGTGTTGTCAAGTACATCTTCGGAATCATCATGAATCTGATGCGTGGATCATCGACAGACGAAGCGGAGGTTATGCTGCCAATTGAGGAGGACAAGTTCGGTGGAAGAACACTTCCACCATTGCCAATCGAAGAGCCTCCAGGTACTGTCCAAGCGTTTGGTTTGGATATCAGCAAGGAAGAGAACGGCCAGTATAAGGTTGCACCTCATGAGTCTCCGGGTGTAAGCCCAACCTCGTCAATGGAGGAAACAGGCGAATCTAGCCCCGAAGACGGAACAGGAACATCCGAAGCAGTGTTGGATGAGCAACAGCAGGAACCTATGTCCATTGTGGATCTGCTTGGAGGAGATGCCGCCAAGAAGGCAGCCCAAGAGCGCCAAGAAGCTCAAAAGGCACAGGAGGCAGCCATGGCATCGATTGAAGCCGAGGCGAAGAAGTCATCTGCGGCTCCTCAGGAAACTCCGGCTGTTCATCAAATCGACTTCTCCCAATACACCCATCGTGCTGTCAGTTTCCTCGCTAGAAACTTCTACAATCTCAAATACGTGGCTCTGGTTCTTGCTTTCAGCATCAATTTCATGCTGTTGTTCTACAAGGTGACTTCTTTCGATGACGACGATGATGGATCAGGTGACGAGGAACTTATCATGGGATCCGGTTCTGGGGGAGGACTTTCGTCTTCTGGCTTCGGCTCGGGAGAGGGTTCAGGTGAAGATGACGAAGAAATCGATGCTATACCGGAATTGGTGCACGTTGACGAAGATTACTTCTATATGGAACACGTTATCAGAATAGCAGCCTTCTTGCACAGTATGGTGTCTCTGGCGATGTTGATTGCTTACTATCATCTCAAAGTGCCATTGGCTATCTTCAAGAGGGAAAAAGAAATCGCCAGACGTTTGGAGTTCGATGGTCTCTTTATTGCTGAACAACCCGAGGACGACGATCTGAAGTCACACTGGGATAAATTAGTGATATCGGCCAAATCGTTCCCTGTCAACTATTGGGACAAATTCGTTAAGAAGAAGGTCCGCCAAAAGTACAGCGAGACCTACGACTTCGACTCGATATCGAACCTCTTGGGAATGGAGAAGAGTGCTTTCACAGCGCAAGAGAGTGAAGAAGGCGGATTTATCAAGTACATTTTCAACATTGATTGGCGTTACCAAGTGTGGAAAGCCGGAGTGACCATCACGGACAATGCCTTCCTGTATTCCCTGTGGTACTTCACTTTCTCGGTCATGGGCAACTTCAACAACTTCTTCTTTGCTGCCCATTTGCTGGATGTTGCTGTTGGTTTCAAGACTCTGCGGACGATCTTGCAGTCCGTAACTCACAACGGCAAGCAGTTGGTGCTAACAGTGTTGCTGCTGACTATAGTCGTATACATCTACACGGTGATTGCGTTCAACTTCTTCCGTAAGTTCTACATTCAGGAAGAAGATGATGAAGTCGACAAGAAGTGCCACGGCATGTTGACGTGCTTTGTCTTCCATTTGTATAAGGGTGTCCGAGCGGGAGGTGGTATCGGTGATGAAATCGGCGACCCCGACGGTGACGACTATGAATTCTATCGAATCATATTTGATATCACATTCTTCTTCTTCATTATCATTATCCTTCTGGCCATCATTCAAGGTTTGATCATCGATGCTTTTGGAGAGCTTCGTGATCAATTGGAATCCGTAAAGGAGAACATGGAGTCCAACTGTTTCATATGTGGCATAGGTAAAGATTACTTCGATATAGTGCCACACGGTTTTGATACGCACGTCCAGAAGGAACATAACCTGGCCAATTACATGTTCTTCCTTATGCATCTTATCAACAAACCCGACACTGAGTACACGGGTCAAGAGACGTATGTTTGGAACATGTATCAGCAGAGAAGCTGGGACTTCTTCCCGGTGGGAGATTGCTTCCGTAAGCAATATGAGGACGAATTGTCCGGCGGTAGTGGAGGCTAGTAGTTCTTTTGAGCGAAATGGTTAGTTAAAATTTTTAAACGAATTAAACGAAATGTTATATAGGTATAGAGTATTATAATAATATATTGGAAGATGGAAAGTGTTTTTAAAAGTACTTTAACATAATTAATAAAATCAAATATTAGAATTTTGTCTCGATTTATTAATTTTGAAAATATATTTCACTATATAAATAAAAATGAATATTTTACTAATTTTCCTTTTTCAATTTATAAATGCATAAAACAAAGAGAACTATTTCAATACTTTTTAACTTGTTGACAATCTTATTAAAGAATAAAATGTTTTATATTTGAAAAAAAAAAAATTCTTCAGAAAAGGAGTTTTTATTCTACAGATGTTATTTTCTAAAGTAGTTGTTCGTGAAAGAACTTTATGATTGCAATTTTACAAAATTTTGCAGTTAACATCTTAAAACATGGAAAAAGCTTACCAGCACAAAGTATACTGCGTTCTACTTATAAAACTAGTGATAAATAATGAAAATCAACAAATTTCTTTTTAAACCCTCCTCACACTTTTACATCGAAGGTTTTTGAAAACTCTATCTTCGAAAATGTTTGCGATAAAGTAAAGTTGCAGAATTTCGACCCAGCCCATGGAAAATTATGTGTCGGTGGCATTATTTCCTGAACCAAGCCTTGAAAAAAGATGCGGTTTCCACTGCTTGATAGAAAATTAATACACCTTTCTAGCGATGTGAACATTTTTACAATACTCGACAATTTTGAATTTTTCATTTTTTCGAAAAAATCGTGGGCTCATTATTGTGCTGGACCCCATCGAGATATACATCAAAAGAAAGGTCTTTTTAAGCTTTATCAACGCCTGCAAACTTAAAGATTTTTCAAGCTCTATCTTCAGAAATATTTGTGGTATTGTAAAATTACGGAATTTCGACCCAGCCCATGACAAATTATGTGTCGGTGGCATTATTTCGTGAACCAAGCATTGAAAAAAGATGCGGTTTCCACTGCTTGATAGAAAATTAATACACCTTTCTAGCGATGTGAACATCTTCACAATACTCGACAATTTTGAATTTTCCATTTTTTTCGAAAAAATCGTGGGCTAACCCCTTGTCTAAAAAAAACAATTTTTTTCATTATTGTGCTGGACCCCACCGAGATATACATCAAAAGAAAGGTCTTTTTAAGCTTTATCAACGCCTGCAAACCAAAAGATTTTTCAAGCTCTACCTTCAGAAATATTTGTGGTATTGTAAAATTACGGAATTTCGACCCAGCCCATGGAAAGTTATGTGTCGGTGGCATTATTTCCTGAACCAAGCCTTGAAAAAAGATGCGTTTTCCACTGCTTGATAGAAAATTAATACACCTTTCTAGCGATGTGAACATCTTCACAATACTCGACAATTTTGAATTTTCCATTTTTTCGAAAAAATCGTGGGCTAACTAACCCCTTGTCTGAAAAAAACAATTTTTTTCATTATTGTGCTGGACCCCATCGAGATATACATCAAAAGAAAGGTCTTTTTAAGCTTTATCAACGCCTGCAAACTTAAAGATTTTTCAAGCTCTATCTTCAGAAATATTTGTGGTATTGTAAAATTACGGAATTTCGACCCAGCCCATGACAAATTATGTGTCGGTGGCATTATTTCGTGAACCAAGCATTGAAAAACGATGCGGTTTCCACTGCTTGATAGAAAATTAATACACCTTTCTAGCGATGTGAACATCTTCACAATACTCGACAATTATGAATTTTCCATTTTTTCGAAAAAATCGTGGGCTAACCCCTTGTCTGAAAAAAACAATTTTTTTCATTATTGTGCTGGACCCCATCGAGATATACATCAAAAGAAAGGTCTTTTTAAGCTTTATCAACGCCTTCAAACCAAAAGATTTTTCGAACTCTATCTTCAGAAATATTTGTGGTATTGTAAAATTACGGAATTTCGACCCAGCCCATTACAAATTACGTGTCGGTGGCATTATTTCGTGAACCAAGCATTGAAAAACGATGCGGTTTCCACTGCTTGATAGAAAATTAATACACCTTTCTAGCGATGTGAACATCTTCACAATACTCGACAATTATGAATTTTCCATTTTTTCGAAAAAATCGTGGGCTAACCCCTTGTCTGAAAAAAAAATTTTTTTCATTATTGTGCTGGACCCCATCGAGATATACATCAAAAGAAAGGTCTTTTTAAGCTTTATCAACGCCTGCAAACTTAAAGATTTTTCAAGCTCTATCTTCAGAAATATTTGTGGTATTGTAAAATTACGGAATTTCGACCCAGCCCATGACAAATTATGTGTCGGTGGCATTATTTCGTGAACCAAGCATTGAAAAAAGATGCGGTTTCCACTGCTTGATAGAAAATTAATACACCTTTCTAGCGATGTGAACATCTTCACAATACTCGACAATTTTGAATTTTTCATTTTTTCGAAAAAATCGTGGGCTAACCCCTTGTCTAAAAAAAACAATTTTTTTCATTATTGTGCTGGACCCCATCGAGATATACATCAAAAGAAAGGTCTTTTTAAGCTTTATCAACGCCTGCAAACCAAAAGATTTTTCGAACTCTATCTTCAGAAATATTTGTGGTATTGTAAAATTACGGAATTTCGACCCAGCCCATGGAAAGTTATGTGTCGGTGGCATTATTTCGTGAACCAAGCATTGAAAAACGATGCGGTTTCCACTGCTTGATAGAAAATTAATACACCTTTCTAGCGATGTGAACATCTTCACAATACTCGACAATTATGAATTTTCCATTTTTTCGAAAAAATCGTGGGCTAACCCCTTGTCTGAAAAAAACAATTTTTTTCATTATTGTGCTGGACCCCATCGAGATATACATCAAAAGAAAGGTCTTTTTAAGCTTTATCAACGCCTGCAAACTTAAAGATTTTTCAAGCTCTATCTTCAGAAATATTTGTGGTATTGTAAAATTACGGAATTTCGACCCAGCCCATGACAAATTATGTGTCGGTGGCATTATTTCGTGAACCAAGCATTGAAAAAAGATGCGGTTTCCACTGCTTGATAGAAAATTAATACACCTTTCTAGCGATGTGAACATCTTCACAATACTCGACAATTTTGAATTTTTCATTTTTTCGAAAAAATCGTGGGCTAACCCCTTGTCTAAAAAAAACAATTTTTTTCATTATTGTGCTGGACCCCATCGAGATATACATCAAAAGAAAGGTCTTTTTAAGCTTTATCAACGCCTGCAAACCAAAAGATTTTTCGAACTCTATCTTCAGAAATATTTGTGGTATTGTAAAATTACGGAATTTCGACCCAGCCCATGGAAAGTTATGTGTCGGTGGCATTATTTCCTGAACCAAGCCTTGAAAAAAGATGCGTTTTCCACTGCTTGATAGAAAATTAATACACCTTTCTAGCGATGTGAACATCTTCACAATACTCGACAATTTTGAATTTTCCATTTTTTCGAAAAAATCGTGGGCTAACCCCTTGTCTGAAAAAAACAATTTTTTTCATTATTGTGCTGGACCCCATCGAGATATACATCAAAAGAAAGGTCTTTTTAAGCTTTATCAACGCCTGCAAACTTAAAGATTTTCTGAACTCTATCTTCAGAAATATTTGTAGTATTGTAAAATTACGGAATTTCGACCCAGCCCATGGAAAGTTATGTGTCGGTGGCATTATTTCCTGAACCAAGCATTGAAAAAAGATGCGGTTTCCACTGCTTGATAGAAAATTAATACACCTTTCTAGCGATGTGAACATTTTCACAATACTCAACAATTTTGAATTTTTCATTTTTTCGAAAAAATCGTGGGCTAACCCCTTGTCTAAAAAAAACAATTTTTTTCATTATTGTGCTGGACCCCATCGAGATATACATCAAAAGAAAGGTCTTTTTAAGCTTTATCAACGCCTTCAAACTTAAAGATTTTTCGAACTCTATCTTCAGAAATATTTGTGGTATTGTAAAATTACGGAATTTCGACCCAGCCCATTACAAATTACGTGTCGGTGGCATTATTTCCTGAACCAAGCCTTGAAAAAAGATGCGGTTTCCACTGCTTGATGGAAACTTAATACACCTTTCTAGCGATGTGAACATTTTCACAATACTCGACAATTTTGAATTTTTCATTTTTTCGAAAAAATCGTGGGCAAAACAATTTTGTTCATTATTGTGCTGGACCCCATCGAGATATACATCAAAAGAAAGGCCTTTTTAAGCTTTATCAACGCCTGCAAACTTAAAGATTTTTCGAACTCTATCTTCAGAAATATTTGTAGTATTGTAAAATTACGGAATTTCGACCCAGCCCATGGAAAATAATGTGTCGGTGGCATTATTTCCTGAACCAAGCATTGAAAAAAGATGCGGTTTCCACTGCTTGATAGAAAATTAATACACCTTTCTAGCGATGTGAACATCTTCACAATACTCGACAATTTTGAATTTTTCATTTTTTCGAAAAAATCGTGGGCAAAACAATTTTTTTCATTATTGTGCTGGACCCCATCGAGATATACATCAAAAAAAAGGTCTTTTTAAGCTTTATCAACGACTGCAAACCAAAAGATTTTTCGAACTCTATCTTCAGAAATATTTGTGGTATTGTAAAATTACGGAATTTCGACCCAGCCCATGGAAAGTTATGTGTCGGTGGCATTATTTCCTGAACCAAGCCTTGAAAAAAGATGCGTTTTCCACTGCTTGATAGAAAATTAATACACCTTTCTAGCGATGTGAACATCTTCACAATACTCGACAATTTTGAATTTTCCATTTTTTCGAAAAAATCGTGGGCTAACCCCTTGTCTGAAAAAAACAATTTTTTTCATTATTGTGCTGGACCCCATCGAGATATACATCAAAAGAAAGGTCTTTTTAAGCTTTATCAACGCCTGCAAACTTAAAGATTTTTCAAGCTCTATCTTCAGAAATATTTGTGGTATTGTAAAATTACGGAATTTCGACCCAGCCCATGGAAAATTATGTGTCGGTGGCATTATTTCCTGAACCAAGCCTTTAAAAAAGATGCGGTTTCCACTGCTTGATAGAAAACTAATACACCTTTCTAGCGATGTGAACATCTTCACAATACTCGACAATTTTGAATTTTTCATTTTTTCGAAAAAATCGTGGGCTAACCCCTTGTCTAAAAAAAACAATTTTTTTCATTATTGTGCTGGACCCCATCGAGATATACATCAAAAGAAAGGTCTTTTTAAGCTTTATCAACGCCTGCAAACCAAAAGATTTTTCGAACTCTATCTTCAGAAATATTTGTGGTATTGTAAAATTACGGAATTTCGACCCAGCCCATTACAAATTACGTGTCGGTGGCATTATTTCCTGAACCAAGCCTTGAAAAAAGATGCGCTTTCCACTGCTTGATGGAAACTTAATACACCTTTCTAGCGATGTGAACATTTTCACAATACTCGACAATTTTGAATTTTTCATTTTTTCGAAAAAATCGTGGGCTAACCCCTTGTCTAAAAAAACAAAATTTTTTTCATTATTGTGCTGGACCCCATCGAGATATACATCAAAAGAAAGGTCTTTTTAAGCTTTATCAACGCCTGCAAACTTAAAGATTTTTCGAACTCTATCTTCAGAAATATTTGTAGTATTGTAAAATTACGGAATTTCGACCCAGCCCATGGAAAATTATGTGTCGGTGGCATTATTTCCTGAACCAAGCCTTGAAAAAAGATGCGGTTTCCACTGCTTGATAGAAAATTAATACACCTTTCTAGCGATGTGAACATCTTCACAATACTCGACAATTTTGAATTTTTCATTTTTTCGAAAAAATCGTGGGCAAAACAATTTTTTTCATTATTGTGCTAGACCCCATCGAGATATACATCAAAAGAAAGGTCTTTTTAAGCTTTATCAACGCCTGCAAACTTAAAGATTTTTCGAACTCTATCTTCAGAAATATTTGTAGTATTGTAAAATTACGGAATTTCGACCCAGCCCATGGAAAATTATGTGTCGGTGGCATTATTTCCTGAACCAAGCCTTGAAAAAAGATGCGCTTTCCACTGCTTGATAGAAAATTAATACACCTTTCTAGCGATGTGAACATCTTCACAATACTCGACAATTTTGAATTTTTCATTTTTCCGAAAAAATCGTGGGCTAACCCCTTGTCTAAAAAAAACAATTTTTTTCATTATTGTGCTGGACCCCATCGAGATATACATCAAAAGAAAGGTCTTTTTAAGCTTTATCAACGCCTGCAAACTTAAAGATTTTTCGAACTCTATCTTCAGAAATATTTGTAGTATTGTAAAATTACGGAATTTCGACCCAGCCCATGGAAAATTATGTGTCGGTGGCATTATTTCCGGAACCAAGCCTTGAAAAAAGATGCGGTTTCCACTGCTTGATAGAAAATTAATACACCTTTCTAGCGATGTGAACATCTTCACAATACTCGACAATTTTGAATTTTTCATTTTTTCGAAAAAATCGTGGGCAAAACAATTTTTTTCATTATTGTGCTGGACCCCATCGAGATATACATCAAAAGAAAGGTCTTTTTAAGCTTTATCAACGCCTGCAAACTTAAAGATTTTTCGAACTCTATCTTCAGAAATATTTGTAGTATTGTAAAATTACGGAATTTCGACCCAGCCCATGGAAAATTATGTGTCGGTGGCATTATTTCCTGAACCAAGCCTTGAAAAAAGATGCGGTTTCCACTGCTTGATAGAAAATTAATACACCTTTCTAGCGAAGTGAACATCTTCACAATACTCGACAATTTTGAATTTTTCATTTTTTCGAAAAAATCGTGGGCAAAACAATTTTTTTTCATTATTGTGCTGGACCCCATCGAGATATACATCAAAAGAAAGGTCTTTTTAAGCTTTATCAACGCCTGCAAACTTTAAGATTTTTCGAACTCTATCTTCAGAAATATTTGTAGTATTGTAAAATTACGGAATTTCGACCCAGCCCATGGAAAATTATGTGTTGGTGGCATTATTTCCTGAACCAAGCCTTGAAAAAAGATGCGGTTTCCATTGCTTGATAGAAAATTAATACACCTTTCTAGCGATGTGAACATCTTCACAATACTCGACAATTTTGAATTTTTCATTTTTTCGAAAAAATCGTGTACAAAACAATTTGTTTCATTATTGTGCTGGACCCCATCGAGATATGCATCAAAAGAAAGGTCTTTTTAAGCTTTATCAACGCCTGCAAACTTAAAGATTTTTCGAACTCTATCTTCAGAAATATTTGTAGTATTGTAAAATTACGGAATTTCGACCCAGCCCATGGAAAATTATGTGTCGGTGGCATTATTTCCTGAACCAAGCCTTGAAAAAAGATGCGGTTTCCACTGCTTGATAGAAAATTAATACACCTTTCTAGCGATGTGAACATCTTCACAATACTCGACAATTTTGAATTTTTCATTTTTTCGAAAAAATCGTGGGCAAAACAATTTTTTTTCATTATTGTGCTGGACCCCATCGAGATATACATCAAAAGAAAGGTCTTTTTAAGCTTTATCAACGCCTGCAAACTTAAAGATTTTTCGAACTCTATCTTCAGAAATATTTGTAGTATTGTAAAATTACGGAATTTCGACCCAGCCCATGGAAAATTATGTGTCGGTGGCATTATTTCCTGAACCAAGCCTTGAAAAAAGATGCGGTTTCCACTGCTTGATAGAAAATTAATACACCTTTCTAGCGATGTGAACATCTTCACAATACTCGACAATTTTGAATTTTTCATTTTTTCGAAAAAATCGTGGGCAAAACAATTTTTTTCATTATTGTGCTGGACCCCATCGAGATATACATCAAAAGAAAGGTCTTTTTAAGCTTTATCAACGCCTGCAAACTTAAAGATTTTTCGAACTCTATCTTCAGAAATATTTGTAGTATTGTAAAATTACGGAATTTCGACCCAGCCCATGGAAAATTATGTGTCGGTGGCATTATTTCCTGAAACAAGCCCTGAAAAAAGATGCGCTTTCCACTGCTTGATAGAAAATTAATACACCTTTCTAGCGATGTGAACATCTTCACAATACTCGACAATTTTGAATTTTTCATTTTTTCGAAAAAATCGTGGGCTAACCCCTTGTCTAAAAAAAACAATTTTTTTCATTATTGTGCTGGACCCCATCGAGATATACATCAAAAGAAAGGTCTTTTTAAGCTTTATCAACGCCTGCAAACTTAAAGATTTTCTGAACTCTATCTTCAGAAATATTTGTAGTATTGTAAAATTATTATTTCCTGAACCAAGCCTTGAAAAAAGATGCGGTTTCCACTGCTTGATAGAAAATTAATACACCTTTCTAGCGATGTGAACATCTTCACAATACTCGACAAATTTGAATTTTTCATTTTTTCGAAAAAATCGTGGGCTAACCCCTTGTTTTAAAAAAAACAAAATTTTTTTCATTATTGTGCTGGACCCCATCGAGATATACATCAAAAGAAAGGTCTTTTTAAGCTTTATCAACGCCTGCAAACTTAAAGATTTTTCGAACTCTATCTTCAGAAATATTTGTAGTATTGTAAAATTACGGAATTTCGACCCAGCCCATGGAAAATTATGTGTCGGTGGCATTATTTCCTGAACCAAGCCTTGAAAAAAGATGCGGTTTCCACTGCTTGATAGAAAATTAATACACCTTTCTAGCGATGTGAACATCTTCACAATACTCGACAATTTTGAATTTTTCATTTTTTCGAAAAAATCGTGGGCTAAAAAAACAATTTTTTTCATTATTGTGCTGGACCCCATCGAGATATACATCAAAAGAAAGGTCTTTTTAAGCTTTATCAACGCCTGCAAACTTAAAGATTTTTCGAACTCTATCTTCAGAAATATTTGTAGTATTGTAAAATTACGGAATTTCGACCCAGCCCATGGAAAATTATGTGTCGGTGGCATTATTTTCTGAACCAAGCCTTGAAAAAAGATGCGGTTTCCACTGCTTGATAGAAAATTAATACACCTTTCTAGCGATGTGAACATCTTCACAATACTCGACAATTTTGAATTTTTCATTTTTTCGAAAAAATCGTGGGCTAACCCCTTGTCTAAAAAAAAACAATTTTTTTCATTATTGTGCTGGACCCCATCGAGATATACATCAAAAGAAAGGTCTTTTTAAGCTTTATCAACGCCTGCAAACTTAAAGATTTTTCGAACTCTATCTTCAGAAATATTTGTAGTATTGTAAAATTACGGAATTTCGACCCAGCCCATGGAAAATTATGTGTCGGTGGCATTATTTCCGGAACCAAGCCTTGAAAAAAGATGCGGTTTCCACTGCTTGATAGAAAATTAATACACCTTTCTAGCGATGTGAACATCTTCACAATACTCGACAATTTTGAATTTTTCATTTTTTCGAAAAAATCGTGGGCTAACCCCTTGTCTAAAAAAAAACAATTTTTTTCATTATTGTGCTGGACCCCATCGAGATATACATCAAAAGAAAGGTCTTTTTAAGCTTTATCAACGCCTGCAAACTTAAAGATTTTCTGAACTCTATCTTCAGAAATATTTGTAGTATTGTAAAATTACGGAATTTCGACCCAGCCCATGGAAAATTATGTGTCGGTGGCATTATTTCCTGAACCAAGCCTTGAAAAAAGATGCGGTTTCCACTGCTTGATAGAAAATTAATACACCTTTCTAGCGATGTGAACATCTTCACAATACTCGACAATTTTGAATTTTTCATTTTTTCGAAAAAATCGTGGGCTAACCCCTTGTCTAAAAAAAACAATTTTTTTCATTATTGTGCTGGACCCCATCGAGATATACATCAAAAGAAAGGTCTTTTTAAGCTTTATCAACGCCTGCAAACTTAAAGATTTTCTGAACTCTATCTTCAGAAATATTTGTAGTATTGTAAAATTTCGGAATTTCGACCCAGCCCATGGAAAATTATGTGTCGGTGGCATTATTTCCTGAACCAAGCCTTGAAAAAAGATGCGGTTTCCACTGCTTGATAGAAAATTAATACACCTTTCTAGCGATGTGAACATCTTCACAATACTCGACAATTTTGAATTTTTCATTTTTTCGAAAAAATCGTGGGCTAACCCCTTGTTTAAAAAAAACAATTTTTTTCATTATTGTGCTGGACCCCATCGAGATATACATCAAAAGAAAGGTCTTTTTAAGCTTTATCAACGCCTGCAAACTTAAAGATTTTTCGAACTCTATCTTCAGAAATATTTGTAGTATTGTAAAATTACGGAATTTCGACGCAGCCCATGGAAAATTATGTGTCGGTGGCATTATTTCCTGAACCAAGCCTTGAAAAAAGATGCGGTTTCCACTGCTTGATAGAAAATTAATACACCTTTCTAGCGATGTGAACATCTTCACAATACTCGACAATTTTTAATTTTTCATTTTTTCGAAAAAATCGTGGGCTAACCCCTTGTCTAAAAAAAACAATTTTTTTCATTATTGTGCTGGACCCCATCGAGATATACATCAAAAGAAAGGTCTTTTTAAGCTTTATCAACGCCTGCAAACTTAAAGATTTTTCGAACTCTATCTTCAGAAATATTTGTAGTATTGTAAAATTACGGAATTTCGACGCAGCCCATGGAAAATTATGTGTCGGTGGCATTATTTCCTGAACCAAGCCTTGAAAAAAGATGCGGTTTCCACTGCTTGATAGAAAATTAATACACCTTTCTAGCGATGTGAACATCTTCACAATACTCGACAATTTTGAATTTTTCATTTTTTCGAAAAAATCGTGGGCTAACCCCTTGTCTAAAAAAAACAATTTTTTTCATTATTGTGCTGGACCCCATCGAGATATACATCAAAAGAAAGGTCTTTTTAAGCTTTATCAACGCCTGCAAACTTAAAGATTTTCTGAACTCTATCTTCAGAAATATTTGTAGTATTGTAAAATTACGGAATTTCGACCCAGCCCATGGAAAATTATGTGTCGGTGGCATTATTTCCTGAACCAAGCCTTGAAAAAAGATGCGGTTTCCACTGCTTGATAGAAAATTAATACACCTTTCTAGCGATGTGAACATCTTCACAATACTCGACAATTTTGAATTTTTCATTTTTTCGAAAAAATCGTGGGCTAACCCCTTGTCTAAAAAAAACAATTTTTTTCATTATTGTGCTGGACCCCATCGAGATATACATCAAAAGAAAGGTCTTTTTAAGCTTTATCAACGCCTGCAAACTTAAAGATTTTTCGAACTCTATCTTCAGAAATATTTGTAGTATTGTAAAATTACGGAATTTCGACCCAGCCCATGACAAATTATGTGTCGGTGGCATTATTTCCTGAACCAAGCCTTGAAAAAAGATGCGGTTTCCACTGCTTGATAGAAAATTAATACACCTTTCTAGCGATGTGAACATCTTCACAATACTCGACAATTTTGAATTTTTCATTTTTTCGAAAAAATCGTGGGCTAACCCCTTGTCTAAAAAAAACAATTTTTTTCATTATTGTGCTGGACCCCATCGAGATATATATATCAAAAGAAAGGTCTTTTTAAGCTTTATCAACGCCTGCAAACTTAAAGATTTTCTGAACTCTATCTTCAGAAATATTTGTAGTATTGTAAAATTACGGAATTTCGACCCAGCCCATGGAAAATTATGTGTCGGTGGCATTATTTCCTGAACCAAGCCTTGAAAAAAGATGCGGTTTCCACTGCTTGATAGAAAATTAATACACCTTTCTAGCGATGTGAACATCTTCACAATACTCGACAATTTTGAATTTTTCATTTTTTCGAAAAAATCGTGGGCTAACCCCTTGTCTAAAAAAAACAATTTTTTTCATTATTGTGCTGGACCCCATCGAGATATACATCAAAAGAAAGGTCTTTTTAAGCTTTATCAACGCCTGCAAACTTAAAGATTTTTCGAACTCTATCTTCAGAAATATTTGTAGTATTGTAAAATTACGGAATTTCGACGCAGCCCATGGAAAATTATGTGTCGGTGGCATTATTTCCTGAACCAAGCCTTGAAAAAAGATGCGGTTTCCACTGCTTGATAGAAAATTAATACACCTTTCTAGCGATGTGAACATCTTCACAATACTCGACAATTTTGAATTTTTCATTTTTTCGAAAAAATCGTGGGCTAACCCCTTGTCTAAAAAGAACAATTTTTTTCATTATTGTGCTGGACCCCATCGAGATATACATCAAAAGAAAGGTCTTTTTAAGCTTTATCAACGCCTGCAAACTTAAAGATTTTTCGAACTCTATCTTCAGAAATATTTGTAGTATTGTAAAATTACGGAATTTCGACCCAGCCTATGGAAAATTATGTGTCGGTGGCATTATTTCCTGAACCAAGCCTTGAAAAAAGATGCGGTTTCCACTGCTTGATAGAAAATTAATACACCTTTCTAGCGATGTGAACATCTTCACAATACTCGCCAATTTTGAATTTTTCATTTTTTCGAAAAAATCGTGGGCTAACACCCCTTGTCTAAAAAAAACAATTTTTTTCATTATTGTGCTGGACCCCATCGAGATATACATCAAAAGAAAGGTCTTTTTAAGCTTTATCAACGCCTGCAAACTTAAAGATTTTTCGAACTCTATCTTCAGAAATATTTGTAGTATTGTAAAATTACGGAATTTCGACCCAGCCTATGGAAAATTATGTGTCGGTGGCATTATTTCCTGAACCAAGCCTTGAAAAAAGATGCGGTTTCCACTGCTTGATAGAAAATTAATACACCTTTCTAGCGATGTGAACATCTTCACAATACTCGACAATTTTGAATTTTTCATTTTTTCGAAAAAATCGTGGGCTAACCCCTTGTCTAAAAAAAACAATTTTTTTCATTATTGTGCTGGACCCCATCGAGATATACATCAAAAGAAAGGTCTTTTAAGCTTTATCAACGCCTGCAAACCAAAAGATTTTTCGAACTCTATCTTCAGAAATATTTGTGGTATTGTAAAATTACGGAATTTCGACCCAGCCCATGACAAATTATGTGTCGGTGGCATTATTTCCTGAACCAAGCCTTGAAAAAAGATGCGCTTTCCACTGCTT
The DNA here is from genome assembly GCA_951509635.1 of Eupeodes luniger. Lineage (NCBI taxonomy): Eukaryota > Metazoa > Arthropoda > Insecta > Diptera > Syrphidae > Eupeodes > Eupeodes luniger. Next base: position 62,344,763 of record OX608073.1, on the reverse strand, counting down.
GATAGAAAATTAATACACCTTTCTAGCGATGTGAACATCTTCACAATACTCGACAATTTTGAATTTTTCATTTTTTCGAAAAAATCGTGGGCTAACCCCTTGTCTAAAAAGAACAATTTTTTTCATTATTGTGCTGGACCCCATCGAGATATACATCAAAAGAAAGGTCTTTTTAAGCTTTATCAACGCCTGCAAACTTAAAGATTTTTCGAACTCTATCTTCAGAAATATTTGTAGTATTGTAAAATTACGGAATTTCGACCCAGCCTATGGAAAATTATGTGTCGGTGGCATTATTTCCTGAACCAAGCCTTGAAAAAAGATGCGGTTTCCACTGCTTGATAGAAAATTAATACACCTTTCTAGCGATGTGAACATCTTCACAATACTCGACAATTTTGAATTTTTCATTTTTTCGAAAAAATCGTGGGCTAACACCCCTTGTCTAAAAAAAACAATTTTTTTCATTATTGTGCTGGACCCCATCGAGATATACATCAAAAGAAAGGTCTTTTTAAGCTTTATCAACGCCTGCAAACTTAAAGATTTTTCGAACTCTATCTTCAGAAATATTTGTAGTATTGTAAAATTACGGAATTTCGACCCAGCCTATGGAAAATTATGTGTCGGTGGCATTATTTCCTGAACCAAGCCTTGAAAAAAGATGCGGTTTCCACTGCTTGATAGAAAATTAATACACCTTTCTAGCGATGTGAACATCTTCACAATACTCGACAATTTTGAATTTTTCATTTTTTCGAAAAAATCGTGGGCTAACCCCTTGTCTAAAAAAAACAATTTTTTTCATTATTGTGCTGGACCCCATCGAGATATACATCAAAAGAAAGGTCTTTTAAGCTTTATCAACGCCTGCAAACCAAAAGATTTTTCGAACTCTATCTTCAGAAATATTTGTGGTATTGTAAAATTACGGAATTTCGACCCAGCCCATGACAAATTATGTGTCGGTGGCATTATTTCCTGAACCAAGCCTTGAAAAAAGATGCGCTTTCCACTGCTTGATAGAAAATTAATACACCTTTCTAGCGATGTGAACATCTTCACAATACTCGACAATTTTGAATTTTTCATTTTTTCGAAAAAATCGTGGGCTAACCCCTTGTCTAAAAAAAACAATTTTTTTCATTATTGTGCTGGACCCCATCGAGATATACATCAAAAGAAAGGTCTTTTTAAGCTTTATCAACGCCTGCAAACTTAAAGATTTTTCGAACTCTATCTTCAGAAATATTTGTAGTATTGTAAAATTACGGAATTTCGACCCAGCCCATGGAAAATTATGTGTCGGTGGCATTATTTCCTGAACCAAGCCTTGAAAAAAGATGCGGTTTCCACTGCTTGATAGAAAATTAATACACCTTTCTAGCGATGTGAACATCTTCACAATACTCGACAATTTTGAATTTTTCATTTTTTCGAAAAAATCGTGGGCTAACCCCTTGTCTAAAAAAAACAATTTTTTTCATTATTGTGCTGGACCCCATTGAGATATACATCAAAAGAAAGGTCTTTTTAAGCTTTATCAACGCCTGCAAACCAAAAGATTTTTCGAACTCTATCTTCAGAAATATTTGTGGTATTGTAAAATTACGGAATTTCGACCCAGCCCATGACAAATTATGTGTCGGTGGCATTATTTCCTGAACCAAGCCTTGAAAAAAGATGCGGTTTCCACTGCTTGATAGAAAATTAATACACCTTTCTAGCGATGTGAACATCTTCACAATACTCGACAATTTTGAATTTTTCATTTTTTCGAAAAAATCGTGGGCTAACTACCCTTGTCTAAAAAAAACAATTTTTTTTATTATTGTGCTGGACCCCATCGAGATATACATCAAAAGAAAGGTCTTTTTAAGCTTTATCAACGCCTGCAAACTTAAAGATTTTTCGAACTCTATCTTCAGAAATATTTGTAGTATTGTAAAATTACGGAATTTCGACCCAGCCTATGGAAAATTATGTGTCGGTGGCATTATTTCCTGAACCAAGCCTTGAAAAAAGATGCGGTTTCCACTGCTTGATAGAAAATTAATACACCTTTCTAGCGATGTGAACATCTTCACAATATTCGACAATTTTGAATTTTTCATTTTTTCGAAAAAATCGTGGGCTAACCCCTTGTCTAAAAAAAACAATTTTTTTCATTATTGTGCTGGACCCCATCGAGATATACATCAAAAGAAAGGTCTTTTTAAGCTTTATCAACGCCTGCAAACTTAAAGATTTTTCGAACTCTATCTTCAGAAATATGTGTAGTATTGTAAAATTACGGAATTTCAACCCAGCCTATGGAAAATTATGTGTCGGTGGCATTATTTCCTGAACCAAGCCTTGAAAAAAGATGCGGTTTCCACTGCTTGATAGAAAACTAATACACCTTTCTAGCGATGTGAACATCTTCACAATACTCGACAATTTTGAATTTTTCATTTTTTCGAAAAAATCGTGGGCTAACCCCTTGTCTAAAAAAAACAATTTTTTTCATTATTGTGCTGGACCCCATCGAGATACACATCAAAAGAAAGGTCTTTTTAAGCTTTATCAACGCCTGCAAACTTAAAGATTTTCTGAACTCTATCTTCAGAAATATTTGTAGTATTGTAAAATTACGGAATTTCGACCCAGCCCATGGAAAATTATGTGTCGGTGGCATTATTTCCTGAACCAAGCCTTGAAAAAAGATGCGAATTCCACTGCTTGATAGAAAATTAATACACCTTTCTAGCGATGTGAACATCTTCACAATACTCGACAATTTTGAATTTTTCATTTTTTCGAAAAAATCGTGGGCTAACCCCTTGTCTAAAAAAAACAATTTTTTTCATTATTGTGCTGGACCCCATCGAGATATACATCAAAAGAAAGGTCTTTTTAAGCTTTATCAACGCCTGCAAACTTAAAGATTTTTCGAACTCTATCTTCAGAAATATTTGTAGTATTGTAAAATTACGGAATTTCGACGCAGCCCATGGAAAATTATGTGTCGGTGGCATTATTTCCTGAACCAAGCCTTGAAAAAAGATGCGGTTTCCACTGCTTGATAGAAAATTAATACACCTTTCTAGCGATGTGAACATCTTCACAATACTCGACAATTTTGAATTTTTCATTTTTTCGAAAAAATCGTGGGCAAAAACAATTTTTTTCATTATTGTGCTGGACCCCATCGAGATATACATCAAAAGAAAGGTATTTTTAAGCTTTATCAACGCCTGCAAACTTAAAGATTTTTCGAACTCTATCTTCAGAAATATTTGTAGTATTGTAAAATTACGGAATTTCGACGCAGCCCATGGAAAATTATGTGTCGGTGGCATTATTTCCTGAACCAAGCCTTGAAAAAAGATGCGGTTTCCACTGCTTGATAGAAAATTAATACACCTTTCTAGCGATGTGAACATCTTCACAATACTCGACAATTTTGAATTTTTCATTTTTTCGAAAAAATCGTGGGCTAACCCCTTGTCTAAAAAAAACAATTTTTTTCATTATTGTGCTGGGCCCCATCGAGATATACATCAAAAGAAAGGTCTTTTTAAGCTTTATCAACGCCTGCAAACTTAAAGATTTTTCGAACTCTATCTTCAGAAATATTTGTAGTATTGTAAAATTACGGAATTTCGACCCAGCCTATGGAAAATTATGTGTCGGTGGCATTATTTCCTGAACCAAGCCTTGAAAAAAGATGCGGTTTCCACTGCTTGATAGAAAATTAATACACCTTTCTAGCGATGTGAACATCTTCACAATACTCGACAATTTTGAATTTTTCATTTTTTCGAAAAAATCGTGGGCTAACCCTTGTCTAAAAAGAACAATTTTTTTCATTATTGTGCTGGACCCCATCGAGATATACATCAAAAGAAAGGTCTTTTTAAGCTTTATCAACGCCTGCAAACTTAAAGATTTTCTGAACTCTATCTTCAGAAATATTTGTAGTATTGTAAAATTACGGAATTTCGACCCAGCCCATGGAAAGTTATGTGTCGGTGGCATTATTTCCTGAACCAAGCCTTGAAAAAAGATGCGGCTTCCACTGCTTGATAGAAAATTAATACACCTTTCTAGCGATGTGAACATCTTCACAATACTCGACAATTTTGAATTTTTCATTTTTTCGAAAAAATCGTGGGCTAACCCCTTGTCTAAAAAAAACAATTTTTTTCATTATTGTGCTGGGCCCCATCGAGATATACATCAAAAGAATGGTCTTTTTAAGCTTTATCAACGCCTGCAAACTTAAAGATTTTTCGAACTCTATCTTCAGAAATATTTGTAGTATTGTAAAATTACGGAATTTCGACCCAGCCTATGGAAAATTATGTGTCGGTGGCATTATTTCCTGAACCAAGCCTTGAAAAAAGATGCGGTTTCCACTGCTTGATAGAAAATTAATACACCTTTCTAGCGATGTGAACATCTTCACAATACTCGACAATTTTGAATTTTTCATTTTTTCGAAAAAATCGTGGGCTAACCCCTTGTCTAAAAAAAACAATTTTTTTCATTATTGTGCTGGACCCCATTGAGATATACATCAAAAGAAAGGTCTTTTTAAGCTTTATCAACGCCTGCAAACCAAAAGATTTTTCGAACTCTATCTTCAGAAATATTTGTGGTATTGTAAAATTACGGAATTTCGACCCAGCCCATGACAAATTATGTGTCGGTGGCATTATTTCCTGAACCAAGCCTTGAAAAAAGATGCGGTTTCCACTGCTTGATAGAAAATTAATACACCTTTCTAGCGATGTGAACATCTTCACAATACTCGACAATTTTGAATTTTTCATTTTTTCGAAAAAATCGTGGGCTAACCCCTTGTCTAAAAAAAACAATTTTTTTCATTATTGTGCTGGACCCCATCGAGATATACATCAAAAGAAAGGTCTTTTTAAGCTTTATCAACGCCTGCAAACTTAAAGATTTTTCGAACTCTATCTTCAGAAATATTTGTAGTATTGTAAAATTACGGAATTTCGACCCAGCCCATGGAAAATTATGTGTCGGTGGCATTATTTCCTGAACCAAGCCTTGAAAAAAGATGCGGTTTCCACTGCTTGATAGAAAATTAATACACCTTTCTAGCGATGTGAACATCTTCACAATACTCGACAATTTTGAATTTTTCATTTTTTCGAAAAAATCGTGGGCAAAAACAATTTTTTTCATTATTGTGCTGGACCCCATCGAGATATACATCAAAAGAAAGGTATTTTTAAGCTTTATCAACGCCTGCAAACTTAAAGATTTTTCGAACTCTATCTTCAGAAATATTTGTAGTATTGTAAAATTACGGAATTTCGACGCAGCCCATGGAAAATTATGTGTCGGTGGCATTATTTCCTGAACCAAGCCTTGAAAAAAGATGCGGTTTCCACTGCTTGATAGAAAATTAATACACCTTTCTAGCGATGTGAACATCTTCACAATACTCGACAATTTTGAATTTTTCATTTTTTCGAAAAAATCGTGGGCTAACCCCTTGTCTAAAAAAAACAATTTTTTTCATTATTGTGCTGGGCCCCATCGAGATATACATCAAAAGAAAGGTCTTTTTAAGCTTTATCAACGCCTGCAAACTTAAAGATTTTTCGAACTCTATCTTCAGAAATATTTGTAGTATTGTAAAATTACGGAATTTCGACCCAGCCTATGGAAAATTATGTGTCGGTGGCATTATTTCCTGAACCAAGCCTTGAAAAAAGATGCGGTTTCCACTGCTTGATAGAAAATTAATACACCTTTCTAGCGATGTGAACATCTTCACAATACTCGACAATTTTGAATTTTTCATTTTTTCGAAAAAATCGTGGGCTAACCCTTGTCTAAAAAGAACAATTTTTTTCATTATTGTGCTGGACCCCATCGAGATATACATCAAAAGAAAGGTCTTTTTAAGCTTTATCAACGCCTGCAAACTTAAAGATTTTCTGAACTCTATCTTCAGAAATATTTGTAGTATTGTAAAATTACGGAATTTCGACCCAGCCCATGGAAAGTTATGTGTCGGTGGCATTATTTCCTGAACCAAGCCTTGAAAAAAGATGCGGCTTCCACTGCTTGATAGAAAATTAATACACCTTTCTAGCGATGTGAACATCTTCACAATACTCGACAATTTTGAATTTTTCATTTTTTCGAAAAAATCGTGGGCTAACCCCTTGTCTAAAAAAAACAATTTTTTTCATTATTGTGCTGGGCCCCATCGAGATATACATCAAAAGAAAGGTCTTTTTAAGCTTTATCAACGCCTGCAAACTTAAAGATTTTTCGAACTCTATCTTCAGAAATATTTGTAGTATTGTAAAATTACGGAATTTCGACCCAGCCTATGGAAAATTATGTGTCGGTGGCATTATTTCCTGAACCAAGCCTTGAAAAAAGATGCGGTTTCCACTGCTTGATAGAAAATTAATACACCTTTCTAGCGATGTGAACATCTTCACAATACTCGACAATTTTGAATTTTTCATTTTTTCGAAAAAATCGTGGGCTAACCCCTTGTCTAAAAAAAACAATTTTTTTCATTATTGTGCTGGACCCCATTGAGATATACATCAAAAGAAAGGTCTTTTTAAGCTTTATCAACGCCTGCAAACCAAAAGATTTTTCGAACTCTATCTTCAGAAATATTTGTGGTATTGTAAAATTACGGAATTTCGACCCAGCCCATGACAAATTATGTGTCGGTGGCATTATTTCCTGAACCAAGCCTTGAAAAAAGATGCGGTTTCCACTGCTTGATAGAAAATTAATACACCTTTCTAGCGATGTGAACATCTTCACAATACTCGACAATTTTGAATTTTTCATTTTTTCGAAAAAATCGTGGGCTAACCCCTTGTCTAAAAAAAACAATTTTTTTCATTATTGTGCTGGACCCCATCGAGATATACATCAAAAGTAAGGTCTTTTTAAGCTTTATCAACGAATGCAAACTTAAAGATTTTTCGAACTCTATCTTCAGAAATATTTGTAGTATTGTAAAATTACGGAATTTCGACCCAGCCCATGGAAAATTATGTGTCGGTGGCATTATTTCCTGAACCAAGCCTTGAAAAAAGATGCGCTTTCCACTGCTTGATAGAAAATTAATACACCTTTCTAGCGATGTGAACATCTTCACAATACTCGACAATTTTGAATTTTTCATTTTTTCGAAAAAATCGTGGGCTCCTTGTCTAAAAAAAACAATTTTTTTCATTATTGTGCTGGACCCCATCGAGATATACATCAAAAGAAAGGTCTTTTTAAGCTTTATCAACGCCTGCAAACTTAAAGATTTTTCGAACTCTATCTTCAGAAATATTTGTAGTATTGTAAAATTACGGAATTTCGACGCAGCCCATGGAAAATTATGTGTCGGTGGCATTATTTCCTGAACCAAGCCTTGAAAAAAGATGCGGTTTCCACTGCTTGATAGAAAATTAATACACCTTTCTAGCGATGTGAACATCTTCACAATACTCGACAATTTTGAATTTTTCATTTTTTCGAAAAAATCGTGGGCTAACCCCTTGTCTAAAAAAAACAATTTTTTTCATTATTGTGCTGGACCCCATCGAGATATACATCAAAAGTAAGGTCTTTTTAAGCTTTATCAACGCCTGCAAACTTAAAGATTTTTCGAACTCCATCTTCAGAAATATTTGTAGTATTGTAAAATTACGGAATTTCGACCCAGCCCATGACAAATTATGTGTCGGTGGCATTATTTCCTGAACCAAGCCTTGAAAAAAGATGCGGTTTCCACTGCTTGATAGAAAATTAATACACCTTTCTAGCGATGTGAACATCTTCACAATACTCGACAATTTTGAATTTTTCATTTTTTCGAAAAAATCGTGGGCTAACCCCTTGTCTAAAAAAAACAATTTTTTTCATTATTGTGCTGGACCCCATCGAGATATACATCAAAAGTAAGGTCTTTTTAAGCTTTATCAACGCCTGCAAACTTAAAGATTTTTCGAACTCCATCTTCAGAAATATTTGTAGTATTGTAAAATTACGGAATTTCGACCCAGCCCATGACAAATTATGTGTCGGTGGCATTATTTCCTGAACCAAGCCTTGAAAAAAGATGCGGTTTCCACTGCTTGATAGAAAATTAATACACCTTTCTAGCGATGTGAACATCTTCACAATACTCGACAATTTTGAATTTTTCATTTTTTCGAAAAAATCGTGGGCTAACCCCTTGTCTAAAAAAAACAATTTTTTTCATTATTGTGCTGGACCCCATCGAGATATACATCAAAAGAAAGGTCTTTTTAAGCTTTATCAACGCCTGCAAACTTAAAGATTTTTCGAACTCTATCTTCAGAAATATTTGTAGTATTGTAAAATTACGGAATTTCGACCCAGCCCATGGAAAATTATGTGTCGGTGGCATTATTTCCTGAACCAAGCCTTGAAAAAAGATGCGGTTTCCACTGCTTGATAGAAAATTAATACACCTTTCTAGCGATGTGAACATCTTCACAATACTCGACAATTTTGAATTTTTCATTTTTTCGAAAAAATCGTGGGCTAACCCCTTGTCTAAAAAAAACAATTTTTTTCATTATTGTGCTGGGCCCCATCGAGATATACATCAAAAGAAAGGTCTTTTTAAGCTTTATCAACGCCTGCAAACTTAAAGATTTTTCGAACTCTATCTTCAGAAATATTTGTAGTATTGTAAAATTACGGAATTTCGACCCAGCCTATGGAAAATTATGTGTCGGTGGCATTATTTCCTGAACCAAGCCTTGAAAAAAGATGCGGTTTCCACTGCTTGATAGAAAATTAATACACCTTTCTAGCGATGTGAACATCTTCACAATACTCGACAATTTTGAATTTTTCATTTTTTCGAAAAAATCGTGGGCTAACCCCTTGTCTAAAAAAAACAATTTTTTTCATTATTGTGCTGGACCCCATCGAGATATACATCAAAAGTAAGGTCTTTTTAAGCTTTATCAACGCCTGCAAACTTAAAGATTTTTCGAACTCTATCTTCAGAAATATTTGTAGTATTGTAAAATTACGGAATTTCGACCCAGCCTATGGAAAATTATGTGTCGGTGGCATTATTTCCTGAACCAAGCCTTGAAAAAAGATGCGGTTTCCACTGCTTGATAGAAAATTAATACACCTTTCTAGCGATGTGAACATCTTCACAATACTCGACAATTTTGAATTTTTCATTTTTTCGAAAAAATCGTGGGCTAACCCCTTGTCTAAAAAAAACAATTTTTTTCATTATTGTGCTGGACCCCATCGAGATATACATCAAAAGAAAGGTCTTTTTAAGCTTTATCAACGCCTGCAAACTTAAAGATTTTTCGAACTCTATCTTCAGAAATATTTGTAGTATTGTAAAATTACGGAATTTCGACCCAGCCCATGGAAAATTATGTGTCGGTGGCATTATTTCCTGAACCAAGCCTTGAAAAAAGATGCGGTTTCCACTGCTTGATAGAAAATTAATACACCTTTCTAGCGATGTGAACATCTTCACAATACTCGACAATTTTGAATTTTTCATTTTTTCGAAAAAATCTTGGGCTAACCCCTTGTCTAAAAAAAACAATTTTTTTCATTATTGTGCTGGACCCCATCGAGATATACATCAAAAGTAAGGTCTTTTTAAGCTTTATCAACGCCTGCAAACTTAAAGATTTTTCGAACTCTATCTTCAGAAATATTTGTAGTATTGTAAAATTACGGAATTTCGACCCAGCCCATGGAAAATTATGTGTCGGTGGCATTATTTCCTGAACCAAGCCTTGAAAAAAGATGCGGTTTCCACTGCTTGATAGAAAATTAATACACCTTTCTAGCGATGTGAACATCTTCACAATACTCGACAATTTTGAATTTTTCATTTTTTCGAAAAAATCGTGGGCTCCTTGTCTAAAAAAAACAATTTTTTTCATTATTGTGCTGGACCCCATCGAGATATACATCAAAAGAAAGGTCTTTTTAAGCTTTATCAACGCCTGCAAACTTAAAGATTTTTCGAACTCTATCTTCAGAAATATTTGTAGTATTGTAAAATTACGGAATTTCGACGCAGCCCATGGAAAATTATGTGTCGGTGGCATTATTTCCTGAACCAAGCCTTGAAAAAAGATGCGGTTTCCACTGCTTGATAGAAAATTAATACACCTTTCTAGCGATGTGAACATCTTCACAATACTCGACAATTTTGAATTTTTCATTTTTTCGAAAAAATCGTGGGCTAACCCCTTGTCTAAAAAAAACAATTTTTTTCATTATTGTGCTGGGCCCCATCGAGATATACATCAAAAGAAAGGTCTTTTTAAGCTTTATCAACGCCTGCAAACTTAAAGATTTTTCGAACTCTATCTTCAGAAATATTTGTAGTATTGTAAAATTACGGAATTTCGACCCAGCCTATGGAAAATTATGTGTCGGTGGCATTATTTCCTGAGCCAAGCCTTGAAAAAAGATGCGGTTTCCACTGCTTGATAGAAAATTAATACACCTTTCTAGCGATGTGAACATCTTCACAATACTCGACAATTTTGAATTTTTCATTTTTTCGAAAAAATCGTGGGCTAACCCCTTGTCTAAAAAAAACAATTTTTTTCATTATTGTGCTGGACCCCATCGAGATATACATCAAAAGAAAGGTCTTTTTAAGCTTTATCAACGCCTGCAAACTTAAAGATTTTTCGAACTCTATCTTCAGAAATATTTGTAGTATTGTAAAATTACGGAATTTCGACCCAGCCTATGGAAAATTATGTGTCGGTGGCATTATTTCCTGAACCAAGCCTTGAAAAAAGATGCGGTTTCCACTGCTTGATAGAAAATTAATACACCTTTCTAGCGATGTGAACATCTTCACAATACTCGACAATTTTGAATTTTTCATTTTTTCGAAAAAATCGTGGGCTCCTTGTCTAAAAAAAACAATTTTTTTCATTATTGTGCTGGACCCCATCGAGATATACATCAAAAGAAAGGTCTTTTTAAGCTTTATCAACGCCTGCAAACTTAAAGATTTTTCGAACTCTATCTTCAGAAATATTTGTAGTATTGTAAAATTACGGAATTTCGACCCAGCCCATGGAAAATTATGTGTCGGTGGCATTATTTCCTGAACCAAGCCTTGAAAAAAGATGCGGTTTCCACTGCTTGATAGAAAATTAATACACCTTTCTAGCGATGTGAACATCTTCACAATACTCGACAATTTTGAATTTTTCATTTTTTCGAAAAAATCGTGGGCTAACCCCTTGTCTAAAAAAAACAATTTTTTTCATTATTGTGCTGGACCCCATCGAGATATACATCAAAAGTAAGGTCTTTTTAAGCTTTATCAACGCCTGCAAACTTAAAGATTTTTCGAACTCTATCTTCAGAAATATTTGTAGTATTGTAAAATTACGGAATTTCGACCCAGCCCATGGAAAATTATGTGTCGGTGGCATTATTTCCTGAACCAAGCCTTGAAAAAAGATGCGGTTTCCACTGCTTGATAGAAAATTAATACACCTTTCTAGCGATGTGAACATCTTCACAATACTCGACAATTTTGAATTTTTCATTTTTTCGAAAAAATCGTGGGCTCCTTGTCTAAAAAAAACAATTTTTTTCATTATTGTGCTGGACCCCATCGAGATATACATCAAAAGAAAGGTCTTTTTAAGCTTTATCAACGCCTGCAAACTTAAAGATTTTTCGAACTCTATCTTCAGAAATATTTGTAGTATTGTAAAATTACGGAATTTCGACGCAGCCCATGGAAAATTATGTGTCGGTGGCATTATTTCCTGAACCAAGCCTTGAAAAAAGATGCGGTTTCCACTGCTTGATAGAAAATTAATACACCTTTCTAGCGATGTGAACATCTTCACAATACTCGACAATTTTGAATTTTTCATTTTTTCGAAAAAATCGTGGGCTAACCCCTTGTCTAAAAAAAACAATTTTTTTCATTATTGTGCTGGACCCCATCGAGATATACATCAAAAGAAAGGTCTTTTTAAGCTTTATCAACGCCTGCAAACTTAAAGATTTTCTGAACTCTATCTTCAGAAATATTTGTAGTATTGTAAAATTACGGAATTTCGACCCAGCCCATGGAAAATTATGTGTCGGTGGCATTATTTCCTGAACCAAGCCTTGAAAAAAGATGCGGTTTCCACTGCTTGATAGAAAATTAATACACCTTTCTAGCGATGTGAACATCTTCACAATACTCGACAATTTTGAATTTTTCATTTTTTCGAAAAAATCGTGGGCTAACCCCTTGTCTAAAAAAAACAATTTTTTTCATTATTGTGCTGGACCCCATTGAGATATACATCAAAAGAAAGGTCTTTTTAAGCTTTATCAACGCCTGCAAACTTAAAGATTTTTCGAACTCCATCTTCAGAAATATTTGTAGTATTGTAAAATTACGGAATTTCGACCCAGCCCATGACAAATTATGTGTCGGTGGCATTATTTCCTGAACCAAGCCTTGAAAAAAGATGCGGTTTCCACTGCTTGATAGAAAATTAATACACCTTTCTAGCGATGTGAACATCTTCACAATACTCGACAATTTTGAATTTTTCATTTTTTCGAAAAAATCGTGGGCTAACCCCTTGTCTAAAAAAAACAATTTTTTTCATTATTGTGCTGGACCCCATTGAGATATACATCAAAAGAAAGGTCTTTTTAAGCTTTATCAACGCCTGCAAACTTAAAGATTTTTCGAACTCCATCTTCAGAAATATTTGTAGTATTGTAAAATTACGGAATTTCGACCCAGCCCATGACAAATTATGTGTCGGTGGCATTATTTCCTGAACCAAGCCTTGAAAAAAGATGCGGTTTCCACTGCTTGATAGAAAATTAATACACCTTTCTAGCGATGTGAACATCTTCACAATACTCGACAATTTTGAATTTTTCATTTTTTCGAAAAAATCGTGGGCTAACCCCTTGTCTAAAAAAAACAATTTTTTTCATTATTGTGCTGGACCCCATCGAGATATACATCAAAAGAAAGGTCTTTTTAAGCTTTATCAACGCCTGCAAACTTAAAGATTTTTCGAACTCTATCTTCAGAAATATTTGTAGTATTGTAAAATTACGGAATTTCGACGCAGCCCATGGAAAATTATGTGTCGGTGGCATTATTTCCTGAACCAAGCCTTGAAAAAAGATGCGGTTTCCACTGCTTGATAGAAAATTAATACACCTTTCTAGCGATGTGAACATCTTCACAATACTCGACAATTTTGAATTTTTCATTTTTTCGAAAAAATCGTGGGCTAACCCCTTGTCTAAAAAAAACAATTTTTTTCATTATTGTGCTGGACCCCATCGAGATATACATCAAAAGAAAGGTCTTTTTAAGCTTTATCAACGCCTGCAAACTTAAAGATTTTCTGAAGTCTATCTTCAGAAATATTTGTAGTATTGTAAAATTACGGAATTTCGACCCAGCCCATGGAAAATTATGTGTCGGTGGCATTATTTCCTGAACCAAGCCTTGAAAAAAGATGCGAATTCCACTGCTTGATAGAAAATTAATACACCTTTCTAGCGATGTGAACATCTTCACAATACTCGACAATTTTGAATTTTTCATTTTTTCGAAAAAATCGTGGGCTAACCCCTTGTCTAAAAAAAACAATTTTTTCATTATTGTGCTGGACCCCATCGAGATATACATCAAAAGAAAGGTCTTTTTAAGCTTTATCAACGCCTGCAAACTTAAAGATTTTTCGAACTCTATCTTCAGAAATATTTGTAGTATTGTAGAATTTCGGAATTTCGACCCAGCCCATGGAAAATTATGTGTCGGTGGCATTATTTCCTGAACCAAGCCTTGAAAAAAGATGCGGTTTCCACTGCTTGATAGAAAATTAATACACCTTTCTAGCGATGTGAACATCTTCACAATACTCGACAATTTTGAATTTTTCATTTTTTCGAAAAAATCGTGGGCTAACCCCTTGTCTAAAAAAAACAATTTTTTTCATTATTGTGCTGGACCCCATTGAGATATACATCAAAAGAAAGGTCTTTTTAAGCTTTATCAACGCCTGCAAACTTAAAGATTTTTCGAACTCCATCTTCAGAAATATTTGTAGTATTGTAAAATTACGGAATTTCGACCCAGCCCATGACAAATTATGTGTCGGTGGCATTATTTCCTGAACCAAGCCTTGAAAAAAGATGCGGTTTCCACTGCTTGATAGAAAATTAATACACCTTTCTAGCGATGTGAACATCTTCACAATACTCGACAATTTTGAATTTTTCATTTTTTCGAAAAAATCGTGGGCTAACCCCTTGTCTAAAAAAAACAATTTTTTTCATTATTGTGCTGGACCCCATCGAGATATACATCAAAAGAAAGGTCTTTTTAAGCTTTATCAACGCCTGCAAACTTAAAGATTTTTCGAACTCTATCTTCAGAAATATTTGTAGTATTGTAAAATTACGGAATTTCGACGCAGCCCATGGAAAATTATGTGTCGGTGGCATTATTTCCTGAACCAAGCCTTGAAAAAAGATGCGGTTTCCACTGCTTGATAGAAAATTAATACACCTTTCTAGCGATGTGAACATCTTCACAATACTCGACAATTTTGAATTTTTCATTTTTTCGAAAAAATCGTGGGCTAACCCCTTGTCTAAAAAAAACAATTTTTTTCATTATTGTGCTGGACCCCATCGAGATATACATCAAAAGAAAGGTCTTTTTAAGCTTTATCAACGCCTGCAAACTTAAAGATTTTCTGAAGTCTATCTTCAGAAATATTTGTAGTATTGTAAAATTACGGAATTTCGACCCAGCCCATGGAAAATTATGTGTCGGTGGCATTATTTCCTGAACCAAGCCTTGAAAAAAGATGCGAATTCCACTGCTTGATAGAAAATTAATACACCTTTCTAGCGATGTGAACATCTTCACAATACTCGACAATTTTGAATTTTTCATTTTTTCGAAAAAATCGTGGGCTAACCCCTTGTCTAAAAAAAACAATTTTTTCATTATTGTGCTGGACCCCATCGAGATATACATCAAAAGAAAGGTCTTTTTAAGCTTTATCAACGCCTGCAAACTTAAAGATTTTTCGAACTCTATCTTCAGAAATATTTGTAGTATTGTAGAATTTCGGAATTTCGACCCAGCCCATGGAAAATTATGTGTCGGTGGCATTATTTCCTGAACCAAGCCTTGAAAAAAGATGCGGTTTCCACTGCTTGATAGAAAATTAATACACCTTTCTAGCGATGTGAACATCTTCACAATACTCGACAATTTTGAATTTTTCATTTTTTCGAAAAAATCGTGGGCTCCTTGTCTAAAAAAAACAATTTTTTTCATTATTGTGCTGGACCCCATCGAGATATACATCAAAAGAAAGGTCTTTTTAAGCTTTATCAACGCCTGCAAACTTAAAGATTTTTCGAACTCTATCTTCAGAAATATTTGTAGTATTGTAAAATTACGGAATTTCGACGCAGCCCATGGAAAATTATGTGTCGGTGGCATTATTTCCTGAACCAAGCCTTGAAAAAAGATGCGGTTTCCACTGCTTGATAGAAAATTAATACACCTTTCTAGCGATGTGAACATCTTCACAATACTCGACAATTTTGAATTTTTCATTTTTTCGAAAAAATCGTGGGCTAACCCCTTGTCTAAAAAAAACAATTTTTTTCATTATTGTGCTGGACCCCATCGAGATATACATCAAAAGAAAGGTCTTTTTAAGCTTTATCAACGCCTGCAAACTTAAAGATTTTCTGAACTCTATCTTCAGAAATATTTGTAGTATTGTAAAATTACGGAATTTCGACCCAGCCCATGGAAAATTATGTGTCGGTGGCATTATTTCCTGAACCAAGCCTTGAAAAAAGATGCGGTTTCCACTGCTTGATAGAAAATTAATACACCTTTCTAGCGATGTGAACATCTTCACAATACTCGACAATTTTGAATTTTTCATTTTTTCGAAAAAATCGTGGGCTAACCCCTTGTCTAAAAAAAACAATTTTTTTCATTATTGTGCTGGACCCCATTGAGATATACATCAAAAGAAAGGTCTTTTTAAGCTTTATCAACGCCTGCAAACTTAAAGATTTTTCGAACTCCATCTTCAGAAATATTTGTAGTATTGTAAAATTACGGAATTTCGACCCAGCCCATGACAAATTATGTGTCGGTGGCATTATTTCCTGAACCAAGCCTTGAAAAAAGATGCGGTTTCCACTGCTTGATAGAAAATTAATACACCTTTCTAGCGATGTGAACATCTTCACAATACTCGACAATTTTGAATTTTTCATTTTTTCGAAAAAATCGTGGGCTAACCCCTTGTCTAAAAAAAACAATTTTTTTCATTATTGTGCTGGACCCCATCGAGATATATATATCAAAAGAAAGGTCTTTTTAAGCTTTATCAACGCCTGCAAACTTAAAGATTTTCTGAACTCTATCTTCAGAAA
This sequence comes from Eupeodes luniger, assembly GCA_951509635.1. Lineage (NCBI taxonomy): Eukaryota > Metazoa > Arthropoda > Insecta > Diptera > Syrphidae > Eupeodes > Eupeodes luniger. The sequence continues at coordinate 62,328,266 of OX608073.1, read as the reverse complement.
TATTTGTAGTATTGTAAAATTACGGAATTTCGACCCAGCCCATGGAAAATTATGTGTCGGTGGCATTATTTCCTGAACCAAGCCTTGAAAAAAGATGCGGTTTCCACTGCTTGATAGAAAATTAATACACCTTTCTAGCGATGTGAACATCTTCACAATACTCGACAATTTTGAATTTTTCATTTTTTCGAAAAAATCGTGGGCAAAACAATTTTTTTCATTATTGTGCTGGACCCCATTGAGATATACATCAAAAGAAAGGTCTTTTTAAGCTTTATCAACGCCTGCAAACTTAAAGATTTTTCGAACTCCATCTTCAGAAATATTTGTAGTATTGTAAAATTACGGAATTTCGACCCAGCCCATGACAAATTATGTGTCGGTGGCATTATTTCCTGAACCAAGCCTTGAAAAAAGATGCGGTTTCCACTGCTTGATAGAAAATTAATACACCTTTCTAGCGATGTGAACATCTTCACAATACTCGACAATTTTGAATTTTTCATTTTTTCGAAAAAATCGTGGGCTAACCCCTTGTCTAAAAAAAACAATTTTTTTCATTATTGTGCTGGACCCCATCGAGATATACATCAAAAGAAAGGTCTTTTTAAGCTTTATCAACGCCTGCAAACTTAAAGATTTTTCGAACTCTATCTTCAGAAATATTTGTAGTATTGTAAAATTACGGAATTTCGACGCAGCCCATGGAAAATTATGTGTCGGTGGCATTATTTCCTGAACCAAGCCTTGAAAAAAGATGCGGTTTCCACTGCTTGATAGAAAATTAATACACCTTTCTAGCGATGTGAACATCTTCACAATACTCGACAATTTTGAATTTTTCATTTTTTCGAAAAAATCGTGGGCTAACCCCTTGTCTAAAAAAAACAATTTTTTTCATTATTGTGCTGGACCCCATCGAGATATACATCAAAAGAAAGGTCTTTTTAAGCTTTATCAACGCCTGCAAACTTAAAGATTTTCTGAAGTCTATCTTCAGAAATATTTGTAGTATTGTAAAATTACGGAATTTCGACCCAGCCCATGGAAAATTATGTGTCGGTGGCATTATTTCCTGAACCAAGCCTTGAAAAAAGATGCGAATTCCACTGCTTGATAGAAAATTAATACACCTTTCTAGCGATGTGAACATCTTCACAATACTCGACAATTTTGAATTTTTCATTTTTTCGAAAAAATCGTGGGCTAACCCCTTGTCTAAAAAAAACAATTTTTTCATTATTGTGCTGGACCCCATCGAGATATACATCAAAAGAAAGGTCTTTTTAAGCTTTATCAACGCCTGCAAACTTAAAGATTTTTCGAACTCTATCTTCAGAAATATTTGTAGTATTGTAGAATTTCGGAATTTCGACCCAGCCCATGACAAATTACGTGTCGGTGGCATTATTTCCTGAACCAAGCCTTGATAAAAGATGCGGTTTTCACTACCTCTAGTGTAGAAGAAACAATTTGTTCATTATTGTTCTGGAACCCATCCAAAAAGATGCGGTTGTCACTGCTTGATAGGAAGTGAATACACCTTGAATTTTAAATGTTCCTTCTGAGTAAGGATTCAAGTTTTCTGATAGCTTAAATTATTGCAAATCTAAAAATTCTTACCTCGTGATTCTTGATGGCAAAATAAAAATGAAACAACAAATAGAAATAAAATAAATTCAAACACAAACTTAATTTGTTTTTAAATAGTTTTATTAACAGATTTAAAAAATCGTAATCCATTCATTCACTCCATATATTTCTATAAATTTTTAATTAATAATTATCAATTAAGCTAAATTGATTTAGTCTTATTATATTGAGATGTAAAATTGTTAATAATATTTTTCTTTTTTTGTTTTATATTCATTAAATATGTTTTCTGTGATGTTATGTTTTATGTTTTATGTTTTAGTTTTTTGTTTTTGTTTTTTACTTCTTATTTCAATTAAGTAATCAAAAAAGTTTTCTTTTATATATATATATATCCATTATTTATCTCCTTTCACAAATTTAAATCATAAAATATTTTTTTGTTTTGTTTAATTTTCTTTTCAAAGTTAATTGATGATTATTTTTCACAATGATTCGAAAATAAATGTAGTTGTGTAATTGTATTTATTGATTTTAAAATTAGAAACAAAAAAACTCAAAATATTATTTAAAATGCTTAAAACTAAACAATAACAAGAAGAGATGACTTAAAAACAATAATTTCTTTGGCAATAACATTTCACTTTTAAACACTAGCTTTATTTATAATATATTTTTGTTTTTTGTTTAATTGTTTTTGTTTTAATTTATTTATAACGTTACGTTTCTCTCGCTAGGAAGACTTGATCTTCAATTCATGATATTAAAAAATACATAAAATGCATTATATTCTGGTGGAAAACGCAAATCTATATATATATATATATTTTATGGTTTTTTTCTTTTTAGTTTTATTATCTGCAATTTCACAAGTTTTCTTTTGTTTTATTTTTTATTTTTAATATTTTCAATAAGAATTTGGCATCGATATTGGTAATTTAATTAGATTTTTATGTTTTGAATTTATTTTATTTTGTTATCTTTTGCGGAAGTCTTGATGATGTTTTAATTTTTGTTTTGTTTTTTGTTTTTAATTATTTATTTTATATACTAACATTATTATAAACTTAGAAAATTGAAACATTTAAGTTAAGGTTTTTTTTTTTGTTTTTCGTTTTAATTAAATTTAAATTTAACTATTTACATTATATCTTCTTTTTTTAACTGTCGATTGAACAGTTTTAATTTTTTGTTTGTTTGTTTGTCATTTTATTTTTGTGGACTACAAAGTATGTATACTTAATTTTTAGTATTTTACATGTATCATACTTAAAAGCTGTTAAATGTTTGATCACATTCAAAATTTGTATTATTGTAGATATATCATTAAGCGATTTTTGTGTTTTGTGTGTGTTTTGTTTTTGTAATGCTATTATTTTTGTATTGGATTTTTAATGATCTGTTAGGCTAAGATGAGCATTATGTGGAAAATACGGACTTGAATTATGGGAAAACAGATAAAAGGAAAAGATTGATAGACGGGAAAAGACGCTAAGAGGCTTTAAAATTCTTGAGGAAATCAAATTTGTCTACAAAATTGCTGTGCCTAGGTAGGGGCTAAGAAGTTTTAAAGAAACCCTAGCCAGAAATTTGATAGTTTTTGCTTTTGAAGCCAATATTGCCAACTGAGCTTCACCAGTTCATTGAGAGAAGGAAATATATTATTTTGGTGTCAAGTAATTGGTTTCTTTTGATGTCAAATTATCATATCAATCAGAAGAACAAGAATTCATTCTGGTCCTACCCGTCCTCGTTGTGGAAATTTGAGAGGAATTGATTTTTTTACATAAATAGTTACATACTCAAGACATACGCAAAAATATCGCCTTCTGAAGGGTTTCAAATTGAATTTGTAAAATTTTAAGGGCAGGAACAATAATTACGTTATAATGGAGAATTAAATCGGAATTGAGTTAGGAATTAGTTTCTTGTATACCTGAAATGGGTTTTTCGATCTGATCCAGCACAATGAACCGGATCGAATCGATTGAAATATTGTCGCTGTTGATATTTGGGCGTTATCACTAATATTCTCTATTTTGAAGATTGGAAAAGAAAATCCTGTTAGAAACTGTATTTAGGAATTTCCAGAGAGATTCAAGATATCATACAATTATTTCGTCGACAAAACAATACTTTTTTAAATGAATAAGATGTCCTAGATTCGATTCGATTCTCGCTTTTAAATCAGGTTTCTAAAATATGTCCCTTTAAAAATTCTAAAAACAATTGAAAACGGGTTTTTTAAGGCTAACAATAAATAATGATTTCGCAAAGTACAATTTTTGTTCTTCTAGTATAATTTAGATGATTTTAATATCTTACTTAGTTTCTGGAAATTCTCATTAGATATGAGTCTTAACTTGAATCTATGTTAAGTTTTGGCAAACCTTGAATTTAATACTTTCATATTTTAAAAAGAATTTTTAGTGCTGATTTCGAATCCAAGCTATAATTTTAACTTTTTGCTATTTCAAGTTCAACTGTAAACAATACCCCATTTCAACATTATTTTTATATTTGTTGATACATTTCTAAAACTTGATATAATAGAATTGTTTAGACAACAGATTCGTTACAAGAGCAAAAGTTACTTTCAAACTATATTTTCTTTTTCTGTTGAAAACCGTTTTGAAATAAAAGGTTTGGCTTTTCTTTTAGATTTTTGTAAAACAGGTGAAATCTAATAACTTATAAAGATTTCCGAATTTTATATGAAATAATATAAATATTTCATCTGAATATTTAAGAAAAGGATAAGAGATTTGGAAAACCATTACAGATTTTTTTTTTTTTTGAAAAAAAAGCAACCGCATAAGTTAAGATAGCCTTCAAAAGTCTAAGTCGAATTTTGAAAAGTAATATTTCAAAAACCTGACGTGATACATTTTAATTTTGAAGTCTGATTTGAAGTAAGGCCAGAAAAACCCATTATAAAAGTGCACGGCTGAGACATCAAGAGAGTCCATGAAACAATTCAGGTTAGCCCTCGGCGACATCATGGCGTAAAATTTTTTACTAAGATTCAAATTTTCAACCGTACAAGCTCATGAATAAAAAATACCGACAATGATAACTCTTCGCTCAGACAATGCTTCAAAAATTGGCAAATGGTGAAATCATTCAAGGTTATCTTTTAATGAGCGATGAAGCTCAAGAAATATCTGAGATTACACTGGAAATGTTATCGAAAATTTTATCAGAAGGTTACACAATTGTGTAGGCCAAAATGGAGATTACTTAATGGACGTAATATTTCCAAACAATGTTTGTATCGCTGTCGTGTTTGCTTTTGTTCTGAAGTAATTTAAAAAGAAATATGGGCATCTTTGTGTGGTCATAAGGATTGTAAAAAAAAAAAATTAATATTTTGAACTTTAAATGAGTCAACATTTTCTGTAGTGCAAAATTAATACGAACCCTCTTTCCGATAAGTTTGGCATTCTGAAAAAACATCTAACTGTCTCGTGTCTTTAAAGCAAATAAGTTGCCATCAAAATAAAGACATCTAAAGACAAGTTTTATGAGGCAAATGAATAGACTTTATATTTGGGTAAGTTCTAAGATATCAACGATATCAACGTGATCTTTCAAGAGCTCTCCTCTTTTAGACCTAAAAATCGACATTTTCGCCCATGTTCCGAATTTCGATCGAAAGTGAATTGAAATCACTTTTCAATTTCACGTGAAATGAAATTGCATGTTCTTCAATTCGATCGATTTCGAAAAGTTCGAAATTGCTTCGAACTGTCAGAACTGAAGGATCATCCATTTTTATTTTGTTTCTGAAGTAAAATTTTTGCTGTTGTGAAGATGGATGCAATATTATTGGCAATTTTGAGTGAAAAAATGAAGAAAAATTCAAGAGAAAAAATAAGAAGACGAATTTTGCGAGACAAATCAAATATATTGGATTTACCTGACACAATGTAAAAGTGGGAACATTATGTAGAATTATTGTTCTGATAAATAAAGTAAATTCTTGATTTCCTCTTTTAAGCTTTCATTGTAATTTTAGATGAAGCAAAGTAGCTTTTTTATATGTAATAAGGGAAATAGAACCTTTTATAATATCTTCATCGATTCCTTCAATTCAAAAACTTGCTGCAACCCTCCGATTCCTAGCAGAAGGAAGCTATTAAATATCAATTCACAGAAATCAAGAATGTGATTTGAATGCATTCAAAAAATTTAACAAACCGATATACAGAACATCCATTTGCATGTTCGAAAATCCAATTCACAATAACGAATTGTGGAACACACAAATTCACTTTCGCAAAGTGTATTCACAATAAGTGAAATGCAGAACATGGGCATTTATTTCGGAACTTGATCTTTCAATCAAGTCTGAAGAAAAATCTCTTTTTTCTTGAGGAAGGAAATTGAAATTTCGGGAGGCATCAGAGTGCAATACGTCGCTTCGTTGGCTTGACTTGAATGATAAAGGATTTCAGCAAATCTATATGCAGGAGGAGTAGGTATGGGTATGGGTGTAAGTATATAGATATAGAAGAATAAGCAAGTTAAAAATTAGCAACGAAGAAAATACATATATCACAATTTTCAAACATTTTTCTTTTTTGTTTTTGAAGTTAAACATGTTTTTGAAGGGATCTTACTCAGCAATATTTCAGTTTTCTTTTGTTTTAGTGTTAAAAATAATAAATTTTTAATATATAATATATATAATTTTTTGTTTTTGTTAAAATCTGATGGAGAGAATTATTATTTCTGACGCATATCTATTTGACAAAATTTTAAATAAAAAAATGCTCAAATTATACAATATAAATGCTATATGCTATGCAATAATAATAATAATTATAATATTTTTGTTTTATTTTTATTGTCAGAAAAATAAGACTCTCTACTACACTAAGTGACCATCGGCGTCCGTATAGCCCATTTGTGATGTATTAAATGTACTTAAATTATGCGAACTGGGATCGTATCCGCCGCCAACTAATAGATTGTTGCTAATACCTGATGAATTTTGAATATTAAGTAATTGCATGCTGCCCGATGTCCCACTTGTCGAATGGGACATTCCAGGACTAACTCCGATGCCCATAATTTGACCAGTTGTACTGTGATTCAGTGGGGGCTGCGTTTGCAATTGTAAATTGCGTTTTGGATCCTTAAGGATACTTTGTGGCAGCTTTGGTGTTGGGGTGCTATGTGATTGTGGTGGCCCTTGTGAATAATTATTCATTTGGGCAGAGCCATTCGATGTAGAAGTTTGTGTTGAAGATGATATTGTGTTGCCCAAATGCAAATGATCGAGCGTTAATTGCTGATGTGGATGACCCAAATGGATGTTTGTGTGATGGGTGACATCGGGCGGTGGTACGCCGACAACACCGCGCATTATTCCACGCCGCAGAGTGCCGCCACCGCTAATCATTGTTGCTTGATTTTGTTGCAGGTGGTTAAGAGGCAATGGCGGAGTTGGGAAATCAACTTGAGGATAGTCCTGCAATAAAAGAAACACACACAAAAAAATTAAAAATAATTACAGTATATCAATGAATGTAATTATAAAATACGATTAAAAAATAACACTGAGCTCATAAATAAATTAATAATTGCTTTTAGTTGTAAAGGGTACAAAAATGAAAATCATAACTCCATATTTGAAATTTCTGTTTGTAGGGACATCGTTTAAAAAAATATCTATTTAAAATTTAATTTTTGAAAAACGTTGCTAGTTTTTTTTTTTTAGTAAAACCAAGAACTTTGTTTGTTTAGGAGTCTGTAGTTTAAAAATGGCCATTGACAGTGGGCGAAATTGTTGTGAAATTCCCACATATGTATATCGTTGCAAATATTTAATCCTATTATGAATTTCACTCAGAAAAAAAAACACCAAACTTTTTCCGTACTGAGTTTCACCCGATAAATTCGCCCTTGTCATTCCGCTAAAAATATGGATTTTTGTTACCCTTACAATGCCAAGACAAAGTGTGAGCATTAGGAAAGAGAGAGAGGGTTTGAAAAAAGGTATCGGTGCCCATTTTTTTTTTAATTTCTAATATCGCAATGACTGTGAAAGACAGAGTGTAATGGTGTAGTGTAAGCATTTCACATTCGCAAAGTACGTCTAAAGAACGAATCTCTGTACTTCAGTGTACGACCGATGTTGGGCTTGGGGCTATTCTGTTGAGCATTCTTGGAGCCTTGAGTATCAACATTGAATTAATTTACCGTTACATTTCAAATAAAGGTAGTAGTAACATATAAGCCATGTTTTTTGGAATCCCAAATATAGTAGGTACCAATAATTTTAAATGTCTAAAAATGATCCACAGTAGTCTGGTTTTTACATTTGAAAGTTGATACAATTGAACATTTTCAAAATAATTTAACACAAAATTAAAAACATTTTAGCGAGATTCAGAACAGAACTAAATTTAACTTAATACAATTGATAATTTTAAAGAGGATATGGTAACAAAATATCGGGAATAATTATATTTAATTTGTTTTTTATGTTTTCGTTTTTGTGAATTAAAGCTGAAAGCGTACAACAACCTTTTCTACTTAGCTTACAAACACAAAACTATGATTTTACTTAGTTTCACAATTAATTATAAAAAAAGTTATAATGACCCGCAGAAAACGCAAAGATAGATTTTATGCTAAGCAACGTTGAAAACCAGTAATGAGGAGTAAGATTTGAATTGAATCTGTCATTGTCGATTGGATCTTCACCATGTTAAATGGAAGAATTATCAATTCTCAAATAGGAGTTAGCACTATCGAGAAAACAGTTACTAGAGGCACACCATAGGGAGGAGTCATCTCACCCCTGCTCTGGATTCTCGTAGTCAACAAAATTCTCACAAAGTTCAAAGATCAGGGCATTAAAATCGTAGCACATGCAGATGACATAGTGGTTTTGGTATCAGGCAAGTTTCTTACCATCATCAAAAACATTATGGAAAATGGATTAAATGATTTATCTTCTTGGGCAACTAAGAACGGTCTCGGGGTCAACCCCACCAAGACAGAGCTAGTTTTGTTCACGAAGAAACGGAAACTGGAGGGCTTCAACCCTCCCAGACTAAACGGTATTCCTCTAAAACTTTCTAAGGAAGCTTAATTTCTAGGAGTTATCCTTGACTCCAAGCTTACATGGAAGCGTAATACTGAGGAGAGAATGAAAAAAGCACTATGTGCATTCTACACATGCAAAACGACCTTCGGTGTACGTTGGGGTATGCGACCGCAAGTCATCCAATGGATGTACACAGCGATTGTCAGACCCATTCTTACCTATGGCTCTATTGTATGGTGGAAGGCGGTGGAAAAATCAAGCTATCTCAAGAACCTGAATAAGGTACAGAGACTAGCCTGTATAGGAATAACAGGGGCTCAAAGATCCACACCACAAACTGGATGGAATGAAAGGTGCACGGCAGCCAAAACTGCAATTTGTTTAAGAGAACTGAGTTTTTGGAGGCACAGCACTTATGGACACGGGTCAATCTTACAAAGATATGACACGATTCCAGGACTGATGGAGACCACCGATTACATTCCCCCTTTACTAGATTTTGATAGGAAATTTTCTATTTTCATACCAGAAAGACAGGGTTGGGATCCCAATTCACTTATAAGTAAACAGGGTATCCCTTTCTACACTGACGGTTCAAAAATGGAATCAGGAACAGGTGCTGGAGTGTTTTGCCAATCTCTCAACATCAGAGCGTCGTATATACTCCCGGCTGACTGTAGTGTCTTTCAGGCCGAGATCTTTGCCATTGGAAAAGCAGCTGAATTGGCACATCAAGAAAAGCTAAGCTCTTCGGAGATTACTTTTTTCGTGGACAGCCAGGCTGCTATCAAAGCCTTAGCCAGTGAGACCATAAGATCAAAAGCAGTTTTAAACTGTAGGAAGGAATTAAATAAGATCTGCCACACTAACCAGGTAAAGCTCTGCTGGGTTCCTGGCCATAGCAATATAGAAGGGAATGATATAGTAGATGAACTAGCCAGGAAAGGGTCAGAAGCAGACACAAGTAGTAGTGACCATTCAGTTAGGGGACCACTCGTCCCGATTGGGGTACTCAAGAGGACGATAGACCTTAAACTAAAAGAGAAAATCAATAACTCCTGGAAATCCAGGGACGATTGCGCAATCTCTAGAAGTTTATGGCCTAGCACAAATGAAAAGGAAACTCGGTATATTCTATCGCTGAGTAAAAAGAACATTAAAATCTTGATAGGTGTACTAACAGGTCATTGCGCCATTGGCACAATGGCTAACAGGATAGGGGCATTTGCACCCGATTTTTGTAAGAGCTGTCAGGATGAGGAGGAAATAGAAACAATTAAACACCTGCTCTGTGACTGTCCGAACCTCCAAACCAGACCACTCCGTCATTTCGGAAACAGGTTTGTTGGAGAACTGGATGATCTAGCACAGGTCTCAATGGCAAACATGAGGAAATTTATAGATAGCACAGGCTGGTTCGTTAACGAGCCAGTCTACGTTAATCGGCAAATTGAGGAGCATCGATGCTAATTTTTACTTTTTTTTTACAGGGGATCACAATGGACCAGTAGGCCCCCGTGTACGCAACAGCTCCATGCTATTCACACCCCTTATAACCTAACCTAACCTAAGATTTGAATTTTCTTATTTTTATCCTTTCTCAAATAATTTTCAAGATACTAGAATTAATTTTTATTCTGAAAGTTGTCGTACTACAGTTGATACACACTTATTGTTGCTCATGTAATCTTGCTCAAAAGACGGATTTAAAGAAAATTTTATTTTTCCGAGAGAAATTTTTTAGTCTAAGGTTATCTTTCGAAAAATATTATCCATTAAAAAAAAATATATTTTTTTGAAAATTGCATAATAACTCCTGAGATGATCGTTGCAACGCTATTAATTAACAACAACAAGATTGAAACCAATGATAAACCAAGGCAAGGATTTGGAAATACTTATGATGGAAACACTTCAAGAAGTTTTCTTGAACAATCAGAAATCGAATAACTGTAGTCAATAGAGAGGTTATAACCAGGCTCAACATAATACTAATTATTTTGAATTGTAGCTAAGTAGTATACCGAAAAAAAGCAGAGCTAATAATAAAGAAGTATTCTGAAAAATTACTCACACCTAATCTTTATAAAATATTGGTTCATAGTCAAAATTCATCGAAAATCTTTCACTACCACTAGGAAAATTGCCAGAAGAAGATCAGGAGTACAAAAATTAAGACTTCAAAAAAATCAGATATCAACATACGTGCAAATTTTCAAGGATTCGGCAGAATGAAGACCTATTAAACATTCTTGCAACCTCATCGGATTCACATATTTCTTCTTTTAGGTATGTAAGACCCCAAAGATCACATGATGAAGATGATAGTGTTTGAATGGCAAGTTTTACCAATTAACTTCTTCCAATGTCGACTTGTAATCTATCACTGAAATACTTAAATAATGAGATCTTGTGTATCAAAAATAAATATTGTTCCATTCGAATTGGTTCTTTTTAATTTCTATCCAATATGTCACTTCACTCAGATTACTTTAGACATTGATTTTTGACAGTTGTAAATTAAAGTTCTTTTATGTCAATGCCCTTATCTAAAACTTCTTACTTTGACACCAAATTCGAAAGCACCCTGTAAATTATATTTTTTTTCTAACCCATCACTTTCATAGCTTTATAAAATACTTTCGAAAACAACGAAAATTATAGCTATGTATATTATCTTCATTCGTTTTGACAAAAGAATTTTCGAATGTAAGCTCTCAGTTTTAAAAGAACAAGGAAGGCCGGGGCTCCAGTTTTAAGAGGCCAAGTTGTTCCAGAGTATTTGGTCTGAATGACTGAAAGCAAACATCGGAATGTTATAACGATGAAAGACCATCGTGCATCTCATCGTTTCGTTAGTTTATTTTTAAATTTCCTAAAGCGAGTAAAAACATTCATTTCTTATGATTTTTAATTCTCAGAATCTTAATATTTGAAATAGAATAGGATGAATTAAAACAGTAAGGTGGTCGAATATTCCCAAGCCCCACTTTTTCATTTGTCTGTCAGCTTAGTTTCCAATCTAATAAAGGCCTTGAATTCTTTTTGTTTTTCTTCACTTTACCTCAACTTGCCAAATTAACCAAAATAAAAATTAAATGAGTTATGGAATGTTGGATTTCAGTAGGTATTTTGACAACCTTTTATAAACCTACTTACAATAATATTTTGATGTCTACTTGTTTTCTTAGTTATTTTAGAACTTCCACTTTACAAACCTTAGGGCTTATAGAGAGGAAACAAGTCAGTCATAAGGATAAGTACCTAAAACCCAAACCCACCTAGAATCAAACCCTTTACATTATTTTTCCCCGAAAGTGTCAGTCGTTTCTAGTTTGCTCTCTTATTTTAACCCGGTAATACTGCCGTGTACTTCCTTATCCAACATACCATCCTATCCCATCCAATCTCATAACCTACCTTACCTACATATATTCTTGACTCGACTCGTAGTATAAAGAAAATTTTGAAATTTGTTGGCAAGATTAAAATAAACGACGGACGGCTACTCAATGTCTCGTATTCCATCATCAAAGTGTGAATTTGCGTAACCTAAACGAACTTACAATATAAATATAATTTTATACATCTATATTTTGAGTGAAGAGGGAAGGAGGTACATACATAGGTATAGGAAAACATAACCCTTTTGTTCATTTTAAAATTACAAGACAACCTTTAACCTTATACTACTCTACTCACCAAATCCATTTATCAAAGGAAAAACGATGAGCAGTGTAATATTTCAGCATCTCATCATTAAATCTAATACAACTTTTTAGGATTTTACGATGGCGCTATTAAATGAAATCCTTGTCATAAAAAGCTATAGCCTTTGAAAAATATGATATCTGAACTCAAGCCTTCATCATCAGCTTCAGATTCAGAATTAGAGTCTCCGGGTTGTCGTTTGGTTGGGAAGAAAGATGATGGCAAAACGATTGTCTTGATAAAATGCTCTTGGAATGCATTCTCATTTTTCAAAAATTATTATTGTTATTATCAACGTTTCCCCAAAAAAATAAACTTCCTCCTCTCCCTCTCACCCCCCCTCGCACGATTTAAAAAATCCGATGAGGAGAAGTTTAAAATAATATGCCGAAGTCGAATATTTAAATTGCACTTTTGTACTTATATTTTATGACTCTCATAAATATTAAACTTTAATTTATAATTTTTTCTTCGGAAAGTGAATGAACAAAAAATTGGGGGAGAAAAAATAAAGCAAACATTCCCCGGCAGGGGGCGCCGCCAAATAACGGGGCAAATTCTCTCATTAATTGCATGTGAGAAGGAAAGCAGCCCATATGCACACGCACACACTCTGATGCACAAAGGACATACCCGTACCCGTATGGATATAATGTTTGTTAGGCATTTTCTTTTTTTATTTTTTGAAAGCAGATCCAAAGGACACACATTAAAGAAGCTTGAATCATAAATGCTGTAGTAGGTGCTGAGATGAGAAGAAGAAGAAGTTAAAAATCAAAGGAAGCAAAAAAAAAACAACAATACGAGTCACTGCACCCGTTTTTATGAGAAAGCAAAAATACCGTCGACGACGACGACGAACAACGAACGACAACTAAACGACAACCCAGTGGAGGGTTATAATAGTTAGGGTTACCATCTCGAGTCCTACAAAGATAAAAGGCTTTATAGTCAACTTCAAAGGAAGTTCAAGGATTCATATATTTTGACCTTGACATTTCTGGGGGAGAAAATGTAAGTTGATGTTGAAAAATCTTGGTGACAACTGAGTTTAAGTTTATTGCTGTAGACTTTTTACTAGCACACTGTGAGCTGCAATAGTTTATTGGAACACAACAAATACATCTATAGAGGTTGAGAGAGGGTGCTTCACCAGGATCCAGACTATTCTCCTATTAAACAGACAATTTTATTTGAAACTTTTGGTAAATGGGACTACTTTATGGTATCTTTTTTCTTGTCTATCCAATAGTTCAACGTTAAATGAAGCTCATTTCCATTTTACTTATTTTAAAAATATTGAAATAATTTGTCTATTGCCCTCGCTGCAAGCATTTTTACGGGGGCTTCTTTGTCTGTAAAAGAAACAACGATAAAATAGTGGCAGAAACACTTTGGCGTATAAGTTTTTTCTAGAGGAGCCGATATTGGACTTGCCCGTGACCACCACTTAATGATAGCTACCCTTAGATTACGTACAGCTTAAGTTAGAAGATCCAACGGAAGAACACGAGCCACCAAATTCAACATCGCTAGACCACCTAGGTGGTGCACCTGTCTCCTGAAATGAGAACAATCAGCAGCACAGTACATGACGACATCGAACAGCATTGGAATGCTGTGAAAAATGTTTCACTTCAGTTGCTGACATAATAGTCGGTTGGAAAGAAGGGGGCAACAACACCTGGCTTTCAGAAGAATCTTGGACAAGGATCAACGAAATCAAAAAGTTAAGGGCTCGAATAACTGCTGTACAAAGGGAAACAAAGAAATGAGCTGGAATCCTCATACCGCCATGAAAAAGAGAGAGGTCCACCGCAGTGTGCGCCGCCGTGACAATGGTAACTACATCAACGCATTGGCACAAGAAGCAGAAGATGCTGTAAACAAGTGCGACAGCCGGACCGTTTACAGAATAACCAAAGAGCTGACCGGTATCAGAAGGTGGAAAGAACACTTTTCCTCGGTTTTAAACCGACTCTTTGCAAATAACACCGTAGTACCCGTGGCATGATGGGTAGTGCGCTGGACTCTCATGCCAGAGGTCTTCGGTTCTAACCCTGCCTTGCCATTTAAAGTTTTTTCACGGGTACTGCCTCTTGCGAGGAATTGAATTTGCAAATAACGTTCAGTCGATGCCTTCTGAAGCGCCCGAACAAACCAATCCCCGAATCCGCACCGCACGTCCGCACCTCCCAGTAAAGATGGGATCGTAGCCGCAATTAAAGCAGAGCTTTTATAAGCAGCGCCAACGTCATCAAGCGAACTGCTTCATCCGCTCATAAACGAAGCCTGAACCACCGATGAGTGGAAGAAGGGAATGATCGTCAAGCTTCCAAAAATAGAAGATCTTACAAAGTGCGAAAACTAGAGAGGGATTTGCGTTATACCTGCAGCTACCAAAATAGTAGCAAAAATCATACTGGAACGCATCAGAGAACACCTTGATGCCGAACAAGCAGGATTCCACGCTGGATCGTCCAATATTGATCAACACCCTGCGGATCATTATTGAGCAGTTCGTTGAATATCGAGCACCACTACACTTGCTGTTCATAGACTTCGAGAAGGCCTTTGATAGGGAGGGAGTACAACAGGGAGTACATCTGGTTAACTTTGCGGAGGAGAGGCATCCCAGAAAAACTAGTTCAAAGCAACATATGATGGATCCAAGTGTCAAATTCTACACGATATGGTAGGTTGTCAGATGATTTTGAAATCAGTAGCAGAGTCAGACAGGGCTGTATTATGTCGCCAATATTGTTTTTGCTGGTGATAAGCGATGGACTGCGCGCAGTTTTGTCAGGTAGCGGAGGGATCCAATGCACTTTGATATCCTATTTAAAGCACTTGGATTACGCGGACGATGTTTGCTTACTCTCTCATAGGATCATGGATCTCCACCAAATGACAACAAGTGTGGAGAGAGAAGCAGAAGTTGTGGGGCCGAAAATTATTTCCCGCAAAACAAAAATTATCAGCCTCCGAACCCGACCATCCTCTCAAATAAATATTTCCGCACAACTGGTGGAGAAAGTGAAGAGCTTTCAATACCTTGGAAGTATCGCCTCCATTTAGAGGAATAACTCTATCAGCTTAAGAACAAAGCTACGACTGTTTCGCACAAATATCGAATCTGTACTTCTTCATGGGTGCAGCACCTGGAAGGTTACTTCAGACATTACAAAGAAGCTGCAAACCTTCGTGAATAGATGTCTTCTAACCATCCTAAGGATTTTTGGGCCAAACCGAGCAACAAATCAAACATGAAACCTTAAAAACGAAAAATTAACTACTAACAAAAAACAACAAACAAATTAAATGGGGAAGAGAAAAAGCAGCAAGAATTAAAATGTATGCAATCACCAACTCAGTTAATTAGAAATTAAAAAGGTTTTAAGACGTTTAAGGCCTTATTTTCGATGACTCGGTCACCCATTTCGGCCGTAACCTTAGTTATTAGTTCAATATTGTTGGCTTAAGTCTATTACTAAACGAAGTCCCAAAGAAAATAGTCTACAGGCGTTAAATTGCACTCTTTAAATAGTTAATTGGCCCGTACAGCACCAGTTAACTATTTAAAGAGTGCAATTTGATCAACTACCCTGTTGAAATCATCCAATTTGTGCAAAAATTAATCGATAATCGTAGTAATCGACAACGCTGGTCATTCACAGTTACGTGACAATCTTTATCGTCAAAGAAGAAATTTGACCCAAAAACGCAGAAAACAGTTATTTTTTGTGGATGGAAAATGTTGATTTAAGCCGGACCAATAACGCATATGTTGCTAATTGACGAACATATTAAGCCAAAAATGAGCTTCGTCACTTAAAAAAAAACCTTTTAAAGTTGCGGCTAACGACTCCGAATTTCAGTACAAAATTTTTATAATTTTTAGACCTTGCTGATTCGTGTACTTTAGCATGATGAAAATGTCGAGTTTACTGAATAAATAATTGACAATGACAGTTCGATGACTAGTGAAAGGGTGCGTTCATAAATTATATTCTATTGGAATACCCGATAGTTTTCAATAATGTTTAAATGCAAAAGAAATCATGATGAAGAAATTCAAATTGGATTGAAAGTGATTATTTAAAGTTTTAAAAATAAGCTTTCTATTGAAAAGACTTTTTACAACTTTCAACAAATATCTGTTAGTTAAAAAATGGGTATGTTTGATTTCAATGAAAAAATGAATTTTAAAAAATGAAATGTTAGCTAGGAAACAACATTGATATAAAATGTTAAAAAATTAGTCCCAGGTGTAAAAACCATCCTTCTGGAATTTATAACTTTTAGAAAGTTGACCCTGACCTTTTGAATTTGGTGGTTTTCTTTTTAAATATCAAAATAAAATCTCTTATTGGAAAACTCTATATAATTGATTTATTTGAAAGAGCCACCATTCCTATTCCATCCCTGAAGTGACTCGCACTCAGGAATGGTTGAGAGTTGTAAGCCAATAGGCCCTGGTTCCCTATGAAGTGTTGTGCCACCTTATTTATTTATTTTTAAACATTTCTATTAATTATTATGGGACTAACAACGTCCGTAACGCATTCTTGTACTCTAATTTCTCAAGACCCTGTTGATAGCTGTAGCTCAAGAATTGCTTGGATGATATTTATTGCCTTCTTAGTGCTAAAATCAAACCGGTTTCCGGATGTTATGCCAAATCGGTCCTTCACGGTTACTTACACAATCAAAAGTCTAAACGGGCCAAATCACACCTCCGAAGCGGTCAATTGACATCGCCAAGACGGCTTTTAACACCATTTGGGAATTCGGTGCGCAAAAGATCGATTCTCAAATGTGAAATTCATGTCCTCAGTTTCAATAAAAAAAAGTCGCTAAACATAATGCTGTAACGCCCTTTCTTTGATCAAAACGTTGTTATTAGCCTCATTTTTGAAGAACATACCACGGCTTTTCCTCGTGCGGATTTTCCAAGTTCCAGATGTGGCAGTTTTATTTGGTAACGAAGCCGCTACTGAGATAAAAGTGGACTTCGTCAGAAAAGATTATTTTGCGCCCAAAATCGTTGTCTCATCTAACGAAACGGATAGTTGTGAGCTTTCAACTGCTGAGTCAATTGGACTTTGTAAATCAATAATTCAATCAGGCCTATCACGAATTCCATCGTAATCGGAAACTTTTACAAAATCCGAAATGAGATATTCTACTACGAACGTATTTGGTAATAGTTTTTTCAGAATTGGTAAAAGTTTCTGGTTACGACGGAATTCGTGATAGGGTTGATTATCTTTGTGCAAAAATTTCCTCAAACTTGTACTTGAATTGTTGAGCTGTTGAGATCATTGGCAACTTAATGGTCGTGAATTAAGTCTTTCATTCTTGTCTGTACCACACACGACGACGGGGACCACTAACTTTACGGACTCACAAACTTCTTGCAAAAACTTGCGTACAGCAGGAACGGTGGGTGCCTAACAATATTATAAAAGCGTGAAGCAAATCATTTTGTTCCACGAAACCATGATTTTAGAATCCTGCTAAAATTTCGAGCAAGAAACAGCTGTCAGTATCAAAATAACCTTTG
The DNA here is from genome assembly GCA_951509635.1 of Eupeodes luniger. Lineage (NCBI taxonomy): Eukaryota > Metazoa > Arthropoda > Insecta > Diptera > Syrphidae > Eupeodes > Eupeodes luniger. The sequence goes on along the minus strand of OX608073.1, from coordinate 62,310,336 downwards.
ATTATAAAAGAAATCACTAGATGCCTCACTTTGTATAAGTGTTTAATTCATGCCTTTAAGAACTTATTTAAGGAAAAACAGTGGGAATGGGATGCCTGTGCCATCTTGTTTTATTCACGGGTACTGCCTCTTGTAAGAAATTGACAAATCCTCCAAGACTAAATCTTTTCATGAAAAGTGCTTTCTCAAATTAGCAGTTCGAATTCGGCTTTAAACTGTAGGTCCCCTCCATCCCTGACAACATTACTCGCACACAGGAATGGTTGAAAGTTGTAAGTCACTAGGGCCTAGTTCTCTACGGACTGTTGCGCCGCCTAATTTATTTTTCTATTTAGTGGGAAATTACAGTAGCGAAAAAGATTAAAAATAGGTTCAGGGCGGAAAGACACCTTGAGCTTGCATCCTTAAAAACTGGACATTAAATTTCACTTATCAAAATCTTTCTTTTAAAGAAATAGTTGTTATTGGATTTGTGTATTTTTAGACGTGTGGTTTTCAATCTGGCAATACTTTTCTCGAAATTGGTATGTTTGACAGCTGTCAATTGAATGATGATCAGTTTAGTTTGCCATTTCATAATGAAATAGTGCAAATCTTGCAAATGTATTACCAAGATAATGCTTCGCGACGCATCAATTTATTGAAGGAAACATTTGGTACCTCGCGTCGTGGGCCTGTGGATGACGTGGCTTCAAAGATTGTGCGATTTAATACCGCTAGATTATTTTTTGTGGGGTTATGTGAAGTCGATTGTCTTCGCAGATAAGCCCGTGACGAATGACGACTTGTAAGAAAATAGTGGCAAGAAGCAAAAAATGGCCAAAAATTGGGCTTCTCGGCTGGTATTTATTCGAGACAGCCGCTGCGTTCACTTGCTCGAAAAATTTTTTAAAACATAATGGCAAACCCTTATATTTATAAAAAAAGCTTAATTAATTGCCATAGAGTTAAGTAATAAGCGTTTCATTTCTTCTTAAAAAACCACACGTCTTAAAAAAAAGACACTATTTAGTTCGCATAATTAAAAACATCACTTTCATCATAATCTTCCTTGTCCTTCAGTCTATCATTCCTCTGAATTCAGAAAAATAGTTGTCATTGTATTCAAAAGCTACTGCTAATCTACTGTAGGTAAACTTGAGCTAGCTATTGGAGATTGTATGAAATTGAATGTGTTTTAATCTTCTTATAATGGAAATGTCAAGTGATTGATTGACATCTCAAAAGTCCTCAATAAAATATCTCAATTAAAAATCAATTTTTGTTTAACATTGAAAAATATGGTCACCACAATTATAAATATAGATATAGATAGTGTAATATCTTCAATAAGCTTGATAGGTATAGTACCTAGAGTAGCTGATGCTATGCAGAACTATGCAAGTATATCCTTATCCAGATTCAGATTCAGAGACACACAGGATCTGAATATTGCAAGCAATCCATTGGTTAGTTAGAAACAAAGCTATAGCTACAGATATAAGTACGGGTATGTGTCATATGTGTGCATGGGCGTTACACTACACATATTCTTTTAGCATAATAATCACTTATTCAAAATGGGTGCATTACCCTTACCCCTGGAAGCTTAGTCCTTGGACAAACAACTTTGCCAGAGAGCAAGAGCCGAAAGACAAACAGACGGTTAGACTGCTACATTGTGTTTGCAGAGTGCCTGCTCAAGCTGAAGCTGTAGCTGATGTAGGTAGCTATGTGCTGATGTGCATGGGATTGTTATTTGGGGGTATGGGAATGCGAATGGAATGAAATGGAATGGGATAAGGATAAAAGCGTCCTTCTGGGGGTTATAATGTGTACAGTTATTAAAAAATAGAGAAAACAAAATCCCCACGAGCTTATACAACATACATGAACTTTTTATGGGAAGGCAACAAAAAACAAAGCAGAAAACAAAACGTTACATTTGCAAAACTAAAATCGAACATTTGCGTGTTTTCCGGCACAAAGAATATGCCATACCAAAACAAGGACGACGACTACGACTACGACTACGATGACGAAGCTAACTACCTAGATGCACCTATACCATATTCCTATACCTTAACTCTCTGATGGCGTTCTAGAAGGTGCGGTAAAGGTATACATAGAGTACCAAGGTATTACGAGTGGCAGTGGATATCCTTTGTGAAACAAAGAGTTCGAAATTGTAGTTAAAAAAAGTTCTAACGTACATAATACGAGTACCAAACCAACCTTCTACTTCGCACATAACCAAACCACCCCCAGGTTCCAACTCCTCAGGGATAAGTGCAAGAGAGTAACGACAAGTGGGGGTGGGAATGGGTGTTTTAGGAGTGTTTTTTAGGATCTAGCTAGATATTGCGGTGCTTACCTCAAAACATTTGGCAGGTGTTGCATGATAGTTGCGCTTTTAAATATTTTGTTAGATTAACTTTGCTTATTTAACATTTTATTTTCATAGTTTATACGGCTCAAAATCACCAAGGTGCAGAATTGGCTTCGCTAGCAATTTTATGTCTTAAACCTTGACTTAATTAAAAAAAAAAAATTAATAAAATACTAAAACTGACCTGTTTTATGTTTCTATCAAACAATATAATTTATTAATAAACTAAATTTTAAATTAAATCAATATACACGCATAGAAAATCATTTCGGGAACGCGTCCCAATCTACAATCTTCAACTTCAAGCCCAAAATACAATTGAAAGATGTAAGGTATTCAACCCCGGTCATCACTTAATACACCGTATTTTTTATACAGAATCTAGTTTTAGAAACGGTACTAACAGATTATTTATTTTTAACTGTAAAAAATGCAAAAACAGTTTGTCCGATACCGCACAAGTCATTTCAGGGAACATATCGATAATCGATCACAAATAATTTTAAGTGAACGCAATAATTCTGTGTCAAACGTCAGTCGAGGAAGAAAACAATAACAAAGCCGGCTGTCAGAGTATTTATCGTAAAATAAGTTATATCTAAATGGTAATTAAATTTCTATTCATCATTCGTAGAGCGTACATCAATAGTCCGTCATTCCGTGAACGCATTTATTACATTTAATTATTGATGCAATTTTTTTTTACGACACGAAATTTCAAAGTAACCTCAAATATTTTCCTATTGACAAAGTCAGATCGCATTTAAGATGACCGCCGTATAATTAAAGCGCGCGCTTAATTGAAATCGTCATTTCGGGAACGGTCATTTCGGGAACGTTCCCGGACATGATTTTTACGTATTTTGCTTGTAGAAGATTTTGTATGTATTGTTTTCATTATTGCTTATTTAATATAGATACATAATATACCCATGTTATTAAACAAAGCTTAAATTATGTACTTTGTTTTGTTTTTGTTGATTTTATCAAACTTAGAAAAACGTTCCCGAATTGATGGTTTTTGTATGAAGTTTAGTACTAAACAATAATACTAAGAAAGTATAGAGTTCTGTGCGCTGCCCTGTCAAAGTTTATTAATATAAAATGTTTGCAACAGTATAAACTAAAATTCATCATTATAGCTTGCAATTTTTTTTGTCATAAAAAAAATTTGAAATTTGCAACCTTGGTGATTTTGAGCCATACAGAGTGCAAGGTGGCTGATGATGGTTTTCGCAAATTGAAACCTGAACCATCATAACTTTTGGGAGTGGCAAGTACCTACACAATCTACGACGCACGTTAGATGAGCGACCACTAACCGACCCTATCGACCGACCGACCGACCGGCGACGTCGCTGGACGGCAACAGCAACAGCAACAGCGAGGTTAGGTTAGAAGATAGTTGCACTTTACAACTTGTTTAAGCTTCATTTTATAGTTTTTTGGAATTTAAATCTTCTTAAAACTTATACCAACGTAACAAGATATGAGATATTTTTGGAATAAGTTGAGTAAGAGCAATGAGTTTAAAAAAAAAATAGGAGCTTAAGCTTTTGATATGTTGAATCAAGACCTCTACAAAATGTTGGCTTTATATTTCTCGACTGTAGTTTAGAAGAATTCTTGATTTTTTTTTTGATTTTATTTGCTAGCGTACATTAATTTCACGTAAGGGCGGCTAAATATTGAAAAGACATAAAATGAGATATATGTACATATGTAGGTTAGGTATTTCACAAAGTTCTTTATTTTATGAGGCATGTATGCAATTCTGATGTAATTAACCAATTCACGCAATCCAAGAACATTAAAGACACGTACTGATTCCATCTTTTTGGCACACTCTTCAACAGAACTCATTGTGTTGTTCAATGGTTTAAACAACGTGTATCCGAAAACCAAATATCATAAGGTCCAGTGCAGATTAAAAGGTCCGATCTATTCTGAATTGTTTACAATTATCTACAGAGTGTGCCAAGAAGAGGTTTTTTGTTAAATAATAGACTTTTGCGACTCTGACAACTGATGAACTGAGTCGTCTCATGTTCAAATATCACAAAGTTTTGAAAATATTGAAAACGTATTTAAAAAGTTAGTGCTGTGTAGCAGAAGCACCAAGTTTTTTGCAAAAGTTTGTGAGATTGGTAAGAAAGTGGACAAAACAGACAAGAATGACGCTGCATTTAAAGTCTTGAAAAATTGGAATGACAGAATGCCCTACATCGGAGCCAGACGAAGCATCGTAAAGAAAGGCATCGATTTTCTTGTCAGCTACGAATTTTTCTTTCAAAAATTGTGAATATGAAGTCCAAAGTTGGATTGAAGTCACTTTTTAAACTCAAATTAAAGTTCTCATATGCATTCTTGGTAGTTTAAAAAAATATTTGATATAGCTGAGAAAAAATCAAAAAATACTACCTTTGGTAGCTGGAGTTTGTTTTTTAACGGTGAAACACAACAAAGTGCATACATATTTTATATATTTAACTTTATCTTTTATGTATATTTACAATTTAACTTTCAATTTCTCAAAAAGACATCTATAGTTCGAAAGTTTCCATTCATAATAAAGCTGGTTGAAAGGCATTTTCAATTTCATCAATTTTCAAAACATCCATTTCTATTGTCAATTGATTGATTAATTGATTATCTTCTCAATAGGCGAATATTTCCATTGATATTTCTTAAAAGGAGAACTGTCAAAAATATATGGGACCTGGGCCCTATTTCATAAATATTGAAATGTGAGACAGGTGACAATTTGTAAATGACAAACATGACAATTGTCCAAATTTTGTCCCATAAAAAAATTGGCAATTTTGTAAAATTGACGGGGAATTTGCTAAAGTTGTCAAGATTTTGGATCATAAAAAAATTTTCATGACAATGAATTGTCAGGGATTTTTTGAAAATTGTTACAAATTCCCTGACAAATTTGTAGTGACAATTTTTTTATGAAACAGAAAAAATAGTAGAAATTTCGTCAGTATGTACATAGTTGACAATTGTGACAGGCAATTGAGTTTCGGTCGTTGTTGATGGACAGGGTGTTTCTAAAAGTTCCATTCATCGCTGAGTCAAAATATTTTGCAATCTGACGGTAGATAATATAATGGGGGAAGAAATCCGCTGGCCTTCGGAAAATATTATATCTATACCCAGGGCCGGACAAAGCATATGTGCAAGATGTGCAAATGCACAGGGCGCAGAATTCTGGGGGCGCATTGCCAGGAGCAAGAAAATGTAATCTGATCTTGCAAACAAATATGTACTACTACATATTTGCCACTCTTTAACCACAAACATTCTTAAAATAATCTCAAAAAAACATCCATCACAACTGTCCTAAGTTATCTCTTGCGCACTAACTAACATCACTTTCATTGTTGCATTCAATGAAAATTTAACTCAAGATATCGCAGAACTAAAAATTCTACCTACCTCATTTCCAAATATTTCACCCTGTTCGTACAAGAGAAAAAAAGAAAAAAATCTCAACACAAACAAATTCCATGCAAGAGAAAAGAAGAAAAAATCTCAACACAAAAAAGTTCCATGCCACCTCATATGTGCAAGATATATTTTATGCACAATTGCACACCGAGTCCCAAAATTAACATTAGTCCAGTCAAATAAGACGAAAAAAGGGGTTCAGCTCGGAAAAATTCCCACCTAGCTGAATTTTGGTACACATCTTTTTTATATTGTTGTTAACAATGTGTAAAAAGTCGACCTCGATATCATGTACGCGTCAAAGGTTATTCGAGGTCAAAGGTCACGGAATATGCCTTTTTTTTTAATATCTCGTTTTTTATTGGTCGTACAAAAAAAAGTTTAAGATACAAATTGTAGAGGAGGTAATTATCTAAAAAAATGGTCTTATAACATTTTCACGTCAAGTTGATAGTTTTTCCGTTATAAAGCCAACAAAGTGTACACTTTTAATGAAATATGATTTTTTCGCTAAAAACAAGTAGCCTTTGCGTTAATATCTCGCTTCATACTGTTTGTACAACAAAAAGTCTCGAACAAAAATTGTAGAGGACAAAATTATCTAAATGGTTATATACATATATATATCCAATCGCACTTGCGCTATACAAATTTTAATGTTTACCATACAAAATTACAATAATATATCGCACCTCCGGTGGTACAATGACGTAAATGCAAAAAATTCGGTTCTTCGGAAAACACGATTTAACATTTTGAAAACGGGTTTTATTAAAAAAAAGCATACAGTTTTTTTTTTATGAAAAATAAACTATTTATTCAAGGGTAATTAAACACAGTTTTTGGAAGTTCAGTCATTTTTGTCTGCTTCTAGCAGTGTTAATAATAATTTTAGTACAAATAAACAAAATAGTGATTTGTAATAAATAAACGTAACACTTGTGTCGATGTCTTACTGAAATATTAGAAAAATATTTAAAAAATTCAACAAAAAACTGCCATAACGTGCACTTACGACTTTGTTCGACCGAAAATAATAAAACAATTATACAAAAAGTTTTGGAACTCATACAAATAGGTCGTTGTCTGACTAATCATAGCGTTGTTCGTTGCAGATTTGAAACACAAGTGACAGATAAGTCAATGTACTTGCGATACTTTAGTTTGAAAACATTGTAACGGTACAAAGACATATCTGTCCTCTGGACACAAATAGAACAATTTCAATTAGGTCTTTGTTTTATTGGAAGCAAATACCTTTTTTAAGAGTTGTGACATACTTAACTGAGAAAATTCAAAATTTGCACTTACGTCGTTGTACCACCGGAGGTGCGATATAATATTATATCATATTATAATAACGATAATAAGAATGCATTCGTTTTATGCAAGATGTATATGTAGGCACATCGTACATTTTACTGTCGTCTGGATGCCAGACGGCGAACTGGATGGTTGGAACTGGAACTGTATATGTACAGGTTGTACATATACATATATAGTATTTATAAGGACTAGGTCGACCTTTTTTAGTAGCTCAAGACGATGCTGACGTACACTCGGAAAACTATTATTGTTGGAGAGGACGTAGATCCTTAGTTATACTAATAGCACGCACTCCGTCGCAAAAACAAATTTTTTTTAAAACCCGGTAAAGGAAAAGTTGACACAAAAATATACTCATCTACTAATAGCATGGATCATTACAATTTTGGTAGAGAACATATTTTATTTTTGCGCGCTGTCACAGGATGCGATACGACATCTACATTTTTTAATAAAGGAAAGGTAAAAGTTTTAAAACTATTAGAAAATCGTCCAGACTTTCAAAGTGCAGCAGCAGTGTTCAAAAAACAAAATTGCTCCGTTCAAGACATTTTCAAACATGGAATTAAATTTATTTTAGCAATGTATGGTGCCCAAAAACAAGTGGTCTCCATCGATAATTACAGATACATAACATTTGCTAAACTAACTAGAAATAATAAACCTGTTTATTCTCTACCACCAACAAATAGCGCCACCCAACAGCATCTGCTTCGAGTTTATTACCAGGTACAAACTTGGTTGGGTAACAAATTAAACCCAGAAAACTGGGGGTGGATAATGAATAACAATGTTTTGGAGCCTATAACGACATTGTTACCACCCGCACCTGATGAATTGGTGAATATAATTTTTTGTAACTGTAAAAAAGGCTGTGGTACTAACTGCAGTTGCAAAAAAATTGGTATCAAATGTTCGATTATTTGTGGACATTGTCGTGGGCAATCATGTTTCAATTCAAGTTCCGATAATGCTTTATATAACAATATAGACACACTGACGACGTTTTGTCAGCGGATTTAACGGAAGAAGACAATACATATTATAAATTTGAAAAGAAAAATGAAGAAGATCAAAATGACGGGGAAGAAATGCATGAAGACGAGAGCGATGTTGATGATTAATAATAATTTAAATGTAATATTTATTACTTTGTTTTGATGATAACTATGATACCTATAATAACTATTCAACAATTATTGTTGACTGCATGGACTAGGCCTACCGGGGAAACCATGGAAAAAAACGCACCATGCTTCTAACTCAATGGTAGTGTGGAAACGAATGCATTCTTATTATCGTTATTATAATATGATATTATATTATATTATATTATTGTAATGTAAACATTAAAATTTGTATAGCGCAAGTGCGATTGGATATATGTACATATATACATATGTATATAACCATTTTGTAGATAATTTTGTCCTCTTCAATTTTTGTTCGAGACTTTTTGTTGTACAAACAGTATGAAGCGAGATATTAACGCAAAGGCTATTTGTTTTTAGCGAAAAAATCATATTTCATTAAAAGTGTACACTTTGTTGGCCTTATAACGGAAAAACTATCAACTTGACGTGAAAATGTTATAAGACCATTTTTTTAGATAATTACCTCCTCTACAATTTGTATCTTAAACTTTTTTTTGTACGACCAATAAAAAACGAGATATTAAAAAAAAAGCTTATTCCGTGACCTTTCACCTCGAATTACCTTTGACGCGTACATGATATCGAGGTCGACTTTTTACACATTGTTGACAACAATATAAAAAAGATGTGTACCAAAATTCAGCTAGGTGGGAATTTTTCCGAGCTGAAAGTCTAATTTGACTGGACTACATAGAGAGTATGACGAAGCAAAATACTTATTCATATTGAATCGTATGGGCTAGAACGTGCAGGTTTTGTATCACGCACCGTACCCTGTATGTGAGACTCACATGAGACATTGTGAGTTTTCATCTACAAAGAAAACAACAAAAAAAAATATATGCTGTTTGCTGTGTCTTTGATTTGTAGTAGAAGGTAGCACAGAATACAGAAACCTACCTGCTCTCTTTTTTCAGAGACATTTTTTTGTTGTTTTCTTTGTAGATGAGAACTCACAATGTCTCATGTGAGTCTCACATACAGAGGTACGGTGCCTGATACAAAACCTGCACGTTCTAGCCCATACGATTCAATATGAATAAGTATTTTGCTTTGTCATACTCTCTATGTTAATTTTGGGACTCGGTGTGCATGAAATAAATCTTGCACATATGAGATGGCATGGAACTTTTTTGTGTTGAGATTTTTTCTCTTGTATGAACAGGGTGATATATTTGGAAATTAGGTAGGTAGGTGTCTTTGCTACAAATGGTGAATGGATGTGCAAGTTTTCTTTTTTGCACACTGAGTATCGAAACTAACATGGGAGATATTTAAAAAAAAAACTTATTTATACGGAATCATGTGGGTTAGAGCGTGCAGGTTTTCTTATTGCACACTGTGTAAGAGTTAAGTGCCTGATTACAGGAGATGAAATTTTTAATAGAATGGAAAAGGAGCATAGAGCTTAAAAATTAAAGAGGGATGATTCTATTTGGAGTCGAATTGTTCTTGCGCAGGCAGTTTGTTATTTTTTTTTGAAAGTTAATTACTGTTGTAACGGCTACTTTTAATGAATATCTAATCTAGTCTGGTGCAGAATGCAAATTGTTTCAATTGTTTTTTCGCTTTGTTGGTTAGGTAATTAATATTAAATAAATAGCTACCAGTTTTTAATAGAAGTGACGTATTTTGTGACAAGACCGTAATGTGACTGACTCAGTTGATTTTAGACAAGCTTGAATTACATGAAATTTTAATAAGTAACTGCCAAAGCCAAAGTTATGATAATGATTCGAATATGAAAGGAAAAGAAGCGGGTGTTCAGAATCAAATTCGAACCCTGGAACCAAGAGCATTTTTCGTTCCATGTTGCCCGGATTCCTTAAATTTAGTGGTTAATGATGCTCCTCGGTGCTCATTTTATGCAGTTAAATTTTTCGATACAATTCAATGTATGTATAACTTTTTTTCAAGTTCCACAACGGGTTGGGATATTTATAAGAAAAAAAATCCAAGTCATACTTTGAAACCCCCTTCTGAGACTAGATGAGAGAGCAGGTTAGATGCATTGAGGCCTTTTGAAAACAAATTAAGAAGAAATATATGAGGCCTTATAGAATTAAGAAATCTAGAGGCAAAAAACATTGCAGAATCGTTAGGAAATAAAATTTTTGATTTTACATTTATTTGCTGCCTGCTAATTTGGTTTGATATTTTAGAAAATATAAATTAAACTAGTAAATATTTGAAAAGTCCGTCCGTTAATCTGTCAATTGGCATAACAGTTTTGGAAAATACAAAAAACAGTTTGATTTTAATGCGTTCCGATGAAAAATTTAATGAGTAGGTATGTTCAATTAACCGAGCGTATTGCTAGCTCCCTAGAAATACCAAATATGTTTCCTGTAGCTTCATCATTGCGATCTCAACGGAGAAAAATACTTTATGCTCATGAATGTCCTGAAACTATATTATTAGACCCGAAACAAAGATTTAAAGTTGATTATTTTTTTTTAATACTTGAAAGGTTTGATACGTATAGTATCAATTTTTAATTTTTAAGTAACATAAGCGAATGTTTAAAAAATAAAAATGTACGTGCTTCATGCCTTAATTTCAGAATGTTTTAACATAAAGTAGTTTTAAAGATTTAGATGGAGAAGAATTGTTTCAAGAGTTAACCGTAATATCCCAGCTTGTTACACCACAAAGCTCAAGTTTAGATGTGTTGAATTTTATTTTTAGTTCAAACCTTGAAGGTTTATTAAAAATTATCTTAGGACAACCATGACTCAAGAGAAATTAGTAGGTTTATCTATAATGTCCATTGAAGAGAAATTATTAAATTCTTTAGACTTTGATGATCTCATTTCTAAATTTGCAAAATGTAAGGCCAGAAAAGTAAGTTTCCAAGTTTAAAAGTTTCCCCTCTGCTCATTTCTTCGCTGCGTTTTAGTTTAATGGTTTAGGCCTCCTGGGGATACCGCAATAAAAAAAAAACGCATTGAAAGGATACCTCTTGGGTAATGTGGAAAAGGCTTATGCTTGTGTATCAGTTTATGTGTAAAAAAAATATAAAAAAGGGGCGCTTTCTACAAATCTTGCACAGGGCGCAAGTTTGGCTGGGGCCGGCCCTGTCTATACCTACACGTTTGGGAACATTTTGCTTATTTTTCTTGTGTTGCTGTCATTGTTGATGATGAATTGATGCTCCAACTGATAATGAGTCAGCATTTGTTGATAGAAATGGTGACCATACTCAATTAATGCCATGTTTGTATGCGGCCCAAATTTGGAGTTTTTTTTATGTTTCTGCACGCTCTCCTGGATCCGTTCACGATGCTAGTGTTTTAAGGAATAGCTTATTCGCACGACGCGACGCACGCTGGGAAAATGGATGGAGGCCATTTCCAAATGCTATAATATTAGGAGACAGCGGTTATGGCTGAAAAAGTTGGCTGATAACACCAGTTATTTTACACCAAGTTGAACAATCTGAAGCATTATTAAGATTTTTGAAGGCTCATAAGAAAACGAGGAGGCTTGTAGAAAATGCATTGGGCATTCTGAAGGAAAAATTTCCTTGCCTTGACTATTTGAGATTGTCACCAGCAACTAAATGCAAGGTTATTTTGACTTGTACAGTACTGCATAACTTGAAAAATCGTTTGGGAAGTGAACATACACCATTTGAAATGATGGAAGATGATAATGGTCACGACGAAATTGTCATACTTTCGTTGTATTTAACTGACAATTATGTCACCTGTTAATACGTTATGCAATGAAAACTTGTCACATAAGTGTGACATATTTTTAGAATTGTCACCTGTCAATGTTTATGAAATAGGGCCCTGGTCAACCAGTGGCAAGAAAAGAGACCTATAAAATGATAAGGTACCATAAAATTCAGCAACGCAACTTACGAGCATTTTGTATGTCCTTAGCAATAGAAGTTGGTGTAAATGAGCGAACAAAAACACACTTTGCAAATTAAAATATAATAGAGGCTGGAATGCGATCCACACTGATAACTTCCTTATCGTGCCCGGCTGTCGGTTTTTTCGAAAACAATATTGTGTATCAAATACAAAATTTAAAGTCAATATCTATCTTTGTTTTCATAACACCTGAGTCGAAAAACATTTACTGTCAGTTTTTTTAAGTCGATACCTCTACCGGTTCCTGAGATGCGGACGACGAAAAATGGCATCCCAAAGGCACGGATGTATGAACGTAGTACACGCGCACACACAGACATCTCTCTAAAAATCTTTGATTTAGATTCTAGGGACCTTGAAAATTCGAGAAATATCAACATTTTTAATTTGACAAATCGGACCAATTACAACAACTCCCTATGCGATGTAAATTGGCAGCACTATTTAAGTTTGGGGAATATTCTTTTTTTTCTTAGAACACTAATTAGTAGCATATCATTAGGTGCTGCCTGCTTTTAGACCTTTCATCGTTGTCTATCATTAGGCGTTTCTTATAACGCATGAAATATATACTATTAAAAAATGCAAATAAACTGTTAAAACCAATGCCAAGGGTTATGTGACACTAACGCTAGATTTTTGCAATACAAATTAATTCTGAACTTATTCCAAGTGTTTACACTGATTTACAAAATAACACATGTACACATAGTCCAAAAAGTCTCCGTACAGCAGCTTTCTTTTTGTTGATTCGAGATAAAATATTTACTATAACAATAAGTGCGTTTTTTTCGTATTCCATATATAGTACAGTGAGAAATTGCCAAAAAAACGATCCGCAGTAGTCCGGTTCTTATATTTGAAAGTTGATACAACTGAATATTTGCCAGAATAATTTATCAAAAAATTCCAAACAAAAATAGCGTAATTCAGATCAGGGGTGAAATCGTGTAAGCCGATTTTTGATAGTTGACTATCAAAATCAAGAAAATACGTCTGTGTAATGTGATAGTCGATTTCAAAGTTTTAACCAAACAATTTGACATAAAATAAAAACTTCAAGAAGGGGGTTTGTTCGTAGACTTCTACATTAACATGTGGTGTTAAAGCGAGCTTGAAGCTCCCCTAAATTCTTTATATATCTGAATCGAGTTGAAATGAGCTTAATTAGCCTCGATTCCGGTCGGGGATCATAATCGAGTCAAAATTTGTGAAGAAAAACCTGTGTGGAGGAGTTGGTTTTACAGATAATGCGTTATGGTCTGTTGATTTGCATGTTTGTGTACAAAAAATATAGTTTTGTTTTAATCAATTTAAAAAAAAAAAAAAATTGCACATGGAGTAGGTAGCATATTCTTATATGGTGCTGAACTACTCAGTTTTTCATTGTTTAACACGAATCAAACTATCTCACTTGCACTTCATAAGAAACATCGAAACACCATTTGCATTTAAGAAAGTGCTGTCAAACTCAATCATTTTTAAATCTTCTTGTGCGGTGGAAACACCAAAAAGATTTATTTAATCTAAACTGAGATAAATCTTTGGTGGAAACATAGCAAAACTTAATTATCTTTTCTATTGTTTTCTCTTGCAAAATAAGCCCAGTTAGTCCATTTTCACTAACAAAACTAAATAATATCAACAGTAATAGATTGATTTTTTCCCCAATGGAAAACACACATGATTCCAAATGCACAACTACTCAACGAACACAGCCATCGAGATACAAATGCAATATCAACCGTACCAACGTTTTTAGAACGAAATCACATAAGATCCATTCGAGACTCGTATAAATGTCAAAAACCCATCCATAGTAAGATTCTACTCTAACTTTTATCGGTAGTATTCATACTATGGATATTGTTTTTGTTATTCGTGTAAAATTCTACTATACTATGGATAAATTTTAAAACAAAACACGGTTAATATTATTAAAAACGGGTTTTTGATAATACTTGGTCACAACCACAATTTTTTTAAATTTGGTAAAAAGGTGGAGGTAGAAACTAACTTTTTTTTTCAATGTTACCACTTTGGTTTATACATTTATTCCTAGTACTTTTTTTCAAAAAAAAACACTAAAATTAGGCTGCTGTACGGAGACTTTTTGGACTAAGTGTACATGACGATCAATTTCTCTGTCAAAGGACAATTCTAGCACCAAGAAACGACGTTGTTTTGAAAATACAGTTATTTCCGCTTAATTGCACTTCGCTTAATTGACCAAAAAATGGCGTTCGAAAATTTCCCGTATACATACAACACCTTTCTTTCGGTTAATTGAACCCGGTTTAATTGAACTACTCACTTGGTTGATCTTAAAAAAATGCAACTAACAAACTGAAACAAGCCAAAATCAATAAATGTATAAATAAACTAAGTGAGTTTTTGTAACTTGGAAGCACTGAAATTGGCAGCACTGCTGCCTTCATAAGAAATTACAAAATGACAGCTCTCATTATTGGTTTTCTGTCATTTGAAATTTCAGTTTTGATTGTCACGTCGTCAGTGGCATTAATTGAAATGAATATTTTATGTTTAAATTGAGCAACTGGTGCAACTAAGCGGATTTCGCTTAGTTGAGCAGGTTGGTCAATAAAACGCGATTCCGTTTATTGAACCATCCGGATAATTGACCGAAAAATCTGACAAAATAGCCAGTGCAATTAAGCGGGGAATACTGTAAATTAAAATATATTGAATAAAGAAGTAGGAGACATGAGGGAATTTCGGTCAACAGACACTGTCAAGGACTTAGAATAGAGCACTTCATAGTTAGTAGACTTTTTTTTAGCTCACTTGAACTGTCCAGTGTGACCTCACACAAGCTGCAATTTAAATTAGGTTTGTCAATTATGCTTATGCGAAATTAAGATGCCCTTGATTATGAAACGGTACAAGACTTAGTGTCACACAACTTGCCCGGAACATTATTACTACTTATATCTCAACCGAACGGCGCGGCGCGTTGTTGGAAAGGTTGAAAACGAAATTATTAATCAACTCCAATAATTCCTACAAATTTACAATTCCAATTCGAAAGTCTTTAATTTCCAATTAAAGTTAGTTTTGCTATGACAATTAATAAAGCTCAAGGGCAAACACTACAAAAAAACCGTGCTCCATCATTTTAACAATAGACAGCGTTTCTTTTGGGTACTCTTTGTTCCTTTTGATCGTGGAGAGTTTACCAACTAACTCTTCTATATATTTGCTTTTGAAATGTCTCTTTGTTATATTTGTATAAGTCTCATTTTCAAAATAATTTTATCAGCTTTAAGTTTTTTATGAGTACATAATTCGTATGTACCTACCTACTTTATTTTTAAAAATCGCTTAAGTTAATTGATGCAAAAGAGGTTAAGTGTATTTACCGATTTTTCAAGATTTATCAATATTTTTTGAGCATTCTTTAAATACATTGAATTTAAAAAAAGAAAATTAATCAAGTCATATATTTTTACTTACCATAGGTGGATAGGAAAGATATCGATCGCTGTTCATATTATAATAAGAGCCATCTGGCGGAGGCGCCGGCGATGGGGACGGAATATATACTCCTTTACTAAGGAGCATTTGATCATCACGTGCTCGATGGTCAAGATTCGTTGTATTATGTCTTGGATGTGGTAATGTTCTTGAATTTGCTAAAATAAATTAAAAAAAAAAAACAAATAAATAAATTGAAATAAAATCACTTATTCTTATTTAAAATATCCCAAACAAAAATACGACAACAAAATATAAATATATATAAAACATCTGATTGATTTATAGTGTTCAAAACATATGTTTGAAACCCTGGCCTGAGAATTTGTTATAATTTCTCCCTTATTTAAAATGTCATGTTAAACAAACAAACAAACAAATATATAAAATAGCAAAAACACACTGTAACAATGTGTTTTCTTAATTTCATTGAATCAAAACAAGACGTATGGAATGCAGCAGGATATGCGGTGACGAGAAGGACACAGAGGAACAGGAAATAGTATAGTTTCCATCATGTTGGGAGGCGGCTTTGTGTGGGCTGGGATGGGCTGTATAGTGTATATGGCATTTGTTTAGCGCGCGGCGGGATTTCGAATGCTCCTTTGGTTCTTTGGTCCTTTGATTCGAAAACTCCTACAACATGGTACAAACATATACAAATGCATGCAACATACACTATTTATACATAGGTACGTAGGAATATATGATGCGGGTTGAAATGTCAAACTTGGAAGAAGATCCTTGAATATATTTTATAATATCAGAAGTAGAATGCTACTTATAGTATATCCCTAGCTCAGACACATCCATCCGAACGAAACCGAACTGAAAGACATCTAACATAGGGTAACATATAATTTTTCATGTGGAACACGTTGAGAGAGCAAAGAGGAGCAGCAGATAGCTCTAGCTCCTAGTTGTATAGTAGTGTAGCAGTATGGCAGCAGCAGCCAGAAGCAGCAAATGGTACTTTCCATCTCTTCATCCATCTATTTATTCATTTTTCAAATCTCAACGGGAGTCGTCATGTTGTCACTTTTTGCCCCCAGGGGTCCTTGCAAAGAAAATACAAAAGAGGGCCCTTCGTTTCGTACGTTTGTTTCGTTTGGTTCTTGTTATTTTCTTCTTTATTTTTGCATATTCTTTTATTTTTATTTTTGTAAAAAGAAAGTAGTACATTTTATGATTTTCCATTTTAGCGAGAAGGCAATGTAGACATTTTGTGTGTGTTTGTATTATTACCTTATAGTCTTCCGTTTATTCTACACTCTCTCCTTTATCCTTTATTCTTCTGGCACCCCCCCCTCCCTACTGCCACCCATTTTTCCAACCCTCCTCTTTAAACCTCAATTCTCTATTCTTCTATCTTTTGTTCTCAGTTTCCATTCATCCCTCTGCAGAGTGCTAATTCGCACTTTGATAGTGCAGTCTCTTATTAGAAGCAAAATAAAAACAAAAACAACAACAACAACAACAACAAGAAACTAACAACAACAAAAACATTTTAAAAATTAAATTAAAATGACGACAAAATCGCTAGAGGTTGAAAAAAATATAATTTTAAAAGAATGGATTTCAATGGCAGGCATCAAGATGTAATATTTTTGTCATTCTATTGTGAAATGTTTTGAAAATCAAAATGAGCATTTTTGAAGAACTTATTTTCTTTAGATACTGCAGAAAAAAAAACAAACAAAACTTACTTAAATTATTTGGGTAGAGAGACGGTAGGGTTCCATCTTTTTGGTATCGAGGCGGTGGCATATCCGCATTTTCAACCAAATATGTTGAGGCAGCTTTTTTCCTTGCTTCATCCTGAAAAGAACAAAAAGAAAGAAGTGAATATAGTGATGGTTATAAACAAATTCAAAAAATGAGTGAGTATTTTTTAATTAGTGTTTCTAGTCAATTATTATTCTAAAAAAAGGAGACCCTCTAAACTGCAACAAATATAGAGGCATCAGCCTACCCTACATCGCTTACAAAATCTTCTCCGCCAAAATATGTTAACGTCTAAAGCCCTACGTCAACAAACTGATAGGTTCTTATCATGTGTGGTTTTAGAACAGGAAATTCCACAGTCGATCAAATATTTACATTATGACAGATCCTTGTAAAAACCCAAGAACATCAAATCAACACTCACCATCTTTTTATCGATTTCAAGGCAGCATCTACAGGGACGAGCTGTATAGAGCCATGTCTAGTTTTGGCATCCCTGCCAAACTCGTCCGTTTGTGCAGGATGACCATGGATAATTCGCGCTGCTCCATTAAAGATTGGAAACAACTTAACAGAACCTTTCGATGTCGAAAAAGGCTTAAGACAAGGTGGTGCGCAGTCAAGTGATTTTTTTCAACATCACTGTTGAGCAGAGCTCACACGTCAACACTAAATGCACTAACTTTCAAAAGTCTGTCCAATTACTAGCATATGCTGATGAAATTGACATAATCGGAAGAACTCAGCGTGATGTCAATGTGGCTTTTGTGAGTATTGAGGCGGAAAAAAGGGGTTTTACGGTTAATGAGGGCAAAACAAAGTACATGCTGTCATCAAGAAAGGACTTACAACACCGACGCACGTCTCGGTCAAAACGTCACCATCGACAGACGTAACTTTGAGGTAGTTAAACACTTCGTCTACTTTGGCTCCCCTATGAACGCAGAAAAAAACACCAGCGCTGAGATCAAACGAAGAATAACTCTTACTAACCGCTGTTTCTTTGGGCTAAGAAAGCAATTGAGTAGCGAAGCCCTCTTTCGAGCGACCTCATCATCCCCGTCCTGCTATAATGTGCAGAAGCAATGATTATGACAAAAGCGGGTGAAAGCACCTTGGGTAGTTTCGAGCGGAAAGTTCTTCGCGTGATCTACGGTCCCGTATGAATAGATGGAGAGTGGAGGAGATGACGGAACAACGAGCTGTACGGGCTGAACAGCGACGTAGACTTAGCCAGAAGGGTAAAAATCCAACGATTAAGATGACGGGGTCACGTAGAACGCATGGAAAGCAATGCTCAGGCCCGGAAATTCCTCGAATCCACACCCACAGGACTATGCAGTAGAGGAAGACCGCGGATCAAGTGGCTCGCACAAGTGGAAAGTGGCCTCACTCCACTTGGAGCTCGAAATTGGAGACATCTAGCTAGGGACCGAGCTAGATGGAGAAGTTTCTTTGGTGAGGCCGTAGTTCACTTTATCACTTTTTGTCATCTAAACACGGAATCGAATTATTCTTGATGCCGAAAAAGTGGTCGTTATTATTTGTCATGATTTAATTTTCCAATGTTTTCCTAATCGAAACAATTTGAGCATTTCTGAAATTCAAGGTTTCATCATTGAATAATTACAAATAGAAGGGACACCGGGCAAATCCTGCTCTAGATGGCGACACTTATTTCTCAAATGCTCATAAGTCGCTAGTATCGCACGGCGAGTTATTGTATCTCAGTCTATCAAATACAACACCCAATTTTTCAGATTTGGTCCTTATGGGAAATTTACTCACAATTTGTTGTCGAGAAAGATAACGGAATATTGTTATTTAGAATAAAAAACAACAATAACATTCAAGGCCAAATCACGTTCGCTGCAGAAAGTGTATTTTGAAGGTTTGTTTTTCTTTTTTAAATTTCGTTCTCATTCATACAACGAAAATGATTTTGGTGCTTTTCTGTGCATTCGACATGATGATGTTTTGTGAGTTTTTCTTCAATTTCGTTATTAGTTTGATATGGGTTGGGTCAGGTTTATTTTTAAATTTCTTTTTTTTCTGAAAATAGGGACAGTGGACGAATCATACTTCACTACAAAACAAAGTATAGGTACATTGCCAATGTACCTACATACATACATAAGCATAGGTAGATATATTGTTTAGGCTAATGTTAGGTAGGTAATTCTAATTAGTAATTACTTATAGGTATGTATGTAGGTTGGTATTCATATGCACAAATGGAGGTTAGTATGTTAATATGAATATAGGTGCATATACATATGTATATATATATGGGCGTACCTACCTGTTAGATTTTTGAACTATTTTAGTAGGTACCGAGTATATTTTTGGCAGATTTCTTTGCTTTAAACAAAACTGTCGGCTGAAGAAAAAAAGATACCTATAATCAAAGTGGAGTAAAAAAGGATTCTTAAAGCCTACTGTTAAGATTTACCAGTGCACTGCGCGTACACAAACAACATACAATTTCTACTCGAGTTGTTGAATTTTTTTATATAGGTAAATTTTGTGGTAGGTATACATACTACATATGTAGCTTTAAAAATTATTTTCTTACTTTGTTTTTGCTTTTACGTATTTTTTTTTTTTGAGATATTGTTTTGCTTTAGGTTGCCGGTGGCATGGAAGTAGTTTCGACGTTTAGCAGTTTTTGTAGTCGCTTTAATTTTAACTTCACATAGGAAGTTATTGGTCCGATTTGTCGAATTGAAAAGTTTGACATTTCTCGACGTTTCAAGATCCCTAGAGTCGAAATAAAAGATTTTTAGAGAGATGTCTGTGCGTGCGTGTGTACGTACTATGTTCGTATGTCCGTACCATCACTAAGTTTTTTTTGTCGTCCATACCTCAAGAAGCAGTAGAGATATCGACTTCAAATAAATTTTGTTATACAGACAAAAATGCAGAAAGATGTAGAAAGGACTCTAAACAAAATCGTGTGGGTGTTTTTTTTACCATAGCAATTTAAAAAAAAAATTAAAATGTTGTTAACCCAAAATATTTCACGAAACAATAACGCTAGATACTTAAATTCAATTTTATATTATAACGTGATACCAAACAAGTATATTTTTGAAAAAAAATCTAGTTAACGGTTTTTTATAAATCAAAAAAACTATAAGCAAATATTTGTCACCTCAAATATTTTACGAAAAAAAATGATTTTATCTGCAAAATAATTTTGTACAAAGAAGAATAACGTTTTTGACACCTGTTAAAATTTTGAAAAAAAAAATGACCATAAGTTCGGAAAAATTGATTTTGGGGAGAGTACGATAACTTTGGCGACAAAGTTTAATGGCAGATTTGTATAGAACAGTTAAAAACAAGCATTTTTTACTATGGGAGGGGGGGGGTCTATCTCCCCCCGTTTAGGCGGTAGGGGCAATTTAAAAAAATATGTACATTAAATGAAAAAAAAAATTAAAAAATAACGGTAATATTTACAATTAAGTATTATGCCTTTTTTTTAAGCCAACATTTTTGTCTATTAGGTTGTTTTTAAATCAAGTCAAAACTATGCATAGTTTTTGAAAAAAATTGTTTTAAACTAAAAATGTATGCAAAAAAAAATTAAAAAAAAGGTTTAAAGTGTAGTTTTTCAAAACTTTCAAATTATCTACTGTTTTTTTTTTAGAATTCATTGCTCTTATTTGTTTTTGATCAAAAACTGAAAACTAGATGACATTATGTCTTCTAGTTCTTGAGAAAATTGAAAATTACCAAAACAAATATTTTAATTAAATTACTTTTTCTTTGCTTAAGTATTAAAGTAGTCTTATTTTGATAGTAATAATCGAATATGGATTAAGATACACCTATGGTAAATTAATTTTTCTTAAATCCAGCTAATTTAAATGCAAAAGAAACTTTACATGCACCCCATCTTGCACACGCCGAACCTTGCCCCCTCCCCACCTTGCACGCACTCCAACTTGCACCCACCCCAAATCCTATAGTGTTTCCAAGCAGATCTATAGTGCAGATCCCACTGTTGCATACACCCAAACTCGCACACACCTTACTGTTGCATACACCCAAACTCGCACCTACCATTGTTACTATCAAAATAAGACCACTCAAGCAAAAAAAAAAAGAATTAAATTAAAATAGTAGTTGTGGTTATTTTCAATTTTCTCAAAAACTAAAAGACATAAAATCATCTAGTTTTCAGTTTTTGATCAAAAACAAATAAGAGCAATAAATTCTGAAATAAAAACAATGGTAGATAATCTTCAAGTATTGAAAAATTACACTTTAAACCTTTTTTTAACTTTTTTTACTCAAATTTTGAGTTTAAAATTAAATTTTTCAAAAACTACGCATAGTTTTGACTTGAATTAAAAACTGGCTAATAAAACAAAATGTTGGCTTTAAAAAAATATATAAAACTTAATTGTAAGTATCACCGTTTTTTTAATTATTTTTTTCCACTTAAAATAATATTTTTTAAATTGCCCCTACCGCCTAAACGGGGGGAGATAGACCCCCCCTCCCATAGTAAAAAATGCTTGTATTAAGCCCCTCTACCAAAAACCGTTATTATATCTTGGCGCCAAAGTTATCGTACTCGTGCCTTGATTTTCGACTGTGAAATCAAATTTTTTCATTATATGCAAAATATTGTTGTAATTTTTTTAATTTTTAAAAATAATTCAACTGACAACTTTTTTAACAAAACACGAAAACCTACAAATATTTTAAGCAAGACAAATCGGCAGACGGGATGGGATGTTATCAGTGCGGGTCGCATCCCAGCCTCTTTTTATAATAAATGTGTTGCGCCAACAACAACAACATAAGGTACATATATATTATGGTGTTATATTATGTTATATTTAAAACATACAGTTTTGAGTTTTTTCTTGAGTTAGGTAAGTAATGTACTAACATACCTATACCTAAGGTATCTTGTTGAACCTTCGCCGATTTACGTTGTTTATCAATGTTTTGATTAACTTCAAATACTTTGTAGGTAAAGCAGACGATTTTAAGTAATTTTTGTTTTGCTTGAAAAAAAAACTGTAAATTGAACAAACCACATCAAATTATAGTTGCAACACTTTACCAAAACTCTTAAATAAAATCAAAACAGCGTTAAAAAGATAATGTACATGAATATATTATTAATAAGATCAGATAGGTAGGTATACTGGTACATACATATGTACAGTACACTACAATGAAAAAACACTTCCTTTAAAATTTAACCTCGATCGAGTTAAATTGAGTATGAAACTAAATGATCAAGACCAAGCTACGTTATGAAAAACTGCTGCTAGAGAATTTTGATTGATATAAGACTTTTGTTGTTCATCATTCAATTTTAACATAAGTTTCATAATTAAGTGATGTTGTGGTTGAATTCTGAGAAAAGTGTACTTTTGAAGCACTCTTCTACAAAACATTGCACAGTAGTTTTTACATGACTTACGAATTCTCTTGTGGGAATTGACAAGCCTCCATTAACCTTATTTTCGAATTGACGAAATTTTATTAAATGTTCCCTTGTTTCATACTTATTTTGACACAAGGACACTCTATATATGGAGTGTCTTTGTTTTGACATTTGCTTTTGTCCATAAACAATTTGCATAAATCAGTCATTTTTCTTTACCACAGATTTTGCAATATATCCTACAAAATACCTACCTATGTTAAGGACATTTTATTGTCATTTTCATTTATTTCATTCCAATTATTTTCAACGTCTCCTTAACAAAATTAAGACAAAATAATTTTTTTGATTTAAATTAGACATTGCAAATAGTAAAAAAAGTTTCAAGAAATATTAATGCATTATTTATGTGCATATATTAGTACTATTAAATAAATTACCTACATATATGTGTTTCAGTTTATTTAAAAACCTTCAAATGGCTTTACTGAAGAAATTTATTTTTTGAGTTAATATACAACATGCACTTGGCCATATCGTACTAACATTCACAAAACTATGTATTCGTAAAATGGTATATCTGCCAGTACCGATAAAAAAATTCATGAAAAAGTAGTTGCAATTTTTTTTATTTTGAACAACAAACCTCCAAGTAAACGATTTGGTAAATCAATTTAACCAAATCTCCAAAACAAAATAAAAATAGTAAGAAAATGGCAATTTTTTACACACGAAAATTGAATAGTATCTTTTCAAATACCTACCTAACATAATTAAGATGTAGGTATACCTATTCCTTTTTTTATGGCGACACAAAAACATTATGCCTTTTAACGCGTACATAATATTATTGTCTTCATCTATAAATATTCATATAGTTCGTTTTCAAAAAAGATCCCAAAAGAACTTTTTTAATCCCTTTTGACTTTGTATACACAAACCTTTTGAGCATTTAAATTAGCATATACAAAAACCAATATCATGAAAATGATATTCAAGCTACTAATAGTACTCACTGGGTGCTCATAAGTCGCATGGTCGTTTGAGCAATGTTCGGTGTCCACTTCTATTTGTAATTATTCAATGGTTTCATTCAATAATTATAATATTTATAATATGTTTGCAGCTGAACCTTAAGGACCGGTAGTAGGCCCAATCTTGCATACTTTTTCACTTATGATTTTCGATGCTTAAGGGGGTATTCTAGTGTAGAATTTTGAAAAAAATCAAAATTTTTTTTATCATATTTCCAAAGTTTAGACATTCAAGAATATGCGTTTAAAAGGATTTTTTAATATTCCTATTCCTTAAAGTTAATTGAAGGTCATAGAAACTGGTTTTGAAGGTCATAGAAACTCGGAAGGTCGAGCGCTCGGAATTCCGAACTTCAGAGGCGTCAAAGGAGGGTAGAACTGCTCGTCTTCATCAGAGAACATGGAATCAGTATTTTGAAGTAGAGGAAGGATTTTTATATGGATTAAAAATATGTACGTATTCTGTATCATTCTATAAGTAAAATTGACGAAAACTTGTCTCAAAACTCTGGACGCGTTTTTCTCGAAACTACTTTTTTCGAGCTGGCGGTAAGGATATATCGAGTTCTAATACACCGATTTACTTCAAATTTGGAGAGGATGTTCTTTATACATCTCTTTATCGTGTGGTCTTTGCCCAAAAACATAACTTCTCATTTAGTATTTTTTAAAAATTCGGAATTGTTAAAAAATATGCAACAAGAACATTTTTTTTTTCAAACTGCTGCCATTTTGTTAAAAAGTTTTTTTTTTAACTTATCCAAGGGTCAAACGATAGCGACATCTATAATAATTAAGAATCCGTCTGGTTTTTGTTTTTCAGATCACCAAGAGGGTTGGTAGGATGCACGCCAGGACACCCTCTTTTATTCAGACCCCCAACTTTGACTGCTTGTAACTTTGTTAATTTTAATTTTTTTTTTTTATTAATTTTTTATGTATGAACAACAAATCAATAAACAAATTATAAAAAAATTTATAATAAAAATATTTGTTGTTTCCTTTATACAACGCTTCAAAAACCGGGCGAAATTCATGTCTCTACACTAGAATACCCCCTTAAGTAACTGATTTTAAATCTTGAACATTGCAATGACAGGGAAAAATAGAGCTTTTCAAGACATTCTACATTCACGTATTAAGGCTAAAAAATTAATCGCTATACTTCATAGTACGGCCGAATTTGGGTACAAGGGTAAACTGATGGGCATTCCTAGAAGAGCGAGTATTACGGTGAAATTGTTTAAGGGGAGGACTATACAAATCGCTATGCCACTAGAGTATAGTTCGTTAAAATAACGATAAAAAAGGGTGAGACAAGAGACTTTACAGCGATGTTCGAGTGCCGTAATTTTGTTGATCAGTTTAAAGGCTCTTCTTTAAATAATGTCCAAGAGGTTTCAGTTAGGTATTGGAGCACCAGCCCAGAGATGAGAGTTAAATTCAAGTTTTGGATTTTAATAGGTTTTGTAGAATGTAGCCAGATCAGAAGGAGAGACATATTTCTTGCATATCGCCTCAAAAAACTCAGACATATTGCGGCATTTTTGGCGACATCGCATATGTGATCGCACTACAAAAAGTGGTTACTGACCCACACACCGAGAATATCGAGATTTTCAGTATCGTTGATGCAAGTGCCACTCATAGATAGGAACAACGAAGGTGTATCTCGCATTACGGATGCAAGACAGCATTGGGTATTTATATTGTGGGTTTTGGACTAAAATCCGTTCAAAACAACTTGTATTAAACGGTTCAAAAGAAAATGTCTGAAATGAATCATGAGATGACCAGAAGATCTCATTTATTAAGAAGCTTTCGTTCCTCAAGATATTTCTTAAACTGATCAATTAATCAGCGTACAATTGAGAAAAAAGATTGGTTCCATAGAATCATTAACGCGCTTAAGAAGTTGGTTAGCCATGGCACCTTTGGTAAGGTAGAATTTGCGGTGAACTGCCTTGCACTCAAGTTAGCTTTCTTAGTAGAGCTTACTAAAGGAGTGTCATTGACAACAAGCGTAGGGACCAAGGAGGAGGAAGAATTCCCCATGCTTTTTACGAATGACCAACAATTCTTACTGCAATTGCAGTAATTTTTGACGTAATTTTTAATCATGCAAAATTTGGTCTTTCGAATATGTTGCAGGCCTTCCTGGCTTGCTTTAGCTTTTTCCGGTTTTCCTCAGTTGTGTTGGTTCTTAAACACAGGAAACTCACTTCTTTCATTTTCAGAACCTCATTGCAGCTCGTATCGAACCATGATTATTAGCCTTGGGTTTGATAATTTTTACCCTATTTGGGATAAATGTTTTCATTCCCATGCACTGGAGTCTACGTCACTATCGAGGAAGCATAGTGAACAGTTAATTAAAAATCCTGACAAAATTCTTGAGACCGTCACGTAATGCCAAGCGGTTCTTTTTGAAACTCTTCCTCTAACTGGATTTGTTTGACACGAGAAATTAGCAGATATCACACTATGGTCCTAGAGGCGTCAATACACTGATTGTGTATTAATCAGGGTCAGAAGTGAGAACAAATCCCAGCACACATTCCATCGCCCGTAATAATTCCAGTGCGAGGATACAGGAAAACAATTCTTTGAATGGAGTCACACAGAGCATCAAATTTATAAGAAGTCGAAACTCCGTTTAAACAGCTTTCTGTATTCTGTGACACCAACATGATACAAAATGCAGCGTTTTTCTTAAAAAAAAGCTGTTGACAGCGTTTTGAATTCTGTCGCGTTTCAGTCATAATTTGACATGAAACTCTACAATATTTTTAAGTCTAATGCTCGATTTCATAAACAGCTTTTATATATTTAACAGGATTTTAAACTGTAAAATGGGATACTTTGGTTTCACCAAACGTTTTTAAAGTAAACAAACATTTAAACACCTTTTAAAACTAAATGCCCATTTTTGGCTCCTTAAATTTTAAAAGTGTCATTAAAAAATGAATATGACAGATTGACAGCTGATGTTTTGTTTTGTAAAATTTGTGTTCTCAATACTTGGAGATAGAGAATGAATAGGTAAACAAATTCAACATTGCATTTATAATATCATTTTTATGATTTTAATTTTTAATTAGAATATTAGATTGGTCATCTTCATCTAACGAAGAAGAACAACATATAGTTATTCGCCGCTCAAGAGTATTCCGCGTTAACAAGAATCCATTTTCATTTTTCCTGAAATTTCCCATTTCAAGCTTGGTGAAACTGAAAAAATTTAAAGGCCTGATAAAATTTAAAAAGCTTTTAGATAAAAGTGCTTTTAATGTTTGTTTATGAAATTGGACATAACTATTTTTATTTTAAAGTAGACCATCGTCTAAGCTGATTATTGTAGCGATACAATTTGTCCAACTTTCATATTGTTAAAATTGACTAAATTGCGAGCACTAAGGACCAAAATTTTTGCTTCAAAATGCGGAAAACATATTTTCGATATTGATTTGATTCGAATTTTTTAAATGATTTTCTTAGCCAAGTTTTGAACCCAATCTAAAACATCGATGCTTGATTCATATTTTTTACATAACTTTCTGTAAAAACTTTTTATACATTACTTTGAATTTACATAAATATTTTAAAATAAATAATTAATTTTGTTTTAACTTACAATATATTCAGGTTGGCTGCCTTCATTCGAATAGGAATCACTTTTTTCCGAAACACTTGATAAAGTTTCACCAGTGACTGTATCGTTATATGAACTCGGTGCATACATTTCAATTGTTGCTGTTTTGCTTGTTTGATTTGATGTTTCTGTTTAAATACAAAAAAAAAACATACAATTAAAATTAAATTAATATAAACCTTAATTTAAAATAATTAAGTACTTAATTTTAAAATGCATTTACTTATATAAGAAAAAAACAATTTATTCTTAAATGGTTAACATTTTGTGTTCGTAACGTTTATCTAAATTATTTTTCTGATGAGGTAACAAAATAAATTATTAAGTTAACTAAAGAAAACATAAAATAAAATACAATAATAAATTAAATTAAATACAATATTAAATTATATTAAATACAATATTAAATTATATTAAATACAATATTAAATTAAATTAATTTGAAAAATGCAACTGAATTAAAGCATAATTAAATTATAATTCAATTAAATTGAATCAATATTGTTTTGATTTTTAATAAATACAAATTCTGAATCTAATTTGCACTCAAAAAGTTTTGATAAATAATAAAATCATACATTTATGGATAATGTTTATTCCTTTGAATATTTAATTTGAGTAAAAAGAGATTTGGATTTAATTCATATCCGAGAAATCACTATCAACTAAAACTATTGAAAGTTTTAAGTTTAAAACAAAAATTGTATGTCAAAGCTAAAATATAAATCAAACCATTATCTTGTGGGAATACATTTAATACATACATTTATTATGTGTAAGTCACTCAAATTTTTTTATAAATCAACAAAGCATGAATAGAATTTGTGTAAAAAGTTTGATTTTAAGTTATCAAAAGCAAAATTCATATTATACTCGACACTCGTTCTTCTATTTATCCTAACACTAAAAATTTAACATTTGGTTTTTGATACTCCATATTTTTGTATCCATTAAAAGCATAAATGTAAAATCTTTTATGGTTGTCAAGAACTGATAAGCTTTTCAGACAGACACAAGAAGCAGATAAAAAAGAAACACTCTTATGCACATAATGCTGAAGAAAGTCTTATATGTATGTCATAATATTGTACAGAGACGACACACTGCAGAGTTGTATCATTCCAAAAATGAAAAGAAAAAAGTTTCGAGATGATGGAAACTTATTTGAATTTGAATACTAGAACACTTATTATGCAACTATATGACAGAAAATCATCATCATTGCTACGACAACGAACGATGATGTATAAAATAAATTAAATGAAAAAGTTGTATTCCTTAGACAAATGAAATGCATTCAAATTTAAAAAAATCAAAGCAAGAGAAAGGATGTCCGAGAAAGTCAATCCTCTTTAAGATGAATTCACTTAAAACGAGGATAGCTTTTGAGCTAAAGAAAAAGACTTACATGATTATTAAAGTTGAAGAGATTGATACGTCTTCAAAATTGATATTTTCATTAAATTCAAAATTGCACTTTTATTTATGATTTTCTGAACTTTTAAGAGTGTATTCTGAGTGTGTTTTTATACAGTGGCTCCCACGAGTAACGGACAAAAAAAAATATAAATTTTCGCAATGCATTCTCTACAAAAAAATTATGGAGAGTTTAATACTTTTTAATCATTTTATGACAATTGCGGCCCGTCCCGGCTTCGCACGGGTACACATAAATAGGTACAGATATTTAAGTTCAGCGTATGCGAATTTTTTTACACCTTCGGTTGGTTTTAATAGGAATTTCTAAGGATTTCTATAGTAATCTAGTACTAAATATAGCCTATGTTACTCAGTGATAATGTAGCTTTCTAATGTAAAAAGAATTATTAAAATCGGTCCAGTACTTTTTGAGTTTATTCGTTACGTACAAAAATACAAATCTTTTCTCTTTATAATATTAGTGAAGATTTAAACACGTTTTACAATTTAAGCCATTTAACAGCATATTAATATTAAAAACAAAAGCAACCCTATAGTTTAACACCTCACACATAATTGGACACTAAATATTTAGTACTAAGTTGCATATAATTTAATAGTTTCCTCAAGGCGTCTTGAGGTATAGAAGAGACAAGTTTTTATCACACTTCAGGACTTATTTCTTGCCATTTTTCTTGAACAACCGTCTTAAGGGCCTCAATGTTTCTCTAAAGTTCTTTTGAGCAACAATATTTTAAATATAAGTGAAAGTGTTTCGTAATACAAGGTTTAATAATAACAGTGCAAAAACATTGAATGTCCGATTATTATGTTTGGGAGGTTAAAAATTAAGGATTTTTTATTTTGTTTGTATTCTACTATTTTGAATGTCCTTTATAAAAACAGCTCTTAAGAATTTCATAGATTTTTTAGAGATTTCAAATCTATTAAAGCGCATGTATTGCTATAGCTGGGTAAACCTTCTGACCACCCTAAGTTCCTCAAAGCAATACGCGTGAGTCTTTTTTGAACCTTTTGAGTTTCGATCTGGAATATTCGTACATCGGTATTATAATTAAAGATATGTTAATCGTTTTCAAGGTATAACTATCCCTGAATACAACCATTTTGAGCTTTAAAAAACCTTACAACGAATTCGCTTTAGATGTTATAAATTACCATGTTCCGAAAAAGACAACTTTGTGTCAAAAATGATAACAATGTTTCTATTTCGCTAACCACTGAAAGATGTTCATAACAATTACCCCATTGAATAAACGCATCTATATCTTTCTAGAACTTAAGGCAGTCATCAATTGATATTGAAGATACTGGAAAATATAATTTCAAATCGTCTGCTAACATTAAACAACTTGCAAATTTTAAGCAATCTGCAATCCTTCTTCTACAACGAATAGGTTGAAAAGGAGAGGTCCCAAATGACTACTTTGAGGCAGGCCTGATAAAAGATCAATAAAAAAAGATTGATCATCTTCAATTTTAGCAATATTTTAACGATTGTTTTCTATAAGAAGTCTGTGGCAGAGTCTATTGAAAGCTTTCACGAAATCTTTTTTTTTTTTTATAATTAGCGAACACTAAAAGGGTTTTGTATACCTTTAATATGCTAAAGACACAGTGTGAGCATTAAGAAAAGAGGGAATGGTTAGATAGGAGGTGCCGGTGTACATTGATTTTGAATTCCTGAACATTGCAATGATATGGAATGCGTGGCAAGGAATTCTACATTCGCGTAGTACGGCTAAAAAATTAATCTCTGTACTTCATAGTACGGCCGAAGTTGGGCTCAAGGGTAAACTGATGGGCATTCCTAGAAGCGCGGGTATTACTGTTAAATTGTTTAAGGGAAGGAATGCAACTGGTTATTTCGCTAGAGCAAATACCGTTAAAATAACGGTAAAAAAGGGTAAGACAAGAAACTTAACGACGATGTTCGAGTGACGTAATTGTGTTGATAATGTTAATGTCACCAATCATTTTAAAAGCTCTTCTTTGAAAACTGTCCAAGAGGCTTAAATAAGTTACTGGAGCAGCAGCCCAGAGATGAGAGTTATATTCAAGTTTCGGACGTATATAGATTTTGAAGATTGTAGCAAGATCAGAGGGAGAGAAAAATGTCTTGCATCATTTAAAAAAAAACCTAGACATCTTGCGGTATTTTTGGCGACACATCGCGAATGTGATCGCTCCACAAAAGGTGGTTGCTGATGCACATTCCGAGGATGTCAAGATTTTCAGTTCCGTTGATGCAAGTGCCACTCATAGATAGTGGCAAGGGTTATAATCTCGCTTTAACGATAAAAGAGAGCATTTTGTTTTCGAAGCATTAAATTCCACACGGTTTTTTATTCCCCATAGTACAATGCTGTGTACATCGGAAATTAATGAGTTTATGATATTTTGCCGTTGCAGTTCCACATCAGAAGAGGAGGGTTGTGAGTCTGGAACCGAATATGAAAAGCTAAGAGTGCTATCATCAGCGAAACAATGTATTGGATTAGAATTAGCAGACAGGCGACCATTTATAAAAATGAGGAAAAGGGTCGGAGACAAAACGGAGCCCTGGGGCACACCAGCATTTATTTTATGGGTTTCAGACTTGAATCCGTCAAAAACAACTTGTATTGAACGGTTTGAAAGAAAGTTTATAATCCAACGAAGATGAGATTCGTCAATACCAAAAGCACGCTTTTTCGATAAGAGAGCAAGATGACAAATCAAATGCAATAATCTTACTTTCTCCAAAACGATGTAAAGATTTGTTCTACTGTTCGGTGAAATTAACCATGAGATCATCAGTTGACCTATTGCTACGAAAACCGTATTGCCGGTCATTAAGAAGCTTCCGTTCCTTAAGATGTTTCTTAAGTTGATAATAAATCAGCGTTTCCATGACCTAAGAAAGAAGGGACGTAAGTGCTATCGGTCGATAATTTACGGGGGAAGAAGACTCGCCTTTTTTTGGGATTGCTGAGCGAATGCAGTTTTCCAACTACTCGGAACGGATTTACGAATGTTGGGATCTTTAAGAACTCTCGCCACAGTACGAGTACGAAAATAGATTGGTCCCATAGATTTATTTAAGCGTTCAAGAACTGGGGGAGCTATGACACTATCTGGTAAGGTGGAATTTTCGGCGAACTGCCTTGCAAACAAGTTATCAATAGAGCTAACTAAAGGAGTGTCAGTGACAACAAGCGTAGTAACTGAGGAAGAGGGAGAATTTCTCATGTTTTTTACAAATAAAATGAAATGCGAAAAGATACAAATTAGTCGTAGTCGACCGACCACTACAGAAATCATGCTGTCTAGGAGTTATAACATCTTTCACTGTGAAATTGAGCCTGTTGAAAACCAACTTTTCAAAAAGTTATGGAATCACCGATAGTTTTGAGACTCGTCTACAGTTTTTAATTACGTTTTTAAGTCCACTTTTATAAATAGGGCTTATCGAAGATATTTTCCATACACCAGTAGACACCTGTGAGAAACAATTTATTAAAAATTAATTATAACCTACTACCAAGTGACATGACACATTTAGATAGCAAAATGTGAGGAATCGAATTTACTCCAGCTTTGATATTTACATCGATATGAGTTAAACCATCAAATACTTCTTGATCCGTCAAAGAAAAAACATCCAAATCGACTGGAGAACTATAAAAATTATATAAATCATCACTATTTCTAAAGTCCGCTTTTTTGTTTTATTTGAAAACAATTTTGCGAATGAATTGTATGTTGCTTTGGTACCATTAGAGCATTCACCGTCAAGCTTTATAGAACTAGGGAATACAGAGATTTTGAGGTTTGAATTCAAAAAACCCAAAAAGATTTAGAATCATATTTGATATTTCTCTCAACTGAACTTATGTATATAAAGTGAATAAAGAAATCTACTTAAAAAATTAAACTCCCTTCTCAGCTGTAGAAAACGAATACCTGATACTTTAGATCTATTAAAAGCTTTGTATTAAACGTTTTTCAAAGTCTTAAGCTTTTATTGATAGACAAAACATTTAAAAGACGCTCTCTTTCGAACCCTTAAGCAAAAATGATTTGAAGATGGTATTCATCCGATCCAAAGATCCAGAGATCTGATATAGCAAGTTCATAATTTATGGAGTTGTAATAATTATTTAAAGAAATGAAGTCAGCCTTCAAAGTAAATGAGTTATTTTTACTCACAGGATGACTTTCTGATTTCTTAATGAAGGCAAGTCTGATTCAAAGGCTACAAATTTAAGATCCAGAAATCTATTTATTCATGTTTTGGTAATTAATAACTTAAAATGTAGTTTTTTTACATTTAAACTTTATTTGAACTTAAATCTACACTAATATCATAAAGAGGAAAGATTTGTATTATTGTATGTATCGAATAAACTCAAAAAGTACTGGACTGATTTTAATAATTCTTTTTTCATTAGAAAGCTACATTAGCACTGAGTAACATAGGCTATATTTAGTACTAGATTACTATAGAAATCTTTAGAAATTCCTATTAAAACCATAAAATTAACCGCATACGCTGCGAAGAGTATTAATGATATGACAAAAAAATGTTTTCTAATTTAGTGATTCATGGTCGTTTTAATTAGCATGCTTATAACTTAAATATCTGTACCTATTTATGTCTACCCGTGCGAAGCCAGGACGGGCCGCTAGTATATTATAAAATAATTATTGAATTCTATTAATTCTCTATATTTTCTTGGAGAAATTGCATTGTGAAAATTTACATTTTCTTTGTCTTTGATAAGACGTGGGAGCCACTGTATGGTATGTTTTATATTATTAAACTTCAAGAGCTTGATGCGTCTTCAAAATTGATATTTTCGTTAAATTCGAAATGGCACTTTTATTTATGATTTTCTGCACTTTGTGCTTTGATACATACTCGAACGCTGTTCGGACATATACATAATTGTTTGACAAAGGAATAAGCTTTAGAAACCTTCGGAGGTACAGACGTTAACCTACTTTCGTTCACATAAGATCCTTTTTTCCATGCACCAACAGCAAGTACCACTTCCACAAAATACAAACAAAACTTTTTCTTTTATTTCACAGAAGGGAGAGACCATATTGGTATATAATATAGAATTAGTACAAGGACAACAAAATAAACTTAAAATAAAATCATAAATCAACAAAACAATGAAATAAAAAAACAAAAATAAATAAAAATAAAAACAAACCTCTTTTACGTTTTTGATGAACGAAAAACCACGCAACTAAAGCAGCATTAACCAATAAAAAACCAAAAGCAGCCAAAGAAATGCCAATTATAACCAAATCCGGAGTGTTTGATGTTCCAGTATACTCCGCTGGCAATAGTTCAAGTCCTTTTTTCGAATTTATAAAATAAAAATAAACCAAAATCAAAAATATGTATTTAAAAAAAAACAAAAAGAAATCTCATAAGAAAAAGGATAATTCAAGGAAAATCAAAACTAATCGCAACTGTCAAATTCATGTAGATAATAATAATTCATGTCATGGAACAAACGAGTATAAGCAAAAAAAAAAATATTATAGCCATTGGCAAAATCTAATATATAATAAAAAGTCCTTGACGATAAAAATATATAAAATAAAATCCTGTAATGCATTTTCTATCCTTATAGGTATAGAAAGTATGTTACTCGTTTTATATGGAACATATGTAGGTATACCTCGTCGCTTCATCCGTTTCTGATTGCGCTTATGCAAGCAACATCCAATTATGAAAACATTGAGTAATACTACGATAATCCCAGATGCCACGCCAACAAGGAGTAACATCCCTGATGTGCCACCTATTGGCGTCGAACTGGTTGTTGGTGGACCACCAAGCGATGAGGCTGGCTGCGATGGAGGTGGTGCTTCTATTTTAAGTCCATGTATTAAAAGCAGCAGTAAAATTAAATAACACATAATTGCACAACTTATTAAAAAATATTGCCAGAGCAGAATTGCAGAGAGAGAGAGGAGAGATATTAATCGGAGAGGCTTTATGTCTTTGACATCAGCGATTAGTTGTTAAAGTAGAAATTAATATAAGGTATGTTTTTATGCGGATTAATATGCGGCCGCAAATATTACCTTTTGTATGGGCACGTTGGAGATCGGGTAAATATTTGCTGCTACCAAGTTCGTTAGTGGCCATAACCGAGAATAGATACAATGTGTCCATTCGGAGATTAGATATTGTTAATTTGTGACTGTTGGGTAGGCCATCAATGTACTTGTACTGTTCGGAAGATGCTTCCCTGGAATTAGAAATAAGTGATATACATTAAATAAAACTAATTAAGATTGACTTATGTTATAAATATTGGATGATTTTTGGTAAAATGTATAAATAACACTGGTCGGAAAAATTACGTTTTATTTCTGATACGATGTCCTGAATTCAAAATTCCTCACATCAGGTTTTTAAAATATGTCATTCTAATGATCAAGAATGGCTAAGTTAAAGCACAACATATCTCATAACAATAAATAATTTGTGATAATTTTGAAAAGTCGAAATCTCTATCTTCTAAATACAGTTTCGATTATTTTAGAATCTCACTAAGTTTTCGAATAAGTTCTTATAAGTTATGAGATGACTTATGGCTCTTCATTTGATTTTTTCTAAAGTTTTGAAAAACCTTTAACGAAATTCCTTCATGTTTTTGAATAATTAGGTGTAGAGTTAATTTTTAGTGCTGGTTCTGAATCCAAGCTCCGATCTTAGTTATATTTGCTCAAACTCAGAAATACCCGTTTTATTTATATTTTTTTTTTCATTATACGAGGTGTGTTCAAAAAGTACCCGGAATTTTCGTTTTTTCAAAAAAATATTTATTTATTCGTTTACATCAATGTCTTCCCCTTCAAAGTAGTCCCTCCCAGATATAATACACTTATGTCAGCAGTTTTTCCAATCTTGGAAAGACTCTTGATATTCACTTTTTGATATGTCCTTGAGCTTTCTCAGCGATTTTGCCTTTATTTCTTCAATCGAGGATAAACGCCGTCCTTTCACTAGTCTCTTCAACTTTGGAAACAGGAAAAAGTCACACGGAGCCATATCTGGTGAATATGGAGGTTGGGGCATGACTACGGTATTGTTCTTGGCCAAAAAATTACGAACAAGCAACGACGAGTGAGCAGGTGCGTTATCGTGGGGCAAAAGCCTTGAACTATTTTTCCATAAATCTGAGCGTTTTTTTCGGATTGCTTCACGCAAACGTTGCATAACTTCAAGGTAATACTCCTTATTAACCGTACGACCTTGTGGTAAGAACTCTTGATGCACTATACCATTACAATCGAAGAAAACAGTAAGCAAAACCTTCACATTTGATAGAACTTGACGCGCTTTTTTCGTTCTTGACGTTGGATGCTTCCAGGTGGACGACATCATTGGTTTCGACATCATAACCGTACACCAATTTTTCATAACCATATGACCCTTTCAAGCAAACTTGGATCGTCGTTGACGTCATTTAGCAGCTCTTGAGCGATGTTCATGCGATTGTTTTTTTGGTAAAAATTCAGCAGTTTCAGCAAAAATCGCCGAGCTCATAAAAACACGTCGAACCTTAGCAACTACCACAGACAAAGAATATAGCTAAAAATTGCATCATACTTTCGGACTCTCCAGACCCGCGGAATTTAAAAATTCTGGGTACTTTTTGAACACACCTCGTATATATTCCAAATACTTGATGTAATAATCTCAAGGCTACGAAATCGTGATATGAACAAAAATGCTTTCATACAATTTTGTGTTTTTTCTGTTAAGAACCATTTTAGCATACATAAATACTTTAGCGTTCTTTTAAGGTTTATGTAGTGCAGGTGAAAACTTTTGAGGATTTCTTGAAAAATTAATAAGAAACTGAAAATATTTAAACGAAATATGTTTTAAAGAAAAGGATTGTTGATTTGGATCAAATCAAAAAACTGAACTCTTTATTTGTCCTTGAAATAAAAAAGCTCTGGAAAACCTTCAAGGTATTAGTGTTAAAAGGCTTTTGAACTTCTACGAAGAGACGCAACTATCATACCATAAACAAGCTGCACTTAAATACTTTTTATTGAAAGTTGAATGAAACAGGGAAAAAGTAAGTAAACTATTCAGTGTATTGAAACTATAACTGGCATTAAGTATTGCAATCGCATTTTTTCGAACTCAAAATCAACACGACAAGCATTAATAAGCAAAATTGATATTAGTCGAAATAATTAAAAAATAATTTAAGTAGTGATTCCAATAGAATTCAAAGGGTCCATCATCTTCCCGATTCACAAGAAATGGAGTTTGGCCGACCTGTCCAATTATAGAGGCATATCTTATTTAAATACAATACTTTATACAAAATATTCACGATAGTTTTTCAAAAGTGTTTCAATAATTCGATGGAAGACAATACAAGCTTTTAAATGAGTTCCAGGCAGTTGATATGATCGATAGATAAGCGCTTATCTACAAGCTTAACAGTAACGGCAAGTCATTGAAGTTTGAAAGAGTTATTCAAAATCATACGCACACACAATGGCTAAGGTATGGAATGGAGAACAGCTATCGAGAGGGTTTAAAAAATTATCCGGTGTCATACAGAACTGTACATTGAGTCCGAGTCTGTTTGGCTTGTTTATTGAAGATCTTTTCTTACCAGATGGCATCACCAGCCAAAACATAAAATCATTGCATTTTGCGGACGACATTGTACTTTTGGCAATATCACCCGAATCATTGCATTTAATGATAAACCGCATGTATCAGTACTGTAAGTTTTGGAGTTTAATAGTGAATCTAAATAAGTCCAACATTTTGATTTTTAAAAGCGATGGAGGCCGCAACCCCTGCGAACGAAAAATGGTTTCATAATGGAGATAGCATCGAAGTTTAAATACCTTGGACTTCACTTAAAGAAAAATTATAGTATGGAAATTCATCTAAAAGCAGAAAGCTCAAGATATTAGAAGCAGTATTGGAATCAGTCATGTTTAATGAAGCACAAACTTGGGGAACGAAGCAGTATGAAACAGTTGAGAAACTTCTGCGATACTTTATTAAGAGAATTTTTCATATGCTGGAATCAGGGTTATCACCTCTGTTTATACGAACCCTTAAAATGCAAGTTGATTACATTCTCGGAGTAATGAAGCTAAGCACTAGTAGGCTTCCAAAGATAGCAGCTCTTCAAGCTATACGAACAAAAACAAGTTTTTTTTTGTAATAAGCGCACACTCGAGGGGATATTACTACCTTCATTACGCAGAGGCACAGTGTGAGCACTAGGAAGAGGAGAGAGGGTTTGAAAGGAGATGTCGATGCACATTGGTTTTGAATTCCTGAAAATTAATGACTAGGAAAGACAGAGTGTAGTAAGGCATTCCACATTCGCGTAGTACGGCTAAAGAACGAATTCCTGTACTTGACAGTACGACCGAAGTTGAGCTCGAGGTTATACTGATGAGCATTCCTAGAAGCGCGAGTATTAAGGTTGAACTGTTTAAGGGGAGGAATGCAGCTGGCTATTTCTTTAGAGCATAAACCATTAAAATAACGACGATGTTCAAGCGAAGTAAAGGAACTTATGATGATATTATCACCAATCAATTTAAATGCTCTACGTTCAATACTATCCAAGAGGCTTAAATAAGTTGCAGGAGCACCAGCCCAGAGATGGGAGTTATACTCAAGCTTTGAACGTATAAGTCTTGCAGATAACAGCCAAATCAGAAGGGATGCACAATTTCTTGCATCGCCTAAGGAAACCCAAACACCTTGCGTAATTTTTAGCGACATCGCGTATGTGAGCGTTCTACAATAAGTGGTTAATGACATACATACCGAGAACATCGAGATGTTCAGTCTCATTGATGTAAGTGCCATCCATGGATAATGGCAAGGGGGGTATATCTCGCTTTAACGATACAAGACAACGATTTCGAAGCATTGGTTAGATTTGGCAAGAGAATGTAGAATGGAACTAAACATTAATTGTATTAACCACGACGATTAAAAAGCTTCTCTGTACCAGCTCATTTCCACAGTGAACACTAAACAGAGGGAGAAATCCATGAATGACGCAAAGGATCTTTATACAGTTGTCAACTTATCATAATTTGGAAGAGAGAATATATTTTGGGGACGATAATAGCATTGTCGAAATATCAATGATGGTTAAGTAAGAAGTGAAGTTATGCAGCAGAA
Source organism: Eupeodes luniger (assembly GCA_951509635.1). NCBI lineage: Eukaryota > Metazoa > Arthropoda > Insecta > Diptera > Syrphidae > Eupeodes > Eupeodes luniger. The sequence goes on along the minus strand of OX608073.1, from coordinate 62,271,185 downwards.
TTTTATACCCTATAGAGAGGACCTTCAAATTATATGCTCCTTGTGCAATTAAAATGAAAGGGAAGATATATTTGACTTTGTTGAAAGATGTCTAATTTTTAAGAAAATTAAGGAGGAATGCTTCTGATAGAGATTTACTAACACAAAATCAAGTTATGTTCTTGCCTAAAAATATGGATGTTAAGAACTTATTTTAATTCTGCAGAATAGCTCTTCTCTATAGAAATAGAATTTTAACATAGTTTTCTAAACATGTACTAAACTGATAGTTGTTTTGATGAAAAATCTAATTTTCATAAAGGGTGATTTCTTAGCTACTATCTTTTTGGCAACACTGTTTCACTGTCAGTGTCAAACATCTTCAGTTTGGTCTATAATTTAACCATGAATCGTCTTACAAACGAACAACGCTTGCAAATTATTGAATTTTATTATCAAAATGCGTGCTCTGTTAAGAAAGTTCATCACGCGCTTCTTCCAGCGAGCGACGAAGCTCATTTTTGTCTCAATGGGTACGTAAATAAGCAGAATTGTCGATTTTGGAGTGAATATCAGCCAGAAGCATTGCAAGAGCTACCAATGCATCCAGAAAAAGACACAGTTTGGTGCGGTTTATGGGCTGGTGGCATCATTGGACCGTCCTTCTTCAAAGATGATGCGAATCGTAACGTAACTGTGAATGGTGAGCGCTACCGTGAAATGATATCCAACTTTTTTTGCCCAAAATGCAAGAGCTTGGCTTGCATGACAAGTGATTTCAACAAGACGGTGCCACATGCCACACAACACGCGCAACAATTGACTTATTGAGAGGCGAGTTCGGTGAACGTTTTATATCACGTTCGGACCGGTCAATTGGCTGCCTAGATCGTGTGATTTAACGCCTTTAGACTATTTTTTGTGGGGCTATGTTAAAGCTCATATCTATACAGACCCGCTTCAATTGACGCATTGGAAGACAACATTGAAGCATTTATTCGTGAGATACCGGCCGAAATGTTGGAAAGAGTATGCCAAAATTGGACTAAGCGGATGGACCATTTGAGGCGCAGTCAAGGTCAACATTTGCATGAAATAATCTTCACACATTAAATTATATGGACTGTACTATTGATTCAAATAAAGATTTTATGCATTTTTCTGAATTTTATGTGTTTTTTTTGAAAAACTTTCCCATAGCTTTTAAAAAATCACCCTTTATGATAGTTGTGTTTGTAAATAATTTATTCTACAATAGCAAATAAAACCCAATCTAATTTAATCTAAATCAAATATGAGTAATTTTCAAGAACAATATACAGTCATAAATTCGATAGTTTAAATAACTACGAGTATCTAACAATAATCGCCAGCGTGACGCCATAAACTTGACAAAATTATTTCCTAAAAGGCACAATTACTTGTACACAATTTAGCTTTCTCATCAAAATTGTCTTAAACTAATGTCAAATCCCTATCTCAATTATTATAACTTTTTGGTAAGAAACCTAATAGAATCATAGAAAAACAGTTTAAGCAAGAGTTATTGTTTGAAATTTAATATGAGAATTAAATGTTTTTGCAGTTCAAAGTTACACCACTAAGACTAAGCTACTCTAAATTAATTAAGGACTTAAATGCTTCCGTGACTTCATATTATAAGTCACAACTTTTTACTCCAACTATCACTAATAATAAATTCATAAGAAATTGTAAAGCAAAAACTAAAAATCACATATAAACTCGAGATAATATATATAAAATATTTACCTAAAACGAACTCGATAAGACGCCTTCAGTCCTCCATCAAAACCCGGCGTCCAAGCAACTGTCACAGAATCGTGTGTAACATTTAGAATATTTAAACTAAGCGGTGTTTCAGGCGGTGATGTTATTTCCAATCGAACATTCTCCTTTGTCTCACCCAACTCATTTCTAGCCACACATTCATATGCTCCATAGTCAGCGGGAGCAACTTTTTCAATAATCAAAATCGATTCGTACGTTAAGGAATCAATTTTCTTCTCTTCAACTTCATATTTATATGTTCGATTAATATTCAGTTCCTTGCCGGATTGCATCCATCTAAATGAGGGCTTGGGGGCAGCTTGTGCCCGACACGGCAATCGTCCTCGTTCACCAGTTCCACTAGCAGCTCGCAATAATGTAGGTGACTTATCGATCTCTGGAGCAACTATAGACATGATGTAAGTGTAAAAGATGTTCATATTCATATTACATATATTGAACATGGAATTAAGTTTTATTGATAAGAATAATAGACTATTGGGAATACGAATACGAATGTGAATACAACTCGTTTCTCGCAGGATATGAATATGCGAGTGAGTATGAGCTTGAGTACTTACATTTAACTATTAGAAGAACATCCCGGTTTGTTGGATTCGCAACCCTATTGTCAGCAATGCAGCGAAAATTTCCAACGTCTTCACGTTGGGCGCCTTTTATGTGCAAGAACGATGTACCATTAGCGAATGCGGTTGATGTCTTTACACTCATGTTATAACCCAATCTTTCCCATTTAACATGCTCTTCGTTTAATGGTTTTCCCTCAACTGTGCATGACAGCATTGCATCCTCGCCAGGATTCACCACGACATTTTCTGAAACCGATTTGATTGCGGTTCCATCTAAAATATAGAATATATATATTTTATATATACAATATGTCTCTTATCATTATTATATACATATATATTCTTTTTCATCACTCGTTGTACTTAACTCTCAAAAATATATACGTAAGAAGGTACAACGTGGAGGTTTCTACACATTTCTTTTTTTTTTTTTGAATTTCGATTGAAAATGAAAATTTTCGCAGTTTCTCATCCTTGTCAAAAGGACAAGGTTCAGAAATGACGTTTATCCTTGATGTATACTCCACATAGAGTATAGTATAGATACTTACATTCGACAATGACAGTTATATTGATGACAGCAGTTCCTTGAGTGTTGGAGGCTTCACATTTATATACACCCGCATCGTTACGATGTAGTTTCGTAATATTGAGAGTCGATCCATTTGAAAATATTCGTTGATCTATGGAGTCCCCGGCCTTGGACACAATTGGTAGACCATCTTTGGTCCAAACGTATTTAATTGACATTGGATTTGCATTTGCCATCAATGGAACATAAACTGATTCGCCCTCAACGCCTACCACAGTCGATGAAGGTGGAGGAACAAATTTTGGAGCATCTGATGGTTGAAAAAAGAACAAGAAGAAGAAGAAGAGAACCCATCATTAATGAAAACGATTTTCAATGATATTTTCCAATAGCTTTGATTTTCTGGACTTTCTGATGCTTTTGCTAGGGGGCTGTGTGCTATACTTACATAAGACATCGAGACTTATAGCCTCGTGTACGCTTCGTTGAAGGGCTTCATTTGAACTCTGGCAAGTGTAAACGACTCCGTTCATCTCTTGTGTAACATTGATTTTGAGTTTCAATGTAGAAACTGTGCCTCCCCATAATCCAGATTTTGAATGATTTTTGGTTCCTGAAATATTGATAAAAACATAGAAAATGTATTGTATATGTATAAATGCTTGTATGGATGTTCATAAATGATTGAGTAAATTTAATATTCCTGAAGAGTTAAGCTTTAGTCGTTATAATTGATTTCTGTGTTTGTAAGTTTTTGGGGAATAATTAAAATTTCGTAATACTTTATCAGGAAATTAATAATGACTTTCTATAAATGTATATACTTTGAAGGGTTTCGATTTGATGTGTAAGGTTTTTATTTTTCACATCAGAAGCTTTAAAAACTATTTTTTGGAATAATATTTGCGATTGTTAAATAACATAAAAGAAAATTAAATTTCTTAGAATTTTTTAACAATATTTTCTTAATTAGTAAGAAGCAGTCATATCGTAATGTTCACGTCGTTGCTTTTTGGCTAAAAGTTAAAAGACAAAAATTAGAGAGCTAAGAGAAAACTTTTTTTTTGTTTTAAGTTTCAAGTGAATCTGAAGTATTATTCGGAAAAAAATAATTAAATAACATAATTTTCTCCAAAAACGCATATAACATTTATGTATACGAGGGTTGCTACTTATATTTCTAGCCTAGGTAACAGTAAGTGTTGCCAGGGCTGACATTTTTAACGGAAAGTTTGACATTTTTAACCATAACCTTTTACAGAACATGTTTCATTTGAGTGCGATTTGTGTTGTTGACAGTAACTTGAAAAATTCATCTCGGGCAAAAAATGGAATTAACTCGTGAACATTTTCGTGCGATTATTTTTCATAACTTTCGGCGTGGATTATCAAGACAAGAGTACAGCGATGAACTTAATTCTTTCTACAGCAATAAAGCACCATCCTATAGCACTGTAAAAAACTGGTATAACGAATGCAATCATGGTCGTCGTTCGCTCCAGGACGAATTCCGTGAAGGTCGTCCAAAATCGGTTGTTGTGCTACAAAATATCGATGCTGTGCATGAACTGATAAAGTAAGATCGACATGTTACATATCGTGAGATAGAGGCATCTTTGGGCTTTAGTATGACTAGCATCAATAAGATATTACATGAACATTTGGCCGTGAAAGAGGTTTGTTCGCGTTGGATCCCGCATAATCTGACAAACGCTCAAAAGAAGGCTCGTGTCGATTGGTGCAAGGAAATGGTGAAAAAATACGGTCAAGGTGCATCAAAGGCTGTGTATAATATCTACACAAGTGACGAATCATGGATCTATGCGTATGAGCCCGAAACATGCGCGGACAACGTTTTTCGACCCTGAAGATGCCGTTGATGCATTCAAAAACTATGTTTTGGAGGTACCTCAATCGGAGTGGAAAAAGTGCTACGAAAATTGTTTTAAACGCATGCAAAAGTGTATTGCTCTTCATGGAGAATATTTTGAAAAACAATAAAACCAATTTTAATCGTAATTCTTTGTTTTTTCATTATTAGGCCAGAAATATAAGTAGCAACACTCGTACAAATATTTTTAGAATCGCGTTATAATGGGTGATTTTTTTGAGGTTAGGATTTTCATGCATTAGTATTTGACAGATCACGCGGGATTTCAGACATGGTGTCAAAGAGAAAGATGCTCAGTATGCTTTGACATTTCATCATGAATAGACTTACTAACGAGCAACGCTTGCAAATCATTGAATTTTATTACCAAAATCAGTGTTCGGTTCGAAATGTGTTTATCGACAAATTTTGTTCAGCGATGAGGCTCATTTCTGGTTGAATGGCTACGTAAATAAGCAAAATTGCCGCATTTGGAGTGAAGAGCAACCAGAAGCCTTTCAAGAACTGCCCATGCATCCCGAAAAATGCACTGTTTGGTGTGGTTTGTACGCTGGTGGAATCATTGGACCGTATTTTTTCAAAGATGCTGTTGGACGCAACGTTACGGTGAATGGCGATCGCTATCGTTCAATGCTAACAAACTTTTTGTTGCCAAAAATGGAAGAACTAAACTTGGTTGACATGTGGTTTCAACAAGATGGCGCTACATGCCACACAGCTCGCGATTCTATGGCCATTTTGAGGGAAAACTTCGGAGAACAATTCATCTCAAGGAATGGACCGGTAAGTTGGCCACCAAGATCATGCGATTTGACGCCTTTAGACTATTTTTTGTGGGGCTACGTCAAGTCTAAAGTCTACACAAATAAGCCAGCAACTATTCCAGCTTTGGAAGACAACATTTCCGAAGAAATTCGGGCTATTCCGGCCGAAATGCTCGAAAAAGTTACCCAAAATTGGACTTTCCGAATAGACCACCTAAGACGCAGCCGCGGTCAACATTTAAATGAAATTATCTTCAAAAAGTAAATGTCATGGACCAATCTAACGTTTCAAATAAAGAATCGATGAGATTTTGCAAATTTTATGCGTTTTTTTTTAAAAAAAAGTTCTCAAGCTCTTAAAAAATCACCCGATATTTTGTTTGTTTTAATGTACAATATAAGAGATAAGATATAAGTTTTAATATCAGACTTTGATTTCTGAAGAAGTTGAATTCCGTGTGCTTACCAATAATCAGTACCCAGGCATGTAAAAGAATGCAATCTTTTATGATATGCCTTCAATATAAAGATTGCATTAATTGAATATACCTAAGGATTATGATTTCAAATTTTTCAATCAATAATCATTTGACCTTAAAAAGACTGCAATCATTTTTCTCCAATTATTTTACTGCATGTAACAAATCTAAAAAATGTCATCAGTGTACAAAACGCGTAACTTATGAAGATTCAGAGGGCTTTACTGGATTGAATTTGTCTGCATAAACGTTTTAACTGATATCCAATAAAAGATGAAACTGATAAAAATGTGCTTAATTTTGCTGTTTTAAATTTTGTTGCTCGATGAAGTTACCAACTGAGTGTTGGGAATAACTATTTGTTTGACACAATCAGTCGTTCTGAGTGTATTGCTTGGTGGTTTGTCAAGATAATTTAGCTATAAACTTCGTCACTGAAGATGATTTGCGATGATATTCAACATCTTGGCACATCTTCTCCAAAGCCCAATCGGTGAACGTTCGTGCGTTGCTATGGTACCTACATCAGCTTCAATTCTTGGGACCGCTTGATCTTGTATTGGTGTAAGCCACAATCCTTATGCAAAATAAGCCCTATTGTGGTCTGAGCAATGCTCAATTCTTTAGAACGAATTGGAATTGACTGATTTAGATGGTTTGCCAAACACGTCTGCAGAACAGCTATATTTTCGAATTTTTGACCAACCCGTTGTCTCACTGACAACGCAAAATTACATAACGAATATGTGGACTCAAATTATTGAACTTAATTTATTATTGCCTGTCTTCTAGAGCGAGAATTATGACCGAAAATTCGAGTTAACACTCTTAAAGTTGCAGTCACTGGATCCAAATTTTGGTAGAAAATTGTTCTATTTTGCGGGCGTTGCTCTTTCGTGTAATTTTCATTGATGAAAATGTCGAGTTTGCTGGATAAATTGACAATTCGATGATTAGTGAAAGGATGCAAATTTTATTGGATAACCCAATACATAGCTTCAAGTTCTCTCAACTTACAAATTGTTTAGTTACTAACTTACTTACTTAAGATGGCGCTACAGTCCGAAGCGGACCTGGGCCTTAACCAACATGCGTCTCCAGCCAGCTCGGTCCCTACCTAGCTGTCTCCAGTTTCGCACGCCAGGGTGGTTGAGGTCTTCACCCACCTTCGTGCGCCACCTGAGTCGCCGTCTTCCTCTACTGAGCCGCCCCTCGGGATTGGATTCGAAGACCTTCCGGGCTGGAGCGTTGATGTCCATTCGCTCTACATGACCTAGCCATCTAAGCCGTTGGACTTTAATTCTGTTAACCAGGTGAGTGTCGCTGTACAGTTCGTCGTTGTATCTTTTCCCCCATTCTCCATCAGACGGGACCAAAAATCACACGAAAAATGTTTCTCTCAAAGCATTCTAAAAAGTTCTCATCGTTCCTTGAATGGGTCTAGGCCTCATCGCCATAAATGAGAACAGGGATGCTGAGTGTCTTATAGATGGTGATTTTAGATGTTCGAGAGAAGACTTTACTACTCAATTGCCTTCTAAGTCCAAGGAAGCAGCGATTTGCAAGAGTTATTGTACGTTTTATTTCGGCGCTGGTGTCGTTGTTTGAGTTTATAGCGGTGCCTAGGTAGACAAAGCCCTCAACTACCTCAAAGTTATAGATGTCCATGATGACGTTTTGTCCAAGACGTCGTAGTTCAATTTCCTTTTTTGATGACAGCATATACTTGATCGTGCCCTCATTGATCACTAAACCCATCTTCTTCGCTTCCGTCGCAATGCTCAAAAACTCTCCACTGACATCACGCTTTGATCTTCCAATTATGTTAATATCATCTGCGTATCCGAGTAATTGGATGGACCTTTGGATGATTGTGCCTCTAGTGTTGACGGTTGAGTTTTACACAATGCTTTCCAGAAGGATGTCGCATGAGTCCATCTCCTTGTCCAAAACCTTTTTTGACATCAAATGCACCGGTGAGATCTTTTCCGACCTTGACAGAGCAGCGTGCATTCTCCATCGTCATTTTACACAAACGGATAAGTTTGACAGGGATGCCAAAACTAGACATTGCTCTGTAGAGCTCTTCCCTATAGATGCTGTCATACGCAGCTTTAAAAAGATAAAGAGATGGCGGGTATCGATTTGAAGTTAATGGGTTTTTTCCAAGATCTGCCGTAATGAGAATGTCAATGTTATTACTAAGCTGAATTTAGTTAAACTTAATTAAATGGAGAGCAAATTTTTGAAAAAATCAACAAAACGATCAACAAAAGTTTTTCGTTGCGTCACCCGAATCGAACCGTTATTTTGATAATTGATTTCCACAATCTGCATGAAATGTTAAACCAAACTGGGCATAAAGCAAGTGACAGCTGTCAAAAAGATTAACTCGGAAAAAATATTTTCATATTGAAAACCACAAGTCTAAAAAAAATCAATTTTGGAAATATTTTCAAAAATGCAAATACAATTGTGTAACTTTTATCTCTAAGTTAATTATATACGTATAACTTCTTTGGATTGCAATTTCTTTAACTTTTATAGAACGAATATCGAAGAAAAAAAAAATACAAAAAACAACACAACATAAAAATGGCGCCCAACGCAAAACTTTATACAAAATAACAAAACAAAAATAGCTGAAAGAATCAAAACAAACTCCGAAACCAAAGTCAACGGAGAATTATTATTATTAACTCTGAAAATCAAATCTCTATAATATTTCATTCCATACAAGCACAACATTGCATAACACATGCTTAGATATACATAAGTTTAATAAATTCTCAACAGACTGCACTTTCTCATTCGCGCGAAAAATGAACGGTAAAACTTTTTGAAAACCAATAGCAATATATGTATATATGTATGATGCGTTTAGAGGAATTTTCAGAGAAAAAATAATAAACTTCTTGACAGCGCTTCTCACATGGGAAATAACATACGAATTATATAACGCGTTCTGATGCAAAGCCACACAAAGGGCATAAAACAAAAGCGCATTTGCAACTGGGGCCCACATTTCTAATAGGTACATAATTCTGAAGAACAAACAAGTGTCGCTGTTTGAAATGAGTAGTAGTTTTTTTTTTAAACAAAATAATAAGGTTAGTGTCACAAATGTAACAAAAACACATAATTCTTTCACTGTTACAAAAAATCAAGTTTTAAGAAAATTGTAGAATAAAGATGGAAATACCTAGCTTTGAGTGCAAATTTATGCTTAAACACTGTGTGTCACATAGCTTCCAAACTGGCTTTAAAAGAATCCAATCTCTCATGACTTCAGCATAAAGATTGCGTTCATTGAATTCACCTAAAGATTGGGATGATTTGACTGCAATCAATTGATTGCAATCGTTTGAAACTCCATGCATTCTTTGCATTCACTTAAAATCTTTTGCATTCTTTTGAAGTCTTTGCAATCACTTGAATTCTTTGTATTCTTTTGAAGTATTTGCATCTACTTGAAGTCTTTGTATTCTTTTGAAGTTTTTGCATTTTTAGAAGCCTTTGCATTCGCTTAAAGTTTATGCATTCTTAAATGAAATTTCACTACGCACTTTTAAAATAGGTATTGATTTTAATCTTTTGAGACATGCAATTGGTGTGCGATGTGTATGGCCCACTTTAGAATGCAGAGATTTAAGAACACAGAACTACAAACCTAACGCTAGTTGTGTGTTTTTAAATCTCCGCAGGTTAGGATTCAAGAGAAAATATCAATTTACATCGGTCAAAGTTTTGAATATCCAAATGGAATGGGAAAAAAAGGTAAATAAAGCATCCCACATTCTTCATGTGCGGTTAAAAAATAATCTCTTTTCTTTATAGCACATAGTTAAAATTGAGTAAACTGATCTGCGTTTCCGGAAGTGCGAGTATTATTGGTAATAGGAACGGAGGTAATAAAAATGGTTATTTAGACAGAACATTGTTTTTGAAAAATATCGGTAGATCTTTCAATATTAGAAGTTGAAACAGATATTTATATAGATCTGTCAAAAGTGTCAGCTATCATCAAATAAAAACTGACATTTAATTCAAGTTCATTGACGTTTTGATTGTTTTGCGGTGACTCATTTTGACGTCTCATCACCATCAAGTAAGAGCGAGATGAAATGAGTTGCATCAAGAGAAGAAAACAGTCAATGATAAAATTGTCAAGTGGTATTTTTGACATTTAGGAACCATTGAAAAGAACACACTATAAAATTGCCAAGACAAAATACTAAAAATCCTAAATCCGCCCATGACACAAATGTTCATCATGTGATGCGAACCAAAAGGTATGAAGATTTGCATAAACACACATTTATCCATTTTCCTCCATGTAAACTTGATTGAAATGTTCAAACAATTTCTGGAACGGAAACAATTTGAACAATCCTTCATCTATGCTGTTTGAGATTTTGTGAGTCAGAGTGAGATGTACATATTATGATTTTTGACATTTGGATGAAAATGCCAAACAAAATTTATATAAAATAAAAATCATATGCATATGATGAATGATCGACTGTTGCTGTTCTTACCTTCGATTGGAATACCATCTTTCCACCAAGACAGCTTTGCAGGTGGATTACTCGAACTGGAATCACAGACAAGGGTTGCTTCACTGCCAGGTTTTAATTCCTCAGGTTCAACGCGAATTTTCACTGTTTCCGGTGCAACTGTAATAAAATTAAATAAAAAACAATCATCCAAACGAACTTTAGAATAGGAATTTCAATCGAGTTTAATTTAGATTTAATTTGAATTTGAAATTTATAGAAATGTAAAAATGACGACCATGATGATGAGGGTAAGGATAAGGATGAATAAATGGATCTACTTACAGTGTACACTTAAAGTTGTAGATTCAAATAAAGGAATTTCAGTGGCACTATTGTGGGATTCACATCGATAGTGTGCTTGGTTGTCAGTTACATTTGCCAGGATTGTTATTTCAGCTGAAACAGACTTATCGCCTGCTCGAATGACAGAGTTCACCTGAAATGATAATACAACATAATATAAACATAAGAATAATATAAAAACATAAATAGAAACAGAATAAAAACGTCTCTCTATTCACATTGAAGAACTTTTGTTATCTTATTTTGTATTTTGTATTTTTTTTTTTTTTTTTTCAAAAAAAAGAAGAAGAGAAGATGGAAAAAAAGCAATCATCTTTTGATCTCGAAAACCTCCACTTTTATATCCACAACATATTAAAACGTTGAACCCAAAATAAAAAATAAAAGCAAAATATAACCTTTAGCCTGCTCATAAAAGGACTATTTTTTGTTTTCTGAGAAAGCATTGAAACGGAAGTTGGTAATCCCTTATCCTACGGCAAGATTTGCCTTTGTTCTCCAATTATATTTGTGTAGTGTGGCACTTTTTTTTTGTGTTTTGTGTTTAAGCAAACTCTCGCAGGACACATAGACACAAGACAACAGGAACAACAATAACAAAAAGGAACATATGTGCATTCACAATGATTCCTAATAAAAATGTATTCAAAAATAAAACAGTACTGTTTAAAAAATATGGTATAACTAACATTGTTAATCTAGCTCTAAATATTTTTTCAGTTACTGTCAAAACGAAGACTACTTATGGCTAAGCTCAAAAACACGCCTATAAATAAAAAAAAAGTTTTACGAAAAAGCTTATAGGTAATTCTCTAGACCTCGACCGATATTATTGAAATCCTTACTAGTTTATAACAATTTAAGTTAAGCTTACAGGAGTTTTTAAATATTTGAACCCGTTTTTGATATACCATTTAGATAGATAGAAAAGCGGGATACTTATATTTTAAAATCTCAAAAACAATGTTCAAATGGTGTGCATTTAAGAGGACACAAGCGTCGAAAGGTTTTTTCTCAACATTTTCCTCTGTCTACCAACTCCTACTCTCACCTACCCGTGGTGAACATCGAGTGCCTAGTAGCTCAACTGATAATTGGGTTCAACCATCGCGGTGTTTCCACTAAGGCACCTCTCCTTATCCAGACAGCAGTGGAGAAATTACCAAGATGGAATCAACGGTGGGATCTACAGTTCTATGTTAGGTTCAACACCTTATAGGGCTTCTACGACATATTCGGAGTTCAGGTCTTTGAGGAGCGGTTAAATCGGATCTCGGTCTTGGAGTTTAAATCAAGGACCTGGTTCTCCAGTTTTAAGGTAGTGCGTCAGGGTGACTTCCTAACCAAGTAAAGACAAATCTAGTTGCGAAGCACTGACAAGCCTCGGATACGGACGGATTTACGGTTCACAACCCATAGAAACGATTTAAGGACAACGTACTTCGGATCTATATATGGAATGTTAGGTCCCTTAACAGGCCACGTGCAGCCGAATTATTACCGGAAATCTGAAACTGCTGAAAGGCAGGTATTACTGCCATTCATGAAGTGCGATGGGATGGACCGGGTAAACGCAAATTAAAAGACGGTTATGTATAATACGGCGACTGTTATCGAAAACAAAGGCCGTGACTATTTGGGTTTGAATTTGCTGTAGATTTAGGCAAAAGGTCTTGAGTTCCAACAAAGTGAGCGAGCTCATCACGACAATCCACATTAAGACTAAATTCGCTAAAATAAGCTTCATATGCGCACATGACCCACCAGAGGAAAAAGATGAAGACACCAAAGACAGATTCTTTGAGCTCTTGGACAGGATATATGAGCAGTGCCCTAGCTGCAAAATTAAAATTGTTTGTGGAAAATTTGAATGCCAAGCTAGGAAGGGAAGACATCTTTGGTGGAATAATAAAAAAAAAATAACATGCACGACAACACTTCAGATAACGGATAAGGTTCACAAAGTTACTTGGAGTTCTCTAAACCAATTTACTGTCAACCGGATTGACCAAATTGCTATCGAGGCTAGACACGCTTCCAGTATCATTGATGACCAAACTTTCCTAGGAGCGAACATCGACTCGAACCACTTACTCGTTGTAGCCAAGGTAGCACTTCGGGTTTCCAGACCTAAGGCAAAAAAGGGAGATGCTGGGAGAAGATAAAACGGCGAACGGCTACAATTGCAAGAGATCGCCTAATCCTTCTCCGACCAAGTCACAAGTAACATCTCTCGAAGTTTTTCAAACTTTTTTGTTTCTCCTTTAGATTCCGGAAACTCTCATTAGCCACGAGTCTTTTTTGACCCTGTTTGAACCTTATTATTTTCTTTTTTGTTTTAGTTTAAGACTTAATCTTTTTTGAAAACGAGCTTCGATTTAAGTTACTACCTCAAATTTGAAAAATAATCGTTCTTCAGCATTATGTTATTTTTTTTTTTTTTTTTTTTTTACACTTCAGAATTTCAGAAAGTAGTAAGCTTATAGCAAACACACATATTTCAAGAACTTGGTGTGATAGATTTTTTGAAAGAAGAGCATCCAAAAGCATTACAAAAGCTACCAATGCATCCAGAAAGTCACTGTTTGGTTCGGATTCCATCAAAGATTATGCGAATTAACGTTAAAGTGAATGTTAAGCGCTTTCAACCGATGATAGCAATCTTTTAATTACGCAAAATGGAAGAGCTTCACTTGCATGCCATGTGGTTTCAAGAAGACGCCATCATTAAAAAACATTTCTAACAAAAGCTTGAAATAACTGATTTTTTGAAAATTTAAAATAATGGGTGATTTTTTTGAGGTTAGGATTTTCATGCATTAGTTTTTGACAGATCACGCGGGATTTCAGACATGGTGTCAAAGAGAAAGATGCTCAGTATGCTTTGACATTTCATCATGAATAGACTTACTAACGAGCAACGCTTGCAAATCATTGAATTTTATTACCAAAATCAGTGTTTGGTTCGAAATGTGTTTCGCGCTTTACGTCCGTTCAGCGATGAGGCTCATTTCTGGTTGAATGGCTACGTAAATAAGCAAAATTGGTTTGTACGCTGGTGGAATCATTGGACCGTATTTTTTCAAAGATGCTGTTGGACGCAACGTTACGGTGAATGGCGATCGCTATCGTTCAATGCTAACAAACTTTTTGTTGCCAAAAATGGAAGAACTGAACTTGGTTGACATGTGGTTTCAACAAGATGGCGCTACATGCCACACAGCTCGCGATTCTATGGCCATTTTGAGGGAAAACTTCGGAGAACAATTCATCTCAAGGAATGGACCGGTAAGTTGGCCACCAAGATCATGCGATTTGACGCCTTTAGACTATTTTTTGTGGGGCTACGTCAAGTCTAAAGTCTACACAAATAAGCCAGAAACTATTCCAGCTTTGGAAGACAACATTTCCGAAGAAATTCGGGCTATTCCGGCCGAAATGCTCGAAAAAGTTACCCAAAATTGGACTTTCCGAATGGACCACCTAAGACGCAGCCGCGGTCAACATTTAAATGAAATTATCTTTAAAAAGTAAATGTCATGGACCAATCTAACGTTTCAAATAAAGAATCGATGAGATTTTGCAAATTTAATGCGTTTTTTTTTTTTAAAAAAGTTCTCAAGCTCTTAAAAAATGTCAAAGCATACTGAGCATCTTTCTCTTTGACACCATGTCTGAAATCCCGCGTGATCTGTCAAATACTAATGCATGAAAATCCTAACCTCAAAAAAATCACCCATTAATTGTGATTTCAAAATAATAGTAACAGAAAAGATAAAATCGGCAACACCCATGATCTACTACAATCGTAGGCATTCCAATGCTTCCATAACCTTCCAGATCGCCAGACAGTCGGTAATATGTCGCTGCAAACGTTTTATAGTCTTTGAAGATTCAGCTAACCAAACCGAAAGATTTAAAAGTTCCTTAATCTGGTTATTGACAACTGGGCACTTATTTTCATAGGTAGATCTTAATGCATCCCATGCTAGCTACGAGCCTGAATTTGTGAGAGGAAATCTCTCGACAATACGATCCAAGACGTTATCTGCCGTCTTGGATCTGAGGCGAAAGAGCTTTTCAACTTCGCCTGAATGCTTTTGTTTTATATAAATTGCCTCGAACATGTCCCTAAAGGTCGACTACGTAAGATAATTACCGAGAAAACTTTTCAGTATCACATACTCGGAGTTTGACAACGTGAGGCTTTGGAACTGCTAGGGTATCTTTAGAGCTGTTTGGAGAATTCTTCGTTGACGGCAGCGGGGTATTAAAATGTTGCTTTCGTGGCGATGAAGGAAGTTCTGAAGCACGCCGACGTTTTTCATAGAATTCCATAGTCTTAACCATAGAATTCCATAGTCTTAACCAGTTAAAATAAGTCTCATTTGAGGAAAAGTACTTTTCTTCCAAGGTTTCCGTGTCAACATCTTGTTCGTTCGACCGTAGGCATAAAACATATTAGCTCTTCACCGCAATCCAGAACTCTCAAAATTCTAGTATCCGCGCCGCTAACATTGAACAACGTATGTTTCGATTCAACGATTTCCCGAAATGCGTTAGCATAATGGACTGAGCTGATCTTGCGCGTCATTTAAACTTGACTTGATTCATGATATACATATTTGGTACTCAAAGTTGTATTAAAACGGAAAATGGTATCCCATACAATGCATGAATAGTTTTTGTCCAAAATATATGAGCCTACAACTCTGACCCGAATGCAATTATGGCCCACACTCTCCGCTCAGCATTAGTCTGTTGTCTGTCCCCAACGTAGGAGATCCGGCTCGAAGGACCAAAATGTTCAGTACAAAATATGCCAAAAGAATTCGTCCTACGGCCTTTCCAAATGATTTGAAGTGCTGTGTTGCGTAAATGCAATAGCAGCAGCACAAACCTTCGCAACAACAAATGTTTTCAATAGTATCGGAAACGCATCAAAAATGTACTGAACGTTTTGTAGTAAGAGTATATTTTGAAAAATTATTTAAAATCACACATAATTGTGTTATCATTGTTACGCTGTTAATATAAAGAACAAATTTGTTACCTACACAGTACTGTTACTTCAAAATAGTATATACTACCTACCTTCTACCTATTCTAGAATAGCATTTTTTAATATGTATTGTGTACCTATGTGTTCTTATGTATAGTACGTATAACGTACGCCAATGCGGATTTTTAATTTGTTTTACAAAAATTCACAGGCAACCAACAAACGATTCTAAAGTGATATCCTGAGAGCTGACTTTTGTTTGTCCTACACTTGGGCAAACATCATTTTCTCGAAAACTGTCTTTCTCTCTCGATGTCGTTGTCGTTCTCGCTGTCGCTGTCGTCCTCGAAGCTTGTAAAACTTTGTTGTGTTAACAAACAAAAAAAAAAAAGTCAAGGCATGTTTCGGTTAGCTATGTGTGTTACCGACTTTCACTTGCAGAAAAATGAAAAAAAATTGCATAAAATAAAACAGAGTGGCAAACAGTTTAAAAGGACATTTAAGTGTCCTTATCCTTTTAGTAACGAACATAGGTATAGGTACATACATACATATATGTTTTGCATATTACTTTTTTTGTATATATGTGTTCGTTTCGATGTGCGGCCGACAACAACAACACTTTTATTTGTAAGGCCAGGACATGTTAAGCTCTTACATACATTTTCTATACCTTTTAAGTAATTCTCAAAAATAAAATTAATTACTTTTAAAACTAGTTGAAAATAGTTTATTCGAAAAATGTTTTTCTCTGCCATTTAAAATTCATATCTATCTTTGTACTCATATATGAATGTGATACGTATAAAAGCCAGAACCATAAAAAAAGTAATTAAATTGCTAGTTTTTGTACATAATTAGTACAAACGTCAGACAATTTGCAATTAGTACCTACAATTTATACAGTGTTGGCCAAAATATTAGCAACTAAAACTACGTCCATCTTTATGTCATTCAAAAATTTATAACTTAAACAAATCATGTTAATTATTTTCCAAAATTTTTATACATTATGTATGTACTTCTAAATTGACCACAAGTGAAAATAGTTTTCATAACGGTCCATTTAAATATGAGTAGGACAGTTTTTTGTTGATCAAAACAAAAGCAACTTTTTATTGCTATCTCTCTTTTTCTTATTAATAGAGAAAAGTTACTCCGTTAACGTTAACTACAAAATCCATTGCTCATATTAAAGGTGTTGCCAAACGAGTGCAGTTGAATCTATTTATTAGGTGTTATTTAGTTCGCGGGCAAGCTAATCAGTGTTCTAGCTAACTTGTGTGAAATGGCCGGAAACAAATACTCAAACGAAATAAAAGAAAAAAATTGTAAAAGAATATAAAAGTGGAATGAGTCAAATTAAAATATCGGAAAAATATTCCATTCCAAATCAGTGATTTGCCGGTTAATATATTTTATAAATCAAAAAAGTCATTTCATACGATTCATCGAGGTGGCAGACCAGGAAAAACAACAAAACGACAGGGGCCCAACTATGTAATGCGTTTCGAAAGCAAATATTTTCGAAAACGAATATTTTGTACTCTCTATTTCTAATGCGGATAAGAAATCTAGTACTTACGGAATGACAAATCCGCATTCGGATTTTTCGTACCTGGCAATGCGTTTCCGAATGTCATTAGCGTTCGAAAACGGAAATTTTGTTTCAACACCAAGAGAGGTAGGGGATTGCAATTCGAAGGTCGTTTTTAAAGGACACAAAAGGAAAATTGTGTTAAGTTGTGTGAAATAGATAAAATGTAAGTAAAGAAATAATAATTTTATTCAAAATTTAGGCAAATAAATTTAATTACAGTGAATCATCTGCGAAAAAAGTGCATTCCAAACGAAAGCAATTTGAAATTATGGTGGAATTCATGTGTGCTCTGCTCATCCCTAGTCTTGTTTGTGATTTGTTTTGATTTTTTTTGTATTTTTGCTTTGACACATCTCATGAGAAATACTTCGAGACTCGGTAAATCTATTCCATAAATAGAAAAAGTACTAGATGATTTTTTTGTTCGATTCGAACATTTTACAGAGTACGAATTCATAAACGAATCGAATATCAGATTCGAATCGGATTGGCTTTCGAAACGCATTACAGAGTAGGGCCCCAGAATTCTGCTATAATAAAATCAATTAAAAAAAACCCTTTTATTACATTTAGAGAAATAAGAACCCAACTCGACCTAAACGGAAACGAGCTGTTGATGGTGTACTAAAATCTTTCAAAACTGTAAAAAAGCCTTTTATTTCAACCAAAAACAAGCTGGTGAGATTAAAATTTCCTCATGCCTACATCAATTGGACCGTTAGAAAATAGAGGAACGTAATCTTTTCGGGCGAATTTACGTAATCTTTTCGGGCGAATTTAAATTGCCGTCGTGTTCGCAGACCAGCCAAAGAGTCACTAAATCCACGTTACACCAAAGCTACTGTTAAACACGGAGAAGGTAACGTAATGGTGTGGGGATGATTTTCAGGGCATTGACTGGGACCGATTCACCAAAAAGATGGTACAATGAATCGTTTTATGTACCGTGACATTTTGCAAAATGTTGACTATCAGTTGCCTTTGAAATGGATATTTTAGCAGGACAACGATCCAAAGCACACGGTTAAGACGTGGTTTCAAGAAAGCCGGATTGACGTGTTACAATGGCCAGCACAGTCCCCAGCTCTCAACCCCATAGAAAATCTATGGTAAATTGTAAATAAAGGATTTTTAAACTTGGCGCCCCGTGGCGGCCATTTTGTTCTGGTGACATCTGTCAAATATTTGGCAAGTCACACGATTGAACAGCACGTTCAAATAATAAAACTTGATTATCAAAATGAGTGTTCGTTAACGCAAACGTTGCCCGCATTGCGCCCATTTTACGATACACGTGGTGGCCCTTCACAGTCGACTTTTCAACGTTTGGTGGCCAAATTTGAGACTGATTAAACAGTCGGTTCAGTAAACAATCAGCCAATACCCGTACGTTCAAGGAACGCAAGATCGGCCAAGAACATCGCCGCGGTCCGTGAAAGTGTACCCGAGGCAGTCTATTCCTCGCCGTGCAAAAGAACTTTCGCAGATTTCAACTTGGCGAATTTTGCTTCGGGACTTGGGCCTACACCACGTACAAGATCAAACTGACATAGGAGCTCAAAGTTTGTGACTATAGACAACGCCGCCGTTTGCTCGCTAACTGGGCTTCGAATCGTTTGAAAAGGGACCGCAATTTTGGCCGAAAAATCATATTTAGTGACAAGGCCCATTTTTTGATGAATAGGTGTGTTAATAAGCTGAATTGCCGTATATGAGAAGACACCAACCCACGCGAGGTTCACCAGGTGACAATGCATCCTCAAAAAGTTACCGCTTGGTGTGGATTTTGGGCCGAACGGAGTAATTGGTCCGTACTTTTTCGAAAACGACTTTAGTGAGGCGGTCACCGTCAACAGCGAGCGCTACATAACGATGATAATGAATTTATTATGGCCCAAATTGAACCATATGGACCTAGAACACATGAGTCTTTTAGATAGGATACAAAAAAGAGCTTTGTAAATGATAGGCGATAGAACTATAACCTATTTTTACAAACAATGTTCTGTCGAATTAGCCAGTTGCATTCCCCCCCTCAAACAATTTAGCCGTAATACTCGCACTTCCAGGAATGCTCATCAGTTTACCCTCTAGCTCAATTTCGGACGTACTGTTAAGTATAGAGATTCTTTCTTAAATCGCACATCGAGAATGTGGAATGCTTTGGCCAACTTTGTTTTTCCCTCCCATTTCGTATTCAGAACTTTAAGACTAATGTGCACCGGTATCTCCTCTTAAATCCTTCCCTATTTTCCGTAAACGTGTTAAGGGCATTAATATTTTCCGTTATCGTGTTAAGGGTATTAATATCCCCTCGAGTGCATGTACTTTATAGAAAAATAAAAAATATTTTATTTTTCTATATTTATCCGGCTTAAATTCAGCCGGATCTATGCGGAAGAGTCATTACGAAAATTAGACCACTCGGATCCGTGCCACCGTAAGAAGCCGAGGCGGACATTTGAATAATGTCATATTTCACACTTAATATTATTTGTTAATACCTCACACACAGCTTGTTTTATTTCATTTCAACATCTACTCGCTCTTATTGAAAAACCCTTTAGATGAATTGCAAGAATCAATTCCAAAAATAAAAACGATCTGTTTGATCAAATTAAAATGGCTTCAATTGACTCCATGCTTCGAAGATGTACTGAAGTGATTAAAAACAAGAGCTTTGCTACCAAATACTATCAAAATTTTAGTAAAACAAAAAAAATATATGTATTTTTTAAAAGCTGCTTTTGTTTTGACCAGGCTAATATTGAACGAATTGGCCTATATTTAATAAACTATTACAAAAAAACATTGTATTTTGTTTTCCATTAAAAACTGAAAATAATTATTTAAATTTTAAAAACAAAAATATAGAATAATTGAATTCTAAATTTGTTTTTTAATTTAATTTAATAATCGAGGCAATTAAAGTTGCTTTTGTTTTGGCCAACACTGTATGTTCAGTAGACTAGACACCATCTGATGATGCTGTAACAAAAGTTTGGAATCCCTTTTTGCACTTTTCAAAGTCATAAATGAAAGTACTCACATATTATATAAGAGTTTTTCAAAAGTTATTAAAATTACACGTTTAAAAAATATTACAACACCAACAACTTACCCTTTTATCGTTTTTGTACCACGTTAAAGTAGCCAAAGGATTTCCACCTGATGAAACGCAAAGTAATTTTTGAACAGAACCAGCAGGAATAATTTGTCCTTCGACGTAGCCCGAAATTAAAGGTGGTGAAGGAGGATCTGTAAAAAATAAAAATTTGAGCAATGCATTAGATTTATTATTCAAAGAGAGAGAAACACAAATTTCATATAAATGAATTTTAAGGTGTTAAAAAACATAAACATATACGAGTATGCATAGGTTAAGGTAGATGATATTTTATGCTAGTAATAAAACGTAGAAAGACTTTTGATATAAAATACCTCATCACCATCACCATCATCAGCAGCAGTAGTAGCAGCATCACATCAAATGTGGTAACTGGTAGGGGTTGTGGTGATGCTGATGATGATGGTTGATGGTTGATGGTTGATGGTGAATAGATGTTTGTTAATGCAGAAAATAATTTACAACCATCAAGTAACAAGAATTTCTGTTCTGTGCGTCGTCGTCGTCGGTCGTCGTCATAAGGACTTTTTTTTCTTTTTAATTTTAATTGAAATCTCAAAGGATCCTTTTGAGAAATTTTATATTTCTGTATATTTCCAGAGCTTTTGCGTTGTTTTGTGATTGATATATGTTTTTGCATGTTAGTTTATATGAAAGAAATAAGCTCCAGGTGATTGCTGTTATATTTTTCTACGAAATCTTTTTAAAAAATATACGAGTATGATTTTTCTTTTCACTAATTTACTACATATTTTTTTTTTTTTCGAATGAATTTTTTAATCATTTTTAATTGAATTTGTGTTTATTGACTTTATTTTAAATTACCATTAATTTTACATAAAAAAAGACATTGCAAATTAACTGTTTTATCGTTCAATCAATCAAAATCAATGAATATCAATGAAAATCAGTTTGTTTGTTTGTTTGTTTGTATGTTTGTTTGTTTGTTTGTAGGTCCTTTATATCACAACGGAGCAATATTATGTTTTGATTTTTGGTGTGGAGGTAGTTACGAGGTGGGAGAGTGTTTTAAACTTTATTTTACTGCGGTAAAAATTCTCATTCGAGCAGAACCACCGGTAACACTTATAATTAGATATTCAATATGTTCTTTTTTAGAATACTAATTAGTTGCATTGTAGTAGTAGTATCCGTGGCATGATGGTTAGTACGTAGGACCTTGTTAGTGACGAAGGTTGAGCTTCAGCTCATCTTCAATTCAATAAAAAACAAAAAGTCAGCAGGTGTCGATGGTATATCCAACGTTGTACTAAGACATTTACCAATGGAGGCAATTGACATTTATACCACACTCTTCAATAATGCATATTATCCAGTTCATTGAAAGACCGCTGTGGTTCATCCTCTCCCGAAAAAGGGAAAGGACAACTCCAACCCGTCAAATCTTCGGTCGATTAGTTTCCTTCCGAGCATCAGCAGTTTTCGAGATCATCAATAGGGCTCTGACTAAGTGGGTTGCGGATAACAAAATAATTCCGGATAAACAGTTCGGGTTCAAGGCGGGTCATGACACAATTCATGCTGCGTCTAAACTCGTTTCTGATATCCAATGAAATAAATCAAAACAACAATGCACAGGTAATGTTCTGGTTGATTTGGAAAAGGCCTTTGACACGGTATGGTTAGAGGGTCTTTACCTAAAACTGAGCAGGCTTGGCATAAGCAAAACATTGTTGTATTATACTTTATGATATGCTTAATGGTAGAAAGTTTGTGGTCAAAAGTGGCAATGTAACTTCTACCACAACATTCCTAATCAAAAATGGTCTTCAATAGGGAGCGGTGAATTCGCCGATTCTCTTCAGCATTTACACCAGCGATCTTTGTTAGGTAGTCTAACAAAGGCAATTGCGTACGCCGACGATCTAATTACGTACAGAACGGCCCGGAAGGTTGAGGTTATTAGAATTATCTTGCAGCGTGATTTCGACAAGATTCAGCGATATTGCGACGACTGGAAACTGAAAATAAATGTCCAGAGTCGGAGACAATTCTGTTCCGGACTCCGTTGGCTAGGCCCACGAGGAATAAGTGCAAGAATTGGCGCAAGATGGTCATCGTTGATCTTCACGGACAGCGATTAGCGAGCAAAAGTGTAGTGAAGTACCTCGGTATCTGATTGGATCAGTATTTATATTTCGACAGACATATAAATGCTGCTCTGACCAGGGCCAGAGGAGATTTCGCTCTGACGAAACGGCTATTTTACAGCAGTCGGCTTAACCCCAGAGTGAAGGTAATTTGCTACATGGCCCTCATACGGCTGATGATCGTTTATGGTTGTCCTGTTTGGTTCAACGTTGCCCCTTCCCAGATGGAGAAGTTTCGGGTGTTCGAGCGGCAGTGTTTACGACGCTGTACCGGCTTATATCGAACAGCCGAATCTTCTTTCGTGCATTACTATTCCAACGAGGTCCTATACAACGGGGCTCGAATCAACAGAATTGACAATTTCGTGATAAAACTCGTTCGAGGTCACATTGCAAGAGCTATGTCTTCGACCAATAATTTAATTTTCAGGGCGTTCTATCCGAACGACGCGACGAGTATTTAGAGAGTGCACGCTTGAGCGTCTTCATTCCACCAGAGGCATTCCTCTTTTTAGATAGATGCATTCCTCTTTTTAGATAGATCTGATACAGGATAGATTGGCAGTTCCGCTAATCTACCACGTCAGACGACGAACTGTGGATAGTCAATGATGATAATGATATCTGACACAAACTTTAAATAACGTCAATTAAACTGCTATTTCCGTCTATCGAAAACTTAGTTTCCGAGGGCTGACTTTTGTTTCCAAAATAACGTTGCGTTTAGTGAGAGTTTCTACAGAAACCTTCTAAGAATGGGACTAACTTGAAATGGCACCTATGGAATGGTTTACCATATTGAATTTTAAAACAGCAGCTGAATATTTTGCTACCTTCGTTTATTTCTGTTTATATTAAATTGTTTCCACAGAACATGAAAGAGTCCTTGTTTTAATTAAAGAAGTTTAAATTCCTACAAAACAAAGTCAATTCGTAGAACATACTCATACATTAGATACGACTGCAATATTAATCTATTTTATTGGAGACAGGTTTTTGAATTCTTAAGCGAACTTTCTAAGAATAGAAGATCAATATGAGATTAATTGAATTCCATTCCCAGAAAACCCTAAACCATCTACATACATTCAAAACCTATGCGATACATAAAACAATAGCATATTCTATTGATTACTTTCAATATCTATTAAATATGTACCTTTCTTCAAAAACACAACCACCAACAACCAACTCTTATATCAATATAACCTAAATATTGTTGAATAAATAAAAGAAATAAGGGTTTAAATTTGATTCGAAAACCAAGAACAGAGAACGCATATCAACATTTATCATCAGTACAAAAACAAAAACCAAAATGTAACAAAGTATAAAAGTTAAAGGAAACAACAAAATGGCAAAATGGCAGACGGAAGGAAATGTTTATTGATCACCTTTTTCTCTCCCTGTGTCAGTTTAATTGCCATTTTAGTAGAAAAGGAGACTGTTTTAAACAAAAATTGACCCACTATTGCACCCACATAAAATGAAAAACCAAGAACTTATGACACAAGTTCAGGAAATCAAAGAGGACAAATTGAGTTTTTTCGTTTTGCTATTTTTGTCATCAGGGCTTCTGGAAAAAGCCTCTTGAACATCAATGTGGATATTTGTTTTATAGTGCCCCAAGTACCAACTACTGTACTAATGCAGAAAATAGAGTAAGTGAGAAAAAGGGAACATCATCATTTCATATAGCGACAGAGAGACAGAGAAAGAAGGGTTTTCAACGAGTACGAGAAATGTTGAATGTGGCAAAGAAATTTTGCAAGTGCTACAGGTCAAAAGGAAATTCAATTACGTACTCATGAAATATGAGTTCAACATTTGCTTGCACCTTTATTTTTTTGAAATTGATGGAAATACATTTTGTGTGAGCTGAAAACAGGAAAGAAATAGACTTTAGAGACTGGAAGTTACAGTTTCTCAAGGGGATATGCTCATTTGACAATTCTTCAAGCCTAAAAATCTAGTTTTTTAGGAAACTTATACAAAATTTCGAAATTGGGCAAAAATTTGTCTATTAGTTTTTTTTTAAGAGGGATCCTCAAGAGTCCGGCGAAAAGCGTTGTTACCTGATCTGAAACATCGGAGACATAAGAACTTAAGTCATATTTTAAACTTTATTCACAAACAAAATTATATCCGAAAAATTTCGAAAGGACGAGTAATCCACGTTTTGCGGCAGAGTCTAGGCAGGAAATTTCAAAATTCGAAGATTGAGACAAGACCTTATAAGTAAAAAGAGTTACCGTTTTTAAAATTACTTGATTAAGCAATTTTGAGTTCGTGATTTTAATCCAAGAGTTCAAGAGAACATCTTCAATTTTCAAGGTTTTCACTATTCTTGATAAAGGTTTTCTTTTGTAATATTACAAATACCGAAAACCGGGATCAAAAAATTGACTCCGAATATTTTTTCTTTAATTTGAAAATAAAATTATAAAAAAACATGTAAGAACTTGGTCTAAAGTAGAAAATAAAAAACTTTAGTCCAAGAATTATGCAATCAATTTCTTGTAGGGCTGCCATGTTACCAATATCATTAGTAAATTAATCAATCAACCATTTTAGGACTGAAAATATCATAAACGTAATAGAGTTTAATGTTAAACACAAATTCTTGACTGATAGTTTTAATAATTCTATGCTTTTATGAGAATTGCCAAATACATTTTAGAAAAAATTAAATATCTGTTTTAACTTCTTCGACTATAAAATCTTTATATTTCAGCACATACATTTTTAACTTCCCATAGGAAATTATTGTAATGGGTCCGATTTGTCGAATTGATAATTTTGAAATTTCTCGACGTTTGAAGGTTCCTAGAGTCGAAATAAAAGATTTTTGGAAAGATGTCTGTGTTTACGAATAAAAAATGGTTTTATCTCCAAAACAACTTTTCAAAACTTTGAGATATTGGCTTTGAACTAATTTTATCTTATGAAAAATATTGTTTTCAACATTCAGTAAAATTTAAAGAAAAATCGAATTGACAGTTTTATAACAAAAAATAAATACCTAAAAAAATTAATAAAAGTTCGTAAAAATTGATTTTCGACTTAAATATCTTTTCAAAAATTTAAGATATAGGCTTCATAATAATTTTATTTTATAAAAAATATTGTTTTCAACATTCAGTAATTTTTTTATATAAAAACCTAACAGTCAGTTTTTTCATTGGTAAAAATTGATGTATTTGTTTATATAAGAAGTAATTTTTTTTTAAGAAATGCTACTAAAATTGGTAAAAAATAGGTTTTCGGCTAAAAATCTCGTTAACCAAAATGGATTTTGAAATCAAACTGTTTTATCATATGCAAAATATTGTTTTCTTAGAACAATTCAACTGACGACTTTTTAACAAAACTCAATAACCTTCAAACCTTTTAAGCAAGACAAATCGACAGACGGGATGGGAAGTTGTCAGTGTTGGTCGCATCCCAGTCTCTTTTTTTTTATTTTTGTTTCTAAAATTTGCGACTTATTAATTTACAAAAACTCAATGGCGTGATTAGGGAATACGAAGTGCATCGTTTTATTTGCCAAAAAAAAGAAATTATAAACGTGTTTAAAAAATGTTAAACAGCTTACACAAATCAAAGAATCATTTTTCAAATCAATAAATTTAAATACAAAATAATTAGAATTCTGCTGTAAAATAACTGGAAATTTTGGAAGTATAATCAGAGCGGTTCTCAAATCAGAGAGGTTCGTTAAGCAGATGTCGAACTAAAAATAATTCTCATCATATTTCTTAAAAAAATTCTAACAAAAGTTGGAAATATCTACCATTATCCTAAATGTCTTTGTGAGCATTTTGTTTTTTTGAATATATGGAAACCTAAATTACAACTTAACTTCCCTGACTATTACTCTACTATGTCAAGCAAGTTAAAGATTTAGTGGAATCAATAGAAGTATATTTCTTTTTGGTCTTTTCGCTTTTTTTTTTGTCTACAAAGGTGTGAAGTCTAAAGTTACCTCTATCTTCACCTTTATACCAATCTATTTTTTTTTTCTAAGTCAAAAATGCTTTGAATTAATCAAAACGTACAGTGAAAAAGAAGAAGAATATCTACCGGTGCGATAAATAGAATAAAGTTCTTCGCTGGCAATACATGATTGTGGTTATGTATGACGTTGTACAGGAACACACAGTCTGCATCGTTAAATTGATATCATTTGTTTATTAAAAAAGGTTTTTTTTTCCACATAATATTTGTATAATTTTTTGCTAGTCTTGATCCAACCAAAAAAGTCCATTAAATAAAATTAGTATGCTGTTGAAATTTTGTAATAGGATTTTTTGGGACGCATAGAACTTCAAGTTGGCAACACTATTTTAACTGGCAGCCATTTTGTCACCTGTCAACTGTTATCAGCTCTTTATGTTAAGTTTCGTTTGGCATTTCAATATAGAATAGACTGACGCTTGAACAACGCTTCCAAATTGTACATATTTAATTTGCAAATCATGTTCGGCTTTTGGTGTGCTTTATGGGTTGGTCCGTATTTCTTTAAAAATGATGCTGGCCAGAACTTTACAGTCAATGGTGACCGCTAAAGAGCCATGATTATTGACTTTTTCGTCCATGGTACGAGCATTGTTCAACATGTTAACCAACTAGTGTAACAATTGCTTTATTAAAGGAAACGTTTGGTAACCGTATAGTTTCACGTTACTGACACCTAAAATGACCTTCGAGCCCTGTGGTTTAACGCCGCTTGACTATTTTCTGTGGAGATATGTGCAGTCACTAGTCACTACGACGGTAAGCCCGAAACGATTGACTACTTAAAGAAAAATATTCGCCGTGTTATTGCCGTACGTTTAGTAACCAAATGAACTTTTTTAATTAGCCTATTTTAATTAGCCATCACCTGATTTTAGACCTTTGGCATCCTTTTTGCGGGGTTGCGTATGATATCTGATAAACTAGAAATTCTGTTACAATAATCCTCAAGAGCTGTGTTTATGTGATTGCATTGATCATACTATCCTGTTTTCTAAACTTAGAAGAAACGTACTTCACTAGTACTTTAGCTTTTGTTTAACTTCTTAGTTGATAGGAAGTATTTTTAACTCTCCAATTACAAATATGGGGGTACCTCAGGGTTACGTTTTAGGTCCTTTGTTATTTACGATGCAGTTGGAGATGACTTCAGGAAGGTTATTAACGCTGACGATGTAAACCATTACAAATTCTGTTCAATTTGTTTGATGGAGGACTGTAAAACTAAGCAAAATGAGGACTTAAGCCATAATCTTTCGGGGTTCAATGGGAACTGTATGAAACGTAATCCTTCTAAATCTGTTGCCATGTTATGTTCCAGAGATGAGCTTATTTTATAGACTTCATCTCGGTTATACTTGATAATGAAGTAATAATCTATGTGAATTGTGAAGGATTTAAAATACTCAGGATTCAAAATAAATAATAATCTTTGTGCTGTAGTGCAATTTCAGATACAATTAAAAATATTTATTTTGAATTACTACCGCTGAGGTCTTCTTCTGAATTATTGATGCCCGATATGGAAAAGCACCTTATTAAGTCATTAGTTATGCATTGCATTTTAATTGTTCTGTTTACCTAATTTGAGAAGATGAAAGGAGACCATCTTAACTGCAATAATTAGGAATCCGTCTTCTTAACATCGCTTACAAAATCTTCTCTGCTTTAATATGTGACATCTAAAGCCCCTCGCCAATAAGCTGATAGGTCCTTATAAGTTTGGCTTTAGACCAGGAAAGTCCACAGTCGATTAAATATTTACATTATGACAGATCCTGGAAAAAACCCAAGAACATCAAATTGACATATATCTACGACTTTTTAAGCAATTTCAAGGCATATGACAGCATTTACCGGGACAAACTGTACAGAACTATGTCTAATTTTGGTATCACTGCCAAACTCGCCTGTTTGTCCAGAATGACCATGGATGTTCGAAACAACTTAACCAAACAATTCCTTATCAAAAAAGGCTTTAGACAAGGTGATGCGCTGTCATGTGATTTAACATCGTTCTTGAAACAATAGTGCAGAGTACATACTGGCATCAAGAAAGGATCTACAACATCGACGCACATCTTCGTCAAAACGTCACAATCAGCAGACGTAACTTTGAAGTAGTTTAGGACTCTGTCTACCTAGGCTCCGCTATGGATGCAAAAAACAACACCAGTTCTGAGATCACGCGAAGAATTACTATTGCTAAGCGCTGTTTCTTTGGGCTAAGAAAGCATTTGAGTAGTAAAGCCCTCTCTTTTAAACAAGTAAAGTGTCGCTATAAAAGACCCTAATCATCTTTGTCTTGCTGTACGGTTCAGAAGTATGGATCATGACAAAAGCGGTTAAAAGGACCTCAGGTCGTTTCGAGAAAAAAGTTCTTCGCATGATCTACGTTCCCGTATGCATAGAAGGTGAGTGGAGGAGAAGATGGAACCACGGGCTACGTAGACTTAGACAGAAGGATAAAAGTCCAACGACTTAGATGGATGGGTCACGTAGAACTCATGCAAACAAATGATCCGACCCGGAAAGACTTCGAATTCACGTCCACAGGACAGCGCACTAGAGGAAGGCCGCGGATCAGGTGACGCGCACACGTGGAAAGTTACCTCACTTAACTTGGAGTGCACAACTGGAAACATTTAGCTAGGGACCGAGCTAGATGTTGAAGTTTGTTGGCTAAGGGCCTAGTTGTAGCGCCACCTTACGTAGGTAATTAAGTAAATGAAGACTTGATAGTAATCTCCAATCGTTAGTTTAATGGACAAATTTGCGGAACATGAGGATCGGGCATAATAAAAACCAACAATTAGATGATATTGATCCCGATATGCTTAACAACAAGTTCTTAAAGTCGCAACGAACCTCGATCCAATAAGCTCTAATAGTTTATTTCAATTTTCAGGAGTGGAACAAACCGATGTTGTAAAAGCTATTTTAAGTGTAAAATCTAAATCGACTGGCTTAGATGATATCCGTTTACTATTTATCAAAATGATTCTCTTACATATTCTACCCCTTTTATCTTTAATTCTCTGATTTTGTCATCATGTTTTCCTTCGGTATGGAAGTTTATTTCCGTTCTTAAAACGCCAGGTATTAGTATTCTAAAGTTATGTAAAAATTTCGTCACTTTCAGCTTTGCGATTTGTTGCAAACAAATTCTCTTAAATGTAACAAACAGTCTGGTTTTAGGCCTAAAAATAGTTGCCTTTCTGTGTTGATAAAAGTATCTAATGATATTGGAACTTGCAACACCAATGACTGTTGTAACTTTTGCAACCTTGTTGGACTTCTCTAAGGGTTTAGATACTGTTCAACATATGCTCATAGTAAATAAATTAGGTGGCGCAACAGTCCGTTGAAAACTAGGGCCTAGTAACTTACAACTCCCAACCATTCCTGTGTGCGAGTAATGTTGTCAGAAATGGAGGGACCTACAGTTTATATGCCGAATCCGAACGGCTAATTTAAGAAAGCACTTTTCATGAAAAGAATTACTCTTGCGAGGAATTGACAAATTCTCCAAGTACCCGTGAAAAAAAACTTTAGATGGCAAGGCAGGGTTAGAACCCAAGACCTCTAGCATGACAATCCTCCGCCACGGGTAATACTCAAAACGCCGGGTATTAGACTTCTCAAAAGTCATGGGAAAATTTCTTCACTTTCAACTTTCATAAACGAAACAGTTTGGTTTAAGGCCTAAGAGTAGTTACATTTCTGTATTGAAAGTATCTAATGATATTCGAACTTCCTACACCAATGACTGTTGTAACTTTTGCAACCTTGTTGAACTTCTCTAAGGCTTTCGATATTGTTCAATATATGCTCTTAGTATCGAAAACTTTAAAGATTTTTCAATTTTACATACCTATAGTTCTGCTAGTTTGATGCAATCTTATTTAAACGAAAGAAAGCAATTAGTGTGTTTGAATGAGCATTCTAGATATCACTGTTCAAAAATATATGTATTTTCTTCCAATTAACCACAATGACACTCCCTGTTTCAAAAGACGACTTCAAAGTTCACTTCTCCGAAAAATTTGTAATCAATTTTACAGTCTCATTTTAATAATTTCAGTAATTTTCATCCCAAAGTGCAAATTTTTTTAATTGAAACAGCAAACATTTTACAAAAGAGAAAATCATTTAGCTGCAACTGTTTTTGATTTTTTGAGAAATAAATCATTATATTTTTATAATTAAATTTATTCGAATGTTCTATGAATGTGTGTTGTTTCAAATTTCGTATACTAATATTTTGTATGGTTCATCACAAATTAGAAATAATACTAAAAATTCTGCTACACAGATTTTAATTTAAGCAAAACTAAACGAGTTATTGTACATATGTACGTATTTTATTTATTTCATATTATGTATGTATTATTATTGATATTGTGAATTTTCATGTTTATACCACCATTAAAATTGACATGGACATGGAAATAGAAATACTATATATTACATACACTTGTTTCTATTTAAAATAAATTTAATTGAACAAAATAATTTATATACATATGTAAATTTTAGTTTGTAAAATATTCAAATAATGATGAAAGTCAATCAATTTCCAAATTATTACAATATTAAATAAGAACAAACACATATGTGGTGAATATTCTCAATTTAATGGTCGTGATTTCAATTTCCCGGCTATTTGGTCACGATAAATAAATATGTTTCACTTTCATTATATAAATGTATTTATAAATTCTAATATATTATAAAACCAAGAATTTCCTACAAACAAGTTTAACGTTGTGTTTTCAAGGAGACACAAAATTGTATGGTATAGTTTAAAAAGTTTAAAGTTTTATAGTTTTCCTGGAAACGCACACAAGGATGTAATTTCGAATTTTGCCTAAAAACTTGTACCTTAATATGTTATAGCTAAATTTTCTGTTTCAATTGATTTATTATAAAACAATTGCTTCAATTAAAAACCGTAAATGTTATTTCCCAAACATTTTACATACTAAACCAAAACAACAAAATTGTGAGATATTTTAAATATGCTCCAAAATTTCGTTTTTAATACCTACTAATTCAACAAAAATACTTTAATTTATTTAGAATCGATAGTTTAACCTTTAAACTTTTAAATATACAAAAGGAGGAACGTTGTTAGGTAAAGCATTCTACATTCTTGATGTTTGGTTGAAAAAAGAAAATCTGCTTGAAAATTAGACTAATTGCAGGTCTCGTCGAAGAAGATTGGTACTTGGAATGGCAAAATGAAAAAAACTATAACTCCTGATACCGAATTCGAGATTAGAGACACAACTTTTCAGGAAAATTCTTGGAAAATTGAGCTCAAAAGTTAAATGATGAGTAAGGAGTATTCCATGAAGTGTGATTATTATTCCAGAATTGTTTTTTGCAAAAGTTTGTATAAAGCAACGAAGGTTTTTGGATTATAATGGGTGATTTGTTAGCTTTTATCTTTTTGCCATGATGGTTTAAACATCTGACGCACGTTTCGTTTTGTTTCACTGTCAAACATCTTCAGGCTGGTCTATAATTTAACCATGAATCGTCTTCCAAACGAACAACGCTTGCAAATTATTGAATTTTATTATCAAAATGCGTGCTCTGCTAAAAAAGTTCATCGCGCGCTTCTTCTATTTTATGGTCAGTTTAATCGACCCACTCAAGCGGCTATTCGGGCTATTGTGACTAAATTTCGCACCAAATTTACATTGTTGGACATTAAACCACCAACACGCTTACGTAGAGTGCGAACTGAAGAAAATATCGCAGCTGCATTGGCCAGTGTTAATGATGACCATCAATTATCGATTCGTCGCCGCCGGCCGTTCGCAGCAATTGAGCCTCTGTTACACAACAACGTGGAAAATTTTGCGGAAGGTTTTAGGTGTGATGCCTTTTTAAATACAGCTGGTGCAAGATTTGAAGCCGAACGACCTACGAATGGGCTCTTGGAAAGTTGGCCGAAAATCCACTTTTTTACTGAAAAATTGTGTTCAGCGACGAAGCTCATTTTTGGCTCAATGGGTACGTAAATAAGCAGAATTGTCGATTTTGGAGTGAATATCAGCCAGAAGCATTGTAAGAGCTACCAGTGCATCCAGAAAAAGTCACAGTTTGGTGCGGTTTATGGGCTGGTGGCATCATTGGACCGTACTTCTTCAAAGATGATGCGAATCGTAACGTAACTGTGAATAATGGTGAGCGCTACCGTGAGATGATATCCAACTTTTTTTTGCCCAAAATGCAAGAGCTTGACTTGCATGACATGTGGTTTCAACAAGACGGGCCACATGCCACACAGAACGCGCAACAATGGACTTATTGAGAGGCAAGTTCGGTGAATATTTTATTTGGTATTGGTATTGGTATTGGCATTTGTATTGGTATTGGTATTGGTATTGGTATTGGTATTGGTATTGGTATTGGTATTGGTATTGGTATTGGTATTGGTATTGGTATTGGCATTGGTATTGGTATTGGTATTGGTATTGGTATTGGTATTGGTATTGGTATTGGTATTGGTATTGGTATTGGTATTGGAATTGGTATTGGTATTGGTATTGGTATTGGTATTGGTATTGGTATTGGTATTGGTATTGGTATTGGTATTGGTATTGGTATTGGTATTGGTATTGGTATTGGTATTGGTATTGGTATTGGTATTGGTATTGGTATTGGTATTGGTATTGGTATTGGTATTGGTATTGGTATTGGTATTGGTATTGGTATTGGTATTGGTATTGGTATTGGTATTGCGATTGATATTCATATTGATATCGAAATCAAATATTCCAAAAATACAATACATGACTCTTCTAAAACTTCACAATTGGAATGTATACTAACACTTGACTTTCTTTAAATATCATACTTGTTATTGTAGGATCTTCGTATAATACTTGTAAATTCAGTGAAGAAACAAATTAATTTGAGACCAATTCCTGTCACAAAGGTCTTTTAAAAATGAACTCAAACTTCTAACATGCAAATAAGATATAATTTAGTTAGCAGTTAGAAAAAGTATCTTACATTGAATTGACAGAACCGTGTGTTAAAATAAAAATAAAAAAAATATTTAATTAATTCTTTTTCGCTTTAAATCATTTTTTTATGTTCTTCCTCGAAACGATTTCATCCAAATGACTCGGAGTGTACCATATACGTTATAATACACCTTGCAGAATGTCGGCAATTCCAACGTGTTACACTGTCTTGTATGTTGTTAGGTATTTATGTAGATATCTACAACCCCTTATATTTTTTCCAATCTAATTTGTGCACTGTCATTTTTTCCCTTTTTATCAAAAAAATAACATCAAGTTTTCTTTTTATGTAGAAAAAATATCTCCTAATATGGGACAAGTTCCTGCAGTGTTTTCATAAAGAAAATTGAATTTTTATTTTTATCCATAGAGATGAGAGACAGAGGGTGCAGGGGAGGGGTGGTAGAGAGAATGAAGCAAGGAAAAGAGTGTAATTTCTTAAACATACATTCATATAGTCTTTCTTCATGGTACATCATAGAAATTGGAGTTAAGGGGGGTGGGGGGTGGGATGGTAGACGCGCGGGAGAATAGGGTGACGGTGACGGAAAAATGGGTTGAGTGTTTCAGTTGTTGCGTTTTCTTGTGATATTTTTTTTTTATATATTTTTTATGTAATAACGGTTTTTTATACATATTTTAGTGTGTTTTTGCAAGAAAAATTGCTTAAAAATTTTATTATCTTTTACGAAACGAGAAGCTTCAATTTAATACACGAAAATATTTGTGCATAAAATTCATTTTTAAATAGGTTGTGAAAATAAATGAAAATGCCTGACATTTTTTTATGTCATCTTTACTGGGTCGATTTCGATTACTTTCTTTTTTTGCCTTCTTTGTTTTAAAAAACGAAAAAGAAACGAAAACTAGGAGAAATATGCTAAAAGCAACAAAATAAAAAAACACAAGTCATGTTAACATGAAAAATTTAAATTAATAGGAACAGGTACCCCTTACATACCAGGAAGGAAATATTTCAATTTACGAAAAACAAAAATTGAATTATTTTTGAGAAGTTACCCCGAAAAGGAAGGAGTTAAGGAGGACAAGGACATTTTAGAGTTTGTGAGATTTAAAAAAGAAGATAGATTTTAAAAGGGTTTTCCAATGGCAAAGACCTTCGAGAGGGTATATTGGAAAGTCTGTGGTGGCTATGTTGATGTCAATGATGCCCAATTTTCATCAAAATTAATGTTTGTAAGTAAAAAAAGCGTGGTGTTTCACTGACGTGGTTGTTGTTTTTTTAAAATCGACACACAACTGGACCCTGAATTTGATGGCAATTGGTTTGTGTATTAAATCTCCAAGTATCAGAAGTCAAAGGACCACCAGATTCACTAAGTGCAAGTGTGCCAAAGACTCTGAGGCTTCATCGTAGATAATTTCTAGTTATTGACCTTGAGCAAATGCGTCATATTTGTTGAAGGTATATGTATTTCCCTTTCAAAAACTACGAAAATATTCTCGAGGTTTGTTTACTACCTATTCACAAAAAAACTAACAGTTTGGTGTGGCCTGTTGGTAGTGGTCCATATCTACCTACATTGTTCTGAAAGAATGCTATCTTTAGGGGCCAATTATAGCTATCATTGAAATCGATCTAGAAAAATGTTTGAATCTATATTTGACGGTGTTTCCCTTTGATTAGAAATAAAACTGTATCAATCGGAAATCTAACAAAGAATTTTTTTAAAAATGTATTTTTCTATTTTCCGGACGGAAATTCATTTTCCTTAACAGCTGATACTTTTATGTTCAAAAGTGAAACGAATCGTTCCACTGATTTGTGTTTTAATTTCACACAATTCCAATGACAGATTTTTGTTGGTAAGCATTTTTCGGTGGATTTCAATCAGGTAATTATTTTCAATGACAGACATTTTTAATGATATCTATAATCGACCTGCCAAAACAATTCCAATGTTTGTTTTCAATGATGAAAACCAATGATAGCTATAACTGGCGCCTTAATTGAATTCACTTAGAGGCTGATTCGAGACTTTAAACGTTTCAACTACCAATAACACTGGTCAACAAAATAAGTTTTTTATTCTGTCTGCTGGACAAACAAAATAACATTTTTTGAAGGATTAAGATGAAGTAGAATCTCACCTTTAGAAATTCTACCATATCAGGTTTCTAAAATACGCTGTGTTTGTCTTAGTTAAAACACAAAATATCCCTAACAAAGAATATTATCTCACTTAGTTTTGGTAATTTCTCATAAATTTTAAAATGATAATTTATAGGTCTTCATTTTTTGATTCTATCTGAAGTTTTAAGAAACCTTGAATATGTAAATCTTTGTTTTTTAATTTTGAATTAAGAGTAAATTTTGAATAGTGCCTGCGAGTCTAAACTCCGATCTTAGCGTCATGTGTTCAAAATTGTAAATACCAGTTTTCAACATTCAAAAAACTTGATATTATAATCTTAAGAATACGAATTCGTAATAAGAAATAATATTGCCTTTATACTGTTTTGTGTTTTTCCATTAAGAACCGGTTTGGTTTGAATTCTTGAGGTTTCGTTGATGTTAACGTGTGTCAGGTGAATACTTACAACTAAAGAGAGTTTTTTTTTGAAATATAAGATACTGAACATTTTTAAACGGATTATTGAAGTAAGGGATTGTAGATCATCACGATTTTTATTGAACAAATTTAAATAGCCCCAAAAAGCCAAATATAATGGTTTTTCGAATTATAAAAGATTTTATCTAAAAAGTGACGTCATAGTTTGATTTTAAAGACAGATTCAAACTAAAGCCTTTGTATATATAAACTATAGTATTCTTATGGAACATGAATTTTTAGTTCATTGATGGTTGACAGGCGGCGCTAGGAGTACTGAAAATGTGTTGTGCAGATTACAGAAGTTAAATCAAAAACCAAGTTGAGGAAAAGAGGTGGCTGCATTATTTTCACTCTCGTAAGAAATCAAGAGAGTAAGGGAGACAAACGAATAATACATTTGCTTACGTTTTTTTTTTTTTTTTTTTTTTTTGTGTAGTACCCGTGGCATGATGGTTAGTGCGTTGGACTGTCATGCGAGAGGTTTTGGGTTCGAGCCCTTCCTGTGCCACCTTAATTAAAAAAAAAAAAAACAAAACGGGTACTGCCTCTTGCGAGGAATTGACAAATTCTCCAAGAGTAATGCTTGTCATGAAAAAGTGCTTTCTCAAATTAGCCGTTCGGATTCGGCATTAAACTGTAGGTCCCCTTCATCCCTGACAACAGTACTCGCACACAGGAATGGTTGAGAGTTGTAAGTCACTAGGCCCTGGTTCTCTACGGACTGTTGCGCCACCTAATTTATTTTATTTAATTTTTACGTTTTTTTGTGTGTGTTGTCATGGAGATATTCATATGATTGTATTGAACTAAATTATGTAGGTTTTTTTTTGTTGCATATGATTTAAAATTTTTGAATTTATAAAATCTAAAATAATTCAAATTTCTTTTCACAATAAAAACACTGTTGTCATATTCTGAATATTGTACATAGTTGTGTGGATGTGCACATTTAAAAATTGGCAACAGATTTTTGTTGTTTTTTTTTTTTATTATTTGGAAAGAAACATTAAGTTAGGTAGGGAAATTCAATTTTGAGTCAGTTATGTACATACATTATGTAGGGAGGTAGGTACAATTTTTGTAACTCGAAAGTTGGATATGTATGTATGTAGGTACAAATTTGAAAACACTAATTAGATAGTGTTTACAAATTTGTACCTATGCACATGTAGGTATAAGTATAGCTTCATTTTTATCATATGTTATTCGTATTTGGTGTTCTATTGTAAGCATAGTTATAAAGTATTATAGGTACATAGGTATATAGAAAAAACTGTAGGTCGACTTTTTCTAAAAATTTTAAGAAATGTTATCAACAGTATCTTGTATTAAATAAATTAAATTTGAAGACAATAGTTTCAACTGTCCTCGAAATATTCGAAGCAAAAAAAAACTTACCAAACGTTAGTTAATTTTTGTTTTGTTGAAAAAAGGTGTCCATTAGATCTTTTTTTAAATTTTAACTGATGTAAGAAACAATTTGTTTGAAGCCAGTATCTTCATTTTGGCCAAGATATTCGAGTCGAAGTCAATTTAATTTTTCCAAAAATTGATACATGTGTCGAAAACGTTATTCTTATTTGTATTAAGACATTGTGGACCGATAAAAATAACTTATTATTGGAAGTTAATAATTTTAACTAAAATAATAATAAGAATAATAATGCGACCCAAACTGATAACTTTAAATCCCGTCTGTCGATTTGTCTTTCTTAAACCTTTTACAAAATATTCATAACAATATTTTGTGTACGATAAATAATTTGAAGTCAATATTTTTCTTTGTTCTTCAATACTTAAGTCAAAAACCATTCATAATTAATTTGTTGTTGTTTCTGTAGGTTTTCGTGTTTTTTTTTTAAAGTTAAATTTTTCTAAAAGATTGACTAAAAATTACCAACAATATTTTGCATATGATGAAATAGTTTGATTTCAAAATCTTTTTTTGGTTAACGAGATTTTTAGTCGAAAGCCAATTTTTAACAATTTTTCGTTTTAACTTTTACAAAAAAATTGAATGTTGTTTTTTTATAAAAATGTTACTGAATGTCAAAAACAATATATTAAATTCTTTAAAAGATATTTGAGTCGAAAAACAATTTTTACTAACTTTTAGATGTTAGGTTTTTTTAGGTTTTTTTATTAAAAAAAAACTGTCAATTCGATTTTTATCAAAATTATAACAGATGTCGAAAACGTTTTTATATTAAATCAATAGATATGAAAAGTTTCTTATGTGTTTCAATTTGCCATTAGTTTGACGAAAGTGTCACTTTTGATGTTTTTGGGACATTTATATTCTTGAAATTCGTGTTTAAATCTTAGTTCTAGAGCTTCCAAAGCAAATTCACTTCAAAAATTAGATTTCTTTCATTTTTAAGACATTAAAAGATTTTGTATTTAATAGGAAATCTATTTTGGAACAAAAAACACTTTAAGAATGTCTTACAATATTTATTTGCTTCAAATCGCTTTTTGGTAAATATCGTTAAATTACTAAAAAATCTTTAGATAAAGTCTTTAATTATGCAACTTAACTTAAGGGGTGTGAAATCCATTACGGAAATACTATAAGTTTTGAACTCAAGGGAATTTCTAAGAAAATGAAAAAAAAAAAAATATCTTCCAGGGGGGTGTCATCACCCCTACAACCTCCCTGGATTTGTCATTGACTTTTGTCTTCTTTTCAAATATACTAACATACCTGTATTGATAGCGTATTCTTTTCATTTCAATAATAATAATTTCTACTTTCATTTGACCTAATATACATACATACATATGTAGATGCATATACATATATCTAGGAAAAAAAAAACATTGTACCTATTTTCTTTTTGTTTTGAAAATAGGTATTTCAACGTATTTTTGTTGTATTCATTGGCAATCGGCTAACCGGCAACAGTTACAAAATTTAAATTTGAATTGGTATTTGGCTTATTGGTATTTGTCTTATTGGTATTTGTCTTATTGGTATTTGTCTTTATTATTGCTTTTTACATACAATACATAAATAAATAAATAAAAAAATTTCTCTTTATTGTCTCCCTCCAACCATAGCTACTTTTGTTTACAATCAAAGAAAAGCTTGAAAAATCATGCATTTTTTTTATATAATTAGCAAACACTAAAAGGGTTTTATATACCTTTAATATGCCAAAGTGTGTGCATTAGGAAAAGAGGGAAGGGTTGGATAGGAGGTGTCGGTGTACATTGATTTTGAATTCCTGAACATTGCCATGACAAGAAAAGATAGAGCGTGGCAAGGCGTTCTAAATTCGCGTAGTACGGCTAAAAAATGAATCTCTGTACTTCATAGCACGGCCGAAGTTGGGCTCAAGGGTAAACTGATGGGCATTCCTAGAAGCGCGGGTATTACGGTTAAATTGTTTAAGGGGAAATATGCAACTGGCTATTTCACTAGAGCATAGTCCGTTAAAATAACGGTAAAAAAGGGTGAGACAAGAAACCTTACGTCGATGTTCGAGTGACGTAATCGATTTGATGATGTTAACCAACCATTATAAAAGCTCTTCTTTTAATACTGTTTAAGAGGCTTAAACAAGTTACTGGAGCACCAGCCCAGAGATGAGAGTTATATTCAAGTTTTGGACGTATGTATATAGGTTTTGTAGATTGTAGCCAGATCAGACGGAGAGCAAAATGTCTTGTTTAACAACGAATCTAGTATAAAAATCTATTGAACTATTTCGATTAAGACCTGCTAAAGTCTCGATGAACTCTAAACAACATTACAATACGTTCAAGGTTCTGATCACTAATATAGTAACTTTGAACTAGTAGCATTAGAATTCAATAAGATGTTGAAGCACAACCTTTTTTATATTTAGAAGAACTAAATTATTCTAAAACCAATCTGCTAACACATTTAAGTCATCTTGAAGTTTAAGAAAATCAGATGATTAATTTGCATTAATAAGACATTTAAAACAATTGGAATTTCGTGTATAGAAATAATTAACAGAAGAGGCCTAAGATGGTTTCCTTGTGGAACATCAGAAAATATGTATTTTGATAATCCTGGAGTTGTTATTTTCCAATTCAACACAGTGTGTTCTGTTTGTACTGTAACAATTTAACCATGAATACCAGAGGACTTAAGTTTTGAGATTGACATTTATAGAAGATTTGACTAAATTTAGTGTATAGCATACGATTAGTTAATATTGATACTCAAGGCATAAATTCATGTTTTTTATTGCAAATTATTTCTTTTATATTAAATTTTAAAATGATCTCTGAAAATAAGTTTAAACAATTTTTAATTTGCTGATAATTTACTTATGACTCTATAATTTTCAATCATATTTTTAGAACCAGCTTTATATGTAGATCGGAGATATCCATATATAGGGTGATTTTTTAAAAGCTATAGGAAAGTTTAAAAAAAAAAAAACAAATAAAATTCAGAAAAATGCATGAAATCTTTATTTGAATCGATAGTATGGTCCATATAATTAAATGTTTGAAGATTATTTCATGCAAATGTTGACCTTGACTGCACCTCAAATGGTCCATCCGCTTAGTCCAATTTTGGCATACTCTTTCCAACATTTCGGCCGGTATCTCACGAATAAATGCTTCAATGTTGTCTTCCAATGCGTCAATTGAAGCGGGCTTGTCTGTATAGACATGAGCTTTAACATAGCCCCACAAAACATAGTCTAAAGGCGTTAAATCCCACGATCTAGACGGCCAATTGACCGGTCCCGAACATGAAATAAAACCTTCACCGAACTCGCCTCTCAATAAGTCCATTGTTGCGCGTGCTGTCTGGCATGCGAAACCGTCTTGTTGAAACCACATGTCATGCAAGTCAAGCTCTTGCATTTTGCGCAAAAAAAAGTTGGATATCATTTCACGGTAGCGCTCACCATTCACAGTTACGTTACGATTCGCATCATCTTTGAAGAAGTACGGCCAATGATGCCACCAGCCCATAAACCGCACCAAACTGTGACTTTTTCTGGATGCATTGGTAGGTCTTGCAATGCTTCTGGCTGATATTCACTCCAAAACCGACAATTCTGCTTATTTACGTACCCATTGAGCCAAAAATGAGCTTCGTCGCTGAAGACAATTTTTGGGTAAAAAAGTGGATCTTCGGCCAACTTTCCAAGAGCCCATTCACCAAAAGTTTTACGTTGCAGTAGGTCGTTCGCCTTTAATTCTTGCATCAGCTGCATTGTGAAAGGCATCACATCTAAATCCTTCCGCAAAATTTTCCACGTTGTTGAGTAAC
The DNA here is from genome assembly GCA_951509635.1 of Eupeodes luniger. Taxonomy (NCBI): domain Eukaryota; kingdom Metazoa; phylum Arthropoda; class Insecta; order Diptera; family Syrphidae; genus Eupeodes; species Eupeodes luniger. The sequence goes on along the minus strand of OX608073.1, from coordinate 62,229,561 downwards.
AGAGGCCCAATTGCTGCGAACGGTGACGAATCGATAATTGATAGTCATCATTAACACTGGCCGATACGACTACGATATTTTCTTCAGTTCGCACTCCACGTAAGCGTGTTGGTGGTTTAATGACCAACAATGTAAATTTGGTGCGAAATTTAGTCACAATAGCCCGAATAGCGGCTTCAGTGGGTCGATTAAACTGACCATAAAATAGAAGAAGCGCACGATGAACTTTCTTAACAGATAATAAAAAATCAATAGTTTGCAAGCGTTGTTCGTTTGTAGGACGATTCATGGTTAAATTATAGACCAAACTGAAGATGTTTGACAGCGAAACAAAACACGAAACGTGCGTCAGCTGTTTAAACCAGTGTTGCCAAAAAGATCATAGCTAAAAAATCACCCTTTATGAATATTTCAACTGAAAATTTAAGAATGGGATTATAGATTTGGAAAACCATGGCGGATTTTATGGGAAAAACGCTACTTGATAAATGTATTTAATTTAAAAAAGCCTTATTACGTGTTTTTTCGAATTTTAAAATGTATAATATCTCAAAAACCTGACGTGTAACATTTATTTGCCTACCAATGTTATTTTTCAATTAAGGATAAAATATAATGTATCAAGAAATACATTTGACATTTTTCATAAAAAATTATTGTTTTTTGAAGTTTAAGTCAAGTGTTCCTACATTTCTGGCCAGCCTTTTATGAAGACTTCAGAATTCGTAATTTGTACTAAATTTGTTTTTTTTTTTTTCAATTACAAATCAGAAAACATTATCAATATAATTACTATTAAAATGTTTGCTATTATTTTGGCCATGGCTGTATGCGTGTATATCTTTTACTTTAACCTATTTGTTATTTTGGAAGGTAAATTTACGCCTTGTTAACGTAGGGTTTTAAGGACAACTCTGGTTAGGAATAGTATTGAAGTAGTTAAAGGATTGTATTTGTTTTTTGATTGCGTTTCATTTTTGAATTTTTATTTCTATTTAAATAATGAATCAATCAATAGATGTTAGTCAATGTCGATTGCAGTTGTAGTAAATCAAATTGAATTAATATTAACAAAAACAAGAAAGAACTATTGATGATTTCACCTCAAATGGAAACAACTTCGTATTTTAGATAATTGATTTTCATTAACTCAGTTCTAGTCTGAGAGATAAAATAGATATTTAAAAAGAAACAACAAAACAAAAATGTATGCTATTTGATTGAAACTTTAGATCCCAGTTGGTATAAATAATTGATCAAATATTCTCAATGGACATAGTATTGTATCGTCTCAGTAGGAGTTGAAATATTTTATGTAACTTATTTATGTAGGTTCGAGTATAAAACAGAAATTCAAATTTTTATATTAGCTTCGTTAGTTAAAAATATTTCAAAAATTGTTTTCAATCATTTTTGTTTTTGGACTTTATGTTTTCTGCGATACGAATGTACATGTGTATGAATTCAAGTTATCATATAGGGTGAGCTTTAATTTAAAAGTTATAAAATTCTACAATAAGGCAGAACTTTGAATTAAGCCTTGTGGAATGCTTTGTATAAATAATTTTAAACTGCTAAATGAAGGGTTCTGAAATTTGCCTCTATTTTTTTCAATTTGACTACACCATTACTAAAAATTTAGCGATACAAGTTTCAAAAACGCATCGAAATTGTTGAAATCAGTACAATCACAGTTCGCTAAACTAAAGCACTTTTGAGCAGTTTTGAAGCACCTTCTCGGCATCAGTGAAACAGTTGGCAAAATTTTGGTTTCCGGGAGGAGTTAGTGATGTCGAAATCGAAAGCAAATGAGAATATTCATGCCTATCACGAATTCCACCGTAATCGGAAACTGTTACTAATTCCGAAAAACCGTACTACGAAATGAGTAATTGTATGAGATTTTCCATTACAAACGTATTTGGAAATAGTTTTTTTTCGGGTTTCGTTAAACTTTCTGTTTACGATGGAATTCGTGATAAGGTTGATTGGAATTCGTGATAAGGCTGATTGATTTTGTAGGCGGTAGCATAGCCGATCTTTGGATTTAAGTAATCCCAAAACTACGACGTTACAATTTTATTATTTAACGTAAAGACTAAGGTCTTAAGACTTTTAAAGTTCTTTGCTGATTAAGTCCTTAAAATGCATCAAAATTATGCGAATCTTCTTCAAAAAATCATCTACAGTGTTTGATTTTTTAAAAGCCTCTAATGTCAAAATTTTGCTTTTATCTTACTTATTTGCAATATGAGGCTTGTATAACTGTTACGATGAATGGAATAAGCTACTGAAGTAAGATTAAAGATTTTGTGTGGACGGAATGGGAAGATATTGATGTTTTTCAATTCCAATGATCAACAATCGATTCAAGATCTTAAAGATAGAATTAATTTTTAAAGTTATAGAGGATACACTCCCGATGATGGTCCGGCAGGCATAAGCGTGGTGGTAAATTGGGTAATATTGTCAAACGTTGTTAATACCGGCATACCGTCATCTTCACAATGTAATAAACATCTAGATATTAATTTCTCTTAAAGAGTGCTCGTTTTTTTTACATCAAAATGAAACCTCTTATTCATATTTCTGTAAAATCAAATAAGTACACAAAACAGGTCATTTCATTATCGTATTAAAAACATTTTTCACAGAACTCACGGATCCAACTTGAGTAAGAAAGTTTTCAATTTTATTTATAATCCTTGAATATTTATTGTGAGAACCACCCTATCCGCCCGCTTATGCGATTTCAAACACTTTTCAATGTATGTATGGTATGTAAATATCTACCTATCTACAAAAATTGCGAGTTTAATTTGTGCTTCTTTTGATTTCCAGTTTTTTAACTCTCTATTACATAGAAAGCATAATAAAAAAAGAATATATGGGTAAATCTGAAAATTGATGGTTTTTAGAATTTTATTGTTTCAAATCCTTGTTTTTATTTTTTTGTTTTTGTCAATTCAAAATATGTATAAATAAAGATTCATATAGGTAAGCGTCGTCATCATCCAGAGGATATGTGACATAATAATTGTAGGTGCACCAATTCGCAAACATTGTTTGTTTTCCTTCAAAAAGTTAAGCCTGTATATGTACATACCTACCAAGTTTATATATGTACGTTGTGGTGTAAACTGAACTTTTCCTATTGAATTTTCGAATAAAATGAATATCGAACCGAATAGGGTATAGTTACATGACGTTTTGGAATTTTATTGATTGAATTATTAAAGTTATATAAAAGATTTTTATCTCGCAAATTGTTTTTCTGTTTCAAATATTTGTCCACTTTTTTATATGTTAAAAAAAATAATAAAACTTAGATTCGTAATAATTCAGAATACGAATTTAAAAGCAAGTGTTTTCCATTTGTACTGGATTGACTAAAGTTTATTATTGTTGGCCCTTTTTGGTTTCATGTGCCTATAACATAAGACAAATAAGACTTGACAAATGAATGAATGTATATGGCCGTATAACTATGTAATAAAAAAAGATGTTTCACCCACGAACTATTCCAACGAATACCAGGTTTTTAAAAGAATGCAATCTTTAATGAGTTGAAGTGTTTGTTCGCAGCTGTATTGGCCAGTGTTAATGATGACCATCAATTATCGATTCATCGCCGTTCGCAGCAATTGGGCATCTGTAACTCAACAACCAACGTGGAAAATTTTGCGGAAGGATTTAGGTGTGATGCCTTTCAAAATACAGCTGGTGCAAGAATTGAAGCCGAACGACCTACTGCAACGTAAAACTTTTGGGGAATGGGCTCTTGGAAAGTTGGCCGAAGATCCACTTTTTTACCGAAAAATTGTGTTCAGCGACGAAGCTCATTTTTGTCTCAATGGGTCGGTAAATAAGCAGAATTGTCGATTTTGGAGTGAATATCAGCCAGAAGCATTGCAAGAGCTACCAATGCATCCAGAAAAAGCCACAGTTTGGTGCGGTATATGGGCTGGTGGCATCATTGGACCGTACTTCTTCAAAGATGATGTGAATCGTAACGTAGCTGTGAATGGTGAGCGCTACCGTGAGATGATATCCAACTTTTTTTTTGCCCAAAATGCAAGAGCTTGACTTGCATGACATGTGGTTTCAACAAGACGGTGCTACACAGCACGCGCAACAATGGACTTACTGAGAGGCGAGTTTGGTGAACATTTTACATTACATTACATTTCAAACTACTCAGCACATAAATGTACAGAGTAGAGAACACAGCACCTTGAGCGACTAGACTATGTAAGGTGATAACAACACAAGACATTAATACAAGACAGAAGGACAGAAGAGGAAAAACAACAGACAGAAAGAACACATGACAACAGCACGACTTAAGTTCTTTTATTGATTGAAACACTTTTTAAAAAAAGGTAAAGCAACTTGTTTTATTGATGTACCAGATTCAACTAACTTATTCTAAATAATAATTTTTGGCAAGAAGCTTATGTCGATCGAATGCATTTACCAATATCAGCAATTTCATCATTTCTTGGAACTCTAACGAGTCCAGACGATTGGCAAATTATTTTATTATTATTTGGTGTCATCGTACTGTGGGAACATCCGTTATGTGTTTCCCTGGGTATGCTGACATCGACATAACTCACGCGGTAGGTTTCGAGACGGTCCCCCATCTTTCTACTAACCACGCTCACTGATGCTTGATTTCGGTGATCGATGGGAACCGAAGCTTTATCAGTGACTAGTCCGTTGCCTTCGGTGAACATTTTATTTCACGTTCGGGACCGATCAATTGGCCGCCTAGATCGTACGATTTAACGCCTTTAGCCTATTTTTTGTGGGGCTATGTTAAAGGTCATGTCTATACAGACAAGCCCGCTCCAATTGACGCATTGGGAGACAACATTAAAGTGTTTATTCGTGAGATACCGGCCGAAATGTTGGAAAGAGTATGCCAAAATTGGACTAAGCAGATGGACCATTTGAGGCGCAGTCAAGGTCAACATTTGCATGAAATAATCTTCACACATTAAATTATATAGACCATACTATCGATCTAAATAAAGATTTTATGCATTCTTCTGCATTTTATGTGTTCTATTTTGGAAAAATTTCATATAGCTTTTAAAAAATCACCCTTTACTTTAATAGTCAAGCTGCAGTTTTTTGTCCAGGTACAAATCCTAAATAAGGCTTGGTTTAATTGTTTATATAATAATGGTTACGAAATTTCCGGTCGCGGAGTAAGCTACTACTCTATCTCTAACTTTACTGTTTGGTAAGTATTTCATTCAAGACAAGGATCCAGAAGAGTGAGGAAAGTACACCTCCTTGAGGCGTTACTCTGGATGATGATACATTAATCTCTATGTACCTACGTCGCTGTTTATCCACTTTATAATGGATTGTTCTATTTTGGTTATTGAAAGCCTCTTCAAAAATTTTAAGTTTTAGACATATTAACTGGAAACGAAGTCCACACATCGATTGTGTGACTAACCATTAATACATAATATGGTTGGGTGTCAAATCGCCCAAAACCGAATCGCCCAAAACTTGAAAATGTCACATCACATCATTATGTTGATTCGCCCAAAAAACAAAAATGTCAAATCGCCCAAAAAGAGTGGGCGTTTTGTCATAATGCAAAAATAGCCATGTGTCAGATCGCCCAAAACCAAAACTCCCAAATTGCAAAAATGAAGAAAAATGCCAAATCGCCCAAAAATAATTTTTGGTCGATTTAACATTTTTCATTTTTGGGCGATTTAGCATAATATCAAATCGCCCAAAAAATATAAATAATCTTGGGCGATTTAGCATTATTTTTTGGCGATTTGACACTTTCGTTAAATTGGGATACAAATTATGTTCAAGAAGAATTGTAACAGTTATACATTAACGGGCACATCGGAATGTTGGTTCTTCTCCACATGAATGAGTTTTTTTTTGTATTTCCTCGAAATGGAAGAATTTTCCAATAATTTTTACAGCTTTTTGGCTTATTATAAGAAGTTTTGGATACGAAAGGTATGTAAATGAATATAAATTTACTTAAATAATCATGTTTGTGAATGTTTGTGAAAGGTAATACTATGAAACCACCGCGGGCCGGCGCTGCGCGTTTTGAGGTCACACGCCCCCCGTTTTGCCCTCGCGCATAAGCATACAACAAAAACTAAGTCCAAACGATAACAAAACACATTTAATTACTTCATTTCCGTTCAAAGTGTTTTTTTTCCCATTACTTACTTTTAGATCGGGCCAATACAGTTCTCAGTTTTTAAAAAGCTAACAAGGACAACATCTGGTATTGAAGGCTACAATAGTATACTTGGACGAATGTTGACCAAAAATTGCAATTTCTTTAAATTTGTTAAAGTCCTTCAAGAAGAGGAATTTATGAAAAGCCGTAATTTCTCTATGCTTATAGAAAATGGTGGCACTACTGGTACCAAATCAAGGAAAAAAATCGATATAGAGAGAAACAAAAATATAATGGAGGCTTCTGCGCTTCTTAAAAACGGTGCCATTAATATAATGAGATTTTTAGATCGAATGGTTTATGTTAAAAATAACATTTTTACTGGTATGGAACTGACACAAATTTGTTTTTTTTTTTTATATTTTGGTCTAATTGCAATAAATATTTTGGGCGATTTGTTAAAAGAACCCTAAATATTAGTATTTTTGGATTGCGACAAAACGCCCATTTCTACTTTGGGCGATTTGACATTTTTCTTTTTTGGGCGATTTTTCATAATGTCAAAAAATTTTGGGGGATGCGACATTTTTCAGATTTGGGCGATTTGGTTTTGGACGATTTGACACAGGGCCAACTAAAATTGTCGAAACACCAAATCGCCCAAAATTATTTTTTTTGGGCATTATGTCAAATCGCCCAAAAAATTGAAATGTCAAATCGCCCAAAAAAGTTTTTGGGTGATTTGACATTTTTTCGCTTTTTTGCATTTTGGGCGATTCGGTTTTGGGCGATTTGACACCCAACCCATAATATATGATAGCTTTTGCTTAAGTGAATATAAACAAACAGTTAAATAGAAAAATAAGAAGTGTTCCAACTATTTTGGCTACAGATGTATAAGGTATTATGTGAACTAAACATACATAAGCACTTGACAAAAGGTTATACTATAAATGGACTCTTATATAAAATAAACTAGGTTTTAAGTTCTAGAAAACCGTTTACAGCTTCTTCTCATCAAATTGTAAACAGTGCATAAACAAACTGTATATTAATTTTAATAAATTTTTTATATTGTATAAGTAAGTATGTATGTATGTGTTTACTGAATAACTTACATAAAACATTTACTGTATGTGTAGACACCACATTCTCCGTTAACTGCATATTCAGTCCATGACATATGACAACTAAGGACTTCTTATTCGGTTCAACGAGTGCTGTTATGTTTGATGTTGTTACCCAACCTCCTGCAAGGATAAAGAAAATAAACACAAAAACATTATATAAATATTAAGTTAATTTAGCATACCTCTTTAAATAAAAAACAAAAATTAAAAGATTAATGCAGAGTGTAATAAAACAAATGCAATTTTTATTTTCGTAGATAGTTCAGGACGTAGAGTAGGTACTTTTATTCGTGTGATGGTATGTGTATAGTTTCTGCGTGTGTATATGGAATATGCATATTTAATTTGCATACAAACAAGCATCTGCTCTTATGCATATGTAATACATGTTTGCTTTGTCAATAATAAACAATTTTACTCTTCTTTTTTTTCAAGAAATAAAAATATAAATACCTTGTACTCTTCGTACAGTGCTGTGGTCTTATTTTTTCAAGGTTTTTACAGTTTGAGTTTGAATAACTTAAATATTGAGGAGGTAAGTCGAAATACTGTTTTTTTTAGAACTTTGTTAGGCAAACATTCTGTATTATATTGTTTGGTCAAAATTTTGTACATCTTAAAATCTGTAAAAAAAATAACGTCAGCAGCCTGTGTGTTTGAGGTAAAAAAGAAACTCAAATCCTAATTTCTAAATTTAGTTCTAAAACAGTTCTAAATCAAGAAACAAGTGGCGTTTAAAATAACTAATCGACACTTTTATTGTCAAGTTGTGAACCCATATGATTGATGTTGGTAATGAATCACAAAAAAACGTGCTAACTTATTTTTCAAACTAAAAATAAACGAAAGAGAATATTTTAGTACTTCTTTACGTAAAGTGTTTAAATGTTCTCGACTATTTAAAAACAAAATTTTATGTTTCTTATTTTGTCTATTTAACTTGCAATTATTATGTCTAATAAGATTTAAAAAAAAGAATATATTTTACAAAAAAAAAAAAATTCTAATAATTTTTCGATGTGCCCAATTATGCACGTTTAAGTTTCAAGAGACTAAGCTAAGCATAGAGCCTTTTAATTGAGTCTCTACTGTGCTTGGTTTATTTTACTGTTATTCATTTTTCGTAGTTTCTTGTAAATAAACTTTTAGTAAGTATTATTGTCAAAATTACAAAAAAAAATTATTATTTTTTTACTAAAAAATTGTGAATCATCTCTCGAATTATCAAAACTATTACAAATTTCGAAAACTTCTGTGACGGAAACGACTACATACTGACTTGGATGCTAGAAGAATGGAAAGGGTGTTGAGAATTCGTGGATCCAAAACACCTAAACAGGCAGCCAAAAACATAGACAAGTCAGTTAGTGAATAGACTGCACGCCGCCGCCGCGCCGCCGCCGGTCACTCAAAAGAATTGGAGCCGCTAAAGAGAAGCCAAAGAAGCCTCTGCTTTCAGCGAAAAATATTAAGGCCAGGTTAGTTTTTGCTAAAAAGCACAGACAATGGACCATAGACCAATGGAAAAGAGTAATTAGGTCCGACGAGACGAAGGTCAATAGAATTGGAACGGATGGAAGAGCTTTATATTGGTCACTTCCTGGAGAAGGACTTCATAACAACCGTGAAGAACGTGAAACATGGAGGAAGCTCGGTAATGGCTTGGGGCTGTTTCTCGTGGGCCCTTAGTAAAAATCGATGGCATCATGAACAAAGAAAATTATTTGGACATTTTGAAGACAAATTTACCATCTTTTACTGCATCAATGGGCAACAATGAGTGTGAAATAACTTTTCAGCAGGACGGAGACCCTAAACACACTTCGAAAATTATCACAGAATGGTTGAGAAATCAACAGTTTATGACGATGATATGGTCAGCACAAAGCCCTGACCTCAATCAAATTGAAAATGTATGGTCAATTGTGAAACGACGCGACGCACGCACGGTTGGGGCAGTACCAAAATCACCCATCGAATATTCAGGAGCTTTGGCAACGAATGGAGTTGGAATGGAGTCATATTCCAGCAGAATTTCTTCATAATTTGGTGGAAAGTATGCCTAAGCGTTGCTCACAAGTAATAAAAAATAAGGGATTATGGACTAAATACTAAAAGAAAGAAACATTTTTTTAAACGTGCATAACTTGAAAAGTCGAAAAATTAATTAAATACTCGAAATTTTTTTTTTGTAAAATATATCCTTTTTTGAAAAAAAAAATTATAAATAATAAACGTAAGATTAATAATCTTAATAATAAAAAATACAAATATTTTAATTTTATTTCAAGCGCTTAGTTTTAGTAAATTATTATTATTATAATTAAAAACATTTGACCACTTTTGTTCGTCATTGTACATTGGAAATAAGACTTGGATGTTTTGTTTAATGCTTAATTGCAGCTCAAATATTTAAGAACTAAGTTAGCTGGACAAAAGTGCCACTGTAGACGCAAATTTTGTAATACATAATTTTGACATACAATATTATGAGCAGTACAGTCTTTCGACCGCAACCAAAATATTTAGCGTATTCTTTTTTTTTTATAAAACAGTGCTAGCGTTAAATCAACTTGTTCAATATACAAAAACACTATTTCAAGAAAATAAAGGTACCATTATTGTTAAAAAACAAATTATATCTGTTTTACAATTTTTGACAAAACAAGATTGTTTTAATTTCGTGGTAAATAAAGAATGTTTAATTTTAAGGAAATAAACATGAAATTGAAAAGTTAGTAAGAAGATTATATTTGGTGAATAATTTAGTGCTTTAGGGGGCATTTATAACTATCTTTGGTTTTCATCGTTGAACATTTTGTTTCGAGATTAAAGAGTGATTAAGAGTGTCAAATTTGTAACGCTTGGTGTCAAAATGAAGCTGATCCAGTTGTAGATTTTGTTATACTAAAAAATGATACATTATTTTACCCAACATTTTTCTTTTAGTTCGTTTTTAATTTTTCAGTGATGACATTGTTTTCAGTGAACGGCTGATTGTTGTTTTCACTTTTCGGAACATAATCGTTCCACTGAGAACGTTTCATTCTTTTTGTGCACCCTCATGTCAGTTTTAATTTCAATGATCATCTCTAACTTCAAATTTATGATTCCAATCTTGATTTAAATCTGAATTTTTTGTTTCAATGACACAACTTTTCAATGATAGCTAAAACCGACCTGTCAACAACATTTCAATAATTGGTTTCAATTATAAAAACCATTGAAAGCTATAACTAGCACTTAGGGGCTAGTTATAGCTGTCAGTAAAATCCATTAGTAACGATTTTGAACATGTTAGAGCCTTATTTCCGGAAAAATATATATGCAATAAGATGAACTCTAAGCAATTCATTTGAAGCAAAATTTACTTTGCAAACATATTTAAAAAAAATAAAAAAGGATAAAAGGATAAAATGACTGTAAAATGAGGATAAAATGACTGCAAAATGCTAAAAAATTCCATTTCGTTTTACAGCTGATTTCCAGAATTCCTGTGAAATGAAACCGAAATTGCAAATCGAGTGAATTTATTTTCAGTGTTCTGCATTTCGAGCGATTTGGTAACTCCGAATTTTTTTCGAAATCACTTTTCGTGAAATTGAAAACAGCTGATATCTGTCATTTGGGATATTATTTAAGAGTTTTTATTTTGGCAAATTGTTTTCTTGTAAATATTTTTTTATTGTTCACGCGTTTAAAAATATAAAAGTACTAATTAGGATCGCATAATGAGTACTGCATTAATAGTTTTGGTGTTACAGACTGAAAGGAATAAATATGCACAAGAAAAAATAGTAAGACGAAGGCTGCGAGATTTTTCTAATTACTTGGAAATTGCAGATGCCGCGTATGATATTTTAAGACTGAAAACAAAAGTTAACCCCTGTCAATTATTATATTTTATTGTTCATATAGGTTCATTTCATACTACCGTCTTAATAAAAGTGCCTTCCTAATGGTGCTGGAAATTGTTGAGTCACATCTTAAACAATCTTCAATTCCTGCAACGTTGGAGCTAGCCACAATTTTGCGGTTTCTTGACAAGGGAAGCTTCCAAAGGTCAATTGGGAAGGATGCTGATATCGCTTTGAGTCTAAGCACTGTTTCACAAAATGCTTACAGAAGTACTAAACATTTTGGAGAATCGAATTTGTCCAAGTTGGATAAAACTTACTATGTCCGATGAAGATCAAAGTAAATCAAAACGGCATTTTTTTGACAAATTCAATATTCCTGGCGTCATAGGATGAATTGACGATCACATTTTAGAAAGTCGCAGCCAAATCAAGATCCAACGCTTTTCTATAATAGGAAGGGGCACTTTTCAATGAATGCAATGATTGTAAGTTGTTTTATTTTTAAAAGATAGTACATTCATAACTTTTTTTAAACAGATATGCGATTACAACTAATTAATAAAAGCTGTCGACGCCAGTCGTCCAGGATCAAGTCATGATGCTCTGATCTGGAGCATGAGCAAAGCTCGGAACCATTTTCAAAGAAGATATGACAGAGGGGTAGCATTCATCCTGGTTTTAAGGAGATGCTGGTTATAGATTAGAGCCGTTTCTTTTGACGCCCTTTAGGAATTCACAAGCGGGAACCTTAGAGCACTCATTTAACCAAAAACATTCCTCGGCTCGAAACGTGGTAGAGGACAATCGGCGTTTTAAAAAATAGTTGTAGGTGTCTAGCTCGCTCTACCAGATAAAGTGGTACAAATAATTAATGTTTTTGTGTGCATTACAAAACATCTGTAAACATTACAAGATAGAAAATGAAGATGGTAAAAACATTGCGCTAGAAACAGAAAGCGAACCAAATGAAAATGAAATAGAACCCGACATAATAGAAAGGGCTGTAAACTTGAATGAAGCCAATTAAATAAGAAACCAAATTGCCAGCAGAATACACTTAAATTTATTAAGTTAACATATGGTACATATTTATAAGTTGAAAAGCTTAAATAAAATTATTAATTAAATTTACTCTTGTCGAAATCAAATCACACCAACTTACTCTGGTCGAATTCAAATCACTTGAAAATATCAAATATCGAAATGTAGAACCCGGAAATTCACTTCGTTTTGAGTTCGAAAAAAATGAAATCGATATCGATAAAACTGAATTTCAGAACTCCAATTTATATTTTGAATCGATTTCTATTTCATTTCGAGTGAAAGTGAAGCGTAGAACCTAGCTGTTAGTGATGATGTTCCAATTTTTTACTGTTCAAATTACTGATGAAATTAATAACAAAAAGAAGATGCAAAGCTCACATTTATTTAATACCTCATTTATTTAATACTTAAATGCTCATCGGTAAAACATTTAAGATTCCTGCTGTTTCAATTTTTACTAATAGATTTTACTGATAGCTATAACCGGCTTTTTAATGTATGATTACGATTTCTCAAAACTCTTTAGTTTTTAAGTTTAATTTTAACACACTCTTCATATTAAATAAAGTTCTGTACTACTGTTTAGGCACACACATTTTTATAAACTCATAATTTAAATAACGACCATGGCGATATTGCGGCGGTCACCGAATATGCGAATAATCAAGAATGAATTTGATTATATTGATTGCGGAAACGAACAATATGGGTCGAGTTTTTGGCGAAATTATCACAAATTTTAAAAGCAGTAATTGAGAGTTTTTGACATTAATCGAGCATTCACTTCTAAAAGTTTAAAAAGTTCGGTAACGTCTCGTAATGTCAATCGAATTTGAAGCATCTATCAAATGATCATCAGTTTATGTCTTGAACGCTCTGAACAATTTGTACCATTTTCATAAAATCTTTTGCATTGAACTTACAGACGCAAATATTTTTAATTTTACGACTGCAAAAATTTCATTCCCAACACAAATTTATTCGAACTGCTGTGTTTCAGTAAAAAAATATCACTTTAAACTGTTTCAATATAAACCAATATTTTGATGTGTAATCTGTCATAAATATAAATAAAGGTAAATCTAATTCGAAAAAAAGAGGCTGGGATGCGACCCACACTGATAACTTCCCATCCCGTCGATTTGTCTAGCTTAAAAGTTTGTCTATATGTATTAATTTTTACCAAATTTGCGTACTATTTTTTGGAGGTTTTATTTTTTTTTATGAAAAATCGGACTGTTGGATTTTTATAAAAAATTTACTGAATATCGAAAACAATATTTTCTTGTGAAATAAAATAAGTTTGAAGCCAATATTTTTAACATTTGAAAAGTTATTTGAGTCAAATGTAAATTTTTACCAAGTTTTAGTATTTTTTGTTTTTTAGGTTTTTATTTTTTGTAAAAAAAAAAAACTGTCAATTCGATTTTTTTCAAAATTTTATCGAATGTTGAAAACAATATTTCTTATAAGTTAAAATTAGTTAGAAGCCATTATCTCAAATGTTTGAAAAGATATTTGAGTCGAAAATTAATTTTTACCAACTTTTGTTAATTTTTTTGTATGTTTTTAATTTTTTGTACAAAAACTGTCAATTCGATTTTTTTCAAAATTTTACTGAATGTTGAGAACAATATTTTTATAAGTTAAAATTAATTAGAAGCCATTGTATCAAAATTTTGAAAAGATATTTGAGTCGAAAATCAATTTTTACCAACTTTTGTTAATTTTTTTTTAGGTTTTTAATTTTTTGTACAAAAAACTGTCAATTCCATTTTTTTCAAAATTTTACTGAATGTTGACAACAATATGTTTTGAAAGATTAAAGCAGTTTAAAGCCAATATCTCAAAGGTTTGAAAAGATATTTGAGTCGAAAATCAATTTTTACCAACTTTTGTTAAATTTTGTTTAGGTTTTTAATTTTTGTGCAAAAACTGTCAATTCGATTTTTCTCAAGATTTTTCTTAATGTTGAAAACAATATTTCTTATAAGATAAAATAAGTTTGAAGCCTTAATTTTTTACCAACTTTGAGTAATGTTTTTTTTTAGGTTTTTATTTTTTATAAAAAAAACCGTCAATTAGATTTTTCTCAAAATTTTATCAGATGTCAAAAACATTATTCTTCATTGCACAAAATTGTTTTGAAGATGAAATCATATTTTAGTCGTAAAATTAACGAGGTGAAAAATTTTTTTGTCAGATTTTTTGATTTATAAAAAAAAAACATTAATTCGATTTTTTTCCAAAAATATAATTGTTTTGTATCACGTTACAATATAATACCTATAAAATTTAATTCAAGTCTCTAGCGTCATTGGTTCATGAGATATTTAGGTTCAACCAAAATTTTCACCTTTTTTTTAAACTGCTATTGTAAAAAACCACCCACTCAATTTTCTTGAGAGACCTTTCTGCATTTTTCTGCCTTATTATCTGTATAACAAAATTTATTTGAAGTCGATATCTCTTCTGGTTCTTGAGCTATGGACGACGAAAAAAACGTCGCGAACGTACGCACATACGGAAATCTTTCTAAAAATCTTTTATTTCGACTCTAGGGACCTTGAAACGTAGAGAAATGTCAAAATGTTCAGTTCGACAAATCGGGCCTATTACAATAACTTCCTATGGGAAGTTAATAAAAACATTGCTTTTAGAACCCATCCAAAAATTAAATTGACATTTTCAAAAAATGCTTCTTCTTATTAAACTCAAAATTAATTTGCAGATTCATTTTTTATGAAGGAATTATTATTTAAAAATATATTTTTTTGTATCCTAGACTAAAATAAAAAAAACCTTTAATAATGAACTTTTCTGTTTTTGAAAAATTTTGAAAAATGTCACTTTGATGACATAAAAATTCTGTTTTATATATATGAAATTGAAATTTCAAAGAGTTTATTATTTAATCAAAAAAAAAACTATCATGCCTCAAATCCTAATTTAAATATTGACGCAGATTTCAAAACTTGTTCCACTTTCCAAGAACTCCGAATTTCAGACAAATATTTTTGCCATTTTTAGTACGAATCTGCTCTGGCGGGCCAGTGATAAGGCCTTATACAAACCCATACGTTTTAAAAAAGGTTAATAACAACATTTTTTTAAAAAATGGATTAATGAATAACCTTACATTAAAACAATTCAAAATTTCAAATAAGTTCAAATGATTATTTAATATAATATTGTTTTAGCATTCAGGCGTATCTACTGATACCTAATACTTTCATTTTCTTTCTAGTTTTCGGTTCCTAAAAAAAACCTTTGACAAATTTATATTCACAGCACTGTAAACCAATTGACTTTATGAATAGCACTGAATGTGTGTATATAAAAAGAAAATATCTACTCATAGGTTTTTACATACATAAAAATATACAAATGTATATGCATATAGTATATATTTTTGTTTGCCTTACCATCTGGGCTAACTGAAGTCCTTGATGTCGCATTACGTATATGGCGTCCTCCTACCATCCATTTTACTTCGGCTGGTGGATTTGATGGAGCTGTTGTACAGGTGAGTGGCACAACATCACCCACTCTCGCTTCAGTTGGTCCTGACACTGACACATGGGTTGGGGCAACTTTCCGTTATAAGATTGACATGAAAAGAAGAAGAAAAATGAAACAAAAGCAAAAATAAAAGAAAAATAATGAAAATGTCCCGCATCATATGCAGAATATCTCAAAAAATTAGAATTTTGTTCGTCTTATTCATTAATATTTAAGTAGTACAGGGTTTTTGTTTGTTGTTGTTGCTTTGTTTATGGTGTTGGTTTTGGTTTTAGGGTGACCATCTTTACTGTTTAGTTTTTAAGTCACTTTACTTACTTTAAAATAGGCACCTTAAGTCTAAGTCTAAATTACAAGGTGTACAACTCTGCTCTCGCCGTTTTCCGATATGTGGTTTAGCTAGAAGTAGTCGTCGAAATAAACAGATCGCAGATGCGAGTTAGCTAGCATCGACCTCCGTCAACTTAGCTCCATTCAAACATTCATCGATTTGTGTGTGCATCGTTATTTTTTATGAGCTTGACACGAGCCGAATTCTCGCCATTTGAGGGAGGTTATAGGTAGAAAACTGCGGCTGAGTCTCATCAAATGCTCTCAAGTACGTATGGTGAGAACGCTATTAGTGAGAAAACGTGCCGTGAGTGGTTTTAACGCTTCAATAATGGTGACTTTGAAAGACTGGCATAGCAGTTTAGAAGATGCAGAATTGGAGACATTACTGAGTAAAGACTCGGGTCAAACTAAAAAAAAATTGTCAAGTTCATTGGGAGTGACACAACAAGCGATTTTAAAACGTTTTAAAGCCATGGTTATAATTCAGAAAGAAGGAAATTGGGTTCCGCTTAAGTTGAAACCAATAGATATATCTAGCGACGTTTTAGGCCAAATTTTTCAGGGGTGAGTTACCTCTGAGTTAAGCACAATGCTAGTTAATCCTAATTTCAGAGTTAACTCATGAACGCAAGATTTTTTAGTAGGGGTTTAATTTAAACCTTTTGAGTGGTTTTATAATTTGGTATCACTGAAAAGTTATCGATTCAGTTGTCAAAAAACTATTCAAATCGATAGATTTTAACATTTTGAAAAATAAATAACTTTTCGATTGCTATTTCAGTATCTGTCAAAAACATCTCTAAATTTTAACCAGAGTTGACTTACCAAATTTAAAGGGTTAACTCAGCGTTAACTTAAATATTATAATAGACATGTTTCACGAATTAACTCGAGTTTAACTCTGAGACTAGGATGATCTCGCACTGAAACACTGGGCTTAAGTGTTTGAGAACAGTTGCTTCAGAGGCAAAACAGGCAGGGATTTCTGCATCGCATTATAAACGGGGACTAAAAATTAGTTCATTACGATAAGGCTAATCCTAAAAAATTATTGGCATGTTACGTCGATAATTCATGAGTCAAAGATCATGCTCTGCATTTGATAGGACCAGCTCGGGGTGCATCGTGTACTATGAGCTATTAAAACCAAGTGAAACAATCACTGGTGACCGTTATCGATGGCAATTAATGCCTTCGAGTCAAGAATTAAATGACAAACGACCGCTATACAGCGAGAAGCATATACGAAGAAAGGATTTTGCAGGAAGACAACTTTCCACCCCACGTTACAATAGAAGTCAATCTTAAAGGCCAGTTATAGCTATCGCATTGAAATCGATCCGGGAACATTTTTGAATCGATATTTGACGGTGTTTCCATTTGATTTGATTATACTGATCGATCGGAAATCACACAAAGAATTTTTTTGAGAAAAAAAAGTGTAATTTCCCATTTATTTTTTTCTAAAAATTAATTTTCCGGACGGAAATTCATTTTCCTGAAACGAATCGTTCCACTGATTTGTGTTCCAATTTCACACAATTCCAATGACAGATTTCTGTCAGTAAAAATTTGTCGGTCGCTTTCAATCAGGAAATTTTGTTCAATGACAGAAATTTTTAATGATAGCTATAAACGACCTGCCGAAAAAATTCCAATATTTGTTTTCAATGATGAAAACCAATAATAGCTATAACTGGCGCCTTACCTACCCTACCCGCCGCCGCATTCTCCAAACATTGCTCCCACTGATTATCACTTGCTTCAATCAATTTACCATGACCTGCCTGAGCAGCTCTTCTGATCTTATGAAGAAGTCAAAAAGTGTATCGCCTGAAATGATGAAGAATTTTTTCGACGCGGCATTACATTGCCCGAAAGATTAGAAAAAGAAGTGGCCAGAAATGGACAATACCTTGAATAATACCTGTGTAGGCCTAATTTTTATTTATTTAAGCATTTTTGTTTGGTGTGGCGTGAAGGTTAATGAATAGGACAGTAATCCCAGAGGTCTTGGGTTCATTTAACAATTGTCGATAGTCAACTTGAAATTTGGCCAAATTGTCGTATTGAATACCGAAATAGTCAATATGACAACCTTATTTAAAAATTAAAGTCAGTAAAACAATTTTAAATTGTCAATTTCGGGTAGTCAATATGATAACAAAAGTAGTCGATGGAACAACTTCGGTAGTCAATATGTCAATTTGGTTGTCATATTGACTATCGAGGATTGTTGTATTGGCTATCCGGTAGTCAAATTAATTAGATTTCGAATTTCAGAAAAAATTGTCATATTGACTACCGCAGTTTCCATATTGACGAACGTAGTTGTCTATTGATTACCGCAGTTGTCATATTGACTACCACGCTAGTCAACCCTACTTTCAATTAATTTTAACCAAAGTTGTCATACTGACTACCTCAGTTGTCATATTGACCACCGCAGTTGGAATATTGACTACCACGCTAGTCAGCCGTGCTTTCAATTTCTTTTAACCAAAGTTGTCATATTGACTACCGCAGTTATCATATTGACTACCGCAGTTGGAATACTGATTACCGCAGTTTTCATATTGACGAACGTAGTTGTCATATTGACTACCACGCTAGTCAACCGTGCTTTTTCATTTCTTTTAACCAAAGTTGTCATATTGATTACCGCAGTTATGTCATATTGACTACCGCAGTTGTCATATTGACTACCGCAGTTTTCATATTGATTACCGCAGTTGTCATATTGACTACCGCCGTTGTAATATTGACTACCACGCTAGTCAGCCGTGCTTTCAATTTCTTTTAAACAAAGTTGTCATATTGACTACCGCAGTTGTCATATTGACTAGCAAGTTGAACAAACATTTCGGATTCTAAAATTGACTACCGAAAATTTATTGTCCTATTGACTATTGCGGTCGTTGACTATCTGTCTGCCTGTTCCACCTAAAGTTTTTTTTACGGGTACTGCCTCTTGTGAGGAACTGACAAGTCCTCTAAGATTAATTCTTTACTAATTAGAGTTTCCGATTTTACTTAAAAACTCTAGGATCCCTGAAATGACTTGAAATGGTTAAGAGTTGGAAGTCACCTAATTTATTTTTAAGCATTTTTTTTCAATTGTTATATATTTTGGAAAAAAGGCGGAGGCAAGTTGTATACCTTTTCTATTTTTCATTTAAATTATTGTTTACTTTTCCTCTCACCAATCAGCAACTTTTTCACAAACTTAAAACACGGTATTGTTGTACATTCATAGAATTTTACACTCTGCGATGTTAACAGTATTTTAAGAAGGAAAAGTGATTTTTCAAGTAGAATTATTAATTGTTAGAATTTTTCGAAATATGGTAACCCAAAACAACAAAATTCTGACTCCATGTCAGTTAAGTCAAAGTCGAGCCGAATATAAAATCGAGGTTTGAGTTGAAGTAAAGAGAACTCATGCTGAGGTGTTATACTCTATCAAGGACACATCGAACAGGTATACAAGAGCAAAAATAAAAACAGGAAAGGAGGAAGAGAAGCACTCTTTATGCAGGACAGGAACCATAAGTGGATGGGGGTGGTTGGTGAGGGAGGATTTTAATTTTTTTAATAGCATTCAGGAAAAATATTTTTCTTCTTTCTTTTTTTTTTTTTAGGAGGCTGGAGAGTGTACTTTTGTCTTTCCTGGTTTTTTGAGTTGGCTTTGCATGGGTCTGATATATTTAATCAAGTTGTACTTCCTACCTTCAAACACGGTATTGTACGTTTACGCCCCCAACTCTGTTAAACACACGTTGTATGGCATATCTATCATATGTATATTATGATGAGTATAATGTGGAAGCAAAGTAAACATATCCTTATGGTATATATTTGAAAAGCTAATGAACTTTGGCTTTCTTCTTTTTTTTTTGTTGTTGTTGGATCCGCATATGTATGTACATAAGGACACATTTGCTGTTTTCGAGTCTTCTATAATGGTTGACATACATTTTTGTATGACAAGTAGTAAAAGCAAGTCAATATTATGTCATGTACGTCGTCGTTGTACTTTGTCATAAAATAATCTAACTACATATTGTGTGTGTTTTTTTTTTTATGGTCGTAGGTTTTGAGTTTGCTTTGTTTTCATTATTAATTTGGATATTACAGTTAGGTATAATTTTATATACCTAAACAGGGTGATTTTCATTTTTTTTAACCAAAAAGGCTTGCATCTGTAAAGATGGAACTAGGAAGCTGCGTTATTTCAAATGTCAAAAATAACCCTTTTGTCTCAAAAAAAAGTATGTGTTTAACTTGATTCATCTCAAATCATTCGATTGTATAGGGGTTATACGAGTTTTGACATCGTGAAGAAGGATATATTCGAAAAATAGCATTGCCATCGCGTAAAAGGTCAGCTATAATTTCGTGAAAATTGGTCAGCCATGCATGCGAAAAATTGCTTAATTTGGATTTTATTTCTAATAATTCAACCTCTGATATACATAGGTCACTAATGTTGGCAATAAAAGGTCAGTTGTTAAAAAGAGAGATTGGTCAGCTTAAACAAATTAGTATTTGTTTTATGAATCCTTAAATCTTTTTTTTTTTTCTTTTTGAAAGTAGATATAGCTTTGGGTTTAAAGGTCAACAATAATTAATTACATATTGACTTTGAATATGTCAGTTGGTTTGAAAGGCTTTTTGATAATAAAATTAAATAAGGTTAAAGATTTTTAGCAGGTCATCAGTTGTGAAATGAACCAAATAAGAAGTACGAAAATTTGAAACAGTTAAAGGTCAATGGATGGTGCTAAAATATCAATTTAAATCAGATTTCGGAACTTTTTATAAGGTTCACAATCAGTGTTTGTAAAAGGTGACTAGGCTTGCATGTTCTTAAAAATCGCAAAAGTATCGGGTTTTCTAATTTAGAAACCTTTCATCTTTGAACACTTTGTGAACGCATCCTTGTATCATTCATCGAACTGTCATTGTCAATTTATTCAGTAAACTCAACATTTTCATCATGGTAAACTACACAAACCATCAATTTCGGTGACCGCAACTTTAAAAGCGTTAAGGCCGGGTCAGTGAGACAACGGGTTGGTCGATGATAGAGAAGATGGCGTTAAGGCGTCCGTAGTAAACGGTCCAAATCAGTCAATTCCACAGCTGCAGCGGCGCGACGACGTTCTCAAGTATGGGGCATCGCTCAGACCACATTATGGACTTTTTTGCGTTATAAAAAAGCTGACTGTGGAATTGAAGCAGGTGGACCATTTGAAGCGACGTGAGATTTGGCATGTTGTCAAGCAGGGTTGTAAAACAATGCAGTCTTTTTGGATTGCAATCATTAATGACTTCAATAATAATGAGATGGTATTCATTGACTTCACTTCGAGACTTCAGACTTCAAAATATGCAATTCACATGAAGCAAAAAGACTACAATCATTTTTTTCTCTCTATTCATTTTACAGCAATCAATTGAATGCAATCTTTTGAGAATTCATGCATTCTTTTGCTTTCCTTCATATGAACCGTTCCCCTGAGCGTTGGTGAGATTTAATCATAAAACTGGGGTATAAGTTCAATGGGCTAAGGAACAAAAGGTTTCTGGAGGGAAATGGCAAAGCAAAGAATGCAAAAGTTTACAAAAGAATTCAAAGCATGCTAAAAAATTGCAAAAGCATTAAAAACATGCATGAATTCTCAAAAGATTGCATTCAATTGATTGCTGTAAAATGAATGGAGGGAAACAATTATTACAGTCTTTTTGCTGAATGGTATATTGCGTAATTTGAAGTCTAAAATCCCAAAGTGAAATCAATTAATGCAATTTTTTAATTGAATTCAGTAAGTTATTTTTAAAGACTACATTCACAAAAGACTGCATTCTTTAACAAGCTTGTTTTCAAGTCCTTTATTGGGTCAATTTAAATTACAAGTTCTTGCCACTAGAGCGTTCAAAAAAGAGATGATGGTCATGGTCAATGACAATGGTATGTAGTTTCCATATTTTCAAAGCTGCTTAAAAGGTATGGAGCTTGTGCTTCAAGCTTTAATAATAAGAAACAAATTTAGAACTTCAATTGGGTGATTATGGTATGCAAAGCCTTTACACTTTTAGAAGCTTTTGAAAAGTTTGAGTCTTAAGTGATTCAGAAGATGAATGATCTGGTTTAAGGAACTTTTCAAATTTAGCTCAAGACGATAAAGTACTATGGCTCCAGGCTAGTGGAAAGACTCAAACAGAAAAGTTAGCAGAGAATCATTGTTTGGTTCCTAGAAATATTAAGTTGACACAAGAAAACACATTTTTCCGGATAAAATTATGATCACCCTGTATCCTTGTTCTTTAGTCTTCCAGTCTTCCTCTTTTGATGTCCGAAGTACAAATTGTTTATACTTTATAAAAGGTATTTTCTCACATCAATCATTCTAAACGAATATTATATCCAAATATACATTATATGCATGCATGACTTATTTATATAGGTATGTATGCCTAGAAAATAGATAGATGAACTTACACAGAACAGCTAAATCAACTTCAGCTTTGAGAGCAGTTTGTGACATAACATTGCTTGCCTCACATCGAAATCTTGCCTTATTGTCTCCAGCTTCAGCTGTAAATGTATGAATATTTTCCGAAAGACGTCCTGATGTCCTATAATATTTTCAAGAACAAGAACAACAATAAAAAAAACAACAAAGAATTAGAAAATGTAATTTTAGAGTATAGTATGGTAAATGTTTGTAGTAAGTTTTAATTGTAGTAAATAAATATTTATTTACTCGTATTAAGTAAACACCATACCTGTATGCCATACGAACTTGAGAACCATTCTTGTACCATATTAATTGTGCCGGAGGATTACCACCTCTACTACGACAAATGAGTTCAACTTTTTGACCCCTACGTAGTGTTTCACCTTGTGTATAGCCTTCGATGTATGGTGGACCAGGTGGATCTGAAATAATTAAAATATATAAGCAAATTTTGAATATAGAATTGGAATAAGGGAAAGAAAATAAATTTGAAATAATTTATTTAGCACAAAATATTGTGATATAAATCACTGTGAAATTCTTGAATTAAAAAATCTTTCACTTCACATTCTAAAGAGAATTATTTAAAGCAAATGTAATCGTTATTTAGTTAGAAACCACATAAAGTGAAAACTTTTGTGGAACGTGTGAAATTTCAAGTTAAAAAAAAAACAATCTTTTTGTCCATATCATTCACATAACTCAAAAACCTTTCACTTCACTTTCTAAAGAGAATTATTCAAAGCAAATGTATTCGCTATTTAATTAGAATCCACATAAAGTGAAAACTTTTGTGGAACGTGTGAAATTTCAAGTGAAAAAAACGAATCTTTTTGTCCATATCACTCACATAACTCAAAAATCTTTCACTTCATTTTCTAAAGAGAATTATTTAAAGCAAATGTGATCGCTATTTAATTAAAATCCACTGTTGAGTAAAATTCGGTTTTAAGTCGAAATGAATACTAATTTTATTTCACTACGTTACTTCTATACATATACAATTTTCTTGTCTTATCTATCTATTCTTAATGTCTATGTTTCTTATCTTTCTATTTATCTGTAGATAACCGTCAGTGTATGCTTAGGGTGATCTGTCTTATCTTTATTTCACATACACATTGGGTTATCTATAGATTGGATATGTTCATGTTTGAACATCCACATAAAGTGAAAACTATTGTGGAACGTGTGAAATTTCAATTGAAAAAAAACGAATCTTTTTGTTCATATCACTCACATAACTCAAAAATCTTTCACTTCACTTTCAAAAGAAAATTATTTGAAGCAAATGTGATCGTTATTTAGTTAGAAACCACATAAAGTGAAAACTATTGTGGAACGTGTAAAATTTCAAGTACAAAAAAATACGAATCTTTCTGTCCATATCACTCACATAACTCAAAAATCTTTCACTTCACTTTCTAAAGAGAATTATGTAAAGCAAATTTGGTCGCTATTTAATTAGAATCCACATAAAGTGAAAACTTTTGTGGAACGTGTACAATTTCAAGTGAAAAAAAAACAATCTTTCTGTCCATATCACTCACATAACTCAAAAATCTTTCACTTCACATTCTAAAGAGAATTATTCAAAGCAAATGTGATCGCTATTTAATTAGAATCCCCGTAAAGTGAAAACTTTTGTGGAACGTGTGAAATTTCAAGTGAAAAAAAAGAATCTTTTTGTCCATATCACTCACATAACTCAAAAATCTTTCACTTCACTTTCTAAAGAAAATTATTTAAAGCAAATGTGATCGTTATTTAGTTAGAAACCACATAAAGTGAAAACTATTGTGGAACATGTAAAATTTCAAGTGAAAAAAACGAATCTATTGTGTCCATATCGCTCACATAAAAATTCAGTTCACAAAAAAATAGTGGATGTGAAATACAAACATTAAGTTGAATGACTTTAAAATTTAAAATCAATGTCAAAATTTGTTAGTTTGTTTTTATTCATAGAACAATGAAGTGATATTTAATCTTTACATGAAAAATGTTTTGGAACTTTACTGAACAAATGTTTCATTCCCTGGACTAGCAAACTTGAAATCCATTTTAAAGACACAAGGAAAGGAAATATAAATTATAATTTTCAAGACTAGATAAACATGAATTTTCCATCCGAAATCTTTTTGTTCACGCGAATTTAAAGAAACTGTTATAAGTTACACCAAAATTTCACCGAACAAACATTTTGGCCTTGAACAGAGTTAAATTTCGAAATCGATGCTATCTATGAAAAGGAAATTTTATGATTTAAAATCATAGCAGTGAAAAAGTGAAATGAAAATTTTGCGGATGAAATATTTGTCTGTTTCAACTTATTTATATTTCAATTTAGAAGATTTTAAAAATTTACTTGAATAAGTAAGAATGAAATGAAGAAAATTGAAGTCGTGAAATGAAATATTATTTTTCACACGATAAAATTGAAAGTAAATTTTAACACAGCGTTATATAATTAAATTTATTTTATTTTATTAATATACTCACATAAAACTGATAATTGAACTGTTGAACGCATAGGCATATCTGGTGGCAGAGCTTTATGTTTCGCTTGGCAGGAATATTCCGTATAATCATCATCTGCTGTTGGTTTTAATTTAATTTCCGAAGTTGTTGTAAATCGTTTCGGTGAAATTTCATCTACTTTATCTTCACGATCATCTATAAACAAAAAAATGAAAGAAAATTCATTAAATTATACATAAAATATATAAATTTTGAAGAAAGTCTCTTAAAAGATGTCTTTATATTCAAAAATTTGTTTTCATTATATATTTTGAATTCATGCGATAGCGATTTCATGGATAACAAAAATAATGTTTTGGTTAAATTTATTTGCATTAATCGTGTTCTGCATTCAGGATATTTTATGTACAGAGGCGGAGTAATTATTGAAGTGGTTGGTCCATCGTGTTCCATAGGGGGCTCTGTTTACAGAATTTTTACAATGTTTTATGATTTTCACCGAGAAACAATTTTGTCCCCCGGAATTTGTATAATGTTCAAAATTAAATCTAAGATGTCGTACGAAGCCTCGATAAATTAAGCAAACATTTCAGTCTCGAAAGGAAATTTCACAAAAATTTACAGTAAAAGAGAAGTGGAATGAACATTTTCTGGATGAAATACTTTTCAAGTGAAAAAAGTGCTGATTATGAGTAAATGCTCATAAAGACGAGATGCAGAAGACTTTTTGAACGAAATAAATAGTTGAAACTCACCGTAGGGGAAAAGTGAAATGTAACTTCACCGGGTGGAATAATTTTCGGGTGAAAATAATAATATTGGTGATTTAAGATTTAAACTCAGAGTAGTGAAAAGTGAAATGAAATGTTTCCGGGAAATGTTGATTATGAGTAAATGCTTCTTATATGCATGAGGCGCAGAGGGAAATTTTGAAGGAAATGATAGCGGTGAATTTCACAGTAAGGGAAAAGTCAGACTATATGTATAGGGTAAAAATAAGAGGGTTGAATTATGAGTAAATTTACATAACGATGAGGTGCAGGTGAAACTAAGAGAAGAAGAAATGGAAAAGTGAATACCGGGTGAAATATTTTTCGGGCGAAAATAATAACATTTCTCGTTTAAGAGCAATTGGACATAAAGGTAATGGTAGAGAGAAATTTAGAAGGAAATGATAGGAGTATAATTCAGAGTAGGAGAAAAGTGAAATTATTTTTCGGGTGGAAATATTTTGCAGGTGCAACTCATACAAGGTTATAGTAAATGCATTTAAGGAATGCAGAGTGAAATTTCGAAGCAAATGATACTGGTTAAACGCACATTAGTAAAATTTCTCGGGTGAAATAAAGCAATAGGGCTGATTTTTGAGTAAATGCAAAAATGTGCCAGTGAAACTCACAGCAGGGGAAAAGGGAAAAGTGGAATGAAATTTGTCCGTGAAAAACTCTATAAAAGGCTGATTATGAGCAATGGACATTAGGACTAGGTTCGGGCTGAGTTTTCAAAATTCTGTAATTTGCAGCGAATTTCAAATTCAGCAAGATAACGGTGGCGATTAATGAAATACCCAACGCAACGTACGAATTTTTGAAGGAAGCGAATTTGGTGAGTTTGTCATATCATTAACAGCGTTTATAAATTGAACACCGTAAAATATGCAACTTGTTTATTTTGTCTGGAATTACACAACTCCAAAGGACCAAAATCAAGCTTAATTCGCTCCTGAGCAAATATAATCATTTATTATAAAATATCCTTTTCATATCTTAAAATTTATGTTGATGATGACATTTTTGTTTATACTGTCGTCATCGCGCATTTGGCTATCTTATCAACATTATCCTCTGTGGTGTTTTGTGGTCGACAGAAATGTAAATGTATCTATATAATATACAAAATATTATAATATTTAAAAACATTATATAGAGCTCTATCTCTTTTCTATGTAAAATTGGTGGTACATATTTTTATGTTAATTTTTCTTGTAAACAAAAGTTCAAGCTTTTTCCATTTCAGTACACACTTTTATGAAATTAATGAAAATGGTTACACCATTTTTGAAACATTACGAATGTACGTAATGAGAAAAATGTGATGATGGTGCGTTTTTTTCTTTTCTTTTCTAGTTTTCTCTCATCTAAATTGCTAAAATGATATTATATAAAATGAAGTTTATCGTTACACAAGTTGTAAGAAGTAGCTACAGAAAGGTACATAATATGATAAAGAGTGGAAGAGGATTATTATGTAAGTATTTTGCTTCTTTTTTACATTTACTTTTGCTTTTGACAGTATCATCTCAGATGTAAACAAAAGTAACAAATTTTATTTTATTATTATAATTTGAAATAACATTTTAAGGTAAGTTATTTTATTTTTGTCTGTCTCTTTGACAAAATAAAGCCTTTTGAAAGGAATTCTCTCTTAAAATATTCAAGAGCACTTTTTCACTAAAAAAAATAACAGAAGCTGACGATGACGAAGGAATCAAACAAATTTATAAAAATAAAAAATTCCTTAAGTCCCAACTCCTACACACATTCGTCGAATTTGACGAAAGGCATTAATGACCTTTAAAATAAAAGCTAAAGCTCAAGGCTTGATGTGAGATGAAAAATCGTGGAGAGATAAAGTATTTTTTGTTTTCCATAGAAATAGAAATCTAAATAAATTGTTAAAACAGTCAATTGGTATAAATAAAGAATTTATGGCTTCAAATCAATCTTGTTTCAAGTTTCAAAAAAAGTAAATTAACAGGTATAGATCTAATTGTGTAAAGGTACCTATAAATAAAATATATTCGAAGCGTGATTCGTTTCGTTACCGTAGAAAAATTAACCCTCATCTATTATTTAGATAAATATAAAAGCTTTTTTATTTCTAGGAAAAAAAAACAAATTCACAAGAAGCTAATTTGATTGACCCCATAACCTTTTTTTAATCCAAACGAAATAAATCTGACATTTAGTGTTGCATCAGAGAGATTCGACACCCACAAGTTCTACTTCACTTTTGCAGCTTATGTAAAGTACTCTTTATTAGTCCAGTCAAAATAGACACACAATAATTCGTATATCGATAAATATTGGTACACACACTAAAGACATTGACAAGTGACACAAAAGTCCTTTAAAAATCCGAAGTAAGTATGTAAAAAGTTATTAAGGTTTTCTGTCGAAAATCTGTGGGTTTTAAATCTGTAACTTTTGAACGGAAGTGCTACACACAAGTTTTTTTTAGCTAGATTTTGTAGATTATAAACTTCGGTGCATTTTTCCTTACTCTCAATAAAAACAATATCAATTAATCAAAATGTTGCCTATCCAAATTTTATAAGAAAGCAACAATATTTTGAGACTAAATTTAAGAAAAGTAATTCCTTATGTAGATACTCAACCAATGTTGATTAAAACAAGAGGCTATACCAGTATTTTTTTAACCCTTTGTTCCCAAAGGTGCCAATTTCATAATGCATAAAAAGATTTGGTTTTCGTCATGAAACCTCTAGGTACATGTCATAAAAGTATAAATTTTTTGGTTCCACAGTGAAACCACTAGGAAACAAAGGGGGAACTTCTTAAACTTCTAATGGTGATCATTAGCGCATCATATAAAGAAAATAATTGGTATGGTATACTCAGGCGTATACGTACTTTTTTAATTTGTTCTTAGTTTAGCTCATTGAAAAAACTACTATATTGATAAAAATTGGTACAAACGTTTAAAAACATCATTGGGTATTAAGAAAAAAAAAAACGCTAAAACTTTAACTTGGATTTTGAAGGAATACTAGGTTTTGTGTGATGAAAAATAAGTTTTAGTTAGAAATCAAAAGATGTCTTCTAGTAAAGCTATTTTAAAATAGCTAAACTTAGATTCATGTGGCTTCAGCTTGTTTTTCCAGCTTAAGCTCCAAATTATGTGATTAATAATAGCTTAAGCTAGAATATTAAAGTTTAACTTATAAAATTATAAAGATTATTCGACCCCTGATTTGAAAGATTAGACAATTTCTTTTTTTTTTTTTTAGATTTCTCTTCTGTAAGTGCGACTATGACTGATATTATACGCGTGGGATAGTCAGAGTTTTATAGAAAACGGTCCGAAAAAAAAGATGACGACTTTTATAGTTTATTTCGGTTTTGAAAAGAAAATGTGTAGGGACTTGGTAATTACTTAAGGAGAGGCGATAAACTGTCATCTTTTTTTTGTTTTAATAATAAGCGCACACTCAAGGGAATATTACTACCCTTATTATGAAGACACATAGTGTGAGCACTAGGAAGAGGAGAGAGGGTTTGAAAGGAGATGTCGGTGCACATTGGCTTTGAATTCCTGAATATTGCATTCAACATTCGCGTAGTATGGCTAAAGAACGAATCTATGTATTTGACAGTACGGTCGAAGTTGGACTCGAGGGTATACTGATGAGCATTCCTAGATGCGCGAGTATTACGGTTGAACTATTTAAGGAAGGAATCCAGCTGGCTATTTCACTAGAGCATAAACCGTTAAAATAACAGTGAAAAAGGGTCAAACAAGAAACCTTACGACGATGTTCAAGCGAAGTAAATGAACTTATGATGATATTATCACCTACCAATTTAAATGCTCTGAATTCAATGCTATCCAAGAGGCTTAAGTAAGTAGCAGGAGCACCAGCCCAGATGTGGGAGTTATACTCAAGCTTTGGACGTATTTACATAAGTCTTGTAGATAACAGCCAGATCAGAAGGGGTGAAATATTTTTTGCATCGCCTAAGGAAACCCAAACATCTTGCGGAATTTTTGGCGACATCGCGTATGAGATCGTTCCACAAGAGGTGGTTGGTGATACACATACCGAGAATATGGAGATCTTCAGTCTCCTCGATGCAAGTGCCATCTATGGATAATGGCAAGGGGGGTATGTCTCGTTTTAACGATACAAGACAGCATTGCGTTTTTGAAGCATTAAATTCCACACGATTTTTCATTCCCCATTGTACAATGCTGTGTAGGTCGGAATTTAATGAGCTAATCATATTTTGTCGTTGCAGTTCCACATCCGAAGAAGAAGGATGTGAGTCTGAAAACGAATATGAAAAGCTAAGAGTACTATCGTCAGCGAAACAATGTATTGGATAAGAAGTTGCAGACAGGAGATCATTAATAAAAATTAGAAAGAGTGTTGGAGATAGAACAGAGCACTGGGGTACACCAGCATTTATTTTGAGTTTTTCAGACTTGCATCCATCCAATACTACTTGTATTGAAAGATCCGTAATGTAATTACTAATCCAGGGGTTCATGAAAACCGAAAGCATGCATTTTCGATAAGAGAGCAAGATGACAAACTTTATCAAATGCTTTTGAAATATCAAGTGCAATAATCTTACTTTCTCCAAAGCGATGTAAAGATTTGCTCCACTGTTCGGTGAGATGAACCATGAGATCACCTGTGAACCAATTGCTTCGAAAGCCGTACTGACGGTCATTAAGAAGCTTTGGATCTTCAAGATATTTCTTGAGCTGATAATTAATTAGCGTTTCCATGACCTTGGAAAAAAGGGACAAGTGCAATCGGTCGATTCGCCTTTTTTGGGAATGGGCTGGACAAATGCAGTTTTCCATCCACTCGGAACGAGACCTGAGGAGTAGGACAGATGAAAAAGCTTACAAAGTGGTTTTGCCAGCGTTGAAGAACACCTCTTGAGAACAATAGCGGGGATACCATCCGTCCGGACCAGCGGATTTATGAATGTTGAGATCTTTAAGAACTCTTGCCACAGTACGAGTGCGAAAAAAGATTGGTCCCATAGAATCACTAACTCGCTAAAGTACAGGCGGAGTCATAACACTCACTGGCAGCGTAGAATTGGCGGCGAACTGCCTAGCAAAGAGATTAGCTTTCTCTAAAGAGCTAACAAAAGGAGTGTTATTGACAACGAGCGTAGGAACCGAAGAAGAGGAAGAATTCCTCATGTTTTTTTACAAATGACCAAAAATGCCTGTGGGACATTGCAGTATTTTTTGCCGTAATTTTTGGTCATGTATAAATTTGGTCCCTCGAATATGGGCGTTGCGGGCCCTCTTGGCTTGTTTGAACTTTTTCCGGCTTTCCTCAGTAATATTCTGAGCAGAATATGCGGATATTTTTGAAATATTTGCGTGAACCAGCTGAAAAATTGACAAGTGTAAATGCCCAGTGGCTAGGCTCAGTTCATGACTTATAAGGGGTCATGGGTCTTGAAAATATCAACAATATGTTCATCTGGGACGCATATTAAGCGAGATATTCGCATTTAAAGTTTGAACATGGATTTTTGCCCATAACTTGTTATAAAATTGGTCCTTTTCAAAGATAGGCACAGAAATGGAAAGGGAATGATTCCTAGATCACAATCCTGAAATTTCAGCCCTCTAGGTGGTCTAGATCGAGAAATATTGGACTTCAAAAATTGCCCTCTATAGATGCCAACTTTCATGCCTCTGGGACGCATATTAAGCGAGATATTCGCATTTAAATTTTAAAGTTTGAACATGGATTTTTGCCCATAACTTGTTATAAAATTGGTCCTTTTCAAAGATAGGCACAGAAATGGAAAGGGAATGATTCCTAGATCACAATCCTGAAATTTCAGCCCTCTAGGTGGTCTAGATCGAGAAATATTGTACTTCAAAAATTGCCCTCTAGATGCCGACTTTCATGGCTCTGGGATGTTCATTAATGAACGAGAATATGCATTCTTGGAGATTCTGGATATTATGTTACACCTTGGCTTCAAATGACTTACAATGAAATAATTGTGTCAAGGGGCATCTAAATTTCTCATAAGAATTACTGGCATGCTTAATTTCGATTTAAGTTCAAAAGTTACAGCCTAAAAACGTAAAATTTCGCCAAAATAACTCTTTATTCTCCTTGGGACTTTTGTCACTTCTTACGAACGATGTCCACAGTGTCTGTACTAATTTCCATTACTATGCGAATCAGTCCGAAGGTGAAATTTCTATTTTGACTGGACTCACACCCACCACAAGTCCTACTTCACTTAATAGCAGCTCCTAAGTCCTCTTTATGGAGTTCAACATTAATTTTAGTTATTTCTAAGAACAAAACATTTTAAAAGCATCCAGTGAACTCCCACCACGCTACACCGACACGGTTTGAACTAGTCACAATATATAGTAACTAGTAACGCTGCAGTCAGTCGTACTAGTAGGTAGGTACCTGAAGTGGTCAAGACCTCATAGCTTATACAATTTTAGGTCATGCAGCACTGCCATTGTACATTTTTCAACTAAAGAAACCTTATTTTTGTACATCAGTAGGTGACTATAATAGCGAATATGATTCAACCGCATTTCACTGCCAAAGCATTGTCTGCTTGTAATAAGTTCATCCTGATGTGCTATACCAGGAGGCGTACGTACGTTGTAAGAGTTTATGTTCCTGACAACCACCATTGCTACGAATTCATCTGAATTGTCTATGTCCATGTATGTATTGTAGATACCCAAATGAAATCCTTTTAATCATACGAAAATTTCACAAGAATTCTATCTACATGTTCCTATATAAACCATCCCTTCATACATTGGGTAGATGAAATAATAGATCAGCGGGAATTTTGAAATCAACATCATATGCAACTTCGACAACTCTATACAATCTATACATATGTAAATAGTCTAAAGGTAGAGATACTCGTAGGTACGTATAGCAAAAACCAAATATTCATCACGCATCACAACACACGCTTCCTTAACCTATGGGCAAAAAGCCACATCATAGAAACTTCTAATCGATTGTCATTGCACCTTTTGTTATCGATTTCAAAATTTCATCTGATGTGACAAGTTTACGAGTACCTATATGCGATGTTATGAGATGAAAACCATTACAAAACATGTGTCCATCATTTTTGGTAGCGCGAGGTTCGGCGTGACTAGATATTCAAGCATGATGATGTAAAAGACTTATTGATAAAATGAGGTATTTTCATGTGAATGGTGGAGTAAATAGAAACACAAATTTGTGTCACACGTTTATGTTTTCGGTTTTTGAGTAAAATTTGACACATTACGATTAAAATTAAGAAAAACTTACAATGCCGAGTTTTCCTTTTTTTAAACCGACATTGTTAGGTTTTCTTTATTGTTGGCTTATTTGTTTATAATAACAAAGGAAGTTATAAATAAAACAAAAACTAATGGAAATATGTTTTATCATTTCCTCAGATTTTTAGTTCCCGTGAAATTTGTTCTTTCCATCGAGAAGTTAACACCGAAGTTAGAACTTTGAAGGGAATTTACATCGTCCGAAAATGTTTTGTCGGCGGCGGTCTTGAAAGTTAAGCTTTCATGCATTGGAGTTTTTGCAAGGGAATTTTATACATTCACGAAAGCAAAAGAATTTTCGAGGGAAATTAATAATTTCTAATTTCGTGTGAAAGTAAATTTTTCTCAACATTTCTGCCAGGTGCTTTCACTTTAAACAAATATCCAATGAAATAAAATGTAACTGTGAACGAAATTGGCAGAAAAATTATATATGAGAAAGTTCAAATTTGAGTTGATTTTCATTCACAATCAAAGATCATTTTTCGGGGGAAAAAATATTCGCATCTATTACAGAATAGTCTGCGGAGGGATTCAAATGTTAATTTTGAAATTTCTATTATATTAAAAATGTCAAAAACTTGATCCGAGTACATTCGCAACTCATTTGTCGGATTCTGTAATCGGCATCACTGATATTTTCGAAAAATCTTGAGAATTTTCTGGCCCAACAACAGCATGTCTAATGCTGGGTTTAATGAGAGAACAGTTCAGGAACTCATAAATTAATCTCATTAATAAGTTGGCTGAATACATACGAAATTCAACGCCTAACAAATCACTCTCACCCAACTTAAAATTCAAGGAAAATTGCGAAAGAAATTAACGGAACCAACTATTAAATAGGTGCGGGTATTTCTACCGAAACCCTTGCTACTCACTTTAAGCTTCTTTTCTCCAATGATTCTAGCATTACAACTTTCACTGCGGATCCTTTAATCACTGACCAAATATTGGATGAAAAGATTGGAAGCGAAGAAATTGAAGCTGTGTTAAGCAAAGCAAAAGACAACAAGGCACCTGGTGAAGATGGAATTTCTTACGATTTTTTTTTAAAATGCAACCTCTATGTTTCTCCATCATTTAAAAATTATTTTCAATAAAAATTTTAATGAATGCCGACATACCGTCATCGTTCAAAAAATCCGTCATTTTCCCTATACACAAAAAAGGCTTACTAGACTCTCCTGAAAATTACAGAGGAATTTCATTCATGAATGTAATTGCAAAAATATTTTGCAGTATACTAGCTGTAAGGCTCGAAAAATGGATCGAACAGAACAATATTTTATCTGATCTACAGGCCGGTTTCAGAAAAAAAACTTTTCAAAGATCGATCACATTTTTACACTATCATCTTTAGTCAAAGCGTTTCAAGCACGTAACAAAAAGGTCTTCGCATTTGTCGTTGACTTTAAAGCTGCTTTTGACCTAATCAATAGAAATGCTCTTATTTATAAGCTGACACAAATTGGTATATCTACAAAATTCCTAATAGTAATTAGAGAGATGTACACGGGGGTACGAAGGCTGTTGTTTGGGATGGAGTGAGCTTTTCAGATTGGTTTAGAACCAGCACAGGAATCAATCAAGGATGTAAACTAAGCGCTCTTTTGTTCAATTATTTATAAATAATGGTGCGGGAGCACTTCCTGGGGGAATAAGAATAGCTAGCTGCACCGTGAATGTGTTATTATACGCCGATGACCTAGTTATACTTTCAGAATCACCCGAAGGTTTACAATTAATGATCAATCGGTTATCTGCATACTGTAACAGATAGGGATTAACTATCAACACAACAAAATCCAAAATAATGGTATTTG
Source organism: Eupeodes luniger (assembly GCA_951509635.1). Taxonomy (NCBI): domain Eukaryota; kingdom Metazoa; phylum Arthropoda; class Insecta; order Diptera; family Syrphidae; genus Eupeodes; species Eupeodes luniger. The sequence goes on along the minus strand of OX608073.1, from coordinate 62,194,560 downwards.
CCCGTACACAATACATAATGGAAGAAGCTGGAAACATAATGGTACACAACTGGAGGTAGAAAACGAGATCAAATATCTAGGCTTGAAATTGAACCCAATATAAATTTCAAAATTCATTTATCGAAGAAAGCCCAAAGCTCACAAAGTTTGATAAATTTAACATGGAAAAATATCTTCTCCAACAAACAAATTAATTTATCTTCAAAATACAAAATATTTAATTCAGTAGTGAAATCAACTCTTTTGTATGCTGCGCAGGTTTGGTGATCAGAAGAATAGGAAGAAATTGAAAAATTCTATAGGAATTCTATAAAGAAACTTTTCAACCTACCTCTGAGTACACCTAGTTATGCCATATATTTAGAAACAGGACTTCCAAAACTTCTAACACGCACCTTGAAGTCTCAAGCTGGCTACATCAGCAAAGTTTGCAGCAACAATCAGAGCACAAGACTTTCAAAAAAACTTCTTTTATATGAGTTGAGAAACAAGGACTGGTGGTTTGCAAGATGGCAATCTGTTGGCAATGAGTGTGGAGTGATATTGGCAGATCAGCAATGCAAACCATGTGAAAGAACAAATGTATAGCATCATAGAGAAAAATGAGGACATCATGAGGCATTTACTGATAGAAGAAGCTCAAGACTCATTCAGTAGAATAATCTACAGTCAGCTCAACTATAATCTTGGTTCCAGATATTATTTCAAGGATTCACTGAGTAATGAAGAGATATCCCTAATCTTTAAAGAAAGCACGATGTGAAGTTCTCAACTTAAATGGAAGTCCTTATAATGGTAGTTTTAACTAATTTTGTACGCTGAGCAACTTAAAATCAAAAAAAGATTGTCTACACTTCATTGGTATTTGTCCAATATTCAAAACTCAAAGACACTACTTTTTCGGGAAAAATACTCTTACCCTACAAAGGACTATAAACATCCTTAACGAGCATGATTGGAAAACATTAAACATTTTTGAAAGATATTTACAAGTATAGATTGTAATTAATAACAGAATTCTATTAAATTCAAAACATACATTTAAATGTTCTTATTCTTTTTTTTGTCAACCTGGCTGACGGCCAAGCCATAGCATTTAAATTCAACATATTGTATAAAATTCTTGTAAATAAATTAATTACTTACTCATACAAAATGCCGCATGAGAGTACTAGAGGCTCCTTTTCCGTAATCTTAAATCGCAAATCTTCACGGACGTAATAGTCCGAGGACCATATTATTGACTTGAAAAAATTACGCTAATATTTAAATTATTATGCTTAGCAGGTATTAACTCTTTTTATTTTGTCGAATACAAGTTTCTTTTTAAAAATCCAATAAAATGACCAAAAGTACTCTACTCTTTGATAGAGCAAGTTAATAAAATTTCCATAAATTATGGGACATTTCGTTCAAACGCTGCCTCGGCTAGCTTCTCATAAGCGAATTCTGTCACTGCATTTTACCAATACCTTGTTGAGATGGTTTCGGGATGTAGCTCACGGATTTCTTGGGTGATATTAGCCTTAAGTACTAAAATCTTTTCCACCTTGTTGACATAACATTGGCCCTTCACAGCTTCCTATAAGAAAAAGTTTAAAGTGGTCCAATTGCAACTCTGAGGCGGCTAATTGGCATCGCCAAGATTTTGAAATAAGTTTCCAATATTTTCCAACGTTGTCAAAGCCCTAGTTTAACTTTAAAAAGGTATGATACAGACTTTTCCGTCAGTATTTAAGTTGTCAGTGTCAAAACAACCCATTAGATGCCTCACCCTGTATTACATTTAAATATATCGCAAATAGTTTATAGACAAAAAGAAAACATATGACTTTTAACTTTGTGAGCGGCGGGGCTCGATGGATGGCATGGCATGGCGCACTCTCATTTTGAGGGAGTGGAGAGTAAGTTTAATTACTTTACCATATCCATTAACCGTACCCAAGTATATCTCTGTCTCTATACACAATATATCCCCAAATGAATTGAAGACGAAGAGTCCCTAAAGCATCTTAATTGGATACACATATATACCTACCTACCTACTTACCTACCTACCTAACTTATCGTCCGAACTCTGAAGTAATTATTCTAGGACCAAAAACAAGAACAAACAATTATCACAATCAATTACTTTAATAACTTTAAGTTTTTGATATCAAATGGTATCTCTATAGGCATAGCAATAATATACCTAAAATTGATGGGCACAAAAGTTTATATTCACAAAACAAAAACATATAACATGCACAGTTGCGGACAAAAAAATTAGACCACTGAAGTGGAACTTAAAATATACTAATTAACGATTTAAATGTTTCTTGATAACATAAGATTATGTTTTTGAAACTGCACATTCCTCAGACTAGAACCCGATTTAAAATCTATGGGCTGACGAACTTAAAGTCGGAACTCTTGTTTATAGTTAAGAGCTGATGTCATTCGATTCGTGTTGTTAGATTTTAACGTTTTGTAAACTTTATGCAAAGATTTATTCCTGCTGTTATAGAACATAAAGGACATGCAACCAAACATTGACTTGAACCACTAATTTATCTAATTGAATAATAAATACCCATCAATTTTAATTAAAAAATGTTGTAATTTCACTTTGGGTACGGTCACTAGTTGTTGAACTGACATTGTCAATTTATTCAGTAAACTCGACATTTTCAACAAAGTAAAGTACAAAAACAAGCAAAGTTTGCAAATTATAAAAATTTTCTACCGAAATTCGAATTGTTGACTGCAACATTAAGGGATCAACCCCCATAGAAGGTCTCAAAAAATCGTCTTTTTTGCTTCATCGATTAGGCAACTGTTCAAAAAAGCTTAAGCTCAAAGTTCGAAGTATTTCGGAAGAGACAAGGATATTCAGTCGGCCGCGCAAAATAAGAGGATGAATTAAGATAACGATTACGATGAGTCTGTTGAGACTTATCAGCATTTTTTGAAACTTTTTGCAGTTCAGAATGGAAGTTGTTTATTTTAGAAACCTTTTCCAAGGTAAATATGTGTTCGTGTGTCAGAGTTTAAATGTTTTTTTGAAGACGAGTAGTGTTTCAACTTTCAGAGCTTATTGGTGAGACATGTTTTTCTTACACTTTGCGGGAAAGATAACTAAAAAAATGTTCTTAACCTATTTTTTTAGTGAGTCAGGCACTGTCACGCCATGCCAGAGGTCTTGGGTTCAATCCCTACCTGTGGCGCCTAAAGTTTTTTCACGGGTACTGCCTCTTGGGAAGAATTGACAAATCCTCCAAGAGTAATTCTTGTCATGGAAAGTGCTTTCTCAAATTAGCCGTTCAGATTGGGCATACAAACTGTAGGTCCCCTCCATCCCTGACACTATTGCCCATGTTCTGCATTTCACTTCTTGTGAATACACTTTGCGAAAGTGAATTTGGGTGTTCCACAATTCGTTATCGTGAATTGGATTTTCGAACATGCAAATGGATGTTCTGTATTCCGGTTTGTTCCATTTTTTTAACGCATTCAAATCACATTTTTTATTTCTGTGAATTGATCTTTGATAGCTTCCTTCTGCTAGGAATCGGATGGTTGCAGCAAGTTTTTGAATTGAAGGAATCGATGAAGGTATTATTAAAGGTTCTATTTCCCTTAGAACATATAAAAAAGCGTCTTTGCTTAATCTAAAATTACAATCAAAGCTTAAAAGAGGAAATCAAGAATTTACTTTATTTATCAGAACAATTCTACATAATTTTCACAAACTTACATTGTGTCAATATATTTGATTTGTCTCGCAAAATTCGCCTTCTTATTTTTTCTCTTGAATTCTGCTTCCTTTTTTCACTTAAAATTGACAATAATATTGCATCCATCTTCAAAACAGCAAACATTTTACTTCAGAAACAAAATAAAAATGGATTTATCCTTCAGTTCTGACAGTTTTAAGCAATTTCGAAGTTTTCGAAATTGATCGAATTGAAGAACATGCAATTTCATTTCACGTGAAATTGAAAAGTGATTTTAATTCACTTTCGATCGAAATTCAGAACATGGGCGTATATTTTAAGCTTTAAAATATGAATACAGCATATCTTAAAGTTCTTATGTCTCCGATATTTCTTTTTGTGAGAAACAAATCAGGAAATGTCGATTTTGCGGGCTTTTGAGAGGAATGTCCATCAACAGCGTTAAATCCTATTTAAGGTCGTAATTCTTGTCCTAGTAAACAGGCAATAACAAGTTTAAATTAAAAATTTTAGTGTACATAAACGTTTTGTTATAAAAAAACTTAACACTTATATCTTGGCAACGATTAAAGATTTTGCCATCAAAATAATTTTATCTTATATTACAAAATATAATTTTTGAAATTTATCAATTTTCTTAGAAAAAACAACTGCCAAATTTTGTTGTTAACGTAAAATAATGTTGTTAGAAAAATCTTATCGGTATTGTTTTTTTTCTATAAAAATTATAAAAACGTTGAAAAATGCTGTTAAAATTCAAAAAAATTGGTTTTCCACTAAAAATCTCGTTAACAAAAATAGATTTTATCGTCAGACAAAATATTTTTGCTAAATTTTAGTAATTTTTTTTTAGAAAAATTCAATTCACAACTTTTTTTTACAAAACACGTAAACTTACAAAAATAACAAGAAAATGATAAGAAATAGATTTCGACTCAAGTATCATGAGAACAAAGAAATATATTGAAATAATATTACTAATATTTTGTTCAAGTTTTAGAAAACTCGACAGACTGTCACGGATGGGAAGTAATCAGTGTGGGTTGCATCGCTGCCTCTTTTTGTATAAATTATTTAAAGGCACTATTTTTTCGACCGAAGCTGTACTTGTACTCATACTTAAACAAAAAATCTCCATTAAAACTTCACAATTATAAATAGAGGGAGAAGAACTAGAACAAAAACAAGAACATTATTTTAATGGATCTGTCGGAAATAAAGTAAGTTTATACTTTAATACCAAAAAACATACAATCCTACTCAGAAAAATACTTACTAATAGGTGTACTGCGTACATAACATCAGCAGGTAGGTACATATCACTTACAAAATTTATACACCATCACCTACATATTTACATTACACTACATTTATAATATTAGAATATGCATATAATATATCCTTTTATAAAATGAAGCCAAGTTGATTTAGAGAAAAAGTGAAATTTCCTATCCGACCCGGCTTCAGTTTTCAAAAACTCAATTCTCATTCCTCTCATCATCCTCCTCCTCCTCTTATAATAATCTAGATCCTTGTACCCTTGTAACTTTTATATACTGACTTCCAAATGAGGGTGACCTAATATCCATTAGTAGGATCCCAAAAAACAGAAGAAAAAGAAATTACTTTTGCATTCTTAGGTCAAATTCAAAAGTAAAACGAGTATAAGAAAAATTAATAATTAAAGACTTTTATGCAATATTAACTTCTCTTTGAAAATTCTTCCTCTCGCCGCTCTCTCTCTCGCTTGATGTTAACGGTGAGAACTATAAGAATCCTCGTCCTTCTTCGGCCTCGCTACCTCTGATGCCGTCCCGGCTCGGCCATCCATCGCATCATCATGAGTTCTTTAATTAATATTTCTTTATCGTTTTCCTTTGTGCTAGTAATTTAAATTTTAATGTAGTTTAAAATAGGACTACGTTATTGAATTTTCATAATTACTCTCTTTTTACTCAAGATTGGTTGGTTTACCCCTCTCCAAGGAATAAAATAAAATAAAAATTATATTCAAAAATAAAGAAGAGAACTGAAATTCCTTTAAGCCATTTCTATTTCTCGTACCCCCGTAGTACTCCAACAACCATCGTAATATCTAAATAAACAACAAAACGAGATGTGGTGCGGTGTTGGAAGAGGAAGGATCACAAGGACGAAGGACTATGACTATACAAAGGACAGACGAACAGACGGAAGCGACGACCGACGACGGACGAGCATCAGACGAATAACGATAGGACAATGCTTTTAGTTACGAACGAAACGATACGAATATAAAAGACATCACGCTATCAAAAGCCAACAAAAATAGAAATAATTATTTTTATATTTTTATTTTTATTTCTCTCAGTGTTCATTGTTATTGTTGTTGTTGTTGAGTTTGTTTGTTATGAATGATCCTTCAGGACGAATGTTTTTGGTGTAACAATAAACGATAGAGTGTACTGTATAAGGTGGGTAGGTATATCCTCGAAACTTATGTAGGTATAAAGAGGAGACGGCCGGCGCGGCGGGGGGAGTGCTAAAACAGAGTGCGATGAGTTTCAATAAACATCTCTAATTGCATTTGTAACACGAATGTGTCAAAATGTTTTGTAGTTTTATTTTCTCGTTTTTCAATTTTTCTGTTTCTATATTTTTTTTTTTTTTTGGTTTTTGTATTTAAAAATATATCCTTGGCACGGTTCCATTCCTTTTGATGATGATGCAATAAATTTTAAATTTGATACCTACTATTTATACAGTACTGTGTGAGAGTTTTAAAGAGAAGTTTTGTTTGCTTATACTATCAAGGTTTTTGGATTGAATGAAAGTTTTGTTATTTTCCGTTTTTTTTTTTTTTTTTTTTTTTTAAATATAATTTGGACTGAAATTTAAAACAGTTGGTATCTACAGCCATGGACAGAGAAATAACACATCTAATGGACCAATAGTACCCGTGGCATGATGGTTAGTCAGTTGGACTGTTCCCGGATGGAGAGGTTTCGGGTGTTCGAGCGGCAGTGTTTACGACGCTGTACCGGCTTATATCGAGCAGCCGAATCTTCTTACGTGCATTACTATTCCAACGAGGTCTTATACAACGGGGCTCGAATCAACAGAATTGACAATTTCGTGATAAAACTTCTTCGACCAACAATTTAATTTTCGGGCCGTTCTATCCGAACGACGAGTATTTTGAGAGTGCACGCTTGAGCGGCTTCATTCCACCAGAGGCATTCCTCTTTTTAGACCGATGCGGTCTGATACAGAATAGATTGGCAGTTCCGCTAATCTACCACGTCAGACGACGAACCGTGGATAGGCGACTCCTGTACAATCGGGACGTCATGGCACAAGGCGGAGCAGAGCTCCTTCGGTTCAGTAGGGCTGTGTCCGAACGGGACCGAACTGATAGGGTGAAGCAGGAGAACCAGTTTTGGTGCCTTCCATCGGCACTTGGTAGTGGGTAGTCGGTATGAGGTTTTAAGCCTTAGCCGGCTTACATACTTGTTTTATAGTTTTAGGGTTTAGTTTTAAGTAGAATAGGCATGGTGGCACAAAAAAAAAAAAAAAAAAACATGGCATAAGAAAAAAAAATGACAACAAAATATGAAAAACGAAACATGTTAAATAGTTAGATTTGCTGCTGTAATTGTTCTAGTTTTAAGTAGTTTATATGTGGAATAGGTAGTTAAAGTTAGCTTTAAGTTTTATATTAAGGACCTTATTTTAAGTAGTTTTAAGTAAAAATAAAAAGGATATTGATATTAGTTTTTTTTTTCAAATTTTCTAATAAATACAAAAATAAATACAATTTGATTGAAGTAAAATAGATCTTAGGGCCGAAAGGCATTAGCATTAAGTATTATTGTTTAACTTAGAGTGTCCGTATGGGACCAGTAAGTTAGTTGTAAGTTATGGTTAATTAGGCTAGTTTTATGAATTTTTGTCTAGCTTTAAGATAGTCTTAAGCATGAATTAATAAAAATGAATTTAAAAAAAAATTAAAAAAAAAAAGTGCGTTGGACTGTCATGCCAGAGGTGTTAGGTTCGATCCCTGCCTTTCTCATCTAAACTTTTTTTCACGGGTACTGCCTCTTGCGAGGAATTGACATATTCTCCAAGAGTAATTCTTGTCATGAAAAGTGTTTTCTCAAATTAGCCGTTCGGATTCGGCTTAATACTGTAGGTCCCCTCCATTCCTGAAACAGTACTCGCACACAGGAATGGTTGAGAGTTGTAAGTCACTAGGTCTATAAGTTCTCAACGGACTGTTGTCACAAGCCACACAGCGAATGTCACAATCAGTTTATTGGAAACCAAGTTTGGATAACGGTCGTGTGATTTGACGCCGCCGTTAGACTGTTTCCTGTGGGGCTACGTCAAGTCTATGGACTACGCCAACAAGCCAGCGACGATTGATGAACTTCGTACGAATATCGAAATTGTGAAATTGCAGCAGTATCGGCCGATTTGAAATGCTTGAAAATTGGGTTTAGTGTCTGGACTTCTGCAAGCGTGCCCGTGTTGGCCATGCAAAAGAAATCGAGTTCCATACATAATGGCATCGAACGTACTTTCACAGGAAAAAAAAACAGTTTTTGTTTTATTTAAAAGAACTTTTGTAGCGCTCTTCTTGAAAATCCCGATATTATATTTATGAAGTCTGTAGTACGTCAATTTATTCCTGAGTAATTGCCTTTTCAGTTCAATTATTTTTAAATCAAAATGGGATTATGTAGCAATTTTTTTTAGATATCTCACGTATCTTGGGTTTTTTTTTTTTTTTTTCGTAGACTGCCCTGAATTTTTGTTTGAAGGGATTTTAATTACTAATAATTATTGTTCCATACATTTTATTTGATATGTTTATATAATGTCCCCAGGAGACTTATACTGGTTGTCAAGTACAGGATGGTCCAACTGAATATGGTGATAGGCCAGGCTATGACCTTTTAGAATTTGGCAACTTGTCTTTATTTTACCACAGATAACTCATATCAAAAGTTATAACCATATGAAATCGTGCAGAGATTAGTTTTAACCAAATAAAAATAAAAAAGAGACTTGGATGCGACCCACACTGATAACTTCCCATCCCGTCTGTCGATTTTTCTTGCTTAAAAGTTTAAAGGTTTTCTTGTTTTATTAAAAAAGTTGTCAGTTAAATTATTCTTAAAAATTTTAAAATTGCCAACAATATTTTGCATATATGTATGTAATGAAATAGTTTGATTTCAAAACCTATTTTTGTTAACGAGATTTTTAGTCGAAAACCAATGTTTACCAGTTTTAGTAGCATTTCTTAAAAGTTTTTATTTCTTAGGTATATAAATACATATAAAAATCAATGCCACTTTTCGTTGTAATGTTATAACTCAACAATGCCTTTAACGATTTGGCTAATTTTGGTCTTGAATTATTCGTGGAAGTCCAGAGAAGGTTTGTACGTAAAGAAAATTAAAAAAAAGTCTTAACAAGTGTAAAATCAACATCTTTCTATACTCTCATATACAAACAATTTGCACTAATACAAGCCAATTTGAACCTTTGGCAAAACAATGAAGACAAAAAAGTGATGTTAGTACCTGTACCTAATCTTGCACGGCGATCACAAATACGTCGGGCTGTTTTGGATGAAATGCTGCGTGCTGCTTTTAATTACAATAGTCATATTGATTGTAGTATGTACGGATACATTGGAATGATGGACGCAATATGTCCACATTGTGATGCGGCTAACTTTCCAGGTGAAACGCCCGGAATGTGTTGTGGTAATGGTAAAGTGACATTGCCAACATTAGAAACTCCACCCAAACCATTGTATTCATTTATTTTTGGGACATCTCAAACGTCGAAGCAGTTTTTGAGTAATATTCAACAATACAATTCGGCATTTCAAATGACTTCTTTTGGTGCTACTAAAATTATTAGATATTATGCCTACTTTTAAGGTAAATACCTCAACATGCTTATATCAATCTGAATCATAAAGTCTTAAAAATTCTGATTCAACATCTACCTAAAATTGTATACAAGTTACAGATTCAGGGCCAGATTTATCATCAAGCTGGTTCGTTATTGCCATACCCCGACGATGATCATCAATTTTTGCAAATTTATTTTATTGGTGATGAAAATCGTGAATTGGATTAACGTTGTGCAATTGCTTCAAATACAAGACGAGAAATTATTCGTGAGCTACAAAGGTTTTTCGATCAGCATAACGCATTAGGTAAATTGTTCAAAATTGCTCTTGATCGTATATCCCATCTGATAATCACAAAATTGTAATAGCACCAAATTGAATATTCAACAAAAACATGTATATGACACAATCATGCAAGTCGTTTCCAATAATGCAGGTGGATTATATTTCTTGGATGCACCTGGTGGTACAGGCAAAACTTTCGTTGTATCATTAATTTTAGCGACTATTCGATCGAACAGAAAATTGCATTCGCACTTGCCTCTTCGGGAATTTCTGCTACATTATTAGAAGGTGGTCGGACCGCACACTCTGCATTAAAATTACCATTGAATGTACAGGTGATTGAAACTCCAACTTGCAATATTTCGAGAAATTCTGCTATGGCAAAAGTTTTGCGATTAATGTCAATTATTTTATGGGACGAGGGCACAACGGCGAATAAAAAATCATTAGAAGCATTTAATCGAACAATGCAAGATTTACGCGGTAATCAACAGCTTTTTGGTGGTGCTCTGATATTGCTGTCAGGAGACTTTCGTCAAACATTGCCTGTCATTCCTCGATCAACTCCTGCTGATGAAATAAACGCCTGTTTGAAGTCATCAGTTCTTTGGAGATATGTACGAAAATTGACACTGAGTTGACACACCATGAGTTTTCAAAACAATTGTTAGAAATTGGTGATGGCAAAATACCAATCGACAGTACCAACGGATTGATCACTTTACCGAACAATTTTTGTACAATTGCGCAATCTATAGATGAGTTGATTGAATTTGGTTTTTCCGAATATTGTTCAGAATTACAGAAATCATGATTGGTTGAGAGAACGCGCCATTTTAGCACCGAAGAACATTTATATCAATGCCATTAATTTTCAAATTCAAGCGAAACTGCCAGGTGTAGTCACGACATATAAATCAATTGACAGTGTTATGAATCAGGATGAGGCAATGAATTATCCAATTGAATTTTTAAATTCCTTGGAACCGGCTGTTATACCACAGCATTGCTTGAATCTGAAAATTGGTTCTTTGATTATATTATTGGGAAATATTAATCCACCAAAACTGTGTAATGGCACCAGATTAGCAGTGAAAAAGTTATTGCCAAATTTGATTGAAGCTACAATCTTAACTGGTAAATCAAAAGGAGAAGTGTGTTTGATACCGCTTATCCCTATGATTCCAACTGATATGCCATTTGAGTTCAAAAGATTACAATATCCTGTGCGTTTATCATTTGCGATGTCCATAAATAAGGCCCAAGGGCAAACACTTCACGTTTGTGGTGTCAATTTGGAGGAATCATGTTTTTCACATGGCCAACTTTATGTTGCCTATTCCAGAGTCGGTACCCCCAACTGTTTATTTATTTTTGCTCAAAATGGAAAAACAAAAAACTGTTTTAGACTAACCCAGCAATTTAAAATATTTTTTTGTTTCAATAAATGAACTTAATTTTTATATTACTATGCCTTATACGTAGCGAAGCACGTACCGGGCCGCTAGTTTCTTATATAAACAAATTAAAATTGAATTAATGAAATGGATTTGAAGTCAATACCTTTTATTGTTCACGAGATATCGAGAACCGAACATCAATTTTTACCAAATTTGCGTCCTACTTTTTGTATATTTTATTATTTTATGAATAAACGGAATGCTGGATTTTCATAAAAAATTTACTGAATGTCAGAAACAATATTTTACGTGAGATAATATTAGTTTGAAGCCATAATCTCAAATTTTTAAAAAGATATTTGAATCGAAAATCAATTTTTACCAAATTTGAGTAGGAATGTTCTTTTTAAGGCACTTTTATGTATTTTGCTACTAATGGTGGTTTCAAGTGTGGCAATAATATTATACTTCTACTTACATCATCAGTTTGATTAAACTGAAAACAGTGCCGTTTTAGGCTATAGAGCCATATGTTGGAATAGATAGAAAAAGCGTAAAAACATGTCTTGACTAGACGAAAAGTACCAAAAGTCAATTAATCCTTTTTAGTACATAAGAAAACCAATAACGGTTTTTCAAAAAGCAAATGAAATACTAAAAATATTAAAAATAAATATTGGGGATAGGGTTTACAGATTTGGAGAAAATCATCTTGCACTAACAGTTTCAAAAAGCTTTATATTGATTCCTTTTTTTTTTAATTTGGATTAAGGACACCAGAAACTTTTGGAGAACTATAATTTAAATGCGTGGTTCAAAACCTTCTTGACCAGTGTATAATTGAACGATTAAAAATAGAAGTTTAATAAATTCTGTATAAGATTTTCGTTGAGATACACCGTTAACGTATGGAGGCCATTGCAAAAATGTTCATCGTTTGGAAATTAACTTAATTTTATCATTTTCCTAATTTTCCAACAAAATTTCAATTTTTAAAAGGTATTTTACTAAAGTTCTCTTTCGGTATAGTCATCAAAAATTCGTTTCTCGTTTCGCATTATTTCTAGATATCGGTTTAAAACGTTGTCCACCGAGCGGTCTCTTCAGATAAGTGTTTAAGGACGGAAGTCAATATTAAGCCAGGCCTTTTTTAACTTCTTCCAACATTCTAAAAACTCTTGTTTTCGGAAGAGCTTGCTCCCAGCTAGGGTATTCTTCAATATTTTAAACGTTTTTGCGGCATTCCGTAAACAATATTTAATGGAACTGTGTTGTTGAACACTTTTTTACAAAACGACGCGTATTTCAAACACTAATAAATATTTTGAGTTGTAATTGGGAACAATTTTTTTGACAATACCAACTTCGTTCCTTTTGTATATATTGACAGCTGTGTTAACTTAGCCAGAAACAGCGGAAAGATTTTGTGTTCAATGATCAAGAAAATGATAATTTTTCACCACCCCGTTTTGGAAAAAATGGTGACCAAAAAATGAGAAATAGACCTGGCCAAAAATGGCAATTTGGTAAATTTACATTTGAAAAATCAGACTAATAACAATAACTTCATTTAAAAAAAAAGAAATTTTTTTGTAAATTGTCAATTTAACACTTTTCTCCTATCATTTCTGAAAAAGAAACAGAAAAGAACATTCTGTGTTATTTGTGTTCATTTTTTTGAATACAGTTCAAAAAACTTTTGTTTGAAAATAATGAAAATGCTTCGATCCCAAAGTTTCCAAGTTATCCAACTTTTTTTTTTTCATAAATACATACGAAAGAAGGCAGCACATTGCAACATAATTTTGTCTGTTTGTTCGAAAATAGAAAATGCCAACTTCACGCACAAGTAGAAATACTTTTTGCTTATACAAACCAACGAGCGACTCATTGTACTGTTATTTATTCGATTTTTGCTATTGCTTGCTTTTGTTATATATTATAATTATGTTTACAACTCAATGTTTATTATATACACTGTACTGTTAATTGTATTTCATTGCTGTGTATAAAAGTACTACATATGTACATTTTTATATTATGAATCCAAATAGAAAAATCATGAACTGAAATTTCCAGAACTACAATCAGGAACATAATTAGAAGGAAAAAATAATACATTAAATATCAAACATCCACAAAGGGAATGAAATGATTTCTTTTTCTTTTTTTTTCGTGTTGTTGTTCTTAATTCTATTGAAGATCTCCACACTACTCACAACCCCCACACCTCCCACATCTTCGCGGTTATGGAACTTACATATATCGTATCGTAGCTTGAAGGCAAAGAAAAACGAAATGAAATCATATTAAAAGAAAAGCAAAACACACAAATCCAAAGAAAATATTATAAGAAAAAAAGAAAATTATAAGAATCTTTTCAAACATTTCCGGCCCAAAAGAGAAAGATGTTGATATGTATGTCAAGTACCAAAAATGAACATTACATTCATTACAAAGATGAACACATTTAGCGCATAAGTAAAGTATAGTAGATATAGGTAGGTAACTTCCTATATTCTTATACCTACTCTACTCTTACCTTACATCACCATCACCATAACTGTAATCAGCATCAAGAAAACAGGATGAGCAAGGACTCAAGTCGAAGAAATGTGCTGCGGCGGAATATAGTGAGTGTGATTAATAATAAAGTTTTGCGGTGATGAGAACTTAATACACGAACACGATTATGTGTTATACCTATACATAAATATTCATCCACAGTTATGACTAAAATAATAGGAACATTTCTTATTTTTGAGTTATACTTAACATTTTAATACAATGCTATATCCCTTCCATACAAAAATAAAAAAGAGGCTGGGATGCGACCCACACTGATAACTTTCCATCCCGCCTGTCGATTTGTCTTGCTTAAAAAGTTTGCAGGTTTTCGTGTTTTGTTGAAAAGTTGTCAGTTGAATTATTCTAAGATTTAAAAATTACCAAAAATATTTTGCATTTGATGAAATTGAAATTTTTAGTCGAAAAACTATTTTTACCAATTTTAGTAGCATTTCTTAAAAGTTTTTATTTCAAACAAATACAAATTGGATAAATAAAATAAATTTGAAATCAATATCTTCTATTGTTCACGATATATCGAGAACCCAACATCAATTTTTATGAAATTTGCGTACTATTTTTTGTAGATTTTATTTTTTTATGAAAAAACTGACAGTTGGATTTGTATAAAAAGTTTACGGAATGTCGAAAACAATATTTTCTGTGAGATAAAATTAGCTTGAAGCCAATATTTTTAATTTTTGAAAAGATGTTTGAGTCGAAAGTAAATTTTTACTAAGGTTTCAAGTTTTTATTTTTTGTAAAAAAAACTGCCAATTCGATTTTTTCCAAAATTTTACTGAATGTTGAAAACAGTGTTTTTTATAAGGCAAAATTAGTTTAAAGCAATAACCTCAAAATTTTGAAAAGATATTTGAGTAGAAAATCAATTTTTACCAACTTTTTAAAAATTTTTTGCTTTTTCATTTTTTTTTCAAAGAACTGTCAATTCGATTTTTCTCAAAATTTTAAAGAATGTTGAAAACAATATTTTTTATAAGACAAAATTAGTTTGAAGCCATATTCTTAAATTTTTGAAAAGATATTTGAGTCGAAAATTAATTTTTGCCAACTTTAGCAATGTTTTTTTTTGTTTTCATTTTTTATAAAAAAAACTGTCAATTCGATTTTTCTCAAAATTTGACCAGATGTTAAAATCGTTATTATTCGTTGCACAAAACTGTTTTGGAGATAAAATCATTTTTTGTTCGTAAAATACTAGAGGTGGCAAATATTTTTTTTTAGTTTTTTTGATTCACTATGTTTTTATGTTAATTTTATAGTTATATTTCCCGCAAAGTGTAAAAACATGACTCACTAGTAAGCTCTGAAATTTGAAGCACTTCTGATCTCCAAAAACATGTGTTCTCTGACACACGAAACCACATATACCTTTGAATATGTTTCTAAAACAAAGAACAGTGATCCTGAAAAAGCAAAAAGCTTCAAAAAATGCTGATAAGTCTTAACAGACCCATATTCTTATTTTGCGTTCACCAGGCATCGCCGGTCGTGACCGACGGAATATCCGTGACCCTCCGGAAATACTTCGAATTTAGAGCTAGTCGATTGAACAAAAAACGACAACTTTTAAAAACCTTTTTAAGGGGACTGTTCCCTTAAATCAATGATCTGTCAAAATCAGAGCAAAAGAACATAACAAAACTTATTTAAAAACACAAACCAAATATTGAACTGTATTATTACTGACTTCAGTAAGGTGTTTGACAAACTTTTACAATTAAGAAAGCTGGGCTCAAATATGTAGTTTCAATATTATTTATTCGATAGATAATACTCTACATTTTACAATAGTTGCGAATCAAACAAGTTCAAAGGTAAATCTGGAATTCCACAAGGTAGCCATTTAGGTCCTATTCTCTTCATTTTATTATTTATAAACGATTTACTGTTTGTGTTGAGGCACTTTAAGTATGTACATCATTTAAGCCGATAATGTTTCAATTTCCAAAACTGTTCCAAGGACTTGTAACTGTGAAGAATCTCATATGTATGTGATATTAACTTGTTTTTTAATTGGTGTGATTGGAGAATTATTATCTCGTATAAATAATATGTCTATTTTTGGTGTAATTTGATCTTAAAAGTGTTACCAGGTAACAATAGTTTTTAAGCCGAAATTTCAATTACTTAAACTGATTACCGTGTCACATGACCGACAACAAGAGAAAAATTTGTCAAACTTCACCAGAAGAAATACCAAATACTTCATCAAATATTAACAGATCTTCCAAAATCTTTAAAGTAACCCAAAAAATGTCTATGACAGAATCCGATTTCCAACAAATTAAGGCTATTGTCGACAGCTCTCTTCAAATTGCTATAGCTAATCTGGCAACTAAAGATGACCTCTGCAAACTGAACCAGGAACTTGATCATCTGCGGCATCAAAACCAAGATTTATGCAAGCAACTTCGCGATTTTGAAATACGTTGATGTGTTCTAGAAGAGGAACTTGAATTACAAAGCCGTGAAATACGTGGAAAGAATCTGATATTTTCCATCCCAAAAAACACCTATGACCCACAGGAAAAGATTGAAGGCATAACCAAACTTTTGCTGGGCAACGAAGCACCGCAAATGTTGCTAGCTGCTAAACTCAGTGAAAACAATAATATAAAACTGAAACACGGCATCCTTCTTGGTTATCGAAAAGTGATTAAAGTATGCAATCCAGCTGAAAAAATGTCTATTAAAAACTATACACTCATAATTCGTGATAAAACGTTTTATTTAACCAAAAACAACATTCTGAAATACCAAAATAAAAGTGGAGAAGCAGAATTGCAGAATATTTTTGGTAACTTGGATTTCGTAGTTGCCACTACTGTCAGTGAAAGTATGCTGTCGAACAGACTTTATAATGGGTGGCGGTGGAGTGTAGCAGATGAACCAGATACACCAGGGATGTCTCAAAATAAACAATATTGTAATAGATCAAAAAGTAATTGAAATTTAAATGCCGTCAGCCAAATTAATAGTTATAGTAATTGTTTAAAAATCTTATCATATAATATTTCAGGATTAAATAATAAGCATTTCTTTGTAACTTTTTTTAATTATGTTAAGAATTTTGAACTGGTGCAAAAAAAAAAGGTTCCTCAGATTTGCGTCTAGAGGGTTAGGAAGGTCTTCCACCTTTTCAACACAGACTCAAACTAAGTGATATGATGAGCCTTGAGAACAGAAGCTCTTGTTTATGTTTTGTGTTTAATTTTGATCTTGTTCGCTTAGAAAAGTCAACTTTTTGGACAAATTTTAACCTAGGGTTGATTTCGAAATTATTGTTCTTCTTTCAAATCATCATTGATTTAACATTAAAATACTTTTTCAATTGATTTAAAATATAATTTAACTTTTTCTACTACTAATTAGTCCCCTATTACACGTTGACTCACGACTCACTTTTGACTTTCCTTATAAATTTGTATTCCTTATAAATTTGTATTCGGTGAGGCAAGCGCTATTACACATTGACTCGTGCCCCATGCCTCAAATTTGACAATTATTGTTTGTTTTGTTTTGAATGCTCCTTCTCGTTGGCTTTAATTTTTCGATAGTTTTTGAAGTTGAGTAAAATTTATAAAACAAAATAAATAGGATTTTGGAAATGGATTCCGAAAATTTATTAAAGCTGTTGAAGTTACACACTTTTCTGGTTTTCAAATAAATTCGATGTTGTTTATCCCAGCAACAAGAAAATCGAATGAAAAAGAACAACATAAAACGAATATGAGAAAAAAGAAACGTCAAAGTGAGTCTACTAAAAATTTGCCCGAGACTCACTGGAAATTTTTCTTTGCATCTCATTTTCCCACGTCTGTTTTCTTTTTCGCACTCATGTGAGTCGTGAGTCGTGTGGCATCGTGTAATAGCAGACTTACATGTAATTAAAAAGCGTCACTCTAAAATTTTGACAACCAATATTACTTTATAAAAATCACAAATTAAAAACGTTACCAAAATATTTACCATTAAAATTAAATGGTTAACATTTTTGGATTTGTTTGCCTTCCACAAATGCTAAAAACATAATTACCCAAAAATTAAGTCTTGTTCCTATAATTTTGGTCATAGCTGTATACGTATACGAATAGAGTAGTATATATTCCTAAACAACACAAATCAGGACGAAACGAAGGATATTATAATGTATGTAATGAATATACATCCAGAAGGAATATAGTACACTTATATTCTTGTATAGAAGTGCAAAGCCTCTTATGTTGACAAGTGGTATAGACGAATATCCGATTGAATTTCTGTCACTAGCATTCATGACACATATGAGATACAACGCGTTCCATAAAGGATATGTGTGATGTTAAAGGAGGTGAGTGTTGGTTGGGTTTCACTAAGACCAACCAACGACAACGACGACGAGCGACGGGACGAGGAACGAGGATAATATGTATGCATTCATTCGATATAATATTACACTCGAGTGCAAAATAAAAGTGCTAAAGCCTGTCTTTGCACTAATAAAATTCTATCTTTTTTTTTTAGTAGTTCTTAACCCTTCTTGTTTTCAATTATTATACATAGAGTATAGGTTTTGCAGGTGTTAAAAGACTAAAAGACTATAATGCGGGACAATTTTTCTGCATATTAAGGCCAACAGCAGAACTTGAGAGTTCACAGTTTTGTAGTGCAGCGCATTTCAATTCTTTACGAGCGATGGTGAAGCATTCATCAGATATTAGTTTATTTTGTATATGTTGTCAGAAATTGAATATAAGAAGAACACATACAAAATAAAAGATAATAAAAATGTACTAAAAATGTATAAGGATAAATTATGAGGGGAAAGATGATCAATTACATTCACGGGTTTATATATAAATATTTTTGTGTGTGGGTCTTAAGATCTTGTATTTTACTGGATATTCAAATGCATCTTTGAGAAATTAATAACTTTTCAAAAAATTTGAAATAACCGAATTTTAGAATTCAGCTCATATAATAATATCACCTTTTGTATATTAGAATGACTTAAGGAATACAGAATCAAGGCAATTGGATCTGAAAAAGTTAAAATAAGTATGAAAAATCTATTAAAATTTAAGATCTTCTTAAACTTCAATAGATTCTTCTAAAAAGTGTTGTCACACCAAATTCACACAACAGAAACTCTATAATTTGTTCTGTTTTTAAATTAAAATAAATAATGACTTCCAAACATTCAGATATAAAAATGTGAATGATAGTTTTAAAAAAAATTAAATTTTGTTGAAAAATTAGTGGAAACGCAGTAAGAACCTAGAAAGGGAATAAGTCGGTACTGAACTAATGTTTATACAAAAAGGGGTTTCTATCACTTTGAACTTCCAATTTAAATGATCCCCTTAATAATTTTTTGAAGCTCTTTCCATGACCAAATAACTCCCTTGAAGGATTTACCATAGTTGCGCGATTATTAGTCGAAATCACACCTAGTATTGATATTTCAAGTACTGGAATTGACATTTTTTGCAAGTCTTTGTTACGGAAATTTTGATAAACATTTTTATTTTCTTGCAAAGGTCTTCTAAGCTGAGAGTTTCAAAAGTGTAAACAAAGTTTAAGGAGGTAAGGTTTAAATCTCAGTTAAAAAATCAACTTTTAAGTTTTTGGATTAAATAGCGAGTGGTGCTTGAATGAAAATAATTTATGTTGACATTTTTGAAAGTAAGGTTTTTAGGTGTATTTTTGAGCAGTCAAGATCTAAACGAATCATACAATTATACTCAACAAATTAGGTTTCAATAAAATCACGGTAAGTTTTCTACTAAGAAATAAGTCAGGAAGACACAGTTTTGGTTTGGGAGACTTTATTAATCCAAGTTAACTGTTCGAAGGGAGAGAGGTTTAGAAAGGAGGAGGTGCACATTGGTTTTGAATTCGTGAATATTGCAATGTATGGGAAAGACAGTGAGGCATTCCACATTCGCGTTGTACGGCTAAAGAACAAATCTCTGTACTTGAAAGTACGTCCAAATTTGGGCTCGAGGGTATACTGATGAGCATTCCAAAAACCGCGAGTATTACGGTTAAATTGTTTAAGGGGAGGAATGCAGCTATTAAATTTAAGGAAATGGTGAGACAAAAAAACTTTACGACGATGTTCAAACGACGAAAATGAATTAATGATGTTATAATCACCAATCGGTTAAAATTCTCTACGCTAAATAATGCCTAAGAGGCTTAAGTAAACTGCAGGAGCACTAGCCTAGAGATGGGAGTTATACACAAGCTTTGCAGATAACAGCCAGATCAGAGGGAGACCACTTTTATTCAGCGCCTTAGGAAACCCAAACATCTTGCGGTATTCTTGGCTATTTCGAGTAATTGAACGTTCCAAAAGGGTCGTTGGTGATATACAGACCAAGAACATTGAGATGTTCAGTCTTATTGACGCAAGTGCCATCCATGGATTGGATAATGGCAAGGAGGTATACATATGTATATCGCTTTAACGATACAAGATAGCATTAGGTTTTCGTGGTATTAAATTCCACGCGGTCTTTTAATCCCCATTGTAAAATGCTGTTTAGGTCAGAGTTTAATGAGCTTAGCATATTTTGTCGTTGCAGTTCTACATCCGAAGAAGAGGAATGTAATTCTGAAAACGTATGTATATGAAAAGCTAAGAGTACTATCGTCAGCGAACCAATAATTTGGATTAGAAGTGGCAGACAGGAGATCATTAATAAAAATGAGAAAGAGTGTTGGAGACAGGACAGAGCCCTGCGGAACACCAGCATTTATAATGTGGTTTTCATATCCAAAAGGTAATTACTAATCCAATGAAGAAGGGATTCATGAAAACTAAAGATACGCATTTGGGAAAAGAGAGACTGATGGCAAATCCTTTCAAATGCTTTTGAAATATCAAAACGATGTAAGGATTTGCTCCACTGTTCGATAGATGCACAATCAGCTAACTAGTAGACCTATTGCTGCAAAAGCCATACTGACTTTTTATTGGCAATAAAAAGATAGTACCTAATACCATTTAATTTCGTATATAAATTGTACGAACATAAGGGCCTTTGTTTTTTGGCTATAGGAAATTAATAAGATTTTTTAAAATTTTGAGCACTTGTCCACACCATTTAGCTTGAATACAAACGACCTCAAAATTTGACTATCTAATAAAGTTGTAAAAATTGATCAGTTCTTAGGGTTTCTAAAACTATTTTTTGACAATTGGACTGAAAAACTGGTAATTAAAAAAAACTTGATTCTCTAAAAAATTCTTCAATAGTTGGAGAGATGAAACTCCATAATTGTATTTTTTTTTATTTTTTAAAAATACCGTCTTTTTAAAATGCATTAGTTTTGCAATTTTTTGTTTTTGAAAACGAAATTGCTTTTAAGGACAATTAAAACTCAAGTGTAGGCTGTGCAATAATGCACCCGAGTGTATCTACTATAACACAATCTTCGCCATTAAGTATTATTTCAAATATAATGTCATGTTCCACTATAAATGCTGTTAACCACGGTAATATGCCTGAATGTCTGCTATTGCTGCAACTGCCATTGCTGCGCCACGCCGCCGCGCCGCGCCGTGCCACTGCTGCATCTTGATGATGGGATATGCGGTGCTATTGCTGCTGGTGCCGATGATATTGCGAGAATGTCTGTGGCTTTGCATTTTATGCTACAAGCGATGCTTTTAACGTCTTATACATCACTTCTAAATATAATGTAGGTAAAGTAGATACCTCAGCCTCCTCCTTTCACATCACAATCTCAAGCTTAAGCGAATATCCTTTATACCTGTTTGTCGTCCTTATCATAGTCGTCCTCATCGTCAACCACAACGTCAGGCATACCCGCAGGTACAACAACATTTTTACGTAACGTATATTAAAGGTATATATGTATGTGTATGCTTACCTGTCTTATACTCAATATTTCCACGGTACCATACAATTTGTGATGCTGGTTTGGCACTGGATACGGTACATTTTAATGTCAGTTCCTTATTTTCTCTTACTTCTACTTTAGAGTTATGTGCATGTCCCTGTATTTCGATTGATGATGGTGGTGCTGAAATGACACAAGAAAAACAACAACAACAAAATCAAAAAGAGTTCATATACTTTACTTTTTTTTGTATTTATATTTAAATTTGAGTTTGATATTTCGGTCGCGCCGGAAATTAAAGAAAAAGGAATGAAGGATAAAACGCTTTAGAAATCAATCTTCAATCCAGACGATGACGACCGACAAGCGACGAGCGACGGGCTAAATGCTTTTGAAGGGGATTCAAGCTTGATAAACAAAAATAGAGGTATACGACGAAAATGTTGTTAATATTAAGAGGGATTTGTAAAATAGGTTAGGGCCATTTGGCTGTTCTGATATTAAAATTTGTTTAATAAGCTTCAACATCAGGATTAACTTCATAAAGGTAAAGACTGCGTTAAACAATAAGGATAACAGAAAAAAAATTGATAAGAATTATTGGGTTTTTGATTTTATTAGAAATAGTTAAGGACCAAACACTGAACCATGTGGCACACCAAGAGCTGTTTTAAAATTAAACAAACGTCATAGACTTAAAAGGGCTGATTTCAAATGTGGGCCACGTTTTTGTTTTAATGATAGGTTAGTTTGACACTGAGTGGTTATTTTTGACAATGACAACGGGTTATGTACCCGAAATCTTGACAGAAAGTCAGTATCATATCTCCGCGGGATAAAAAGTTGCGCGAACTAATTTCCAAATTGAGTTATGTGTAGCTCAAGCAATGCGTTTTTGGAAAAGAAGTTTTAACCAAAATATCTACCTTGCCCAAAGACTGGTCTGAGGAGAATATCTACTGAACAAAGGTCTCAGATTAATTGCTAACAAGTGCCAAACAGAGGCTTAGAACTGTGTTTCGTTCAAAAGTTGGCGATACAGAAAATAGTTTCATTGTCGTTCGTAAGTATTTAAAAGTACTTAAACACGTATGTCTGTCTAACTTATGGGTATTCCAATACTGGTTGCTTACCGAAAGAATCGGGGTTGAAACATCACCGCTATACCTGAGAGTTTGGGTGTGCGAACATTTGAGAAACAGTCGACACAACACAACTTGACGAAAGAAAACGCAACTCTGTTGGGCAATTGGAAAGATACGATAAACTTCATCAAAAAATCATGTTTAGCAAAAAGGTCAATGACGAGGAGACTTGAAAAACAAAACTAACGGATCAGTTCGGAAACTACCGCAAACAAATTTTGTTTCAGAGTTCAAATTGAATTAATCTTCGATTACTCGTTTTACATTTTTCTTGGTATGAGTTTTTGCTTTCGGTATAAGGTGCCTCTGAGGTATGGGATAAGATGGGCTACGTCCACACGGCCCACAAAAACCTTCCACACTATATATCCCCTGGCTTGCTCATTTTATAATTAACTAATAACGTAAGAAAGAACTCGTCCTAAAACATATAAAATAACACGAAACTTATGGAGTTTTCCTTAGGTAAATATAGTTTGATTATTTTTTGTGGCGCATAGAATACGGCTGGAATTGTTTTTTATTTTTGTCATCGTTTCAATCACCCATATTATAATAGGCGTTTTACTTAAACGACATTTGTCACTTTTTTTGGCGAGTCACTTTCTTGGCGTTTTAGAGTCGGTATTGCGTTACTTAAACGCTATTATTTTCAATCCACACACATTCCACATAAGCAGCTGACTATGACAAATTGATAAAATAAAATTAAATTGGGTGGCGCAACAGTCCGTTTGAGAACTAGGGCTTAGTGACTTACAACTCTCAACCATTCCTGTGTGCGAGTACTGTTGTCAGGGATGGAAGGGACCTACAGTTTTAAGCCGAATCCGAACGGCAAATTTGAGAAAGCACTTTTCATGACAAGAATATTACTCTTGGAGAATTTGTCAATTCCTCGCAAGAGGCAGTACCCGTGAAAAAAACTTTAGGTGGCATAGGCAAGGATCGAACCCAAGACCTCTCGCATGGCAGTCCAACGCACTAACCATCATGCCACGGGTACTACAAATTGATAGAAACAAGAACAAATTTAAATTTTTGAATTCAAATAATATTTCGTTTGAAGCAAAATTAAAATAAAAGGACACAAATAAATAGCATTGGACTGTTTATTTTGTTGAATAAAACTGCTGACCCTAAAGTGAGCAATGTGCAGGAGAGGGTGGACGAATGTAAGAAACTAAATTTAATGAGAGAAAGGCGAAGAATAAGATGGAATCATCGATCGATTGATCAGATCCTTTGGATTTACCAGATTGGAAGTAAGTACCTTAACATGAATGTACAAAGTATAATTTCTTGGGCAAATCATTCTAGTAAGTTGATTTTCAGATTCGCAATGTACTTTATGTTGAATAAGACGCCTTTTTTTATCTATTGAATGAACTGCAAGATAAGGTACCGAAAAGACAAAGCATGTTATCGGTGCCACTAATTTAAAAGCTTGCAGCTGTATTGAGATCCTTAGCTGAAGGCAGCTAAGCTAACCCAAAAGGGTTAGGCAATGACTTCAATTTGGGCATTGCAGAACCAACGATGAGCATCATCCTTAAAAAGATGCTTGAAATTATGGAATTGCAGTTTTGCCCTTGTCGAATAAATGCTCACTATTCGCACCAAGAAAAAAGGGAAGCAAAGGCATTTTTTTATGAAAAGGCTAGGATTCCGGGAGTAATTAGATGCTTAAATGGTAGCCACATAAGAATTCAAGCTCAAAAAAACAAGAACAACATCGTTACTACAACAGGAATAGCTTGAATAGAGGTTATCCCCTGGAACCTTTTATAATAACACCATTCAAATCCGCCCAAGAAGGAAATAGTCAATGAAGTTTTACTTTAAACTTGGCATCAAACCATACCTTTTGCCACTCCTTTACCGTTCTAACCAGTGGCCTCAAGGAATTGAGGGTATTTGCAACGGGTTCCCAATTGTTTTTTTTGTTTGTTCTGTTTGGGGGGTGCCTCTCCTAAAATTTGTTGCCAATGAAGGATTTAATTCCATTAATTCTTTGAGTCTTATCATTTCACCTGGATGCGTAACTTTCACCCTTTAGTAAAAATAAAATTAATAACACTAAAAGATTAGAAAAACTTGCATTGTTATTTAATTTTTCACAAGGCGTTTGAAAATTTTCCGTCGACAGAAAGTGGCGTTTTACTCGTCATAAAAAGAAACTAAAACAACAGCTACAATAGCGATGAGAGTGACATTTGTCGATCAAAAATTTGGATTCCACTAACCGCCAAATGTCAAGTAGCGTAACGCTATGTAAAACGCTACTATTCTTCGCAATACCAATTTGTTTGTGTGACAATTGTCATTCAAATAAAACGCCTACTACAATAAGAGTGAATATCATCGTGTACGTGTTAACGAGTGAGGTAGAGCTGTCAAATTCCCAGATCTGAAGATTTGATCTTAAATAAAAAAAAAATACATTAATTTTTCCCATGGAATGCAATAGTAGAACAAATTTGTGTTTTGGCAGATCTAGATCAACAATAAATTGATTTATATTACCCATGGAAAACATAATTTCTTATCAAAAGAAATGGTTTGTGTATTCGATTAGTTCGTTCAAATACACAAACCAATTTCTTAATATATTGTTTTAACATTTCAATAAATTATAAATTTACATGAGATACAGGAGGAACGTTAATTATCTAATCTTTTCACTGTGTTGTTTTTGACTTTTATTATTTGTTGTCGGATTAGTTGGTATGCTAAAACCATTCTTAATTAGGTTATTACAATAGCCAAGGTTTTAACACTAGCTAAAGTTTGAAAAATAACCAAGCTCATATAAAATAAACAAGGTTTTAAAAATATCTAAGGTTTCAAAAATAACCAAGGTAAACAAAGTTACCAAAATTATTAAGACTACCAAGGACTAAGGTTATAAATAACCAAGGTAAAGCCCAAGCGGGCTAATCTCTTTTTTTTTTTTAATACAAGTTTATACCATGATGAGCATATCGGGTTTTCCATATTTTTAACATATTTAAATGTAGTTTGTGAACGCACCCTTTCACTTACAGTTCTGTTCACTTGATTAGACGCATACATTTTTTTTACATAAATTTGATTTTTTTATAAGTGTGTGCAAGAATTATCAAGCAATTGCATTTTTTAGAAAGCTTATTAAGTTCTCAACAAAAAAAACACCAACAAATGGTAGGTGAGTGGAAGATAACGGATATTTTTTCTCATTCTTGTATATGCTGTAAGAAAAAGTGCAGTTTTTTTTTGTTCACTTGATTAGACGCACACTTTGAATTATTTATTTGGTCGCGATGTAGTACGTGGATTTGAGTTCGCTTCAAAGTTTAAGCATTTAAGAGCATTTAATATTATTTTTAATCAAAAATGGGGAAAAAAAAGTTTCAACCGCGGAAGAAAAAGGAAAAATTGACGCGTTCCATTCCGAAGGGTTTGCCATGAGAAGTATTGCCAAAAAAATAGGCCGAAGTGACCATGTTATAAGAAATTACATAAAAAACAGTGCTTCATATGGAACGAATTACAAAGGACGGACAAAAACCGCTTTAACTCCTCAGGATAAAAGAAAACTTATATAAGAATTGCGTCAAATTCAGCTGCCTCCACCAGCAAAATAAAGGAAAAAGCGGGGATAAGTGCAAGCATATCCACTGTTCGGCGAGCTATTTTGAGCGCAGACCATCTGAAATTAAAAAAACTTAAAAAAAAAAAATTACTAAACGCCGTACAGCGGTTGGAATTCGCACGCCTTCACATGACGTGGGATACCGAGCTTGGAAGGGCGCTGAATTGGCGAAATGTCGTTTTTTCAGATGAAAAAAATGTAATTTGGATGGCCCTGATGGGTACAACTATTATTTCCATGATGTAAGAAAAGAGGAAAAGTTTCTGACACGTCACCATTCGAGGCAAGGAGGAGTAATGGTTTGGGGAGCCATTTCGTACTATGGGGCGTTCGATTTGGTGTTCGTTTCCAACAAAATGACGGGGCTTTCCTACAAAGCTGTTTTGAAATCAGCCTTCCCGCTATGAAAGAACTGTTTGGACCTTTACCTTGGATTTTTCAACAAGATAATGCGCCAATCCACAACGCACGTGTTGTCAAAACCTTTCTTGCCGCCGAAAATGTGGAATTGTTGTCATGACCACCTCATTCACCTGACCTCAATATAATTGAAAATGTTTGGGGATGGCTCACGCGTCAAATTTACGAAGGAGGTAGCAGTATGAGACCTGTGAAGAGCTTATTGTCGCCATCAAAGAAGCCTGGAAGATTTCCTTAAAGTATTTAGAAAAATTGTACGATTCACTAAAAAATAGAATTTTTGATGTGATTTTAACACATGGTGGTTCTACAAAGTACTAAAAATATAAAAGAAACATACAAAAAAAAAATAAATGAGAAAAAAGTAAATCAAAAAGTCTGTGTCTCATTTTTACTACCATTTTACAGGTGCGTCTAATCATGTGAACAAAAAAAACGCACTTTTTCTTACAGCATATACAAGAAAGAGAAAAAATATCCGTTATCTTCCACACCTACCATTTGTTGGTGTTTTTTTGTTGAGAACTTAATAAGCTTTCTAAAAAATGCAATTGCTTGATAATTCTTGCACACACTTATAAAAAAATCAAATTTATGTAAAAAAAAATGAGTGCGTCTAATCAAGTGAACAGAACTGTATCATTGACAATCAACATTTTCATCATTAAACAAACATTCTACCGAGATTCGGAGTCGGTCACCGCAACTTATTAAGTGCAAAAATTTGAGTCAACATATTCTTTGTGTAATGTTGCAGTGGTAAGACAATAGGCTTAGTCAAATGTCGAAAAAATCGCTGCCGTTCAGGCGTCCGTAGCAAACGATCTACAAATATTAGTCCATTCTAAGGCGGCGTTCTCAAGAATTGGGCATCGTTCAGACCATATAATGGCGTATTTTGCGTAAAGATCAACCAAACAAGATTTAAGCTGACTCAAGAATTGAAACTAATGGATCAATTAAAGCGACGACAACGACGTACGTTCACCGTAAAGGCCGAAAAACATCTCACTTGCATTTCATTGCATTTATTGTACTCTGCAGAAAAGGAGTAGGATTTAGGGAAAGTATAGAAAGGTTGGTAAGGATTAAGGTGCCAGGGAGGCACCCTCAAACTGATTTCTGATTTCTGGGAATATTTTAGAATGTCTTTAGGTGGCAAGGACGAAACGTCGCGTCGTCGCATAAGTCATCGAAAAAATTCTTTTGGCTAGGCTTGGACATTCGCATAGACAGTGGAAGGTATTTTCTTTTTTCTTCTCATCCTCACATCATCTAAATAATATCGAATGACCTGACACCCATTATATTCATGTGGGTGCTCTCAATGAGTTATGACGCATTAGGATACCTATCAATAAGGACAATTGGGTCCTGCCCAGTTGCAAAAGGACTTTGTTTAGCCTTCAAAAACATCCCGCCATAGATTCCTCGAAGCCCTGCAAGTTCACTCAAGTTCATCTTCTTCCAAAAATTCTACTTCAAGTATAGAAACCAACTGAGACTTTCCTCTCTCTTTCCAGTTTAACACACACTGCCAAATCTATGAAGAAATAACCATAATATGTTATTGTTTTCAAAAAAGAAGTTGCCTCTTATGAAATACTTATGTCCATTTAAATGATTAGTTACTAATAAAATTTAACGATACACCTATTAAAATACACTTCATCCGAGGAGAAGAGAAAAAAGTTATTTTATTATTTTTGTTTCCTTCTTTTTCACATCAAATTTTTACTCTTAAGGTTTTTCAAAAATAATGAAAACAAAGTTCAAATGTTTTATTTTATTATTATTTAAAGACAAAAGAACACAAGAGCGCAATAATCATCATAAGAAAACATAAAAAATAAACAAATAAATTTAATAGGTCCTTTTTTCTTCTGCCATCATCATCAGCTCAGGATCAGACATTTATTCCTCGCCTATGTAATACCGCGCATCCCATATGACATAAATATACCATCCAGAGGATTGTTTAACTACACTAATATAATATTATCTCGTCGTCGTTGTTGTTGGAGAAATGCTGGATACTCAGCAGGATAATTGAAAACTGCATTCCCTTGCAGGATAAAGCTTTCGCGAGTAATAAATCTCAAGCAGTCAGGTATATTAGCAATAACATAAGATTCGGATGAAGCCAGAGCAAAATAGAGCTGAGCAGAGTAGAGCCAGCGAAAGCTCGACTATAAATGTATAATGAAATAAACAATCTTAGGTGCCTTGTAGCTTGCCACTGCCACCCTTCAAAACTTAGATAGGTAGGTAGGTACAAATAAGGATTAAACTAAGAGAGCTTAACTTGTCCACAAGGGAATCCACCTCGTCATTGCATCATAGGATACACTACACACATACATATTTCAATTTGAAGTCTCATTCGTATGAAAAAATGCGTTTCAAATATAAAACATAAAATAAATATTTTTCTCGCACCACATTTTAGACAAGAAGAAGGAACATCGCGCCTTATAGAGTAGAGTAGAGAAGAGCAGAGCAGAAACAAGCTGAACAGCTGCAGAGACAGACGTAAGCGAGATTGTCGTAAAACTCCTTCAGGTAGCATTAAAATAATTCACGTGCACTTAAGACCATCTCCTTCCATTAACTGTGCGTTGTATTGTGTTGGGCTTGGGATCCTCTACCTACAGTGTGCTCTGTGCCTTGTGACGTGATGCTAGAAAAAGGATATAGAAATAAGGACATAATATAGGTAGCAGGCAAAAATGGTGTGGTATCTGCTTCTTGTTATAGAGGGAACTGCTTCATTCTGCTGATGGTGTTTGTTGTTCCAACAAAACACATACACCCCCTCCCCCTGAAGGATATAGTTTTCTATACCTTTCGCTTGATAACTTTCGAGTACGTGCAAGTGTGTGTGTGTGTGTGTAAAAGGAAAACACAACACATTTTTCTTAAGATTTTCCGCTTATTTTTATACTTTTTGTTTGTTCTTTTTATACAAAACACTTCTTCTTATTCGAAGAGCGAAGACTTCGACAAAGACGAAGGAACACGACGACGACGACGGCGAAGAAGAAAAAGAAGAAGAAGAGAATTATAAAAAAGTTCTGTGGAAAATTCTTTTGCGCAAACGAACAGAAACTTTTAACTTGGTTTAATAAGAGCCTAAGGAGACAACAACATCCTTTTCTACTTTTTTTTTTTCTCTTTTGCTTTGCTTTCTTCTATTTTTCCTCTTTTTATTTTGTTTTTGCTTTTATAGACTCTTTTTGTATGTATAACGAGTTTCGATCTAGTTTTTGGTTTTATTTAAAACTTCTTCTTTTTATACTTAGAATACCTATACTTTACTGTTAGATATATTATATCCTTATTCCTAACCATCAATCCAACAACTACAACAATAACAACAGCTACAGGAGCAATAGTAGCAGCAGCCGGAAGATATAAACAAATATATATATTAACTTGATGGGATTTAAGTAGGTGGATATATATTTATGTATGTGTGTATATATATTTTTATTTTTAGGGACAAGTAATTTATTCGAAGAAAAAAAAACACCAAAAAAGAAAAAGAGAAACAAACGAGAAGAAATTTGGTTGATTTTATTAGGTTAGGATCTTTCATTTTGAAATCTTGTTCCGTTTACGATCTCAGTAAAAGTTTTACTGTTTTCTAAACGTATTTAAAGTTTAAACCAAATAATAATATAAAAGTGCTGAAATAATATGTTTTTTTTTGTTTTGTTTTCTAACGAAATATGCACACAACATTTAAAGTATAATAAATCTAAAGACATAAGTCTTTATTATTAGTGTCTTGACCAAAAAGTTTTAGGAGGGGTTTTTGGTCTAGTATAGTAAAATGGATTAGGTATAAGTTAACAGTTGGCTAATTTAGCATGGATTCAATTTTACCCTAAGCAGGAGCAGTATTTGCCTATTAAAGCACTATGTATAGGATTCTTACCAAGGAATATGTCGACGTTCATAACTTAATATGAAATCATAAAAGAAAAGAGCATCCGCAGCTTATCAGCTTTGGTATCTCTGGGAGCCCAGCACCGCCACTAACACACGCCTGGACGATTCTACAGACTGCCAAGCAAGTGGAACCTGGTTATAGAACCGGCACTGCATGCAGGTCCTTTGAAACAGCGAAGGAAACTTAGTCACCGAAACACAGGGAATTGTAGACGTGTTAAGGCAGAACTTGCATCATTTAGACGAAACAATTGAAGAGCCAAGAACTATGAGACCAGGCAATGAAGACCCAGCGCCAGCTCCCAGTACTAAAGAGGTGAATAAAAGCTTTCCACAAGATTAAAAACAACAAATTCGCCGCCGCGCCGCCCGGCTGGCTCAGAGGTGATGTCCTGGTAGGGTGTATGCACCAGCTCGTCAACCAAGTATGAGATAAGGAAAGCATGCCCGATGACTCGATATGCTCAATCTACAAAAAAGCCGATCATATTGTGTACAAGATCATATCCTTACAAATTAAATTAGGTGGCGCAACAGTCCGTTGAGAACTAGGGTCTAGTGACTTACAACTCTTAACTATTCCTGTGTGCGAGTACTGTTGTCAGGGATGGAAGGGACCTACAGTTTTAAGCCGAATCTAAACGTCTAATTTGAGAAAGCACTTTCCATGACGAGAATTAGTCTTGGAGAATTTGTCAATTCCTCGCAAGAGGCAGTACCCGTGAAATAAACTTAAGATGGCATAGGCAGGGATCGAACCCAAAACCTTTGGCATGACAGTTCAACGCACTAACCATCATGCCACGGGTACTACAGATCATATCCTTAAAACTTTTTTGAAACACTATGATCGACACGTTCTAGTTTATATTCAGGTCAGGCAGACCAACGATAGACCAAATATTCACTTGAAGTCAAATCTGTTATCGTCTTCAAAGTCACATATGTATGTATGATAGCATAAGTCGCTAAGAGCTTCTTTGGGCGATATTTGAACTCGGGATCCCAAAAAACAAAATATATTCCAGCTACGCGCTATGCCGCTAAAAAATATGCAGTGCAACGTGCAAATGGGAAACAACTCATTCAAGCTATTCCAGACATGTGCAGGTCCAGGGGTGGAATCGGCTAAAGTGATAATTGACTATCAAATTTTTGATAGTCAAATCGACTATCACCGAGTTTCCCGTCTGTGTAAGCTGATTCAATTCAATTCAATTCGATTGAACAATTTCAGAATATAATTGTCACAATTCATTGTTGCCATGGTGAAATTTTAAAATGATTTCTTTAAAATGTCTAAATAAAAGTATTAAATTGTCTGTGATTTAATAACATTCTTAATTTTCTTATGCTTTTTCGAATGTCGTAAGCTTTGACCGTCACAAGAATGTGTTTTTGTACCTAATAAAGGTAACTGACAAAATTTTCCATTCGTTTTTTGTAAGCGTCTGGTAGCTCTACTCAGAAACGAGATGTTTGTAAGAAAACGACTAT
Organism: Eupeodes luniger; assembly: GCA_951509635.1. Lineage (NCBI taxonomy): Eukaryota > Metazoa > Arthropoda > Insecta > Diptera > Syrphidae > Eupeodes > Eupeodes luniger. The sequence continues at coordinate 62,162,152 of OX608073.1, read as the reverse complement.
CAAATTTTTTTAGCGACAGCTTTTTAGGTATCAATTTGACTATCACCTTACACAGATCAAATTCGATTATTTTGACTGTCAACAATCAACAATCACCTTAGCCGATTCCACCCCTGGTCTTCACAATTGATTGGCTATGCGAACGGCATCGATATTATATTATCATTCGGTTAAAGCGAGCTTTTTTAGAAGCATTTACAGCTATAGATCAATAGGCGAAACGCGTGTGAATACTGGACCTCCGCTACCCAAGACCGAAACGATGAAAGAACACAATGTTTCAAGCTGAGGCCCACAATGAATCGCGAGCCGGATAAGTAAGTATAGAGAATCAACTGTCTTTATATATTTCCTATTTTTATTTTGGTAACACAGGTTTTGACAGCTCACTGAAGTTTCGTATTTTTGTCACGGTCAAACATCTTCAATTTGTTCTACAACTGAACCATGAATCGTCTGACAAACAAACAAGGCTTGAAAAAATTAGAGTATTATATTATTATTAAAATACGTGCTTTGTTAAGAAAGTCACTTCTTCCATTTTATATGGTCAGTTTAGCTACTACCATTCGAAATATTGTGCCGACATATGTATTGGCCAGATTAAGTGATGACCAATTTTGTGGAAAGATTAAAATGAGAACCTTTCGAAAATTCAGCTGATGCAAGAATATACGCCAAACGAGCTACCACAACACTGAGTTTTTGCTTAATGTGCTCTTGAAAAATTGGCGGAAGAACTTCTTTGTTTATCGAAAATGTGTGTTTAGCGACAAAACTCATTTATGGTTGAATGTATACGTGAAGAAGCAAAACTGCTGTGTTTTGAGTGAAGAGCAGAAGAAGCATTCAAGAGCTACCAATGCACAGAGAAAAAGTCAATGTTTGGTGCGGATTATGGGCAGGCGGTATCGTTGCATGATAACTTGGTTGATGATAGAATTGCATGACATGTGCATTAAACGAGACGGTGACACTGCCACACTGCCACACAGACCAATTGAAAGGTGAGTTCGGTGCACAGTTTATTTCACCTTTGGGATAGTGCTATTTAACGCCTCTAGACTATTTTTGTTGGGATATGTTGCCAAAATGTTAGAAAGAGTATACCAAAATGGACAAAGCTGACGACTCATTTGTTGCAAACGCAGCTAACATTTTTGTGCAATAATCTTCAAACAGTGACAGATGATAACTAGAACCATACTACAAAACCGAAACCGAAAGGTTGAATAGGTATCAAGATTTTTTTGGAAAATAAGACTTGTAACAATGATATCCTTTCTTCGCACAGGACGACAATTATATTTCAACTCTAATATAATTATCAGAAATGTTTCTTTCACACCATCATTATTGCTAAAAGAGATCCAACCAAAGCAAGAAAATGACATCCTGGTTTTGCAAGGGGTCGATGTTGTGTCTCCACGAGCTGATAAAATGCTCAACGCAGCATGCCAACCAAAGTTCTGTCCGGAATGCACACTAGGGCTTAATGTTAAACACACCGATGTTCTTATTCTCAGCCAGTACGTCCGTTCTGATGGCTGCATGCTTCCGCGTCGTATAACTGGTCTGTGCCGTCGTCAACAGAAGAAAATGGGAATACTCGTAACAATGGCACAAAAAGCTGGTCTTATGCCAAACCTAACTCCAGCTTGGAGTACCAAGGACCCTAAAAGATCCGGTTGGAAAAAATTCAACAAATACTTCTTCGAGTCTAGAATTAAATATTAACAAATACATTGTTTGTATCACTTTTTATTTATGTAATCCATTAAATCAACTATTAAAGATAATTATTATTATAAAAAAAAAAGAGGCTGGGATGCGACCCACACTGATAACTTCCCATCCCGTCTGTCGATTTGTCTTTCTTAAAAGTTTGTCTATATGTATCAATTTTTACCAAATTTGAGTACTATTTTTTTTTAGATTTTATTCTTTATGAAAAAAACGGACAGTTGGATTTTTACAAAAAAAAAATACTGAATATCGAAAACAATATTTTCTGTGAAATAAAATAAGTTTGAAGCCAATATTTTTAATTTTTGAAAAGCTATTTGAGTCGAAAGTAAATTTTTACCAAGTTTTAGTATTGTTTTTTTTTAGGTTTTTATTTTTTGTAAAAAAAATGTCAATTCGATTTTTCTCAAAATTTTATCGAATGTTGAAAACAATATTTCTTATAAGATAAAATTAGTTTGTAGCCAATGTCTCAAAGTTTTGAAAAGATATTTACGTCGAAAAACAATTTTTACCAACTTTTATAAATTTTTTTTAGGTTTTTATTTTTTGTAAAAAAACTGTCAATTCGATTTTTTTCAAAATTTTACTCAATATTAACAACAATATTTTTTGAAAGATAAAAGTAAATTAAAGCCAATATCTCAAAGTTTTGAAAAGATATTTGAGTCAAAAATCAATTTTTACCAACTTTTATTAATTTTTTTTTAGGTTTTTATTTTCTGTAAAAAAACTGTCAATTAGATTTTTCTCAAAATTTTATCAGATATCAAAAACATTATTCTTTGTTGCACGAAATTGTTTTAGAGATGAAATCATATTTTACTCGTAAAATTTTCGAGGTGACAAATTTTTTTTTTCAGTTTTTTTGATATATAAAAAAAACCGTTAATTGGATTTTTTTCCAAAAAAATACTTGTTTTGTATCACGTTGCAATATACAATATAAAATTTAATTCAAGTCTCTAGCGTCGATGGTTCATGAGATATTTAGGGTTAACCAAAATGTTCACCTTTTTTTTTAACTGCTATGGTAAAAAAACCACCAACGCAATTTTCCTGAGAGCCCTTTCTGCATTATTATTATCTGTATAACAAAATTTATTTGAAGTCGATATCTCTTCTGGTTCTTGAGCTATGGACGACGAAAAAAACGTCGCGAACGTACGGACGTACGTACACACGCACGCACAGACATCTTTCTAAAAATCTTTTATTTCGACTCTAGGGACCTTGAAACGTCGAGAAATGTCAAAATTTTCAATTTGACAAATCGGACCCATTACAATAACTTCCTATGGGAAGTTAAAAAAAAAAAAAAAAAAAATAGTTTTTTGTATTTTTCCTAATTTTTATTGAACAGCACAAAAGCTCTTACATTATTTTTATATTTGTATTATCACGCGTTCAACTGTTCCAAAACCTGTGATATAAAATAAGATCCTCTTTAGTAACAATTATAGCCACAAGAGCTAGATCTAGATGTTAAGTTGAGAAAGTTAGATCCTGTGGATCTCGTAAGGGCCTAGATCTCTAAATGCAATATGTTTCTTGGAACCCAACAATATACAATACTGGTATTGCAATCGACAGACTCTTAGTAAGAGTAAAGACAACAAGTGTCATAAAAGACATATTATATCACAGTCAATAACGTGACAAGAGAATAACCAAAGGCCACTGTAGAGCCCAGCCTAACCATATACTTAGGGCCGTATTATCACTCGCGAGTCGCCTAAAAAAATATGCGAACGTGACTTTTTCGCATTACTGTTTGCGATTCGCCAAGTTGACGTTCGCCTTAAACTTCAAAAATTTGGCGAATTGAAATGTCGTTCTATTACAATTGGCGAATGCTCGCCTTTATCTGTCAAAATCGGTCAAACTGTAATTCTTGGTGACTTTGAAAACAATCACAGTTCTTTTTGAATTCGAAGTACCTAGTTGTCTAGATTTTTTGTTGCGACATAAAAAAAAATTAGTGCAAATCGACAAAGGTAAGAACAAATTAAATAATTATTAAATAAATTATAATTACAACTTTTATTGGTATAGCATTAAAAGAACTAACAACGCCCAGTTCTCAAAGTTGGTGGAGGTAATGGAGGCAACATTGCCAAGGGTGTCGGGACGTTTGGATCATCCAAAAAAAAACCAAGCTTAATATTGGGATTCGTTTGCCCTTGGGCTAAACGCATTGGGGCCTCCTATACGAGAGGGTAAAGAGTGACATAAGGTACATAACAAAGAATATTACAAAAATTGTATAGGTTTGGCTGGACTATAAATTAAAACTGAAGAAGAAAATCGCGACAAATAAAAAGGATGTAGTGGCAACAGGTGGAGGACCTTTTCGGCAGTTGTCTTTGTCCCCTTTGGTACAGACAGTTGACAATTTGCTAAGTTTACAGCAGGCTGTAAATCCAATGGGTAATACGTTTGAAACAAATTCAACTGCAACAGTGGAACAACCCGACTCAAATGATGCAGACATTAAAGTTGAAGAGGCTCCCATGGCATTGACAGCAGCCCAGTCAACAAAATTCATCGAATGTCATAGAAGCAGGGGAAAGTTTGTGGATGAACGAGTCAAACTCCTCCAAAAACAAACAAAAAAAGATCTTCTGGATTTGAAAATAAAAAAACTGGAATGTAAAATACTTTTTTTTCACAAAAAAAATATTCTTCAATCTGACTTTATAAATATTTATGACAATGAATGACATTTCACTTTCAGTTTTTAATGTTGGCAGTTTTGTTTTCAAAGACGAACTACGGAGTTCGCCATTGGTAATACCACCAAACTGTTAATTCGCCAAAACATTCGACTTTAGGCGAATTTTCGACTCGCGAGTGATAATACGCCCCTTAGTCTTCACACCCTTTTTAGTTGGACAAAATCAGCAGTAGAGGATTTCTTCTAACTTCAGAACTAATAAAGACATTAACTCAAAATTTTATAGATCAAGTTGTTTCTGATGACACACAACACTTAAAAAAATAAAACATTATTGACTCCCTTAAACATTGATCAGTCAAGTATAAATCAATGTCCTATAACTTAGAACCTTTAAAGAGGCGGGTTTTGTTGTGTATACACTAGGAAACACTTAGGAAAGTTTAAGGGGTGTGGTACCCGCCCACGTTCTAATAACTGGCATCAATTAAAATGAACACTTCCAATTCTTATAGAATAATGGGCTAAGTACAGTAGTAAGATAAAATTAGAGGTACATAAAGCTTGAAACACTACAATGGAAATTCCAAAAAAGCAGGAAAAAATTTACCTTGAAACTTGTCGAAAATTGAAGAATACTATCCTGGAGGACTTTGGTGCAATTTCTGTGCTCGTTAACCAATACCCCTAAATTCGTGATGTTTCCAGCTTGATGTTAAGCTGTACTCATCCAGGTTTAGAGCACTAATTATTGTAAAGAAATTTCGATTTTTCATTGTGGTGATTTAGAAGAATTGACGATCTGTTATAATTTGGAGTGGTTTCAGAAACTATTTAGTATCTTTATATTTTTAAAAACGCAAATTTTGTTCGACTCTGTAAAGAATTTCAATCGAAAATAATTTGTTTATAAGAAATTCATTCAAATTTCAAAATCCTTTCATACTATCGGGTTTTCAAATAGAGGCTTGACAACTTTGAATGTAATTTGTGAACGCACCCTTTCACAAATCATCAAACTGACATTGACAATTGGATCAGTGAATTCAACATTTTTATCATGGTAAGGTTCAAGAACAAGAACGTCTGCAAATTACGACTATTAACATTTTCTACCGAAATTTAGATTCAGTGACCGCAACTTTAAGAGCGTTAACTCCGAAAAATAGTGTGCTTCCGTTCAAATGTTCGTAGTAAACGATCCAAATCAGCCGATTCCACGGCATACTCAATAATTTGGGCATCGCTCAGACCACATTATGGCGCGTATTTTGAGTAAGAATCTTGGTTAACACCAGTACACGATCAAGCTGACTCAATTATTGGAGCCGATATATGATTTAAAAGGATAGGTTCTCACATTGGGCTAGTTTTGAAGTCCTTTTTTTTAAAACCCTTTATTTCACTTTTTCTTACTCTCGTGTTAAATGCTTTTTAAATATGTTTTGTGTCTTGCTTTTTGAAAACTTATCATCTCTCTTTCGTCCTTTTCAATCTGAAAACCATATTTCAATGGTTTGAAATACCTAATGCAAGATGTTGTAATTTTAAATGAATTTAAATCTCAAAAGTAGTTTTCACATGTTTATAGGCAATTGGAACAACATTAGTTCTTGAAAACTTATGATTTTTTAATCTCATTTGGTATTGTAAATTAAGTAAGTTTATGTACTTTTACAGGACTTTAAATGACCTTAACAACAGAAAAAATTATTAATGACAAGTTGTAAAAGTTGTAATTTTTTACAAAATGTCAGTGATTTTTTAAATAAAAATTTCATTTCTTCTATGTTCAGTTCATAATAATTATGATCAATGTATATTTATGACTAATGATCAAAAATCTGCGACTCTTTCGTTATCTTTATAAACTTTAATCACAACAACATTTTCCAATATTCGCCTTAAATTATATTTATGTGAAAATTGAGACAAGAAAGAAAAAAGGAAAAAGGATGATCAAAGTCTTTTCCTGTTGCGTCAATAATACTTTAAGATGTGAAATAGATTTTTGGGAATGAGGATTTAATGCTATGTTTTTATTCTCGTTTGTTTCATTCCTTAAAAAGGAAGTTTTTAAACAAAAAGAAAAGAAGGGAGAGTGACGGGGGAGAAGAGAGGGTGTAGGATTGTAGGTGGGGTTGAGTAAGAAAAAAGTAAAATCGTAGAAGGATAAACTGAAAATGACAAAAAAGTTACAAACATTTCATCTTCATATTTGATGAACATGTGTTTGTGTTTATGTTGGTGTTGTAGTCGTTGTTGTTTGGATGTGTTTTTGTGTGAGTTCAAGTTGGCAATGTCTCCTGAGGGAATTCCAAAAATATGTCACACTTTGTTTTCAGTTTCCTTGAAGAGTTTTGATGCAACACAGTTATTTCCTATATACCATACCTTCAGTAGGTAGACACACATAAATCTAAGGTACATTATAAACAAAAACACCTGACAAATTTTATTTTTCAGGCGTTTTAAAAATGACGCAGTGGAAACATCAGCTTTGGTTTAAAAAGCCTCACGGGAATGCTTGGATACACTATGAAAAAACACAACCGAACCGGAGCCAAGTCCCAGTTAGTACTGATGAAGAGATTTTGCCAAAATTAAAAACAGAAATTTAAACTTTGTGGATGAGTGAGCTAAGGTATATAGCAAACCTAGCTAAAGTAATTTCCAGAGTTTAAGTATAGTTTATTTGACTTTTTAGATTGTTTAAAGAGTTTTAAATTTATACTTGAAACTTTATCTTTAGAGATGGATGACTACTGGGGAGACGCTGGCGCTGCGCTGTATCTATATATACAAAATGTATATAGATTTATTGATTCAAAACAATTATTTGACTTTTCCGAATAAAAGTATGCTATGTTATGTACACCTTAACTTTGTTTAATTTCGAAAGGTTGAAAGCGTTTTCATTTGATAATTTTTAGGAAAGTTGTTTTGTTCTAGTGAAATGAAACAAATCATTTGTAAGTTTTTTTTTTTTGCTTAAACATATTTTTACATTGAACATTTTTGTAAGTTATCAACTGAAATGTCGTATAAAGACTCGGGCTGAGAAATATTGACACATTTTTTCTTTGACGTCTTTGATTTTCGTCATAATTTTTCTTTTACAAAAATTGAAGAAACTTGGTGTACACCATAATATGAGGACGCATAATGATGCAGGTCATATATAAGGCTCCAAAAATTCATATAAGAACATTCCACATAAGAACCAAACAAAATTTACGTGACACCCATTTTCAAAAAGTCTTAAAATATGAACTTTAATTTCATTTCTGTCAATTGTAGCATTTTAAGCAAAATCAGTGCAAAATGTTACGACATTTTTTCTAGGGATTAACACACAAATTTTATGTGCACTACCCTAAATTGCAATCTCTTTAAAATTATTGGAAAATCAATTATCAGTTAATCTTATACAAATTTGTTCAACTTCTAAAAGTCCTTTTTAATAGAATCCTAATTATTTGATTTTCAAATTTCAATTACATTACAATTACAAATTTGACAGTTGAATATCGAAGATCTAACCACAGTGTGAGCAATAGGAACGGGATAGAGAGTTTGAAAGGAGATGTCGGTATACATTGGTTTTAAATTCCTGAATATTGCAATGACTAGGAAAGACAGGGTGTGGTAAGGCATTTCACATTCGCGTAGTATGGCTAAAGAACGAATCTCTGTACTTCACATTACGACCAAAGTTGAGATATGAGCATTCCTAGAAGCGCGAGTATTACGGTTGAACTGTTTAAGGGGAGAAATGCAGCTAGTTACTTCTCCAGAGAATAACGACGATGTTCAAGCGAGGTAAATGAACAAATGATGATAATTACATATTACCAATGCTCTACGTTTGATACTCTCCAAGCGGATTAAGTAAGTTCCAGAGCACCAGTCCTGAGATCAGAGTTCTACTGAAGCTTTTTTTAAGTCGTATGGGAGAAAAACTTCTTGCATAGCCTCAGGAAACCCAAACATCTTTCGGCATTTTTTGACGACAAATAGCGCATGTGATCGTCCCACAAAAGGTTGTTAGTGAAACCCAAACCAAAAATAACTAGATGTTCATACTCATTGATGTAAGTTTCATCCATAAATAAAGACAAGGGGGCATATCTCGCGACGCGATGTAACGATAGAAGACATCAACATTGGGTTTTCGAAGCATTAAATTAAACGAGGGTGTTTATTTCAAATTGCACAATCGTGTTTGAATGAATTAGGTGGAGCAACAGTCCCTTGAGAACTAGGGCCTAGTGACTTACAACTCTCAACCATTCATGTGTGCGAGTACTGTTGTCAGGGATGGAGGAGACCTGCAGTTGTAAGCCGAATCCGAACGGCTAATTTGAGAAAGCACTTTTCATGACAAGAATTACTCTTGGAGAATTTGTCAATTCCTCGTAAGAGGCAGTACCCGTGAAAAAACTTTAGATGGCACAGATAGGGATCGAACCGAAGACCTCTGGCATGACAGTCCAACGCACTAATCATCACGCCACGAGTACTACCGTGTGTGTTTAGGTCGGAATTTATTGAGCTTATCATATTTTGTCGTAGCAGTTTCACATCCGAAGAAGAGGGATGTGAGTGTGAAAAAGAATTTGAAAAGCTTATAGTAAAATCGTCAGCGAAACAATTTATTGAATTACAAGTTGCAGACAGGAGAAAATTAGTAAAAAAAGAAAAGAGTGTCGGAGAAAAACCGGAACCCTGAGGCATACCACCATTTATTTTATGAACTTCAGACTTAGAACCATCCCATACTACTCTTGTTGAATGTAGCAAGTTGAGAAATCAGTGCAGCTCAATGACGAATGATATTGTGCAATTAATAATAATTGAAAAAGGCACCGAGGAGAATTGCACTGAGGAAATTCTCAATCTTGTGAGCGAACGCAAGAAGCTACGGTTTACTTCCTTCTTAACATTAAATTTTTCGAAAGATGGTAAGCACCTGGACCGTCGTCCTTCCCCTGGGTTAGGGGCTGACTTACTGATAAAAGTAATAAAAGTATAATAAAAATCAGTACATATACAAATCGTTTGACCAAGAATGCAACGATATTTAAAATAAGATTAAAAAAAGCCTGAAGTGGAATCTAAAAATCATTTTAAGGAATGATGTATAATGTAGATAAAGCTCGGCTGATTGCATCCCTTCAAGAAGCCGGGCGACCACTTCTAGGATTATCTTCCCTAGATGTCACTTCATGAAAGACTAACAGTCAGACCACTGTTGACGTGGTACCACGGGATATGTTTTAGCCCCCTGGTTAACTCCAGGAACATATGATGGGATGGCCTTCTTGTGAGAGCATCGTGGTGGCTCTGGTTTATCCTATATGCTTAGGGTATTGATTTTTACATTACTCAAAAAATCAATATATATATGGACAAAGCCAATACCAAAGGTTAACAGAAAAGTGAATTTGTTATGTCTTGGTAGCTTAGAAAGAGGAACTCACTTGAAGAATTTCGCCAAATAAGAGAAAGAAACTCTATGTGTAAATCATTTTGGTAAATTTCAAAAACTAAGCGAATATTCAATGCAAGGGGCAACAAGTGTAAAAACTTGCCGTCAAACCGCTAGGCGTTGGCGTTGTAAGTGCTTATTATTTCCTGAGATCACCATTGAAGCTATTGCTACGAAAGCCATAGTATCGTTCATTAAGAAGCTCTTTTTGTTCAAGATATTTCTTAAACGGATATTAATCAGCGTTCTGATGAACTTGGAAAGAAGAAATGTAAGTGCAATTGGACGATAGTTAAAAGGCGTTGACGATTCACCTTTTTCAGAACAGACTGAACAAATGCTTACGTAGTGGTTTCGCTACTTGAAGAACACCTCTTTAGAACAAAATAATGATACTTTGCAGGTTAGCGGATTTGTGTATGCCAAGATCTATTAAGACACTAGCAAATGTATCAGTGCGAAATAAGATTTGTCTCCTAGAATCGTTTACGCTCTCAATTACAGGAAGAGTCATGACACTCTCTGGTAGTTTTGATATAACAGCGAACTTACAAAAGGAGCGTAGGAATTGATGAGGAGGTGGTGTATGGTACACATTTTACAAATAATGACCAAAAATTTGTATTAGCTTTGGGTCATTGTACTATTTTTGGACAACACTTTGCGTTTGAAGTTCGAAAAACATCACTTATGCAAGAGAAGCTACAAACTATTCAATTAAATGACAACCAAAGTATTCAGTGCAAAAAGGAAACCTCTTAAATGATAATAAATAAAAATCAAGCGGTTTTTTGGATTCTCGGAAGGCAGTTCTTTTAAAGCCCTATTTTAAGGCGAAATTTTAATTTAAATAAAGAAGAACATTTTAAACGTCATTCTATTCTATTCAAAAATAGCCCAGTCTCTAACGGAGTATCCGGATACCTGGCGACCTCCGGATTAACTAGCCTTATATTTGTACATGCGAATCTCTGTGCAGATGAACCTCTTTTCTTCGCAACTCGTGGGACCAAAGATGAACAAAAACAAAAATGAAAAGAACGATGAGACCGGTATCTCTTCAAGACCGGGCGGCAGTTTGGCGTCAAAGCCTGCTGCCGTATCTCCTGCGGCCAACACAGAGAAGGGAGTAGTGGCAATCCATGGACCCTCCTCTGCTGTTGGTAGCAACGAGAGTAGGAAGGAAGCGATACCTAATTCCAGTAGTAGCAGGGTTGTGAAAAATGGCCCTACCACTACTAATGAGAGTACATCCAGAAATGGAAAGGGGAAACTCTCAAAAAGCCTATATAAACAAAGGCGGCAAGCGGCGAGAATCCTAAAAGCCTCTGGTGCATCATTGGGGGCTGAAAGGACACCGCAGCAAACCGCTAGCGTCGAATGGGTTAACAGCGTTCTTGGGACTCAAACTGGTTCCATTGAGCTTAGGAGGAAGCCTAAAGATTCATGTGGTATCACAACGGGCCATTAAACTGGCCTAAGTGAGTCCGTTTCCATCTTGGACAGCCACTATAACCTAACCTAAGGGTAAGAAATATTACTGAAATTTTGTAAGGCACATACATTTCCCAGGTTCCAAACTTAAAAAATAAAATCGATCAATTCAAACAACAACTATAAAAACTGTATTCTTCTTTTCTAAGTCTTTCGATTTTAAGATCCCATTATGCTAATGTCATAAAAAAGTTAAACGTATATTTTTAACATTAATTAATCCCAAGACAATATTGTAAACATTTTAAAACAAACTCCGAGGACACTAAGACAACAAAAACAAAAAAAGAGCTGCACAAGCCTGAGGTTCATCAGGGTGTCTGCTACTGCTATACTGATTGTCAAAGAAACCGAACACGTGACGTCAAAGAAACCGACACAAGCATCACACAACCCTTAAAATAGTGTCAGAACTATAACATTTACGATACAATTTAAGCATTTCTTGTCTTAACCGACCTAAAGACAAAGTATTAAAAAAGAAAAATAACTTCATTAGGGAAGTACTTAACTTTTAATGAAACTTCCTTGCAGACAGGTGGATTAAACAGAAAAATAAAAACAACAACAAAACTGAAAAGAAAAGAAACAAAAACTTAAATTGATGGCTATTTATACAAAGCGCGTATCGTATCGTATCGTACTGCTCAGTCTCAGTGCTCGGCTTGGCTCTATGGCGATGGCGATACGCAACAAAGTGATGCTTATACAAATTATTATTATTACATGATGAACAAGGGTGGCTTCAAATTAATACACTGTGGACTTTGTTGGAGCACTGAGCTGAGCTATACTATGCTATGTGCTGTTCTCTGTGGAAGAAGTATGATGTTGATAGGTAGGGACGAGTATAATAAAGCCAGCGGCAAAATAAAATGGACCCACTTATCCTGCGTTTTATATACAAAGAAGAAGCATGTACATATATACCTTTCCTATACACTCTATACATATACTTTGGATGTCTTATATACTAAGTTCATACCAACTGATGATGTTCCCTTAATGTAGTAGATGGCAGCAGCAGCAGCAAGTATATTGGGTTAAGTAAACCAAGCATAAAAGGAAAGAAGGGCTCAATTGCCTTCAGGGTGATCTTTTTTTTTCTTGTTTAATATTTTTCTTCCTTAGCATGTTCTCATTTTCGAATGAGCAAAAAGGAAGCTCTAACCCTACCCTATACCCTACCCAACCTAACGTTGTAGAGTTTCTTGCTTGCTTGAAAAATTCATTGTTTTATGTATCTTTGTTCATTAGGTACACATAAACCAAGAGCGAGAGTCTTCCCGTATGGAGGAGCTACAAAACCTTCATATATGTAGATATTTCCACATTGCATATTAAATTATGTACCTACTATGGAAAAGGAATGCAAACACAATGTTCTTCTTCTATAGGTTCGTTTCGTCATCTAAAAAAACCTATGTAGGCCTTATGCAATTATAAAGACCTTATATTAACTATTTATGGTCGAAGAAAAACCTACAAATTTTTCAAGCAACCTATAGAAATGTAAAAGATAAAAAAAAAATACTTACATATGACGGTCAGCTTAGCGTTAGCACGTATCGCTGAATTAAGTCTTGCTGGTCCAACTTGACATTGGAATTCTGCATCGTCCATGATTGATGCATTGGAAATTCGTAAATTATAGACTCCCTGTTTTCGATCGCCCAACACTGAGTAACGAGGGAAGCCGGGTATAACGGCAGAGAATCCCAGTGCGAAGCCATCTTTTGTCCATTGTACGGCACCGGCTTGATTCGTCACCTCACAGCGTAAGAGTGCCTCAGAGCCTTCCAGCACTTGTAGGTCGTGTGGGGTAACGCGGAATTTTTGTTGTTGCGCATGACTCGTTGATGAACTGATAAGTGTGATTGTTGCTGAAATTAAAAAAAAAAAGAAATGTAAAATATTTTATTTATTGTTTTTTTTTTTAAGTTTTAAGAAACTGAATTATAAGTAAATTATAAGACAAAATCGGAAATTAATGCTTAGGTTAAACATCCCAATAGAAAAACTTCGTTAAGTCCAAAATTTAAAGAAGTTTGTTCAGATTTGGGTCTTTTACTTCGGGATTTTTGATACAAAAGAGGTTTGTTAAAGAGGTCGGATGTGATGAGTTGTTAATGTAATTAACGTTTTACAAATATATATGTCACAGTTTTTGGAAGAGATTTTAATGACTGATATTTGCGACGGAATGATGAGAATTTAAATTGCGTTTTTTACGCCGAGTTTCAGGAGAAATGAATACAGAATATGCAGAAAAAGAATGGTGTATGTGAAGAAATTAAAAGAAAATATCGTGTCAAACTTGAAGCCTCAATTAGTTAGAATTTCTATTCAGCTTCTTCTATTTCGAGTTTCGAAAATAAAGTTTCAGGTGGCCCTGATCAGGGTTGCCATGCCCTGAACTCGATATCCCAATTTAAGAATATCTATATCTGCCCAAAATCGAAGCCAAAAAAGTAGTACCAACTTCATTTACATTACAAAAAGTCTGGTACAATGAAAATATATTTGTAGCTCAAAATCGAAAAAGAAAAAGTAGCTCAATAATAGCCTTATTTTTACATATAATTTTTTAGCTGAAATTACTCAATTTATTGAATGAAAAATGTCTTTCCAGACATACGGTCAATAATTTGATAAAAGATTTTCTGTTTACATAATTTATTTGTGCGAATTAGAAGATAGCCCAATTTCCTATTAATTGCTCAATCTGACAATCATGTTGTTTAATCGATTTATTGGTTATGTTTGAACACATTTTTACTGAGTTGCTGGAGCAAAAGTTTAATAGTTTGATAAATAAAATATTTCGTTTATATCACAAAATATGGTCCGTAATTAGATTTGGGCTATTATGATCTGGTTGTTATACTAAATTTGGTTTATAGGTAATTTTGGAAGAAAATAGCCCAATTTTCGATAAATTGTCCAATTTGACAAGCCTGGCCTTAATTACCAAAATCACTTAATTTCTATATGATACTTTCTTAGTATATGCAAATATCGATTGTTTTGAAAACTGTTTAAATGATTACAACTTTTTAGAAAGAAAACCAGACTGTTGATAAATATTGAATGACACACCTTTTTTAAAGTAACCGTCCGATAGGTAAGAAATCGAAGAATGCTTGAAATAATGTGTTTTACAGGACATCGGAAATATTGATTGACTTCGGCAAATTGAAATACATTTGGTTTAGAAGGCTATTCGAATTTTTTTGGGATTCAACACATAGTTCAATGAAAAATTGTCAGTCCAGTTTTTATATCTGAGAGTTGATACAAATGGACATTTGGTATAATTTAAATCAAAATTGTAAAAAATTAAGCAAAATTCAGACCAGAAATTCTTACTGAAGGGAAGAAGCTTTATTGCCTGATTTGTTTTACTTACTGAAAGAAACATAGGAGACATAAGAACTTTAAGATGTTTGTTAGTAATATTTTAAACTTTATTAACAAACAAAATTACATCCGAAAAATTTCAAACGGCCAGTAATCCACGTTTTCCGGCAGCTTCTCGGCAATGATGGAGTCTAGTTGAGGGAACTATAGCAGCCGTTAATTAAACTAAAAGCAAATTTTAAGTCTAGCCGACTTATCAAAACAAAACTTTAAGGAAACCGTAGGAAATTCAAAGACCGATTTTATTATGAAAAAATAAAAAAGTAGGTGACGCCACAGTCCAATGAGAACTAGGGTCTAGTGACTTACGTTGTTCGACATAATTCGGTACACAATGCCGCTCGAACACACGAAACTTCTCCATCTGTGGTTGAACCACACAGGACAACCATAAACGATCATCGGCCGTATGAGGGCCATGTAGCAAATTACCTTCACTCTAGGGTCCAGCCGACTGCTGTAAAGCAGTCGTTTCGTCAGAGCGAAGGTTCCTTTGGCCCTTGTCAGAGCAGCATTTATATGTCTGTCGAAAGATAAATACTGATCTAACCAGATACCGAGATACTTTACTACACTTTTGCTCGCTAATCGCTGCCCCTGAAGATAAACGATGATCATCTTGCGCCAATTCTTGCACATATCTCTCGTGGCCCTAGCCAACGGAGTCCGGAACAGAATTGTCTCCGACTTCTGGACATTTATTTTCAGTTTCCAGTCGTCGCAATATCGCTGAATCTTGTCGAAATCACGCTGCAAGAGAATTCTAATAACCTCAACCTTTCGGGCCGTTCTGTACGCAATAAGATCGCCGGCGTACGCAATTGCCTTTGTAAGACTACCTATCAGATCGCTGGTGTAAATGCTGAAGAGAATCGGCGAATTCACCGCTCCCTGTTGAAGACCATTTTTAATTAAGAATGCTGTGGTAGAAGTTACATTGCCACTTTTGACAACAAACATTCTACCGTTAAGCATATCATAAAGTATATACAACAATGGTTTGCTTATGCCAAGCCTGCTCAGTTTTAGGTAAAGACCCTCTAACCATACGGTGTCAAAGGCCTTTTCCAAATCAACCAGAACTATCACCTCTGCATTGTTGTTTTGATTTATTCCATTGGATATCAGAAACAAGTTTAGACGCAGCATGAATTGTGTCATGACCCGCCTTGAACCCGAACTGTTTATCCGGAATTATTTTGTTGTTCGCAGCCCACTTAGTCAGAGCCCTATTGATGATCTTCTCGAAAACTTTGCTGATGCTCGGAAGAAACAGTCTAACGCACTAACCGTCATGCCACGGGTACTACTAAAAATCAGCGCAAGACATATGATTTTAATCTTTTATCAGTATCTTTTTCGGAGGACTTAACAACATACTTTTTAGGTTTTATTCTGATAGGTAGTGGTGTAACAGTCCATACGGCGCGCCACAGTTTTTTTAGAACTTATAAGAAGCATAAGACAAAAATGTTTATACGTCAGCCGATTGGACAAAATACACTAGTATATAAATTAGCAAAAATTAATTCAAATAAATTTAACATAAGTTTTGTAGAAATATCAAAGTGAGTCTTGAGTGACCTCATAGTGTTTCGTATGTTTGATTCTGCTCTACGATCACAGCCAAAAAATGTCAAATACTCCAAACAACATCTACAAATGAAAATCTCGAAAATTGTTTTCGATACTTGTGATTTTACTGCGGAAGTTCTATTTGTATAAATTTCTAATGTGCGACAGATGGTTTTTCCAACAAAAAAAAAACACAGGTATTGTGCTTAAACATAATCAGCCTTATTATCAGTTAAACCCGGATAATATCTTACCCGAAACATTTTCGTTCGCCTGGACTTAAAAAATCAAAAATGAGCTTCATTCTCATCGAATTTTTACATTTTTAACCTGAACAGTATATCTGAGGAACAGATGCTTTGGAAAATATTATAAATCGTTAGCGATATTATAGATTAGGCCATTTGGCACGTAGTTGATTCACTCTTAATTGATTTGGAACTTTAGTACTAGAGGCGTGATCGACTCTCATGCAGATTGCAGAGGTCTGTTTTTAATCCCAGCCTTTAGGACTTTTTTCAAGAAATTAATACATTCTGTCATAAAAAAAGCTTTTCAGCCGTTTGGATTTGGTTTAAGATATATAATATATTTGGACGGAAGTTTAAAGCTCTTTTAAGGAAATCAAAAAGATTAACTAATTATATTTTTTTTTTAATTTACGAGTACATTATTCTTAACTTCCCAATAAGAAAAATTTAATTTTTATTTATATTTATATTTTTCTCGGCGCATAATTTGAACAATACGCAATATAATATACGATTACGCAAACACTTGTTCGCTTTTGAAACAACTTTCAAAAACTATTTTTTGACCACTGTGTTATTTTCGAATTTGAAGTTTAAAATGTTACTTTTTTTTCTGTGAAAT
Source organism: Eupeodes luniger (assembly GCA_951509635.1). Classification (NCBI taxonomy): domain Eukaryota; kingdom Metazoa; phylum Arthropoda; class Insecta; order Diptera; family Syrphidae; genus Eupeodes; species Eupeodes luniger. The sequence goes on along the minus strand of OX608073.1, from coordinate 62,144,876 downwards.
GTTCTGTCTTATATTTAGTACATATTTATATTTCCGTTTTTTAATTCCAATGGAAAAATAAACAAGTGCTCTTTTGACGGAGTATTTATAGTATGTACCATGTACGAGTATATTGAAAAAAAATCAACACTTTTTGAATTTATACCGAAAAAATGGAAATCTCTTTACTTTAAATATAAAAAGAAAATAATTGTACAGTCTTATGTTTGTTTTCGTGCCTTTTTTTCGTTCAATGTTTTCAGTATATTATTTTGCTTTTATAAAAGGAAAAAATCAAACATATATTTTTTCCATTTCTGAAGGCGTCTTTTCATAACCAGCGGATGGTATTTCCAGTTTAAAATATATATATAAATAAATAAATCATGTACGTAGATCCTACATACGTTGTACATAATCTATGAAGCAAAAAGAAAGATATACATATATTTAACCATGAAATTTATAAGACACTCAATTATTTTTAAAGTGAATTTATTTTGTTTGAAAAATATTCTTTATTATAATATTCCTTGATTTCTAAGAATTGAAGAAGAAAATAAGATTTTCTATCTTAACAAAATTAAAATAAAATTGGACTAATTTATTAAGATTGTCTTAAAATTAAACAAAAAGAAATTATTAAAATATAAAAAATATCTTTACAAATATTATGACAAAAACAGTTCAAAATATTGTGCATTTAGGTAATTACAAAATATGGAAAGAAAGTACGATAACATTATTTTCATATTTTTGTATAAAATTGTTTTATAATTATCATAAAATTTAGTATCAACAAGTTTTGTTTATTTTCTGGAATTTAATTTTTGTTTATATACAGAAAATATTATGAGGGAATTACATAAATTATAAATAAATTTCTTATTATAAAGAATACAAAAAAGAATACATTTTCAAAGGTATTTCATATTCCAGGTATATTTCATATTTCACAAATAAAATTACAATCTATTTTTACTTAGAAAAAAGAATGGATTGGGATTAATTCTTATGAAATAATGTATTTAGAATAAATTCCAAAGCACACAGACTACACCATCCCCCAACTGCAATTCGACAGAAATTTCCAGATTTCTATACCTCCCAGATCGTTTTGGGAATGTCCTATTCTTGGAGGATGAGTCAATCCATTTTTACACAGATGGGTCAAAAACAAGAGAAGGGGTTGGTGGAGGTGTATACTCTGAACGACTGAAATTAAGTCTCTCATTCCGCCTTCCCAATCATTGTAGCGTGTTCCAGGCGGAACTTTTGGCGATTAAGGAAGTCTTGTCCTGGCTTAAAGAAAACGTGATATCAACATCTGATAGCCAGGCCGCTATCAAATCTCTGGACTCTGTCTATACAAACTCTATAACAGTCCATAACTGTCGATCATCTCTAATGGAGATGACACAACAGTTTAATATTCACCTTTGCTATGTGCCGGGCCATAGAGACATTCCAGGTAACTGTAAGGCAGATGAACTCGATAGGAACGGTACAGAACAGCCCATCCTACCACGTTTGGCACGTACTGGCATACCAATCGCTACTTGTAAACTGTTGCTAATGCAAGACGCTGTGAGGAGGGCAGGCACCAGGTGGAACAACATCACCACGTGTCAAGTCACAAAAAACATCTGGCCAACACTGGATTTAAAACGTTCAAGGTGCTTGCTCTCTCTAAGCAGATCGCATATAAGCTCGATAATAGGTGTCATTACCGGACACTGTCTAATAGGAAAGCACACCACGAGACTAGGCGTATTCTCAAATGACTTTTGCAGAAGTTGTATGGACGAGGACGATGAAGAAACAGTTTTTCATCTTCTTTGCACATGCCCTGCTCTGGCTCGAAAACGCAAGAATTACTTAGGAGAATTCTTCTTTAACGATCTAAACGATCTTAATCATATCAGTATAATCAGCCTCTCACGTTTCGTAAGGGACTCAAACTGGTTCCATTGAGCTTAGGAGGAAGCCTCAAAATTTATGTGGTATCACAATGGGCCATTAAACTGGCCTAAGTGTGTCCGTTTCCATCTTGGACAGCCACTATAACCTAACCTAACCTAACCCTATGTATTTACATAGTAAGATTCATGTCTGGGATCTTAGTTTCGTGATAGAAAAATAGTCGAACATTAAGAAGAACATGATTTCAACATTGAAGATTCCTCAAAAAAAAAAAAAGAAAGCAATATTCTTAGCTTTTGTTAATGGAACTAGAATGGCAGCGTATTAGGAGCTCTTGAAAGTATTGTTAATAGTGAATAACACATCGTGTAGAATTAAATACGCCGCGAAAACTGAATCAGCTTTAACCTCTTATGAATTGTTGACATATTTGACGTGGTCAAAAATTCTTCTAAGTGTTTAGGATATTTTCGACGACCTTTGAAGTAAAAATGAGCCTCTTTTGTAAAAATAATCCCTTCTAGTGGGATTTAATCACTACAAATCATTATATGTCGAAAAAAGACTCCACTGGAAATGCGCGGTGTTTGATAGACCACTTCTACATGGCGGTTCGTTATAGTACTGACAAAATTCTGCATCTTTCCAACGCCGCCGCATGATTTGTTTTCGTTTCTACTTCTCTGACGCACAATTTAATAAAAAGACAATGATACGGGTTATCCATTTTGCGGTTTCAAAATTATAGGGGTGGAATTCGACATCTGTCAAACTAAGTTGCTAGTTTAGTTTTTTAGGTGAAAGTCTGACATTTACGAAAATGGATCGCTTTACTATTACACAACGCGTAAAAATTGTTAAAACCTACTACAAAAATAGTGATTCTGTCACAGCCACATATCGTGGTTTAAGGGGAGATTATTGTTTACCTAATCGTCCAACTAAGCAAGCAATTGGCAAAATTGTGAAGAACTTTGAAAAGGCTGGATTGGTTACAGATATTGTAAGACCTGTGCATTATCGTTTCGCTCGTAGCACTGAAAATATCGCTGCTGTAGGTGAATGTGTTGCCGAAGAACCGAATGTGTCGATTCCTCGTCGTTTTTCAGGAATTAGGACTGTCTTACTGCACATTATGGCGTATTTGGCATTTAGATCTACATCTACATCCATATAAAGTCCATCTCACACAACAACTGAAGCCAGCTGACCAATCACAACGACTTAGATACGTTGAACGGGTGCTTGAACAACAGGCGATGGACGGAGATTTTTCGAACACAATTTTCGTCAGCGACGAAGCACACTTCTCACTCGGTGGGTATGTTATTAAACAATAGTGTCGTATTTGGGGTTCTGAGAATTCTCAAGTAATTGAAGAGAGGCCATTACATCCAATAACAATCACTGTTTGGTGCGCTCTTTGGTCCGGAGGTGTGATTGGACCTCACTTCTTCGAAAACGACGATGAAACGACTGTCAACGTCAATTCTGAGAGTTATGGTCATATGATAACTGACTTTTTTTGCCTGCTATTGAAGAATACTCCTTGGAGAATATGTGGTTTCAACAAGACGGTGCCATATGCCACACAACTCAAGCGAATATGGCTTCATTGCAAAAGACATTTCCTGGCAGCGTAATTTCTCATCGTGGCGATATCAACTGAAATCGCATGATCTTGATTTGACACCGCTGGACTTTTTTTTTGTAGGGCTACGCGAAAGACCATGTTTATGGAGATAAAGCTTTAACTCTTGAGCACTTAAAAACCCAGCATTCGTCAAGTTATGGCTGAGATACATACATATGTGTCAAAAAAAAACGAAAAAGTGTCTTTCTAAAATTGAATAAATACGTAACAAGAATAATTTGTACTTCATTCTTTTAAAACTTCCTGTTCTTTTCACCAAAAACTTCATTTTTTAAATTGTGTTTTCAAACTGAATTACGTTTGTGTATCATGACCAAAATTGTCACACACGATGAAAACAGCGCAACCTCTATACAATAGCTTTTGTTATTCTTTAAACAAATAAAGGGTATTCGAATAGGGATGGATTGAATTAGACAGTTCGTGACGGGCATATTGTTTCTTTTACTTTCTGTCAAAATATCTTCTTTTAATTAGTCACTTAAGACGAATCATCATACGTGCCACACAGCTCAAGAAATACATAATCGATATTCTAAGCGATCGGTTTCATTGCATGGTTATCTCACGCTGAGGTGATGTGAATTGGCCACTAAAATCGTGCGATTTGACACCCTAGGCTTGTTTCACACTATACTGTTTTGACCGTACGGCAAAAAAAACCGGACGGCGACATTTTGTTAGAGGCGCGAAGAAGAGCATATACGCTTTCATATTATACGGTCACGGTCTCTAGCAAAATGTCGCCGTTCGGTTTTGACCGTACGGAAAAAAAACCGGACGGCGACATTTTGTTAGAGGCGCGAAGAAGAGCATATAAGCTTTCATATTATACGGTCAAAACCGTATAATGTGTTATTAGCCATCGATCCGGTTTATGCCGTCCGGTTTTTTGTCGTACGGTCAAAACCGTGTAGTGTGAAACGAGCCTTAGACTATGCGAATAAGACACAAACCATCGTGGCCCTCAAAGACAACGTAATCGATGCCATCGGTCAAATTCATCCTGATTAATTACTGATATCTCATATAGAACATGTTTTTTTTTTTTAATTTTAAAATCAACCCGCCTTTAATTGAAAACCCTATAGAAAAAAAGTTTTGATATTTGTTTTAATAAGATGTCAACTTTTTATAGGTACCTACACAAAGAAATAAATTATATTCTCGTGGTCATTATTATTTTGTTTAAAAATCCTCATTCCAAAACGCAACAACCGACTCATTGCGGTAAATATAAATTATGTTTTCCAAAGATTAATTTCAATCTAGTCCAGTGGGTGTTTTTTTTCTTCTTGTTGTTTGTATTGTGACCAAAAAGCAGAAACAGTCTAAACAGAAAATTGAGTTCCTTTTTGCTTTAATTGGTTAACCGCAAATTATTTCTTAGTAGGATCATTTATTTAAAACATCTCAAATATTCGCATTAAAAGTATGTCATCGTATGAGAATCAAAAAGAAAAACAAAAAAAAACTTTGTCTCCTCAAAATTAAGTGAAGAATAAAAAGCCACTTTTATGTCATACCTGTTTTCAGCAAATTTTCACAAAGGATTTATTCCTTTCTTTGTTTTCTTTTTTTCTCTGTGTCATTGTTAATGAAAATATTTTCCTTTTTTGAGACAAAAGGAACAAAAATATAAAATCGCACTTTCAGAGTATTGCAAAGAGACACTCCTTTCCACGACCGACACGAGCGACGACGAAGACTACAGAAAGAATACGCAAACATTCTCTTCTGATGACAGCAAAGCGAGGGAAGAAGAAATCCCATTGCAAGGACATTTGCCATCAGGATGTATTTTTTTTTAAACATACCTTCATATATTTTAATAATTTTTTTGTTCTTATATAAAGCAATTCATAATAAATTCACATTATGTATTTTCTTAAGTTTTCGTTTCCGCAGCTAAAATAAAAATTAAAAAAAAAAAGAAAAAGAAAAAGCTTAGCGACATAATGATAATTCCCTATTCTCTTGGCATACTCTAGGTTTTATATGGGAAGCTTAAAAGTGGAATGAGGAAAAATGGTTTTGGCTGAAAAATGGCGAATGTTTATTTTTCATTAAAACTCTTCAATAGAGACAGGCAAAAAGTCGAGCTAGCGAGCGACTTGTACTCTACAATATAGTATTATTTAATTTTTTGGTTTTAACTTTTAACATAATACACTAACGCCTAAAGCAAATAAGAAAATTGATAAGAGAGTCACGTTTTTAATAGAATGCAAACGAAAAATTTATTTCATTAAAAAGCACCTACTCATTTATTCTTTCAAAGCATCAAACAAAAAAGGACGAAGAAGAAGCAGCAGAAGATGAGGGAACGAAGATGAAAAAAAAAAAAAAAAACAAAACAAAAAGAAAACCAAAACGAATATACGACAAAAAAAGTGAAATAATTAAGTTTTCACAAAAAGTCTTTTACTAATCCTCTAGAGTCCCAGTGATGAGAAACTGATGGAAGGACATGCCAGCCAAGGATTTAAGAGAAAATTAAAACAAGGACAAAAAAAAAATCACAAAGAAAACAAAGAAATGATATGAAAGTAGGTGGAACCTAATGAAAGAAAAATTGATTTCAGGCTAAATTTGCTCTTTGTTATAAGCTTTGAAAAATACATAAGATTTATTTAACTAAAAATCTCATGAGAATATTTTATTCGCATCACCGAAAACGAAACGAAGAGTATTTTAAAAAGTCATATTCTTTTTTGCATGAGATTAATATTGGTTATAAGAAGCACATGGACTGGACAGTGAACAGACGATAAGAAAGTCGAGTTTTGAGAAGTCGAGTCGATTAAGTTTTTAAATGAAAATGGTTTGAAAAACAAAAGCATTATCAGCTTTTCATAAGTTTTTATTTTGTTTGAAGGTTGCAGATTTTCGTAAGTTTTGATTCTTTGACAAGAGGAGCTTGAAAAATTTGGGATCGACTTCACTTGAAATATTCAAGATTTTGGGATTCTGTAAAATAAATTCGAAGCAATTCGAAAAAAGAAATAAATATTTTATGGGGTTAATATTACCTTTGATAATTTTTTAACAAGGTACGAGCCTTAGAAAAATAGGAACTGATTCAAGAGAAGATAACTGGTCTAGATTGAATTTGAATAAAAAATCAGGAGCTAAAATCAAAGTTAGGTAAGGATTTCCACATTCTTGAAGTGTGACTGAAAAAATAATATCAATACTTAAAACTATTTCCGAAATAAGTCAATGGTAGACTGAAATCTTTGGTAGAACATTGCTTACACAATTTTTTACAGACTTATGTAAGCAAGGTATTTGACAAATTAAGTTTTTTTGTATTTATTTATTTTATTTAAAATGCCTTATGAGACGAAATCTCGTAATAGGCTGTATGTTAACAAAAAGTTTTTTACAGAAATGTTAAGTTTTATGTCATGAAATTCTTCTTCATAAATTAAGTAAAATTTGACTTAATGACCGTTTCGTTATGTGGATTTCGTCATATCTTAAAGATAGGTTTTATAGCGTCATGTTTAATTATGGTGTTCCTCAATGGAGTCTCCTTGGTCCATTGCTGTTTATTTTATTTATTAATGATTTTCTTTCTTTTTTAAATAATTCTATATCGCTTATCTATGCAGATGATGTTAAAATTCTTCGAATTATAAACTCGATCAAGTATTTTAAAGAGCTACAAGAAGATCTAAATCAATGTTGGGAATGGTGCAATACAAAACTTTTGATTTTAAACATTGACAAATGTAAGACTTGATTTCGTGACAACCATTTTGAGTGATCATTTGTGCCTTTAAAAAAGTGAAAGTAATTCGTGATTATTTCCCCAGAAACTCGATCTATATCACCTGAATTAGACCCGCATATAACTTCTGGCTTATCGCTAAAGTTAAAACAACGCTCCTTGGGCCTTGATTTGGATCGATGAAAGTGCATTGCATTCAAATGAGGGAGGGCGGCCGGCGGCGGCGTGAATTTGAATGGGATGAAATTAATTTAGAAGATAAACATTTTTTGTTGTTATAAATAAATTCTCGGAATTTTTAGCCTCATCGTTCAAATTTATTTTGTTTAGAAAAGTGATATTTTTTTAAAGATAAAGGGTTGATTTTTTTTATATTCAGACACTTAAGAGGTTATTTATGCCTATAACATGTTTAAGGTTCAAACATAGTGCGAGCGTTTATTTTAGTAATTTCAGATTTCAAACAATAAAATACAATTTGAATTGATCAGTAAGAAAGGTAGTTTACAATTCAATCAAGAATAGATTCATGATTATCAAAACCACGATTTTTGATAAGAGACCTTGGTGCCAGAAATTCACCAAATGATTTTGAAATACAAAGTGCAATAATCTTACTTTCTCCAAAACGATGTTAGAATTTGTGCCAATGTTCCCTTAGAACATTCTCCGAAGACAAGTGTTTATTTCCCTTTAATGTTTCAATTGAAATAGAATGTACAGTACCGTCATAGACTTTTTTGGTCAATATAATTGTATCCAAATCAATTCGCAGTATAATAGTCTTAATCGAATTCTTGATTTGATTTTTGTTGATAATGATTTTCATGTTTGTATTAATAAGTGTAATTTCCCAGTTATTGCAAATTCAATTCATCATAATATAGCTATTGATGGAAATATTCATTTCTATCAATATCTAAAGAAAGTATCTAACGATCAAAATATTTTATATGATTTATATGAAAAGCTAATTATGACGGTATGGTTGATTATCTTTTGTCTTTTTCTTGGAATGACATTTTTTGTTTTGATGGGGGCAGTTGATAGATTTGTGCCTTAAAAACATTCTAAAAATAATTCTTGTCCTATCTGGTATAATGGGAGGTTGACCCATCTCAAAAACAGAAAAAATAAGCCATACAAATTATATAAATCTGATAAAAATAATTCTGAACTTCGCACAAACTATCTAAATCATCAACGAGAATTCGATATTCTCAATAAATTCTTATATCGAAATTACATTTTTTCTATTGAATGTGACCTCAAATTAAATGCCAATCGATTTTGGAATTTTATAAGCTCAAGGCGTAAATCGAGCGGATTACCTAGTAGTATGAGGTATCAAGATACAATTACTAGTGATTTACCTACAATTTGTAATTTATTCGCTGACTATTTTCAATCGGTTTACTCTTTAGATACTCCCCCTATCCAGAAATTACCTTATTTGAGTAGATTGGTCAATATTGGTTCTTAAGTTTTTAGTCCTTTTGAAGTAGAAGAGGTTTTATCTAAATTGGATGTTAATAAAAGTGAAGGGCCTGATGGGATTCCTGCTACGTTGTTAAAAAAATGTGATATTGCAATAGCTCAACCACTTTCGTGGATTTTTAATCTTTCAATAGCCAAAGGGCAATTCTTGGATTGCTGGAAGGTTTCATTTTTATCGCCAATTTTCAAATCGGACTGAAGCAGGATGTAACCAATTACAGACCCATTTGTAAAATTTTTTGTATTCCAAAAGTATTTGAAAAGTTAGCTTGCACAACTGGTTAACTGTGTTTTTTCGGAACCATATTTCGGTTTCTCAACATGGGTTTGTAGCAGGGAAATCAACCGCAACAAACTTAGCATTAATAAGCAATAACATTATTACAAATATGGAAAAAGGTTGCAAACAGATGTTATTTTTACAGATTTTGCAAAGGCATTTGACAGAGTTAACCATCAAATCTTAATAAACAAACTAACTTTTCTAGGTACTCACTCTTCCCTACTAAAGTGGCTTGAATCATATTTAGCTGGTAGAATTCAAAAAGTAAAAGTTGATAGCTCGCTTTCGAAATAAATCTCGGTCCCATCTGGTGTTCCACAAGGAAGCCATTTGGGTCCATTATTATTCTTGTTGTTTGTAAATGATATAACTGATATATTTTATAATTCAAACTGCTTTCTTTTCGCGGATGATCTCAAACTTTACCGTAAGATTTCTTGTAAAGCCGACTGTGTTCTTCTTTTAGAAGATTTGTTAAGGCTCGATAATTTGTGAAAGCTAAATCACCTACTGTTAAATGCTTCTAAATGTCAAGTCTTGTCGTGTTTCCGCAATTCTAATCCCATAGTGTTTGATTATACTGTCAACCATGCAAATTTAGAGCGTTTAGCAAGAAAGAAGGATCTAGGAGTAATCTTAGACACAAAACTTTCCTTTTTACCGCACTATGATTATATTTATCATAAACAGAGCAAATCAAATGCTTGGTTTCTTAAAAAGAAACACCAAGGAATTCTCAGATCCATATACCTTAAAATCTCTGTACAATTCACTGGTAAGGTCAGTTCTTGAATATAGAGCATTATTTGGAACCCTTATTACAATAATTCAATAGACAGAATTGAAAAAGTTCAGAAACATTTTACAAGGTATGCATTTTATAAACTAAACTAGAGGATTGTAGGGCCTTCTTATTATACTCGATGTTTATTATTTCGTATGCAATCTTTTTATGATCGTAGGGCTTATTTTTCAGTAATGTTTATAAGAGACATCGTAACATTTCATATCAATTGTCCCCCTCTACGAAGACTAGTTAATTGTGTAAATGCACCCTCTAGAACTACACGCTACCGGTTTCATTTTTATGAGCAGTTTCATCGTACAAATTATGGCATGAATGAACCCATTACGCGTTGCACAAGAGAAGTGAATTTAATTTGCAATAGGATTGATTTTAACCTTGATGTTTCGAGAGAATCATTTAAAAAATATGTTTTAAATAACGTTTAAACTGTAACCTCCTAAAAACTTTCAAGACTTAATCTTTTTTTTATCATTAAGTTGTATTTATTAATTGTAAATTATAAATAAAAATTGTAATTTATAGTAATATTCATTTATTTATATTAGTATATTTCCACCAACAATTATATTATATTTTGTATTAGTATCAATTCTATAAGATTGTAATCTGATTGATGAAATAAAACTAAAACTAAAACTAGATAAACCATCGTTGGTGGACTTATTTCTTTAGGAAAGCCATACTGATGGTCATGAGGACGGTTTCGTTCTTAAGTTATTTATTAAAATGATAACATTGGCAGTAAAATTGGACTTTTCCAATGGGTTTGATTCGTCTTAATTCAAAAACTACTTCAAAATTAATGTTTCACCTCAGGTTTTAAAGATATTACTTTTAAAAATTCGTTAAAACACGTACGAGTATATAAGGCTTTTTAAGGCTATTTAAATTTGTATTAAGTAATTTTTTTTCCAATCAAATCCGTAATGGTTTTCCAAATATATAATACCTTTCAGCAATATTTAGTTGAAATGTTTATATTATTTCATATGATATTCGAAAAATCTTCATAAGTTGTTAGATTTCACCTGTGTTAAAAAAATCTGAAAGACAAGCTAATCCATTTATGCTAAAGCAGTTTGCAACAGAAAGGGACAAAACCTTTTGAAAGTAAGTTTTGTTCTTGTAACAAATCTGTTGTCTAAACAATTTTATTATATACAGTTTTTGAAATATATTACAAAATATAAAAATAATGTTGAAAACGTGTATTTTTAAAACTTGAGCAAACAACTGAAATTATAGCTTGAATTCGATATCTGCACTAAAAATAACTCGAAAACGTATATTTTAAAACTATAAAGGTATCAAATCCAAGGCTTGCTCAAAAATTAATTTAGAATCAATAAAAGAATCATAAATAATGAGAATTTCCAGAAATTAAGTAAGATACTAAAATGATTCAAATTGTATCTAGAAGAGAAAGTTTTGTACTTCGCAAAATCATCAGACAATTGTCTCTTGTTAAGAGATACTTTTAATTTCAACTAAGCCTTTAAAAACCCTTTAATTTTTGATTGTTTTGAGCATTTTTAAAGTGTCATATTTTAAAAATCTGAATTGATAGAAAAATTCAGAGGTTTTGCCTTTTTTGGGAAATGCTGAACAAATGCTGTTTTCCATCTGCTCAAAAAGAGACATGTAAAATGGGAAAAAAGAGAAAGGCTACGAAGTAGTTTTTTAAAAAAAATGAAAGCTAGTTAATTAAAAATGATTGCTTTGTTCAACGGGAAAATAAAACAAGTGTGATCGAAATCAAAACAAACTTTTCAAAATTATTAATCTTGAGAGTTGATGAAATGTACAAATTGGTCAATATTTGAAGTTTATTGTTTGATTAATATTACAAACAAACTTGATTAGAGTCCAAAGGACAGACAAAGTAAAAGTATAATTGTCTTTAGTGGGTCTACTTCCTGTTCAAAAATAAATAACAAACATCTACTTACATTTAATGAAAAAATTGAAAAATAAAAGGAAAAGAAAAAATATCCAATTGTTTTCTAATTCCCAATTATATTTTATTGATTTAAATTAAAATCATATATTTTTTTTTGTTGTGTCTTTTAGTTAAAATTAAATCAAAGAAATAAAATACAAAAAAAATGCTTGAAACGTTAAAGTCAATAGCAATTTATTTTATTGAAAAATAAATAAAAAAATTCTTGTCAATTATACAATATATAGGATAGGAACCTTACCTAATATTACGAGATAGAGATAAACGTTAACTTCCTTAATCATCAAAAACAACAAAACAAAAAGAAAAGGAAGTAAAATAAAATAAAAAAAAATACAAAAAAATACAAACAATTCATTTCATGACAGAACAAATAATATAAGAAGTATAAACTTAAATCTCTTACGAGCTTACAAAAAAAATAGATACAAAATAAAACAAAATAAATATATAAGTAAAAAAGCTTAACAAAAATAACGATTTGAGAGTGAATGGAAGGCGTAGGGTGCTGCTATAACGTACATCATTGAATTTTTTCATCTTTTTTTTTGTTTGAGATACATAAGCCTCGTTTTTATGTCCAGTTTACCATCAATTTTGTTTTGCTTTTATCATTTTTTGGTTTGTTTTTTAACTACCCCCATAATGCGTATATTCTTGTCATAAAAGAAATAATATAAATCCAATCCATTTAGCGTTAAAGTTGAATTAAAGCAAAATATTAATACTTGCAACATAAAGCATCCCATCACAGATGAATAAATTCTGCCTCGAACCTATAGATCCGTTGTCGAGCCGTGCGTCATCGTCGGTCTTTCGGTCTTTTAGTCGTCCTTGTCATTTAGGCTTTAGCTTTAGCTGATGAAGGAGAATATTAAAAATACAAAAAAAAAAGTTTCCTAAAAGTTGATGATACATATTATACATACCTATAGAGATACCTTCTATAATAATAATGCCTATCTATCTATCTTTTTGTGCTATTTTAGACTTAAAGTTATATTATCACATTTGAAAGGTCCTGATGGCTTAAAGTTTAGATATGCTCGTACCTATACCTCTATTCTTCATCTATACCTATTCTATGGATACGATTTTTGTTTCCCAGTTCCAATTTATTCTGATGCATATATCTATCTACTAAAAGACGAGGAAAAGAAGCTTCTAAAAATTATATTCGTCCCCCCAAAACAAAACTCGGAAGCTATTAATCATTGTCTCTGGGTTGTAGAACTTTGTCAACTTTGTATGTACGAATTTGTGTGTGTCCATCTTTCTATTAATCTACCGCGCGTTTTATTTTAGGTCTTTTCTGGGAGAGAGATATGATGAATATACTGAATCAAATTAATATTTTTTTTTTTTTTTGTAAACCTTGGAGGATTCAGGATATGGAAGGGAGACGAAAATCTCGTCTTTTTTGTGTTAATTTAGCTCAGCTTATACATATTTTACTATCTATACTATAGTTGGATATATTAAAATGAATGCATCAGTGATTCAGAAGATATTAAAAGGAAAAACAAGTAGGTATGTAGATGGAACTATAATATAGACTTCTAAGCATCGCATGGATCTAGAATTCTGGAGTACGTATGAACGTACAGTCAGTCTCAGGCATATTCATGGAGGTAAATGGAACTCAACACAATCCTTATGAGAGGCTGAAATAAAATGAAGTCAATATCTTTCTTTTTTCTCAAGATACATGATTTGAAAACCATTTTTCATCAGGTATTAGAATTTTTCTAAATAATTATAATGTTAAAAAGTATTTTGACATGCCTTTGCGCCTAATTAAATGTCATAGCGAAACTAACTTTAACGGGGAATTGAAGCCTTTTAAATTGGAATGAGAAATCTGTAGGGCTTATGTACATATAATGAAATCAGGCAGGAAGGTAGTCTGTACCCAACCCGAAAAATAAAAAAAGAAACGCCTAATGATAGGTAACTACTTATTAATGTTCTTAAGAATATAACAAATACCTAATTTATTAGTGTTACCGATGTATCTGCTCAAATGAGCTAGTAATGAGATTTAACCGCAGTGAAAAGTAGCTTAAAACGATATCCAGTCTCGTAACTACGTCCACACCAAAAATCATGTCCTAACATTACTTCATTACAACGTAAAGTACGGACAAACAAACAAACAAGCAAACAAACAATCCGACTTTTCCATTTAAAATGTTGGTATATGATATAATTAAATAAGTTCAATTTTAATATCTATTTTTTCCTTGATATTTTAGTCAAAAAAACATTTTTGACCAATTGTTGGTAACATTTTTTGAAGGTTTTCATTTCTTGTAAAAATAAGGCGATTGGATTTATCTAAGAACATTATTTTATGTTAACATCCATGTTACTTATAGAATATCTTAGAAATCACTAACTCAATTTTGTTTCGAGATACTCGAGTCGAAAATCCATATTCAGCAATTTTGTGCATACATTTAATTTTTTATAGAATAACTGCCAATTTGATTTTAAACAATCTATTGTTAAGGTCTTACCATTTAACTAAGTATAAAATTTCTAAACATTTAGACATTTACTAAGCGACTCTAAAATTTTAAATCATTTTTTTTTCTTTTTGCTAACTTATTAATTATAAAATAGTTTTTATCAAAAAGCAGCTATCATCCGAATAAGTCTAGACGGTGACAGTACAAATAAACTGAAACGGACTTACATCTTGGAATTCCCAACTGTAGACTAGATAATTCCATCCAAATAAGATAACCATTACGATGGGGGTCTGTGAAAACTTATAAGAGTATTTTTTGAAACTTTTTGCATTGCAGAATGGATGTTCTTTGTTTTTGAAACTTGTACGTACATGTTTTTGCAGATTTGTGATTTAATTTTGTACACTTTGTGGGAAAGATAACTAAAAAAGTTCTTAACCTATCTTCTAAAACTAAATTTGTTTGTATTCCGTATGAAATGCCACCTCGGAGAAGAGGGGTGTAAGTCTGAAAACAAATATGAAAAGCTAAGAGTACTAAGAAAGAGTCTCAGAGACCAAACGGAGCCCTGGGGCACACCAGCATTTATTTTATGGGCTTCAGGCTTAGAACCATCCAATACTACATTTATTGAACGATTCGAAAGGTAATTACTGATCCAATTAAGGAAGGATTCACGAAAACTGCAGGCTAGCATTATAAGATAAGAAAGCAATAAGCTTACTTTTTTACTTTGCTCCACTGTTCGGTGAGATGAACCATGAGATGACGAGTGGACCTATTGCTGCGAAACCCTTCCTGCTAGTCATTTCGAAGCTTTCGATCTTCGAGGTCGAATTATCTTGAACTGATAATTAATTTCAATGACCTTGCATAAGTGCAATCGGTCGAAATAATTAGAAGGTGAGGAGGATTCGCCTTTTTTGGGGATATATACTGTAAAATACTTGGTTTAGGTTGCCTAGAAGACATTTTTAACTTCCCATACGAAGTTATTGTAATCGGTCCGATTTGTCGAATTAAAAATTTAGACATTTCTCGCCATTTCAAGGCCCCTAGAATCAAAATAAAAGATTTTTAGAGAGATGTCTGTAAGTTCGTGTTAACCCAAAATATCTCAAGAACCAATAAAGCTAGAGACTTGAATTAAATCTTATATTATATACATGATATGGTTTGTTTGTCTCCAAGTTGTGATTTATATTTATGAGAATAAACAAATAAAAATAATGTTATCAAGTTTTATTTTATTTTAATTTAATTTTAATTTTAATTTTTGTTTTTTTTTTTTATTAATTTACAACTTAAGTTTATATATTTTAATATCACGACGCGTTTCGGAGACGTTTCTCCATCATCGGGTGGAATACTTTTGTACTTTTGAACAAAAGTATTCAACCCGATGATGTAAATGTAATTGTAAATTTAAAAAAAAAATAAAATTAGATTAAAATAAAATAAAACTTAATAACATTATTTTTATTTATTTATTCTCATAAATTATATTACATATTGTAACGTGATACCAAACAAATATATTTTTTAAAAAATTCCAATTAATTGTTTTTTTTTATTCAAAAATTCGACAATTTTACGAACAAAAAATGATTTTATCTTCAAATCAATTTTGTGCAACGAAGAATAACGTTTTCAACATCTGGTAAAATTTTGAGAAAAATCGAATCGATAGTTTTTTTACAAAAAAAAAAAATTAAAAGCTTAAGAAAAAATTAATAAAAGTTGGTAAAAATTGATTTTCGACTTAAATATCTTTTTAAAACTTTGAGATATTGGCTTTAAACTAATTTTATCTTTTTAAAGAAATTATTGTTGTTAACATTCAGTAAAATTTTGAGAAAAATCGCATTGACAGTTTTTTTTTACAAAAAAAAAAAAAACCTAAAAAAATGAATAAAGTTAAATTAACAAGGTGGTAAAATTTGATTTTCTACTCAAATATCTTTTCAAAAATTTGATATTATGGCTTTCAACTAATTTTAACTTATAAGAAATAGTGTTTTCGACATTCGGAAAAATTTTGAGAAAAATCGAATTGGAGTTTTTTTTTACAAAAAATAAAAACCTAAAAAAAAAATTAATAAAATTTGATAAAAATTGATTTTCGACTCTTTTTACTTATTTCATCTTTTTTAAAAAAAATATTGTTTTCAACATTCGGCAAAATTTGAGTAAAATCGAATTGACAGTTTTTTTACAAAAAATAAAAACCTAAAAAAAAACAATACTAAAACTAAGTAAAAATTTGCTTTCGACTCAAATCACTTTTCAAAAATTAAAAATATTCACTTCAAACTTATTTCATCTAACAGAAAATATTGTTTTCGATATTCAATAATTTTTTTTATAAAAATCCAACAGTCCGTTTTTTTTTTATAAAAAAAAAAAATCCACAAAAAATAGTACGTAAATTTGGTAAAAATTGATGTTCGGTTCTCTATATCTCTCAAATTAATTCCATTCATCCAATTTGTATTTGCTTATATAAGAAATGAAAACTTTTAAGAAATGCTCCTAAATTTGGTAAAAATTGTTTTCGACTTAAAATCTCGTTAACAAAACTAGATTTTGAAAAAAAACTATTTCATCAAATGCAAAATGTTGTTGGTAATTTTTAAATCTTTTAGAATAATTCAACTGACAACTTTCTTAACAAAACACGAAAACCTAAAAACTTTTAAGCAAGATAAATCGACAGACGGGATGGGAAGATATCAGTGTGGGCGCATCCCAGCCTCTTTTATTTTTTTTTGAATGATCAATTTTTTAAAAATTGTCGTTTTTCTTTTTTTGAAATGAATTAATGCAAGAAATAAAAAGTCCACGATGATGAGTGAGACTGACTGTATATAATATGTATGTGCATATGGCAGACAAAATCCATTGCAAAGCATTAAATAAGTATATGGATAAAAATATTCTATAACCAAGTTGAAAGAGAAGCCTCTAATTCCCCCCACCCCCCACCCCTCTCAAAAACATTACGTCGTCGCATCGGTCTGTGAGTCGGTTGGTTGGTTTGGTAGGTTGTACGTTTATACGTTTGGGTCGTTTGCTATAGTATTTTAGAGCCTTTTGCCTACATAATCATCATCACACAAGGGCATATGTTTACTCTTGTTCCATTTGAAATGTGATTCTGATGCCATCATCATATCCATAGTTCTGCATAGCCTTTATAGTCGTCATATGTATACAACAACAGCACATATCTATTTATAGTCAGTCACATATGGATGACATATCCTTCTACTCACATATGTATGTAATGCATAGAAAGAAACATCATTTCACTCTCTAATTCAGCACTAAAATGGGACTAACTATACGAGTACCGAGAAACCTAGATATGTATATAGAGACACCTTACTACATATATGAAGTCGTCGTAGTCGTCGTTGACGTCGACTGCGTTTATGCAAATTGCGATACTTTCAAAACGTCATTATTGCACATTCTGAACGGATGCCTTGTATATTTATAGAGTAAAACTTGCCAGAATAATTTTTGGCTCCCACTTGGAGAAATGTCCTTAACGCTAGACCTCTCCATTTCGAGTTCGAACACAAAATTATTTTTGAAGGCATTCTGCATATTACTACATATCTACTACAAAAAAGGACATTCCTAGGAAAAGAAAAGAACACTCTCACACACATTAATATACATATATTCTACTCAAACCGGAAACGACATCTCATACATACACGCACATACACACACACATACCATACACCGAGAATATATGTATATAATATGTATACTGACTCAAGGACTAGAAAGATATTTTCAAATTGGCTACCATCCATTGATTATATCGTATCCTTTTTATACTCTCCAACACTCCGTAGCACCCTTCCCATCACTCTAGATCCTGTGTTGTATATTTATAGTGATGCGAAGAAAGAACAAGTAAAACAAAAAAACAAAAACGTCCTTCCTATATTGCTAGGAAGGAGATAAATAATGTGTGTACGATGTATGATCCGAGAGTAAAAGTCCTCGTGATGGGTCAGACGGAAAATTAATGGCATCGGAATGATTATTGGGGTAAAACAATTTTTATTAGCAGCCTCAGTCATAGTACAGTTATCTTATATGTGTGTTAGTGTATTTGTGAAGTTGGACGAGTATATTCTGTCCTGATATTTTTCTTGCAGTTCCGGATTATCAGATAAGCACAGTGAGCACGTGTTTGGGGCTAACTAATAGCCAATGAACGGATGACGACGCGAACGAATGGGGGGCCGCGCTCTCTAATTTGGTTATCAGGATTTTTATTATTATTTTTCTATTCATATAGAGGCTTGTTATTAATAATGTTTGTTATGTACTACAAAGATAAACATGAATATAATATAGTGAGTATAATTATTAGGATCAGGGATTTACTTTGCTTTTTGTTTCCGTTCGTCATTTTTAGTCAATCTCAAATATACTCGAGAGTCGAGGGCTTCGGAAATAGAATTTTCTTAGAATCTGATGTGGAGAACTTTTCCAAATTACGCTTCGATTCAGAATTAGTTTGAAAATTTCTTTGATGAGCTTAACAAAGTCTAAAATCTGTAACCGAGACAAAATATTAAAGTGTGGATGAGAAGGGGATAATTTCTCAAAATTACTCTTAAAATATAGTTCAGGGTTGTTAAAGAGTGCAATCTTTTATGAATGCAATCATTAATGACTTCAATAATGAAATTGCATTTTAAAACTTTTCTTTGAGACTTCAGATTTCAAATTATGCAAGCTACATTCAATTGTAACAAAGAGAGTGCAATCATTTCTTCCCTCCATTCAGTTTACAGCAATTAATAGAATGCAATCGATTGGGAATTCGTGAATTCTTTTGCTTTCCTTCAAAAAGACTGCAATCATTTTTTCCCTCCATTCATTTTACAGCAATCAATAGAATGCAATCTTTTGAGAATTCATGAATTCTTTTTCTTTCCGTCATATGAACCACCTCACTGAGCGATTGTGAAATTTTATCATAAAACTGGGGTAAAAGTTCAATGGGGCTCAAGAACAACGGGCTTATTATGGAAGGAAATAGCAAAACAAAAGAATGCAAAAGAAAGCAAAGAATACATGAATTCTCAAAAGATTGCATTCAATTTTGATTGCTGTTAAATGAATGCGGGAAAAAATGATTGCATTCTTGTTGCTACAAGTGGATAGTGATTGCATACTTTGAAGTCAGAAGTTTCAAAGTGAGGTCTCAAGTAATGCAACCTTCTTATTGTATTCAATACATGATTTTTAAAAAAGACTACATACTGTTACAAGCAGTTTTTAGTTGAAAAAAAAAGTTGTAAGTCGCTCATGTAATTTTCAGAACGCATTTTTTCGAAATTTGATGGATACAGAGTAAAATGGTAAGAAATACGTGGATATTGCTTATTGCTCATGTATACATAACGTATAAAATATTGGTTGAATATTAAAAATTATTAAACCACGAAAAGTTTGTTCACCAAAGATTTGTAACTTTTAAACTATCAGTAAGGAATTTTTTCTGTTTTAGGGTTGCCATTAAAACAAAAAAACACAAATGATGACACATTAAAATTTTAAGTAATTTCTATCATGAAAAATTATGTGATAACTTATTAATGACACAGAAATTTTTGAAAAAGTTTAAAAATAAAATGATTTGGAAAAAAATTTTATGACATTCAAAACTACGTAAATGTTTAAAATCTGAATAAAATGAAACATATTCTTAAAACTCAGTTCCTTTGCAGGTTTTATTTTTGGCATGAGTTATCTACACTAATATTATAAAGAGGAAAGATTTGTATTTTTGTATGTAACGAATAAACTCAAAAAGTACTGGACCTATTTTAATAATTCTTTTTTCATTAGAAAGCTACATTATCACTGAGTAACATAGGCTATGTTTAGAATTAGATTACTATAGAAATCTTTAGAAATTTTAGGACAAAAAAAATGTTTTCTAATTTAGTGATTCATGGTCGTTTTAATTAACATGCTTATAACTTAAATATCTGTACCTATTTATGCCTACTCGTGCGAAGCCGGGACGGGCCGCTAGTATATTATAAGTTACAAGGATTTTAACAGCAATGGCTTAGATTTATGTACAGAGAAGCTGCTCCATTTCATTTATAAAACGACAGTTCGTCTTGAAAAACAAGATTCAATCCATTTCGGTTACATTTTATACAGGGATTTCTAATAAGAGGTTTTATTCTGATATTTAAAAAAAAAGTGTATTTAAAGAGAAATCAATGGATAGTGTATCGAACGCGCTAAACACATTCAAGTCAATTGTCTTATTCCTTTGTATTAGTAGATTTATATACTTATTCTTGTCATTGTATGCGAGTGTGACTTGGAGAAATAGGTTCACTCATTTTTACTTTGTAGAGTTAGTTGATCCTTAACTCTTATACCGTGCAGGCCGGCCTCGGATAAAATATAATTGTAAAGAAAATAATATTGTATACTAAAATGACAGTGCAAAGAAACTATTATTAATAAAGATAATCTATAGTCGGGTTTTTTAATCACTTTTCCCGACTCTAAAGTGCCGTGTTTTATTTTTCTATGGTTTTACAGTCCGCTTTATACATTTTGGTCCACGTCGAGACCGGATAATGCCAGCAGAGTAAAAATATACCAATAAAAGTGCTCCCCATTGTCAGTTTTTATCCACCCTGTAATAATGTGTTGTGTCCGTAAATCGTCTTTTTAGTGCCGTGTAGTGCTGTACAGAAAACAAAGTACAGAAAGTAAGTAAAAAAAAAAAAGAGAAAAGAAAAAGAACGTACTCAAACATGTTGGTTCTTGTCGCCTCAGCAAGCGCGCCGTCGCGACGGGGTCGTGTACATACCCATGCTGAAATGAAAGCAAAACGAAAAGCACACAGCAACACGGCATATACTAAATCAACGGCAAGCCAGTGCAACAGTTATGCAGCTGTGAGGTGCCTATGTACACCCAAAATACATAGCAACGAAAAGCTCAGCCTAAAAGGTGAGAAAACTCTCCGCGCAATGCGTTAGCTTTACTTTTGTTTCGACCATCGAACGACGAACATTGAAGTTATAGTGAAGAGTGAGTAAAAAGTTCAAGCAAAATTGCAAAAAGTAATAGTATATAGAAGAAAAATAAGTAAAGAAATAATAATAATAAATTTTAAAGAACAGAAATTTAAAGATAAAGAAGAGTACAGAAAGTCAAAGAGGAGAAAATACAGAAATAAGACCGAAAAGAAGAATTGGTACAGGTGAGTCTCTAAAATATATTAAAAAAAAAACTAAAATTTAAAAGTGCTCAGGGTAGTGTGGCTTTTTGTGCAGGGCCGGGTGGTAAGACGTGCTGTGGTTCCTTTGCTACGGTTCTTTTTGTGTGGATGTTCGGCTGGCAGAGACTAGCCAAAGCACAAATAAGACGAGCAAAAAACAAAGCCCGCGTCGCGTGCCATCGCATGTGTTTTATTATTACTTATTTATTCGTCTCAACGACGACGCGCGCCGCTGAGACGGCAACAATATATATATAGTTCTGGAAATTTCCACGCGCATACGCGCAGAAAGAAAATATAAATATAAATGTACATAAGTTTTGTATGCATACATGCATGCTCGCACGGCAACAAAATATATATAGTTCTGGAAGTTTCCACGCGCATACGCGCAGAAAGAAAATATAAATGTACATAAGGAAGTTCCCTTCTCTAGCATAGGCTTCGTTGGCGTATATTTTATATACCTCAACTTGGAAAAAAAAAAAACCCGTCTCAGGCTTTGTATGCATACGTGCATACTCACTCGGCAGCAAATTTATTAGTAGCCAGGCGGCCAGCTGCAAAGAAGTTGTTGGCAGGAAATGAAGGGGAGGAGAATGCTATTCCTCGATGCCGATGAGGGCATACAACCAGCGTCGGCATTGAGATGGGTATACTCTTTCTCATGTGTCCATGTGTGTGACTTACAACCACCGCTGGCACATACACGCATGCGAAGACAAATGGCAAGTAGATAACTCCGCCCATAATGCGCAGTATAGTTATTAAAGGTAGGGGATGTATTAAATGATTCTCTTATGTATATGAAAAGAATATATAGACAGCGCATCTGGGTGAGCGACGCGAGGCATTTAAACGAGAGCCCTGTTAAAGAGGAGAAGAATCCTTATTGTACAAAGCTATTGATTTAGTAGTATATATAGAATTTTGTAGGACAGAGTTTTAAATCAAAGTACAGGTAGGTTATTGCCAAACTTTAAAGCATCTATTATTAATACGTTTATAAAGGGTAGTGCAGCTTAAAACATTTTTTGCAATGCGATTGGCTATGGGCAGTGTTTAGTTTGAGCGCATTGAATTACTAATGTGAACGCAAACACTTGCTTAAACCACTTGCAGATTAAGCTATCATATTCTCTTGGGATCGTACTGGTCTTTGAACATTAGTTGCAAGTTACATGGCACCAGTTCTAAATTCAAGTGTGCGTTCGCAACGAGAATATGAAGCGATACAGCTAGCACGATATAGAGTAGCATAGCTTAGAGAAAGTTGTGATTGACAGGGAATAGATTAGAGTATAGTTGAGTAAATTAATAAAAAATATATAAGCGCAGAATGTTAACATGTTTTGAAAAACAAAGGTTTAACATAATAGGTACAGGATTTTAACAGGGGCTCTAGCATAAAATATGAAAATAAAATGAAAATGTAAAAAGTAGAGTATAAAGTATACAGTAAAGACAAAAGAAATGAAAAGATTACAGAGGATAGAATATACAGTAAAGGCAAAAGAGATGAAAAGATTACAGAGGATAGAATATAGAGTAAAGACAATAGAGGTACAGGCTGGATCCAGATACAGATATATACATATATGCAAAACAAAAAAAATGTTGGCGCCACTTCGACGGGAGTAGGTAGCTAACTCCTATATGCTGGAACAGCAATAGGAAGCTGTAAGTCGTATTAGAATATTAAGCGCTTTATAAATTTCTTGTTTGGTAATTAAGCAAAAAAAAAAAAACAAATAATAGATATTCATACGCAGGCAAGTGAACAATCAGGTCTAAGTTCCCGTTGGTGTCTCATTTCTATCTCTTATTTCCTATCTTATATTGACGTAGAAGAGCGTCCGTTCGGGGATAGAGCGGATCAGAATGTAGGCCCTCGGTCCCTGTCGTCCGCAGCTGCAGATGCGTATTGGAGCTGTTTGGTTACACGTTAAGTGCGTACAGCGAATCCAATACAGAGGCGAGCAAACTGGGAGAGCCTCTTCGTATTTTGTTCTCCTTAGGACGGGCAGTTCACTACGATATTTTTATTTTCTTCTTTTTCAGGTTTCAGACACTAGCGGGGGAGTTGACCTGAAAAATAGCACGCTCACTAGATAAAATAGGCACTGAAAAAGCACATATAGGCAGGCCCAAGATTCGAATAGAATACAAAGCCACTACTTATAACCCGAGCACTTACTTATACTCATATATATATATATAATTTGTGATATTTTTGTACAGACGCCTAGGACAAATTCCTGCAGGCTCAGATAGAAATTATGGTACCTTTGTACAGATGCCTAGGACAAGTTCCTACAGGCTTAGATATAGAATACAGGTGTCTAGAACAGATTCCTATAGGTTTAGAACATACATTTATTCTTATACAGACGATAGAGCACATAGATTTTAATAAGTTCGTACAGATGCATAAGTATGTATACTTACAAGTTAGTTAAGAGTAAATAGAATAACTGGCAGAGAAAAGGGTAGACATACCTGCGCCAAAGGATTCATAAAATAATTCATAAGGCTAACCTGAGATTTTTCTTCTCTTGCAAACAGAATGTTCACGAATAGAGCGCGCTGTGCAGCCAATGCCATCAGGACTACCAAGGCCCTTGTGGAGTCCGAGGAATTTGAGGGGTTACCATACCTCCATGCCAAGTTGCGACTGACCGCATTAGATGAAGATTGGGCCAAGTTTCAAGCTCTAACCGATGACACCCTAGATGTGGTTAGCAAGAGGGACTTGCCAAAGGTCTTGCAAGAATATGAAGCCACAAGAACGGATTACTTTCTGGCAAGTGTAGCGCTCCAAGACAAGGTAGCAGCCACGCGCCCAAACACCGAGAGCCTGCCAAGTACAAGTGAAGATAGCCGGCAGATCCAGGTGCAAGTCAACATGCCGTTCCAGCAGCAGGATGTTACAAATACATGGGGCCAGTTCGACGGAGCTTACACCAAGTGGATAGGTTTCCGTGACATGTTCGAGGCAGCAGTGCACAAGAACGAGAAGATCTCGCCTGCTTTCAAGTTCTCATATCTAAAAAAAGCTCTGGTTGGCGATGCCGCAGCCACTCTCGGTGAATGGCAACTAACCGAGGAAAACTACAATGATGCTTGGGAACGGCTAAACAGCGTATATGACAAGAAATACCTCATTGGGCGCGACCACCTGCGCCAACTATTGGATCTGCCAGAACTGAGCAATCGTCCCTCGGCATGTGCCTTACAAGCCATGGCCAACGGCACTCACGAAGTTATGAGGCAGCTGAAGGCGTTAGGTCACCCAGTCGAGCACTGGGATTTTTTCGTAATCCATATCCTCACTGAAAAACTTGACCCAGAGACAGCGCGCCAATGGGAGCTACAACGAGATTCGGACCAGCCCAAGCTAGCGACCATGCTCGCATTTATAGATAAACAAGCAGCAGCATTGTCGAATGTCTCAAATGCCCGTCAGAGGAGTCATGGACAGGGAGGCCTGCAAGAAACCACCGCTCTTGGTCAGCGTCAGCGGCAAAAGTCAGGTAAAGATGCGGCAAGGCCATGCGTAGTATGCAACGAGGGTCATAGGATATGGGAGTGCCCCGACTTCATAGCCCTCCCTTTAAGAAGTAGAAGAGATTACGTGGAGAGGCGCGCAATATGTGCAAACTGCCTAAAGCATGGGCACAAGGAAAACAACTGCTTTATGCGCGGCTGCGCCAGATGCGTGGGGCCCCACTACATAACATCTACCTCTGTCCAAAACGAGAGGTCAACAAGCCGGCGCTCACGGTAGTAAAGGATGAAGTTGCCTCCGGCTCGGTAGCCAGGCGACGCGACAAGTTCAGAGCCGATTGACTATCTACTAAAGCCAAACGTCTCAAGCCCCCAAGTACAGGTCGTACACCGTACAGACGAAGAATAAAGAATAAAAATAGAAACCATACCACAAAAAATCCGTTCCAAAACATAACCAAAATGCAACGTACAGACCAGTCAAACCAAGTACAGCAGAAAAACAACAGCAAAACCAGTACAGAACAAGCTCCCGCAAGGGTACGAAAGTCATCAAACAACGCGTCATTTTCTAACAAACTGGATCTCATCAACAACAAGATAGACCTGCTAACAAAGAGGGAAAAAAGTCAAGAGCCGCAGCTTTCGCCATATAATAAGAGAAAATGGTCTATGACGAAAAATGTACCCCCAAACAAAATTCCAAAAATAAATTATGAAAAATATGTACAGACTATTAATTATGTAGAAAGTAGCACAGATTTGATACCAACTGCTATGGTAAAGCTAGAGGTAGAAGGTATTCTTTTAGGTCCTTATCGAGCAATGCTTGACACAGGCTCCCATCTCAATTTAATGGTAGAAAAGCTGAAAAAGGAACTCAGAGTTCAAACTAGGCAAGTATCAGGTAAGCTGGTTGGTATTGATGGGGTACCATTGCTAGTCAAGAGGCAAGCTATGCTAAAGATTTTGCCATGGTATGCTACCGAGGCAAGTAGACATAACGTAGCAGAACCATTCTGGTTTTTACCAGAGAATTGCCAGTGGCAGCCGAGGTTGCCACTCAGGCTTGTCAATACCCAAGGGTATTCGGACTCATATAGGTATGCCGATCCGGAGTTTTACAAACCGGGGGAGGTGGAAATACTATTAGGTATAAGCATCTTTGCAAAATCAATCAAATCAGTGATTGGCAAAACACTGTCTGGCACGACGCTACTTGAATCCTCGTTGGGTGTATTAGTGATGGGATCGAATCGTACGATTGACCCAGAGACAAGCAATGATCGTCCGGCGATAGTCTATACTGCTGGAGAGCAATTAGACAAGCTTCTTAGTAGGCTTTGGCAGATGGACCAGATCGGTTCATGTTCAAAGAGGTCAGAGGAAGAAGAACTTGTGGAGCAGCATTTTGTGTCCTCCCACTATCGTGACAATGACGGCGTTTTTGTTGTCAAAATGCCGCTAAAGCCAAATTATACAAATATAGGCAGCTCGCGTGAAACAGCGTTGCGACGTTTCTTGTGCCTAGAGAAGAAGCTAGAAAAAAATGAACAGATGAAAATGGCCTACGTAGAAAAGATGCGTGAGAGCATTGAACTAGGGCATATACAGATAGTAAAAAGACGTCCTAGTACAGATAAGCTAGTATATTACATACCTCATCATTGTATAGAAAAGAAGTTTCGCATCGTGTACGATGCAAGCTGTTGTACAGACATGGGTATTTCGCTGAACGACATCCAAATGCTAGGCGAAAAACTCCAGAGAGACCTACATGAGACGGTAATGCGATTTAGAAGGCATCGCATAGCGATATGCGCCGATATTAAGAAAATGTTTAATCAAGTCCGTCTAAATGAAGAGCAATGGGACCTTCAGCGCATATTCTGGAGAGAGAACAAAAGCGATCCGCTTTGCGAGTATTGGCTCACAGTCGTCACTTTTGGGCTAACGTCATCAGCTCATTTAGCGGTGAGGTCAGTAATGCAAGCCGCAATAGAAGCACAAGATAGTCTGCCAAGAGCAGCAACGGCAATCAGAAATGACTTCTATATGGACGACTGTGTAACAGGCGAAAACACTGAAACGAAAGCAATCGGATTAGCCAAAGACATGTACATAATATTAAAAGGCGCTGGGTTCGAATTATGCCAATGGAAATCAAACTCAAGCAAGTTCATGAAAGCAATGAATCCTAGTTCAGTGGATGCCTCCTTGGTGTTTTCGGGGGAGGAGAAATCATCCATTCTAGGTCTGAAATGGCTGATAGCGACAGATCAGTTTACATACGAAGTAAAAACACCAAAGTTAGCTGGCACACTGACTAAGAGGAAAGTTGTAAGCTGTATAGCACAGTTATATGACCCAAATGGTTACATATCTCCAGTCACGGTCATAGGCAAGATAATGATTCAAGACATTTGGAGGCTGAGTACAGATTGGGATGAGAAAATTCCTGCAGAAGTAGAAGAAAGATGGCGAGTTTACTGGGGTGATATTACATCTCTGGAAAGATTCCGTATAGACAGATGGCTAGGCACCATCGGTCCAACAAATGTGCAAATCCATGGGTTCTCAGATGCATCCAGCGTAGCATATGGTGCAGTAATATATGTTCGTATAGAAAGCTCAGATGGTACAGGCACATGCAAATTATTGATGTCAAAGTCACGGGTGGCTCCGTTGAAGACAATAACGATTCCGAGGCTAGAGCTAGCTGCAGCCGAATTAATGGCTAGGCTGCTCGTAGAAGCAAAGAACTCCATGGAATATCTCGACACGCCCTACTTCTTGTGGTCAGACTCCACAGTAGTACTTCACTGGCTAAACAAGCTGCCATACAACCTAAAAACATATGTGGCAAATCGTGTTTCATCCATCCAGACGAACACAGAGATAAAATGCTGGCACTACGTCAACACTAAGGACAACCCTGCTGACTTATTGAGCAGGGGCGTGCAGGCGTCCGCATTAGTAGACAACAGGCTATGGTTAGAAGGGCCAGCATGGTTGCAACGACCACGTACATGCTGGCCGGAATCCGGTCTTGGTACAGACGATTTGGTACAGGTACAAGATGAGCTAAAAATAGTCGCGCTTACACAAGTAAATCCAGCGTTATGTATAGGTTTAAAGAGAAAAGGGGATAATGTTCTTCTATTAGAGTATTCCAATAAAATTGAAAGATTAATTAATATTTTAAGCTATACAATGCGTTTCATAGAAAGATGGTCAGCTAATCCGACTTTCAAAATAAGATCCAGAAGGCGTAAGCCTGAAGTTCAGCAGCCGACTATAGAAGAGAGAGCCAGAGCAATGGCCTACCTCTTACGAGATTCGCAAAGAAATTACTATGGTACAGAATTGAAAGCAATAAAAAGGCACAGTAACCTTCCCGAGAAAAGCAAATTAGAGCCGCTCAAGCCAATCCTAGATGCCAAGGGGCTTCTGAGAGTAGGAGGCAGACTGGACAGGAGCAGTAATTCGTATGAGATGAATCATCCCGTGATAATACCGAATGGTTCTAGATTGGCGTGGCTAGTGATAGATCATGCACATCGTAGCACCAAACATGGTGCCGTGCAGATTATGATGCAGTTCATCAGGCAAAAATATTGGATCCCGAAGCTGCGTAGTGAGCTTAGAGGCTACCTGCACAAATGTGTAATATGTGCCAGATACAGCGCAAAGTTGGAACACCAACTAATGTCAGAGTTACCAGCAGATAGAGTACAGATCGGGAAACCGTTCCTGCATTGCGGAGTAGATTATGCGGGTCCATTACAAGTAAAGATGATAGACAAGCAAGGCGATCAAATAACCAGAAGCAAATGTTGGGTGGCAATATTTGTATGCCTCAAGACGCGAGCCGTACACATTGACTTGGTCACAGATTTGACCTCCGTGGCGTTCATCGCATGTTATGAGCGTTTTATAGCCCGAAGAGGGCGATGCGAGCGAATGTACAGTGACAACGGCACGACTTTCGTCGGCACTGATAAAGAGTTAAAGAGAGCCATACATAGATGGTCAGAAGAACAAACTATATCTCATCTAAACAACAAGAGCACAGAATGGAGGTTCATGATACCGGCCGCACCACATCAAGGTGGCATTTACGAAGCAGCCGTGAAATCAATGAAGTATCATCTAAAGAGGATAGTTGGTATGAGAGTGCTACCATATGAACAACTCCTCACGCTTCTAACACAGATAGAAGCCATCCTCAATTCAAGGCCGATCCACCCGCTAAGTGACGATCCGTCCGATGTACAGGCATTGACTCCAGCACATTTCCTAGTAGGCGAGCCAGCCATACTTCCGGTCCCATTTGATATCGGAAGCCAGCCGAGCACAGTGGGGGTTAAACTTTGGAAAGAGAGACAGCAGATGCTGACACATTTCTGGAACAGATGGAGTACTGAGTACTTGTCCACTCTGCAACAACGGAAGAAGTGGCGCAGAGAAAAAGAGAAGCTCCGGATAGGACAGCTAGTAACGATTGCGAGCGAAAACTTCCCTCCAGCATCCTGGGCGTTGGGCAGAATATGCGAACTCATCACCAGCAGAGATGGCGTCGTCAGATCCGTAATTGTGCAGACAGAGACAGGAAGATTGAAGCGACCAGTGCAGAAGATTTGTATTATTCCCGTAGAGGTCGAAAAATTGCATGAATAGATTCAAGTGAATAAGATACGGCTATGTTGAGCCCAATTGAATATTTATATATTAAAAAATTGTTAATTTTTGCTGGCACTGTATCGAACGCGCTAAACACATTCAAGTCAATTGTCTTATTCCTTTGTATTAGTAGATTTATATACTTATTCTTGTCATTGTATGCGAGTGTGACTTGGAGAAATAGGTTCACTCATTTTTACTTTGTAGAGTTAGTTGATCCTTAACTCTTATACCGTGCAGGCCGGCCTCGGATAAAATATAATTGTAAAGAAAATAATATTGTATACTAAAATGACAGTGCAAAGAAACTATTATTAATAAAGATAATCTATAGTCGGGTTTTTTAATCACTTTTCCCGACTCTAAAGTGCCGTGTTTTATTTTTCTATGGTTTTACAGTCCGCTTTATACAGATAGTTATTTCCTTGTGAGGAGGAAAATGTTTGATAAATAATGAAAACCGATTTCAGCCAAATGGCTTCAGTTACTTCGAAATGTGCTTGCAAAATTTTCACCATGAATTTTACAAATTTGAATGCATATTTTAAGCGTTAATTTAGGATTTGTAATAATGGCCAAATGTTGAAAGATAAAGGCTTTAAAAGTGACTGCTGCCCAAATAGACGGTTGTTTAAAAATAAATCTTTTACTGGAAAACCCTATACATAAATGCAAGTAAATTATGAGATATGGTGGAATAAGAATTAAAAACCTTTTTGAATTCGAAGCATTTTTTAAGAATGCATATAAAAATAAAAATAAATTAGGTGGCGGAACAGTCCGTGAAGAACCAGGGCCTAGTGACTTTCAACCATTCCTGTGTGCGAGTACTTCTATCAGGGATGGAGGGGACCTACAGTTTTAAGCTGAATCCGAACGGCTAATTTGAGAAAGCACTTTTCATGACAAGAATTACTCTTGAAGTAATGTTGGACTGTCATGCAAGACCCCTTGCATGACAGTCCAACGCACTAACCATCACGCTACGGGTATTACACCTAAGGAGATTAAAACTACGATTCCTAAGATGAATGTCATTTGAGTATTGATTATTTATATATTTTATATATAAAACGAAAAAGTGTGTGCTACTAATGTTTCTTTTGTACTCGAAAGTTAGTTTTGTGTTTATCTGTAAAAAAAAGGTTAAAGGACAACTAAATGACCCAAAACTTTTCGAAAAAAGAAATTTCTAGGATAAATTGATAAGAAAAAACTTATGTTAAATCTCAGAATTTTTTTAGTTTAGTTAAGGTCGAACGAAAACCTTTGCTTAACCACATTTCTTTGGCTACTTTGTAAGGACTCAAAAGCTGAAAGGCCTGACCAAGTTCAAATTAAATCCGCCACTGCTTGCATATGGTTGAAAATGGATATGTATGGTATTTCTTCATATATTGACTTATTTGTTCCTTTTTTTTTTCAAAGGCAAACGAATTTTTCTTCATTTCGTTGTTGGTTATATAACACGAAGTACAACGTAGGAAGGTAAGAAGGACCAAAATTGAACCAAAATACAATAACAACAAAAAAAAATCTACTAAAACAAAAATAAAGTACACACAACTTGTGTGTCCTTTATAATAATAAATAGCTAACTTGGAACATGTTTGGTTAATGAACTGAAAATGTTTTTGCAATAAAACTGGGTGTAAAATAAATATATTAGTTTGGTTACTTAAGCTAGTAATGCAATTGGAATCAAATCAACCACTTATACCTGTAATAAATAAACTTGCCAAAAAGTGACCTGTTTTATTGTTATTATTATAATTGTTATATAGATACCTACAACAACATTGACTTTGAAACATGAAATAAGATATTTTATTGTTTTTTGTTTTCGTATTTATTGTTTTGCAAAGGAATACACAGACTCAGCGGAAAAATATCCAATCAGGATTAAAATGAAATAAGAGGTCCTTTTATTCCTTTAACATATCATTCTTTTCCTAAGTATAATTTTTTCAAAAATGTCAACAGAAAGAAGCAAGCTTATTTTAAATCAATTGAGTACTTATTTAGGGACGAATACATATTTTTAATTTTGAAAAGTAATATGTATTTCAAAAACCTTACGTGATACGAGTAATTTTCGGGTCGGATTTGTATATGGGCTATCAAAACTTATAGGAAAAGTGAAAACGAAACCTTGTCGAAAAGTGTTACAAAAGCTTACGCTTTGCATTCTCAGAGTAGACATTATTAAACATGAAATAACTTTAACTCGTTGCACATAAAATATAAACTAATTTTTCTACTATGGTAATTATTTGCTATCCTTTGGAGACATTAAACCCTCGAGGTAAGAAAAATATCTAAAGTTTTTCTAAGACTTTTACTTTATTACGGAAATTTGTATTGCTTTTCAATATCCTTCAAATTTACAAAGAATAGTGGGCGTGGTACTTTCTCAAATTAGCCGTTCGGATTCGGCTTAAAATTGTAGGTCCCCTCCATTCCTGACAACATTACTCGCACACAGGAATGGTTGAGAGAAGTAAGTCACTAGGCCCTAGTTATCAACGGACTGTTTCCCCACCTAATTTATTTATTTAGTGGGCGTCGTCTTACAACATAAAAGTTGTTGCTTATATTTGGTGAAGTTAGTAAGTTGAATCTATCTATCTCTTCTTCTTTTTAAGTTTGATTTTATGTTTAGTTATATTAGTTTTTGATGAAGAAAAAATTTTAATAAAAACTTAGAGGGAGTTGTTAGCTAGGCCGTAATTTGGATGGTGATGAGAGAGGCGAAAGAGAGGGATATGTTTGACGTGGATTAGTTTAAATGGTAATGGCTCCCTTGAGGAACTCCTAAGATTGCATAACTAGGACCGAAGATTGATGATTTATTGGCGATTCTCTAGGTATGATTTGAACCATGAAATAAGAAAGGGTGGAAACTTAAGGGTTTAAGTTTAGGAGAAATAATTTGGTGCCTGATTTTACCAAAAGTTTTACTAAAGTCTATGGTAATAACGTGCACTTCATTTCCATTCTCTAATTCTATTAGTTTTAAACTCAAATTCAGTAAGATTGGTTGTAATAGATCTGCCTTTTAAGAAAATATGTTGTGGAGAAAGAACAGGTCTTTAATTAAAATAGGGGGAGTCGTAGACAATAGTTTTGAAAATTTTAAGAATTGAAAAAAGCTTGGCTATGGGTCTGTAATTCATATCATAATTTTTTGCTACTTTTGTATTTTTATTTTACACTTCAGAATTTCAGAAAGTAGTAAGCTTATAGCAAGCGTCAAACTACGATCAGATAAGTATTCCACCCGATGATGGAGCAGTAGCCCCGAAACGCGTAGTGAAATTATAAGTAAAATATAAATTAATAAAACTTAAGTTGTTAAATTAAAATAAGATTATCTTACTTTATTTGTTCATTCTTATAAATAATACGATCAGAGGCTCATCATAAGTGCATGTGTTAGTTGTTAGTAAAAAAAATAATACAATTATAGCCTAACACACGCACAAAATACAAAACATAATTAACATTTAACTATTACAGAACAAAAAATAAAATAAGAAATTTTAAGATAGTGGAGCACTGGTTCTAAACAATGATTTTAATCCCACCTTATTTAAATTTAAATCTATCGATGAACAGTTTAAGTTATATAAAATGCTCATTCGACTTAAAGCTTTATTCTTACCATAGTTTGTTCTATGGAAGTCAATATGTATAAAATCAAATGTACGCAGCTGATGAGTTCCGCCTCGGTAATTCAAATGTACACAAGATAGCAAATAAGGTGCATCAATTTCACCATTAATGAGTTGATGAAAAAATACTAAGTCATTATTAACACGCCTTTGATGAAAAAATACTAAGTCATTATTAACACGCCTTTGATGAAGAGATTGCATTTGAAGAAGCAGAATACGATGTTCATAGGGAGGCAGATCATAAGGATCATCCCAAGGAAGACCCTTTAGGGCAAAGCGAATGAAGTTATGTTGAATTGATTCGATACGTTTTCTATGAATTTCGTAATACGGAGTCCATACCTGCGAAGCATATTCAAGATGAGGACGAACATTGAAATTGTACAAAGAAAGAGTAACATAGGGATCATTGAACTCCTCTGCTCAGCGTTTTATAAAACCAAGCATAGAAGTTGCCTTATTGACAATAAAATTAATGTGATGTGTAAATTCTAATTTGGAACAGAAATTTGAAACACCTAAATCTTTAAATGTGGAGACGCGACAGAGTTTTTGCTGTGATATACAATAATCAAATACACTACCGATTCGTTTTTTAGTAAAGGTTATGGTCTGGCATTTTAGAGGGTTAAGTGAAAGGTTATTTTTCCAACACCAAAATGTGAAACTATCAAGGTCGGCTTGTAAAAGAATACGATCATGGGTGGACTTTATTATTTTAAAAATCTTCATGTCGTCAGCAAAAATGAGTACTTCACTTGAGCGTAGACATGACGATACATCGTTAATAGACAGGATAAACAGAAAAGGGCCAAGATGGCTTCCCTGGGGAACACCTGATTGAGCAACAAATGGTTCAGAAAGACAATTTCTAAATTTTACCTCATAGGATCTGTTTTCAAGGTATGATTTGATCCAAGCTAAGAAAAATGGTGGAAAACCAAGAGCTTTAAGTTTAAATAAAATAATTCCGTGGCTAAGTTGGTCAAAAGCTTTGGAAAAGTCAGTGTATATACACTATACAGTCAACTTCATAAACTTGTTCTACAGCGTTTGAACATATGTTTGAGAATGTGAGGAGATAAGTAACGGTTGATCTTTTTTTCACAAAACCATGTTGCTGTTCGCAAATGAGATTCTTACTAAAAAATGCTACACTTTCACATACAACTTGTTCAAACACTTTAGAAATAGAAAAACCGGACCTGGTTTTTAAATATGTTTTCCTACATTGCGACGGGTTATCCATTTTGCGGTTTCAAAATTATAGAGCTGCAATTCGACATCTGTCAAACTAAGTTGTTAAACCAATGGATGGCTTTACTATTACACAACGCACAAAAAGGTGATTCTGCTACAGCCACATATCGTGCTTTAAGAGGAGATTATGATTTACATAATCGTGTGAATAAATTTGAAGAGACTGGATTGGTTAGATATTGTAAGGCCAGTTTCGCTCGTACCACTGAAAATATATCTGCGGTAAGTGAAAGTGTTGCCGAAGACCCGAATGTGTCGATTCCTCGTCGTTCTCAGGAATTAGGACTGTCTTACGGCACATTATGGAGTATTTTGCATTTGGATTTACACCTACATCCATATAGAGTCCAGCTCACACAACAACTGAAGCCAGCTGACCAATCACAACTGTATTAAACAAAATTGCCGTATTTGGGGTTCTGAGAATTCTCAAGTAATTGAAGGGAGGTCATTACATCCAATAATAGTCACTGTTTGGTGGGTTTTTTGGGCTCTTAGAAATTAGGCCCCAGGAAATAAGGCCCCAAACAATAAAATGAAATAAAGCCCCAAAAATTGGGTGATTTTTCATAATGAAATAAAGCCCCATTTTTAATGTGGAAATAAAGCCCCAACAAAATGAAAAAAGGCCCCAAGAAATAAATGAAATAAAGCCCCAATATTTTGTTTCCTAGTGTTTTTATTTTTAGAAATGAAATAACACCCCAAACTCATACAAATACTTGCATAGTGTCCTGCACAGCCTGTCTGCAGCAAGGGCATTTGAAGCTGTTTTCATTATTTGCAATCGATTCTGCTTGTAATTTCAAACTACAAATTGAACATGTTTTTAAATGTTTGCATGCCAAAAACACTATGTTGCTTCTTTGATCTTTGCAAATGACGCATACGCTGTCCTCAGGAATCGGCACTTGTTCTTCGTTTGTTTCACCATCAGCGAGTAACAGAATAGCTGAAAAAAATCGCGCGATTTTGCTAATCCGTTAAACACTTGGAAGGGTTTAAATCAAAAATGTGATTTTTTATGTATAGCTCTGGGTCCTCGATTAGCGGATTTTCTCAATACTTTTTGTGAAAACAATGTTGTTTTGGCAATGTTAAGTAAATTATGCAAAATGAAATAAGGCCCCAAATTGTTTTTCAAAATAAAATGAAATTAAGCCCCAAATTTAATATTTAATTTAAAAAAAATGAAATAAGGCCCCAAAAAATGAAATAGCACCCCAAAATTCAAGAATTTTCATTGTTGTTGTTTTGTATGCCTTTTTTGGGCCTTATTTCATTTTTTCTTTTGGGGCCTAATTTCCTGGGGCCTAATTTCTAAGAGCCGTTTTTTGAGGTGTGATTGGATCTTACTTCTTCGAAAACGACGATATAACGACTGTCATTGTCAATTCCGAGAGTTTTGATCATATGATAACCGTCGTTTTTTGCCTTCTATTAAAGAATACGACTTGAAGAATATGTGGTTTCAACAAGACGGTGCCACATGCTACACAACTCGAGGGAATATATGGCTTTACATAATATTGCAAGAGACATTTCCTGGCCGCGTAAATTCTTGTCGTTGCGATATCAACTGGCCACCAAGATCATGCGATTTGACACCGCTGGACTTTTTTTTTTGGGACTACGCGTGTTTGACCGTGTTTATGCAGATAAACCTTTAACTCTTGAGCACTTAAAACCCAACATTTGTCAAGGTTGAGATACCGTATGATATGTGTCAAAAAGTGGTCGAAAATTACCTTAAAAAATAGATGGTTCCAACAATACGAGTGGTGCTCATTTAAATGATGTAGTATTTCACACATAATGTCAACGTTGGGAGGGAGGGGAGTAAGACACATATTTTTATCTCATGAAGCTGTAGGGATCTTTCGACGTTTCAAGGTCTCTAGAATCTATATCAAAGGTTTTTACGAACAAAAATGATATTACCTATCAAATAGTTGCATCAAGGAATAACATTTTTGACATCTGGTATAACTTTAAGAAAAATCAAAGTAACAGTTAAAAAAATAAAACTAAATAATTGATAAACATCTTTACAACAAAGAAATATTCTGAAACCAAACTTATTTTATCATATATGCCGAATATTGCTGTTAACTGATACTGCTAACTTATTGTTAAAAATAAATCCAATTCTCAAATTTAACTTTTACTTACACGTACAACTAAAAATTGTAAAAAAACGGTTTTCAACTCAAGTTCATAAGAACAACTTTTTTTATCTTACACAAAATTTTCTCATTAATATTTCGTTAAACTTTAAGAAATATCCAATTGACAGACGGACATCAATGGGAAGATATCAAGGTGAGTCAAATTCCAGACTGTTTTTATGACAATTTCTTCAAAAAGTAATTTTTCCATAAATGAAAATCAGATTAAAATCAACGAATCAATATGTTTTAAAAGTTATGTTGATAACCTAGACGTACAATAAATATTCGCCCTTTTTTGGCACTAATTGTTTTGAAGAGCGAAAAAAACATCTGCTACTTATTTTAAAAGTGATCAGCTATAATTTTTATTTTTTTCAAAAACAAAAATCGTTGAAAATCTAGTTGATAGACGCACCTTCTCATTTCGTGTTTTTCATTCGCTTTTTCGTGATAAAAATCAATGACTCGCCGCGCCGGCCGTTTTATGGACAGACGAACGTCATCAAAAAGATCATTAAAATTAGCAATAGATACTAACATCATACCACCATATACCTCAATTTTATACCCATCTCCTTGAAAAAAAAACAACATACAAATTTGTCAAAACAGAAGCTTAATTTTGTTTAATTAAACTTATTGAACCGAAAAACCTTCAGTTTAGTGTCGAAACAGCATAAGGTCATTAAAACTTTACACATTTTTATTTTCTAAAAAAAAACAGATGCGTTTTCTTGTTTTTAGTTTTATTTTTTTTTTATTTGTGCGTATTTGATTCTATGTGGGTTTTTATGTTCCAGTTCGTATAGTCCATTTTTTAATTTTATTTTATCTTTCTCAAGAAACCTTCAATATAACAAACTACGTGACAAACTAAGTCAATTCTCTTGAGGAAAAGCAAGTGGAATAAAAAAAAAAAAAAAAACTGAAAACGTAAAAAGGTATAAAAGTGTCTCTATAATAAAAGTCCTTTTCCAACTGAAAGCACACGGTACTGCGCTCTGGGGAGCCGATAACGACCATATTTAGTAAATGCCGCATCAACTCAACGCAATTTTATGCTCTACATTTCTACAATATACATAGAGAAAAATATGAGATGAACATTTCAACATTTCACTCTGGAAATAAAATTAAATTAAGAATTTTTGAAGTAAGTTCTCGTTAAATAATAAAAAAAATAAAAATAGAAACAGAAAAAAAAGAAAATACTGACTAAAACCCCCATAAAATGTCCAACGTCCATCATGGACAACAAAAATATAATATACAACAGAAAAACGAGAAATGAATGAAAATAAAATTTGGCGAGCTGGAAAATATTTTGTATTTTTTTATTTTTTCAAAGTCTAAAAAAATCCCTAACTAGGGACATGACCAGCCCAGCCCAAACGTAACCTACATACTCTACAACGTAGGCCCAGTTATAAATGTGTCAACCAAACTACCAAAAAAGCAACACAAAAAAAAAGAACCGAAACTATAGAACATGTAGGTCGTAAATTCTTCTTCTTCCCTTAGCACAATATGGGAGGAAAAGGATAATCAATTACTTCAAATAAGTACAAAATATCATCCCTGCTAACCGCATCACATTCATACAAAACTTACGAGCCAACAAAAATGAAAAAAGAAAACCCACATATAGGGCAGCTTAAGCTAAAGGTATACACGATACGTCAAACGAGGGCATTTAAAGTGTATAAAAGGCGACTATATCTATGAATGCTTTTCAAGATCCTGGAGGATATGAACAAAAAAAGGGTTTCATTTTCTGACTCCAACGGTAATAGCGAACTTTAGAACGCAGCAGTTATCAGCTTACGACTTATCCAGTAACTGGGTATATATTCGTTCGGTTCGGTACGGGGTTCGAAGGGCTTAAAAGAGAATGAGGAATGTGTTTCATGAATCATATTCTATACCTATACCTTCCTTACTATTCCTTATATTACACCACCCCTTTCAACCATATACCGCCCCTCTTCTATACAAAATAAATATACAAGAGAAAAAATTGAAATGGAAGGTACAGCGAATATTTGCGGTTTAATTAAATTTATTTAAAATTTTCACAACCTTGTGGCAGTTAGATATAAAAATAAAAAAAAATATATTTTATATAATACATGCATACAGTTGTGGACAAAAAAAATAGTACTGAAGTATAATTCAAAATATTTTTACCGATTCAAATATTTGAATGTTTTACGAACAGATGAAAGAAAAATTGTGTTGTAAGGTTTAAGAGGTCCCTGAGCATAAATACGTTAGAATGACTCGAAATTCCGAACTTAACTTCAACTACACATACAAAATAATAACATAAACATATGGGTTATCTAATAATAGACGATTTATTTGCTTTTTTCTATTTGGTAACACTGGTTTTGACAGCTCAAATACGTTATGTGTTTATTATCAATGTCAAACATCTTCAGTTTAGTCTACAATTGAACCATGAATTGTCTTACAAACGAAAAAGGTTTATAAATTATTGAAAGTTTAGAAATTTCATCGCGCTCTTCTTCCATTTTATGGTCAGTCCAACGTTTCAGCTTGTCTATGTATAAGCGGATCGCTTCGCACGGGCCATCTGCGGCACTGGACACCTTACTCTACTTACCACCTCTTGATATATTTAGCAAACAAAAAGCTGCAAGCTCTGCTATTCGCCTCAAAGCTTCGTCGCAGTGGACTAACAACAACATTGGGCACTCTATAATTCTTAGGTATTTAGAATCAATTCCAAAGCACACAGACTACACCATCCCCCAACTGCAATTCGACAGAAACTTCCAGATTTCTTTACCTTCCAGATCTTTCTGGGAACATAGGGCATTCCTGGAAGATGAGTCAATCCACTTTTATACAGATGGATCAAAAACAAATGAATGGATTGGTGGAGGTATGTACTCTGAACGACTGAAATTAAGTCTCTCATTCCGCCTTCCCAATCATTGTAGCGTGTTCCAGGCGGAACTTTTGGCGATAAAAGAAGTCTTGTCCTGGCTTAAAGAAAACGTGATATCAACATCTGACATCCGGTTTTTCTCAGATAGTTAGGCCGCTATCAAATCTCTGGACTCTGTCTCTATAAACTCTCTATTCTCAAATGACTTTTGCAGAAGCTGTATGGACGAGGAAGAGGAGGAAACAGTTCTTCACCTCCTCTGTACATGCCCTGCTCTAGCTCAAAAACGCAAGAATTACCTAGGACAATTCTTCTTTCACGATCTAAACGATCTTTATCATATCAGCCTTTCACGTTTCGTAAGGGACTCAAACTGGTTACATTGAGCTTAGGAGGAAGCCTCAAGATTCATGTGGTATCACAATGGGCCATTAAACTGGCCTAAGTGTGTCCGATTCCATCATGGACAGCCACTTTAATCTAACCCTAACCTATGGTCAGTTAAATCGACCTACTGAGGCGGCTATTCGTACTATTGTGACTACTATTTCCACCAAATGTACATAAGCAGACATTAAACCAACAATACGCCAACAAGCTTACGTAAAGCTCAAAATGAAAAAAATATCGCTGCTGTTTCGGCCAGTTTTAGTGATGACTGTGAAATTGCGATTCAGGGCCGCCACTTCCACTTTGCGGAAGGATTTAGGTGTACAGCCTTTTAAAATACAGCTGGTGAAAGAATTGAAGCTAAATGACCTACTACAATGCCGAATTTTTGGTTAATGGGGTCTTAATAAGTTGGCCGAAGGTTCCTTGCTTTGGAATCGAAAATTGTCTTCAGCAACGAAGCTCATTTCTGGTTGAATGGATACGTGAACAGGCAAAACTTCCGTATTTGGAGTTAACAGCACCCAGGAGCATTGCCTTCAGAAACAAACTTATTTTTGCGCAAAATGGAAAAGCGTGCCTTGCATCAAATGTGGATTCAACAAGACGGTTACCATGTCATACAGCACAAGTAAAAATGGACCAATTGTGGGACGAGCTCGAGGAACCGTTTTTTTTTCAACACTTTTGGGCTGGGCAATTAGCCGCCTAGATCGTGCGATTTGACGCTTCTAGATTAATTGTTGTGATTGTTATGTTAAGCTGCGTCTATAGCGCTATTGACAAATTGGAAGCTAATATTAAAGGATTAATTCGAGATACCGGCCGAAATTTATGAAAAATTACGCCAAAATTGGGCTAAGCGGTACTCGAAAATTAAAATAAATTAGATGGCGCAAAAGTCCGTTGAGAACTAGGGCCTAATGACTTACAACTCTCAAATATTCATGTGTTCGAGTACTGTTGTCGGGAATGGAGGGGACCTACAGTTTTAAGCCGAATCCGAACGGTTTATTTGAGAAAGCACTTTTCATGACAAGAATTACTCTTGGAGGATTTGTCAATTCGTCGTAAGAGGCAGTACCCGTGAAAAAAAAACTTTAGATGGCACAGGCAGGGATTGAACCCAAGAAATACCTATCATCATGCCACGGCCCACGGGTACTACACTCCACCGTACTATCCATTCAAATAAAGTTTTCATACATTTTTCTGAATTGTTTCTGTTAGCTCTCTAAAAATCACCCGTTGTAATGATCTGAAACATTCTTTCGTACAACGGTGCAGAATAACTCTTTGTTTAGATACTGGCTGACGAAGAGATGCTACCTTTGAAATGGATCCTTCAACAGGGAAACGACCTGAATTATGCCAGAAAACTAGTTTTTGATAACAAAGTTGTCATTGAATGGCTCGCACAGTCGTTACAGAACTTAAGACAGGTTGCACATCTTTGGGCTATCATAAAGACAGAAGTCCCTCGGTGCAATTTAAGTAACGATACAAAACTTTAATTAAAATCGGATGGGATTCTAAAAGACATCATACCAAATACTGATTTGGAACAATAACTTATAAAATTGAAAAATGAATACCCATATACCCATATAATTCAATTAGATACTAGCTACATTGAAAACTGTCAATTACTTGCAATTTAATTACATAAATGTAATTGAAAACAAAAGTAGTCACCAAGAAAGTAGCAATGATTACTTTTCCCAATACGCGTTATTACAAAACAATATCCTGAATGCTTTTGTTTTGAAATACATAATAAATACATAAAGAAAAAAGAGGCTGGGATGCGACCCACACTGATAACTTCCCATCCCATCTATCGATTTGTCTTGCTTAAAAGTTTGTCTAAATGTATCAATTCTAACCAAATTTCCGTTCTATTTCTTGGAGATTTTATTTTTTTATGAAAAAACGGACTGTTGTATTTTTATAAAAAATTACTGAATATTAAAAACAATATTTTCTGTGAAATAAAATAAGTTTGAAGCCAATATTTTTCATTTTTGAAAAGCTATTTGAGTCGAAAGTAAATTTTTACCAAGTTTTAGTATTGTTTTTTTTTAGGTTTTTATTTAAAAAAAAAAAACTGTCAATTCAACATTTCTCAAAA
Source organism: Eupeodes luniger (assembly GCA_951509635.1). Taxonomy (NCBI): domain Eukaryota; kingdom Metazoa; phylum Arthropoda; class Insecta; order Diptera; family Syrphidae; genus Eupeodes; species Eupeodes luniger. The sequence goes on along the minus strand of OX608073.1, from coordinate 62,102,541 downwards.
TTTTACCGAATGTTGACAACAATATTATTTATAAGTTAAAATTAGTTTGAAGCCAATATCTCAAAGTCTTAAAAAGATATTCGAGTCGAAAATCAATTTTTACCATCTTTCATTAAGTTTTTTTTTAGGTTTTTATTTTTTGTAAAAAAACTGTCAATTAGATTTTTCTCAAAATTTTATCGGATGTCAAAAACATTATTCTTCGTTGCACAAAATTGTTTTGGAGATGAAATCATATTTTAGTCGTAAAATTTTCGAAGTGACAAATTTTTTTTTTCAGTTTTTTTGATTTATAAAAAAAACCGTTAATTGGATTTTTTTCCAAAAATATAATTGTTTTGTATCACGTTACAGTTTATAATATAAAATTTAATTCAAGTGTCTAGCGTCATTGGTTCATGAGATATTTAGGGTTAACCAAAATTTTCACCTTTTTTTTAAACTGCTATGGTAAAAAAACCACCCACGCAATTTTCTTGAGAGCCCTTTCTGCATCTTTCTGCATTATTATCTGTATAACAAAATTTATTTGAAGTCGATATCTCTTCTGGTTCTTGAGCTATGGACGACGAAAAAAACGTCGCGAACGTACGGACGTACGGACGTACGGACATACGGACGTACGGACATACGGACGTACGGACGTACGGACGTACGGACGTACGTACACACGCACGCACAGACATCTTTCTAAAAATCTTTTATTTCGACTCTAGGGACCTTGAAACGTCGAGAAATGTCAAAATTTGCAATTTGACAAATCGGACCCATTACAATAACTTCCTATGGGAAGTTAATAAATTACCTGTGTTAACTGTTATTTAAAACTGCTTTTCATCAAGAACTTGAAGAAACCCATTTAAATTTTCAATTACATGTAATTAGGAAGTCCAGTTTTTCAATTACAATTACAAGTAATAGAAATACATATATATTTTCTTCAATAACAATTTAATTGTATTGGACGAAAAAGATAAATTAGTAATTGCTTGTAATTAAAATTAATAACGCAAAGTAATCATTACTTCACAATTTTGATTGAACTTAAATGCGAAATGATTTAACATTTTTAATCTTCATTTGGTAAGGTTGATGATGTTCTGCGGTGCTATTTATTTTTGGCCACAGCTGTAAACTAGGTACATACGTACATACAATATCTGTATATTTACATTTGTGTGGTGTTGATATATTGTGTATGTTATGGAACGGGGAAAAGCGGGGCTTAGTGGTACATGTGGCCCTTTGTCTAATGGGCAGCGGTTAGGGAGCTTATATGGAAACCCTACTCAAAGTCAAAGCTTTTTTTTTTAATTTTCATTCCTTTCTTTTGTCAGAATATGTGTGCGGTTTATTTAAATACAAACATATATAGTTAAACCATACCTATCCCGTTACTTTATTCTATGCGAGGATGCGTTGGGTTAATTTCTATAGCTTGTTTTAAGTTGTTTTTTTTTTCTATTTTCAATTTTTATTTTTGTAGAAATCTATGGCTTAGAGAAAAAGGAACTTTAAGGATTCGTGGAAATTAATAATAATACGAACAAAAATAAATAATAAAAGTTATTCACAAGAATTATGATGGGGTTAAGATAGTTGTTTACCTTTTACTAAGACCTATAGCCTTTGCTTTTCACTGAACTGTGAATAACCACATTTTTAATCAAGATAATTTCATACAGAATCAAATTACTATAATTCCATAGATAATTGAATATTTGCTACATGCCTGATTGCACTGAAATTCATACTAGAAATATTTTTACAATTTTCATAGATAACATTTGGCATATGCTTTTAGTGGCAGGCTTTATTCTATATTTTAATCTCTAAAATGTGGTGAAATTTTTTAAAGAATTTGTTTATTAAATAAACAACAAATAAATAAAAAGCATTATAGAATTCATATAAAAGTTATTATTTGTAAACATTTTATATATGTAGCAACTTGTTGGCAACCCTAAAATATATTAACAGTAGTTACAGATAATTCAATGTTTTATAAAAGTCGAAACACTTTTTATTCAAACATAGCAATTAGCTTTCCAATAGTAGGTTTCATTTTACCTGCCCAAAAACCACATTAAATAAGAGACAAGTTTAGGATGGAGGCTTTTCAACTAAAAAACAGTCCGTTGAGAACTAGGGCTTAGTGACTTACAACTTTCAACCATTCCTGTGTGCGAGTACTGTTGTCAGGGATGGAGAGGACCTACAGTTTTACGCCGAATCCGAACGGCTAATTTGAGAAAGCACTTTTCAAGACAACAATTACTCTTGGAGAATTTGTCAATTCCTCGCAAGAGGCAGTACCCGTGAAAAAACTTTAGATGACATAGGCAGGGATCGAACCCAAGACCTCTGGCATGACAGTCCAACGCACTAACCATCATGCTTTTTAACTAAAATTTAATTTGTCGAGCCTCTTTTTTAACGTAGCCTCTCATTGGCAAGATTCCAATTGAATTGATAACATAAATATCTGTCGGGTGGTCTGAAATCCATAACTTTAGTCTTCGGGCTATTTCTTTTGAGATTCTAACTATCACAATACTTTTGTAACTTATTGATTTTAAGCTGTAGAATAAAATGGTTATCTGACATGATAACAAGAACGTCTGCATAAAGAAGGACCTCAATATAACCATCCACTAATCATAATATATCATTAATTAAGAAAAAGAAAATAGCAAAGGACTCAAAACACAGCCTTGCGGAACACCTGTTGCAAATTGAAAGTCTCTCTTTAAAATATTCTGGACAAATGTAATATTGTTTTAAAGCTAATTTTCATAGAATTTTATGAATTTGGTTGATAAACATATTACTGAAATTAGTTTCTTGTGAATGTGTCAAATGCAGACTTCAAGTCAACAAAAACCGTAGGTATGTATCAATAAATCAATTGGTCACACTACTTAACACAAAAATTTGATCTATAGTCGAAACATTTCCGACAACGGGTTCAGGCTCATCGACTTAGCTGCGGGGCGAAACGTCATTGTAGCCAATACGCGTTTTCCACACCTCAACATCCAACAAGGAACTTGGAGTTCTCCAGATCAATCTACTGCAACCAGATTGACCATATTGCGATCGACGCTACACACGCTTCCAGCATCATGGATGTCCGAACTTTCCGAGGATTTAACATCGATTCGGACCACAACCTCGTTGTAGCCAAGGAAGCACTTCGGGTTTCCAGACCCAAGGCAAAACAGGGAGATGCTGGGAGAAGATACAACGTCGAACGACTTCAATCGCAAGAGATCGTCAAATCCTTCTCCGACCGAGTTACAAGTAACCTCTCTCCACGTTCTCTGCCGCCAAAACAATGTATCGAGAACCAGTGGCAACATTGCCAAGAGGCAATCAAAAAAGCCGCCACTGACGTGATGGGTTTCAAGCAGCCACCAACAAGGAACCCCTGATTTGATGAGGCATGTCGGCAGGCAAATACAGCCAAACCACAGGCACGCAAAGCGCCGCTGCATAGAAGAACGAGCTGCACACGAGCTCTATGAGCAGAAGACGCGAGAGGAACACCGACTTGTCAGAAGGAAAAAGAGAGAGCATGAGAAGCGTGCGGTCGAAGATGTTGAGAGGTTCAAAAGCAGGAATGAAGTTCGAAAGTTTTATGAGCAGGTGAAACGAAATTCACAAGGACATTAACCTCGAACCGAAGGCTGCAAAGACAAAAGTGGAAACATCATAGTGGAACCGCAGTCAATGCTGAGGATATGGAAGAACCATTTCTGGTTCCGAATTCCGCTGTCAAGCAGGATGATGCATTCAACATAGACGACGAGAGCCAACAATCCCGTCTTCCCGACATAGACGACGTAAAGATTGCCATATCTAAGCTGAAGTCTATCATGCTGGAGCAGATGGCTTGAATGCCGAGCTCTTTAAAGCAGCTGGAGATAATTTCGTTAGGAGCATATACCAACTTATCTGTAAGATAAGGTCGGAAGAAAGCTCACCGATGAATGGAATCTCAGTATTGTTTGCCCGATACTGAAAAAAGGAGACCTTCTAAACTGTACTATAGAGGTATCAGTCTACTTAACATCGTTTACAAAATCTTCTCTGTCGTAATATGTGAACGTCTAAAGCCCATCGTCAACAACCTGATAGGTCTTTATCAGTGTGGTTTTAGACCAGGAAAGTCTAAAGTCGATCAAATATTCACATAACGGCAGATCCTGGAAAAAAACCCAAGGACATCAAATCGGCACCCATCATCTTTTCATCGATTTCAAGGCCGCATGTGACAGCATATACAATTATACATACATGGACGAACTGTATAGAGTCATATCTAGTTTCGGCATCCCTGCCAAAATCGTCTATTTGTTAAGGTTTGAAACAATTTAACCGAACCTATTGATGCCTTTAGAAGACAAGGTGATGCGCTGTCATGTGATTTCTTTAACATCGTCCTTCAAAGGACAGAGTGCAGAGTTTCCACGTCCACACTAGAGGCACTATTTTGTTAAAAGTCTGTCCAATTAGGAAGCTGCAAAAATCAGTTTAGGGGTTAATGAGGGTAAAACAAATTACATGCTGTTACCAGGAAATGAAATAAAACACCGACGACGCACTTCTCGTCCCAATGTCACTATCGACAGACTTTACTTTCAAGAAGTTAAAAACTTACGCTATGAATACATTAAACAAGAACGAGATCAAACAAAGAATTAATCTTGCTAACCGCTTTTTCTTTGGGCTAAGCAACCAATTGAGTAGTAAAGAATTCTCTCCAGCAACTAAAGTTTCGCTATATAAGACAATTATCATCCCCGACCTGCAATACAGTGCAGAAGCTTGAACTTAGACAAAAATAAGGATGAAAGCACCTTGGGGCGTTTCGAGAGAAAAGTTCTTTGTCTGATCTACGGTCCGAAATAACGACGAACTATACGAGCGGACTGTATAGCAACAGAAGGATAAAAGCCGAACGCTTGAGATGACTGGGTTACACAGAGCGCATGGAAACTAACGTTCCGGAACAGAAGGTCTTCGAATACACAACCACAAGACAGCGCAGTAAAGGAAGGCCGCGGATCAGGTGTCACTCACAAGTGGAAAGTGACTTCACCCAACTTGGAGTGCGCAACTGGAGACATCTAACTAGGTACCGAGCTGTAAGGAGAAGTTTGTTGGGTTCTAGTTCACACAGGACTGTAGCACCAACTTACGGAAATAAGTTAGGTCTCGATCACAAAAATTGCTGATATTTCCATGAAACATCAATTTCGAAATGTCAAATAAAAAACTAACTTGATTGTGCTTTTAATCCATAAACTTAATGTGAATAAATTCAAGCACTTAGGCAAATTTTCCCTCCAACATATAATTCCAAAGCATCCCGAACTTTTCTAGGAATGGAAGCTTTTCTCTTAATTTCAATGATGAAAAACAAGTTAAGTTTTATTGGATACCACACAATTATTGGTGTACGTTTTATCGTTCGTGGGTTAGGGTTATTTAAAAAAACAAAACCTCCCTACTTATGATGATTCTGTCTAAGGACTATACCTAGGTTAAAAAAAAAAGAGAGAAAAATGTCAAGCACATTTCTAGAAACCATAACCAATTACCTGTATACGTTATCACCCTGATGTACAAACATCTATGTACATACCTATATGCTTATACCTCGGTAACCAGCAATCCACAACCATCATAATAAAACCCAGTCGTTGCGACCTATTTGAACATTATACTATACACATTATTTTACTTTTAGCCTAAAGAGGATAATCCAAATGTGAATTGAAATTAAACTTTTGCGAGGCCCAATTTCTTTTTTCACAGCGCTAGCTGTTAATCTATATTGCTGTCTAATATGGTTCAGTTAACTAGAAAAACCGTTAAAAGGGTGGATATTTAACATTTTATGTCGTAAAAGGTATAAGCTACATATCAACTTGTTTTTCTATAGGTTCCTCTATACCTACCTATAAAATATGTAGGTATTATATTGAAGGAGGGAGGGAAAAAGGGCAAGGTACGGTAGATATAATATAGGTTAGGTTTAGTAGGTTATATACATAGGTAGAGAGGTAACCATCATCAACAACCAGCAACAGCAACAGTAACAGCAGCATCAGCAGTACCTTACCACTTTAGATGATGATGATGATGATGATGGGGGTTAGTGCGGTATAAGGGAGGTATAGTTGTACAGATATTCGAGAATTTTACATAAAATAAGGCACGCGTTGACATTATGGATTTAGAATTTATATTATATCGGAACAAAGATATATTATGTATACAATATAAGGCGGCAGCGGGAGACGAACGCTATTAGGACTAAGATAAGCAACAACACCAACACCAACACCAAAAATTCCTCTAGATTTCATTGCTTGTGAAAAGTTATCAAATATATTGCGAAAACAGAAAACCTCTATACATAACACTTTTAGAATCAAAAAACTTTACCCTTTAGGTTTTTGAACCTATTTCGCCTCGTGCCTCTTCTTTCGACGCCTCGCCGTGCCGTCATCGTCGTCAACGCTGCCGTTCTTTGGTACTTTTGGGTAATCTAATATTGCATACGGGTTGAATGTCAATAAAATCTCAAGAAGATAAAACCAAACTCATTCTTAAAATGTCAAAAGGGTACCTAGTACATAGACCTACTACTTACGTTCGTTTTCGCTTTACCATCAGTTAAAAATGAGAAAGCAAGAAAGAGAAAGGAAGAGATGTGAATTGTGGAGGTTTTAAAAGAGGAGCTGTTGACGCCAACGAACGAACGAAAACGAAGGAACGAACAAAAACGATATCTTGATGAAGGACCAAGGATTTTCCAGTGCGTAATTTAATGCCACTGATTTTAGACTGGATTTTCAAAAGTCTTGTGTGTGGATGTATTTATTTTTATTAAAAATTTTGTTTTGTTTTGTTGCTATATTTAAAAAAATAAACTTTGAAGTGTTTCTGTACGCAGCAAAATAACAATGGATATAAACGTGCTGCTGCTGCTGCTGCTGCCGCCTTTACCGACACAAACCCTTCAAAAATACATACAAACCAGTTTAGGTTTTGTTTATATTCTGTTGTTGATATATGGGCTTAAGCATCACAGAACAGACAGAGCCCAGGATTTTGAATATAAAAATAAAACAAAAGCATCCGAATAAAAGTTAAAAATGCTTTGTTATACTAATTATTCGGAATTTAATCATAAACAAAGGAAAAATGTGTTCATTAATCAAAAATAAGCATAAGTTTTGGTATAATAATAAAATTGCCAAGCGGCAAACCAACCGGACAGCTAGAGGCAGAGGCAGCCAGCGGGAGTGGCAATGGCAGTGGCAGTGGCATTAGCGGGCTGGGCGGCTCAGCGTTAAATATATAAATAAAAGAAAAACAATTTATATTGTTTATGTGCAAGTATGAGTTTAAAGCCTGTATGCATATGTATAGGGATTTTATATAGCGTGTGAGATGTGTGGTGAGATTATTTTCAAAACCATGATGATTCTGGTGTAAGGATAAAGTTAATCTCATAAATTGTATGCGAAGGAAAATATGGCCGGAAAATGGTCAAAAGATTTTCTAAGACTAGAATAAACAAACCCGTGGCTTGATGGTTAGTGCGTTGGACTATCATGCCAGAGGTCTTGGCTTTAATCCCTGCCTGTGCCATTTAAAGTTTTTTTTTCACGGGTACTGCCTCTTGGTAGGAATTGACAAATCCTCCAAGAGTAATTCTTGTCATGAAAAGTGCTTTCTTAAATCAGCCGTTCGGATTCGGCTTAAAGCTGTAGGTCCCCTTCATCAATGATAACAGTACTAGGCCCTAGTTCTCAACGGACTAATTTACCTAATTTATTTATATTTTTAGAAAAAACAACAATGCTATAAGCTTGTTATAGTAAGTTTAAAATATGCTGAGTAAATGAAAAACTAACGTAGATTTCAATACAATAATTTATTTTTTTATTTTCAAGCCATACGAAAAAGTTTCTGAAAATAACTTTAATATTTTATTGATTTTTAGTTTTCCATACATGAAAACCACATGATGAACTTTTAGTCCCTGCAGTTTTTCAAACTATTCTTTAAGCTTATTTCATTTCTTCTTTTAAACTAATTGCTGATACAAAAGTTAATACCCTTTTGTATGCAGACGACTTAGTTCTTCTAGATGAATCACCTGAAAATCTGCAGCTTATGATTTACCGTCTTTCCGATTATTGTAAAACATGGGGACTTCTGTTAAAGTTGAGAAATCGAAAATTATAATTTTCCATCATGGTTCAAGAAATATATAGCTGCAGGCGATTTGTTCTTTAATAGTATCAGAATTGACGTTGTTAAAGAATTCATGTATTTGAGAGTTAAAATAATAATAATAACATCGAAGAAAAAGCATGTACTTTAAATAGCTTGATCGATATCAAATGGAGTAAGATTTTTAGAAATGATGATTTTAAACTATCAGTCAAATACGAAATTTTTAAAAGTGTCGTAAGTATGAACATTGCGCTATGCTATGCCCAGCCCAAACCTGGGGAAAAGATGAATTTGAAAAAGTGAAGGCAATTCAAAGAAACTTTCTGAAGAAACTTTTTAACTTACCTAGAAATGCACCAAACTACGCTATCTATTTGTAAACTGGTTTACTGAAAACACTAACCTACATCCTGAAGCTTCAAGCTGATTTTATATAAAAAATCGCCACACACTCAATTGAATCAGAGAAGAAACATGACTGGTGGGTTATGAAATGCTGCAGAACTTCGATAGAATCTAGGCATAAATGTTTAATGACATTTTCAAAACGTGAAACAACTTAAAGAAGATCTTTATATAATTGTAGAACTACAAGAAGATGGAACTCGAAATTATATATTTGTTGAAGCCCGTGAACAAAAAACTAGAAATATCTACTCGTATCTTAATTACAACCTTTCATCTAAAAATGTTGTTCGATATGATATAAGCTATAAGGAAATCTCATTTCAATTCAACACAAGATGTGAACTACTCCAAGTAACTATTTGGTAAAAGATTTGAAGAAGACACGGGACCCGCCATTTTTGATGACTTAGAAGAACCTAATGAAGTGCTTCTTCATTTATTTCCAATAGAATTAATTAAACATTGCATTTTAAACACATCTATATGCCGTGGTGCAAAAAGCTAAAAGAAATAGTTATAGCTTCATTCCAACCAATGCAGAAGGAATCAAAGTGGTCCTGGCAGTAAACTTGATTCTTAATCATGGATGCCTTAACTCAAAATTATATTGGTTCACTTATGTCTTTCTTGGCTTCTTGGATATATTCATTTCAATGACAATTTCGACAACCCTCAAGATTTTGATAAGCTTAATAAGTTGCGTTCTCTTATTACAATAATTTCAGAAACATTTTTGTCTTCTTTGAAGCCATCCAAATTTCAATCGATAGATGGATGGATGCTCAAGGGACTATGTTGTTTTCGAAAAACATAATGCCTCTGAAAAACAGGGAAAACAACGTAAAGAACAGAAGAAGGTCTTGGTTTACGTGTGATGGAGAAAACTCCCAGGATGTTGGTAGAAAAGGGACATTGCATTTTCCCAAACTTCTGTACTTAAGATGGGAGAATCACCCGAAAAGCGTATGCTCGATTTAAAAAACAAAAACAATAGTTGTGAAATTCATTAATAAATAAAATCAATTTTAATAATTTAATACATTTATTTATGTTTTATTATATAAATCATCATATAAACACAAATAAGAGACAAAACCAAAAATGAAGCCTTTGAAAGCGAACTCGGTCAAGAGGTTTTTTCAACAAATCTGCTAATTGATCAGTTCCCTGAATATGTTCCAGTATCAATACGCCTCCAAAAATACGTTACCGAACATGAAAATTTCGAACTTGATATCAAACTCGGTATTCTTTCCTAGTTTAACAGCACTATCAACATATAACATAGGTACTACTTTCTGTCCTGTAAGTTCTTCTAATAAGCGTTTAGCCACATCGCTTCTTTAACATCTGCACTCTTGCAGTCATTATTTCAGCTTCAGTTGTTGATAAGGCGACAATACGGTGAAGCTCACCTGTCCCTGACATAGGTCAACTAGCAAATATTGAAACTACTCCAATTGTTGATCGTCTTGTTTGAAGATTATTTGCATAATCAGCTTCACTATGAATGGAAAGTTAGCATTTTCATTGGTATTGAATATGAAATTTGAAGGAACAGCATAGATAACGAAAAATACGTTTAACTCTATTCCAGTAATTTTAGGTAGGACTTTTCATCTTCCTTGCTGCAGAACTTACACCAAAAGCGATATCAGGCCTAGTTGCTGTTACCAGCTTAATCATGCAAATATCTAAAAGTGTTCTTGAACGAAACTAAAACCAATGGACACGTTACTAAAAAGTTTAGTTTTAGTTTACCAGTGTATTGTCAAAATTTGGAATAGAACAAGTTAATGTACCTCCTACTAATACAGAATGGAGCCACAGAAAGAGAACACTCGAAAATTTTGGAAGTAGCAAGAAGTATGAGAATTTCCAGTAAGTTACCAAAATTCTTATGGGCTGAGGTATGTAATACAGCAGTGTACGTCTTGAATCGCACTGGACCGTCAACAATAGAAAACAGGGTTCCATTTGAATTATGATATCGAAAACAAATTGGAAACCTTTGCATTTATGTATTTTTTGGCACTAGTAGTTATGTTTATATAACGAACGAATTTCGTTATCGATCCTGGAATAAAAAGCAAAAGAAAATTGTCTGTAGCCAGATATGATTTTCAAGCCTGAAGTAGTTTGCACTGCAAAACCTGAGAATGCATTCTTAGTAGAATTTCAGAAAGAAAATGTAGAAATTTCACAAACAAAGCAAGTGCAACTTGCACTTAAAGAATTGCTGATCCCTTTGCTCTTTATGAAGCTAATGAGGAAGATTCAGTTAGACATCAAGAAATTTCTGTTTCGAAGATGCTAATGTTGAGTTTTACGATCAGAATAAAACTACTACTGCTCTATCAAGGTTGGAAAAGATCCTACCGATGCAATTGATGTCAAAAAAGGTTTAAGACAAGGCGATGCACAGTCATGTGATTTCTTTAACATCGTTCTGGAAAGAATTGTGCAAAACTAAACCATTAGCACTAGAGGCACAATCTTCCAAAGGTCCATCCAATTACTCGGGTACGCCGACGATATTGACATAATTGGAAGATCAAAGCGTGATGTCAGTGGAGAGTTTTTGAGCATTGCGAAGAAAGCGGAGAAGATGGGTTTAGTGGCCCATGAGGGCAAGACCAAGTATATTCTGTCATCAAAAAAAGACATTGAACGACGTCTTCAACAGCCCTGAAATCAAACGAAGAATAACTCTTTCAAATCCCTGCTTCTTTGCACTTAGAAGACAATTGCGTAGTAAAGTCCTCTCGAGAATCTATAAGACACTCATCATCTCGGTTCTCATTTATGGCGCTGTGTCCTGGACCCTTTCACAGAAAGGTGAGAGTATCTTAGGATGCTTCGAGAGAATAATTCTTCGGGTGATTTTTGGTCCCGTCTGCATAGATGGAGAGTGGAGGAGATACAACGACGAACTGTAAGGGGCTGTAAGCGACACTGGCCTGGTTAAAAGAATAAAAGTTCAACGAACGACTTAAATGGCTGGGTCTTGTAGAGCGAACGGACACCAACGCTCGAGGGTGGAAGGTTTCCAAATCCAATCCCCAGGGACTGGGCAGTAGTGGAAGACCGCGACTCAGGTGGCGCACGCAGGTGGGAGAAGACCTCAACCAACTTGTCGTGCGAAACTGGAGACAGCTAGCTAGGGATTGAGCTGGCTGGGAAAGCATGTTAGTTGAGGCCCAGGTCCGCCCGGACTATAGCGCCACCTTAAGTAAGCAAGTAAGTAAGAAACGATCATTTCGATTCCGTATTTCCTTTGATAATAATAAATTTTCTTAAATAATAGAAAGCATAACAATCTTGTAAGGTGGGTTATTTTATGCTTCAATAGTTAGTAATACCATTTAGTGTTATATAAAACAAAATGGTTATCAATTCGATACTTCCCCCTGAATTGTTTCAATAACAATCAATTTTTTTATTTTTATTTTGAAAGAGCAATTTTGTTTTCAAAATTAAATTGACCAAACTAATTTCACCAAACAACGCAACGTCTGACGTGCTATTTAGTACCTAGTTTTTGTCACTTGATCTATGTTCATAACATACATATATACAGAAGTACATAATAGACTATGGGTAAGACTTTGGCATATTTATTCGTTTAAATTCCCTCTCGGTACGACTACTGCCACTAACATTATTTGCATACCACAAAAATATTTTGCAACCGAAATGACCTGCAGCATTCGAGGTCTTGTTTTTTTCGGGTAACTTGGTTGCAAAAAAATACCATAATTGGCTACATCCAAGAAATAATGCCTTGAGCCGTGAGAGATGATAATAATCTTATTTTTTTTTTCCTCTCCTTTTGCATATTTCATATTTTCCAAAATACAAAAATGTTGAAAAATGAAAAAAAAAAAAAACAAAAAAGGAATTCCTGATACGTATCTAAAATAATGGTTACTTCCGATGAATTACTTTTCGTTATTTTAAATTTTTTTTTTTTTATTTATATTATTTTTTGGCTGTTTTGTTTAAGTTGTTGTTGTTGTTTTTTTTCTCACATTATTACCAACGATGATGATTAATTGAATAAAGCTTGATGGGTCAGGAACAACCAACAGAAAAACAAATAACACCAACTACCAGTGGCGCTATATGTTCATTTGGGAAGAAAACAAAATAAAAATTAATTAAAAGATGTGCGGGTGATTTATTTCAAAACTCCTCCCGTAATTCCTATCTATAGATACAGTACAATAGTAGTAGATAGATGGATAGGTAGGTACCTACTCACACACAAAAAATATCTTAAAACATAAATCTCCCCAAAATGCAGGAAAAACTGAGGCCAACAAAAACAAAAACAAAAAAGACGAAGTTAATTGTTTTATGTTTTTGTTTTATTAACATTTTTTATACACATACATATACCCTACCCACCCTGTAGACCAAGTCATATAAACATACTTATGTACAGCTGCAGTCAAAAAAATAGCACCACCAGACGTAGAACAACATCATGAACTTTATAAAGTAAAAGAACTGATTTCGGTCTTCAAATACAGTTGCCTCGTATTTAATCAATTAGCTAATATGTACAGGGTTATCCATTTTGCGGTTTCAAAAGTATAGGGATGGAATTCTACATCTGTCAAACTAAGTTGTTAACCCAATATAGCCCAGCTCACACAACAACTGAAGCCGGCTGACCATTCACAACGTCGTCGTAGATACGTCGAATGGGTGCTTTAACAACAGGCGGAATACAAATTGTGGTATTTGCGGTTCTGAGAATTCTCAAGTAATTGAAGAGAGGCCATTACATCCACAAAAAGTCACTGTTTGGTGGGCTCTTTATTCCGGAGGTGTGATTGGACCTTACTTCTTCGGAAACGACGATGGAACGACTGTCACCGTCAATTCGGAGCGCTATGATCATATGATAACCGATTTTTTTTTAGCTTGCTATTGAAGAATACGACTTGGAGAATATGTGGTTTCAACAAAACGGTGCCACATGCCATACAACTCGAGCAAATATGCTTTTATTGCCAGAGACATTTCCTGGCCGCGTAATTTCTAGTCGTGGCGATATCAATTGGCTACCAAGATCATGTGATTTAACACTGCTGGACTTTTTTTTGTCGCGCTATGCGAAAGACCAAGATAATGGAAATAACCTTTAACTCTTGAGCACTTAAAAACTAATATTCGTCAAGTTATCTTGAACAAAAATATTTTATATTTGTTTTATTTACGTTTACTTTTGAAACCACAAAATGGATAACCCTGTATATTATTTCATATGATATTTGTAAAATCTTTATACGTTGTTTGATTTCACCTGTCTTACAAAAATCTGAAAAAAACGCTAAACCATTTTTTGCTAAAACGGTTTTCAACAGAAAAAGGGCAAAACGGTTTGAAACTAAGTTTTGTTCTTGTAACGAATTTGGTGTTTGAACAATTCTTTTCTATCAAGTTTTGAAATAAATTGAAAAATACAAAAATAATGTTGAAAACGGGTGTTTTTAAAAGTTGGACGAATAGTTAATATAAAAGTTTGGATTCGAAATCAGCACTAACAAATTATAAATTACTTTTCAAAACTATGAAAGTATTAAATTCAAGGTTTGTTCAATACTTCATATACATAGAGTCAAATAAAAACCCACATATATTGAGAATTTCTAGAATCTTAGTAAGATACTAAAATGATTGAAATCGTATTTAGAAGAGAAAGACTTGTGCTTTGCAAAATCATCATGCAATTTATTGTTTATTGAAAAATTTGTAGGTTGACTTAGCCCTAAAAACCTCGTTTTGGGTTGTTTATATCATTTTAGTGGGGCATATTTTAGAAATCTGATGTGATAGAAAAATTTAAAGGCGACATGCGAATTAAGGATATCTCAATCCTGTAAAAAGTATTGTTTAATTTGTAGGACAGACAAAAAAAGAAATTTCGTCAACCAATTATTACATTATTATTACAAACAATTATTGATTTCAAATTCAATACATTTCTTGGAATATGTTCACTGTATTGAACCTTTTTCAATTAATATTTGGCATATATTTTTGGTTTTGTTAAATTTTTGGCCCAAATCAATATTTGGTAGTGTGTCCTCTGTTTTCTGTAACAACTTGACAGCGCCATAGAATGTATAGAGTTTACAATGCATTGACATCTTACAACAAAAATCGACTCCTCTCCCACAAATATTTTAAATATTCAAGTATTTCGAGTTTCTTCTAGATCAATTTTTATGACCGCAACTGTAGATACGACGACGACGATGTATCAATGGTAAGGTAATGAAAATTAGTGAACACAATTACTTTCCCTAAATTAATGGTTTGAGATTTTGCTATGGTTGCCTCCTGACAAAAAAGAAACCAGGGATCCAAAAAAAAAGAAGAGCGACGACAATGATAGGACATCCTTTGACTACAAGGACAATATAATAAGGAAAAAAACGTTGTCGTCTTGGTTGTCTTGGACGACGACGAGCGAGCGACGTTAGTTGCTTCAATTCAATCTCTGCGTCGATTTTTCGTCAGTCAAGAACGTTGGAGAATTTACTCGTTATCGAAATTTAGAAACTAGGTATACTGTATTTCGTGTTCTTACTATAAAAAGATATGGATATAGGAAGAGAGCGAGAAGAATCACAGGGCGTGGAAATGGTAGGTGGTTCTGGTTCTACCAGGAGGTGGACAGCCGAAACGTGTTCTAACTTATAATGTGGTTTTTTGTTGCTTCCCAAAAATAAGTGAAGGCACAACAAAGGAAAAAAAAAGTAAAATAAAACATTTAAAAGTTTGATTTTATCTTAAAGTTTGAAGTTACTTAGAGATTCATGTAGAGAATGTACTGTACATAGATATAGATAGGTAGATATAAAATATAGGTATGTTTGGATATAAATTTGTATGTCATCCATATTAACAATACTAAATTTGGAAAAAAAAGAAGGACCTTTGCGTGTGTACGAATTTTATTGGTAAAACAGTCAAACTACAATATATGCATTTTGTTGAATTTTAGATTCCTAAAAAATGAGCTTTAAATTAAAGAGGAGTCATGTACATAGCTCAGGAAGTTCCAGATTCAATTGACATACAATCGGTAGACCTAACGAAAAAATTGGTAAATTAGGTCATAAATATCTACCTTATTGAATAATCCTTAGAGGAACTACTAAGTACAAATCATACATAGGCATGTCTCAAGCTTGGTTCTCATGCATTTTAAAAACATAAGCCCACCGAAAAAGCGTTATTTTCTGAGATATAAGAACTTAAAAACATGTTTTAGTTATATTTTAAACTTTATTAACAAACAAAACTACATCCGAAAGACTGGCAAATGGCCGAGTAATTCACATTTTCGGAAGCGTCTTGGCTTGGTCGGAGTCTTATTGCGGGAACTAATAGCAGCTGATATTTTCAACTGAAAGCAAACATTTTTGTATGTTTTCTTCATTAGGCAGGAATATTTTTTCGATGTGAACTATGAAAATTTTAAAATTCAAAAGTTTGAAAAGAAAATACGATGTAAAAAAAAAAATTAGTTAAAATCGGAATTTTTTGAAATCCGTAGTTCACAGAGACTAGCATTTCATTCAGAATAAACACAACTTTGGTTTAAGGCAATAGGTTAAGAACTTGTTTAGTTAACTTTCTCGCAAAGTGTAAAAACATAACACAATAGTATGCCCTGAAAGCTGCAACACTGATGGTCTCCAAAAACATGAAGACCCTGACACACGAACACACATAAACCTTGGAAAAGTGTTCTAAAACAAAAAAAAACAGCGGTTCTGAAATACAAAACCGTTCAAAAATGCTGATAAGTCTTTACAGACCTGTCGTAATCGTTATTTGCATTCATTCTCTTGTCGTGTAGGGCCGCCAGGCGTCGCTGTTCGTTGCCAACTGACTATCTGTGTCCCTCCCGAAAAACTTCGAATCTAGAGCTAAAACTTTACACACATAATCTTGAATATGTATTTGTATAAACGATTAAGCAAAAAAAAAGACGATTTTTTGAGACCTTTTGAAGAGACTGTTCCCTTAAACAAGTAAGAAGAGTTTTTGCCACTTTCGCAAAGCAAAGCGATAAGGGTGGCATCTCTACACGGTTTTTGATTTCCATTGCACAATGCTGTCGAGATCAGAATTTAATGAGCTTATCATACGCTGCCAAAAATGTGAATCTAGAAATGAAAATGAAAAGCTGAGGGTAATGTCGTCAGCGAAACAGTTTAATGGATTAGAAGTGGCAGACAAGAGATCGTTTATGAATATGAGGAAGAGAGTCGAAGACAAAACGGAGCACTAAGGGAACACCAGCATTTATTTTATGAATTTTAGACTTGAAACCATCCAATACAACTTGTATGAACGGTTAGAAAGGTAATTTCTAATCCAACGAAGGGATTCGTCAATACCAAAAGCATGCATTTTCGATAAGAGAGCTTGGTGCCAAACTCTATCAAATGCCTTTGAAATATCAAGTGCAATAATCTTATTTTCTTCAAAACGATGTAAAGATTTGTTCCACTGTTCGGTGCGATAAACTATGAGATCACCAGTGGCCCTATTGCTACGAAAGCCATACTGCCGGTCATTAAGAAGCTTTCGTTCTTCGAGATATTTCATAAGCTGATAATTAATCAGCGTTTCCATGACCTCAGAAAGAAGGGACGTGAGTTCTATTGAACGAAAGTTGGAAAGGGAGGAGGATTCGCCTTTTTTAGGAACAGGCTGGGCAAATGCTATTTCTCATCCGCTCGGAAAGAGACCTTTAGAATAGGACAGATGGAAAAGCTTACGCAGTGGTTTTGTCAGCGTTGAAGAACACCTCTTCAGAACAATAGGGGGAATACTATCCGGGCCAGCTGATTTGTGTATGTCAAGGTCTTTCAGTACTCTTGCAACTTTACTAGTGCGAAAGAAGATTTGTCCCATAAAATCATTTACGCTCTCAAGAACAGGAGGACTCAGGACACTCCCTGATAGCGTCGAATTAACAGCAAACTGTGCTGCAAGCAAATTGGCTTTATCAATCGAGCTAACATAGGGAATGTCATTGTGGATGAGCGTTGGAACCGAGGATGACGTGGTGTTTCGTACGTTTTTTACAAGTGACCAGACATTTTTACTACCTTTAGGACATTGTAGTATTTTTTGCCTTAATTTCTGGTCATGGAAAAAGGTTTGAGAATCCAGAAAACTGTCTATCAGAACCATAAAAGTTCTTCATATATGAAAATGTTAAGCCTCGAAGTAAAAGGGTATTAGAGCTTCCTGTCACAACAAAAATCATTATTAATAGAAGCAACAGCAGAGAACATCGAACTTGACAACTTCTTTCGAAGGATTGAACCTTCGAAAACCTTTAGTAAAACCATAAAACCATACTTTACTAGCTTAAAATTTCACATTTCGGAACTATGGTTTCTAATGTGCTGTGGTTGGAGGCAAAATGTTTATTCCCAAATGTCTATTCACATTATGAACTTAAACATCACTCTATGAACTTTCAAAGTTGCATGGAATTATTAATAATTTCGATTTCATAATAATCACTGTAACGAAAAACTAACTCCGATATTCAAATATTTTTCCTGAATTAAAAACTTCAAAAACTCTGATAAATATAAAAGCATCAATTTCAAAATCTCAAATATTGTATACTACCTGAAACGAGGTTTTGACTGTTCGACCTTATGATGAAATTCAAATGCTACAGGCGGCTTTGCTTCAACATATACAAGTAGCTGTAGCAGAAAATTATTATCAAGGAAGAAGAATGAGAGTCAAGTTCCATTAACAAAAACAACAACTACAACAAAAGTAAAAAGTGGCTTTATAAAAATGAAAAAAAAAAAAACAGAAATCCTTCGAAATTCCGAAGAATGTTTGTTTCATGTATCTATTTATATTTTATTATGTACGATGCGATGTGGTTGAGAGTTAAAAACACACGAAAGATGTATCATCATCATCATTAAAAGTGATGATGACTATAATGTAGTATCCCCGGTGGGTTGGATGGTTGGTTGGTTTGGTTTGGTTGGTTTGGATGATGGTTTTGGTGCTCTTGTAGCTTTGCATCTGCTGCTTCATTTCCCAACGACTACGACTACAACGACGACGAGGATGAGGATGAGGACGAGGACGACTACCTTACTCTCACTTAATGAACTAAAGGACAAGGGGAAATTCTGTTGTTTTCGAAACAGCAAACAACAGCGGAACGGTTAGCCTGCAGTGTAACAGCATCACAAGAAGTAGGTACCTTACCTACCTAGATATACAGCAACAACATGATGATGATGGTTCATAACCATCCTGGAGACGACATTCCTTAGGGCTAGAGCAAAAGCAAATCCATCGTACCTCTACCACCTAACCTACCTCCTACCTTTATATTAAAGAAAACGAAGGAAACCGAAGGTACAAGTACTTACACACCACCATCGCTATCGCTATCACCATAACCGTGATGCTGATGTAGCACGTAAATGTTCGTAGTCGTCTTCCCTTAGCATTTGGATAACACCAAGGACTAAGCATTAAGGGCGGTTTGTGATTCAAGTCTCAATGCCACAGCGCACCACTAGAGAGCTTACAGCTTAGAGCAGGCAGTGCAGCGCGCAACGAGAGACGGGAAACATGACCGAACCGACATACAACCTGAGCTGGGCATCCCTTTTTTTTCGCTGTTTGATAATGTCAGAAGGTATGCTAGCGCTATGCCATCATAATACCTGTACACTGTACAGGTGCACTGTTTAGCTGTAGCTCATAGCTTTCAATCCCTTCCTCCTTCAAAACAAATTCGCTTGCATCTTTTTTACTTTGGGATTTTTTTTCTTTTTGTTGCAGCTGCAATTTCTGTGAGTTGGTTTTTCGTATTTCGTTGCTGCAAAATAATTATGGCTTCTGGGACTTTGTTGGCTCTAGATATGGTGTGCAATTTTGTGCTCGCATAAGAATACAGAATTGTCCCTACTTTAGCTGGTTGAGTGTTTTCCTTTCTCGCACTTTATTTTTATAAAATACAAAAATAAAAACCAAAAAGAAAAAGACACAACTCTAGGTGGAGGACTTTTCTACCCTTTAGAGAGATAGGTATACTTCTTTTTCTCTTCATATTCACACACACAGCTCTTACTTTTATCAAACCCCCCAGCCCTCTTAAACCTTGTGCTATGTCGATAGGGGGTTTGTGGTGGAGCAGGATAGGGGATGAAAATTTGCTTCATATGATATATACTTATGCCAACCAACTACCCTTACTATCACTACCACTACCACCATCACCCAATCTTCATTTCTTCTCAATGCCATCATCTGCCTGCCCCCTCCCCCCATCTCCCCTGACATTTTTGAGAGGGAAATTCAATTTTTCGTTTTTTAACTTTATGCAATGCGGTATAGTGTCAGTTTATTTTTATTGCGCACAGAGTGTTCCGGATCTGAATATTATACAATTCACTATACATACTCGTAATACATGATGAGCGATCTTTGTCTATTTTGGAAATTGTTTAATGTGCTCACAGTGGTGGTGGTGGTAGAAACGGTGGCGGTAGCGGTAGCAATGTAAGCGCAATAAATCGCTATCTTTCTATATTGTTTCCGTTTTCCGCGCCTTTTTGCTATAATTTTTGCATCCTCACGTTAATATCACTTAAGATTTTTTACCAAAAATAAAAAAAAAAAAACAACAGAAGAATAAAATAAACAAGAAGAAATAATAAAAATAATAAAATAATATTGAAGGTAATTGAGAAATTTAATTAACTTTTTGAATGAGATACCGCATATTTTCTAAATGTATCTTGTTTTGTTTTGAGTGAGTTCTCTATAAGTCAGAGTAAGAACTATGATAATATTAGGGTGACCAATTGTCTCTTATTTAAGAAAAAAAAGAACGAGAGTTTGTCTAAGTTCTAAAGAAGTTATGTTTTGTATAGAAATGTTTTACCTACTCGAAAATAGGAAAACACAAACACATATTTGTGATTAAGTTGGATGGAGGGGAAAAGACTAATCTTCCTTTATAGCTCTAGCCTTCATCTTTCTAACTTTTTTTTTAAATTTCTTTGGCCTTAGGCTAAAGCATCAATGGTTTAAGTTGTTTTAAGAATACAATGGAGACAAATCTATCCCTATTACGGAAAAGTGTGATACATTTATGCTGCTCGAATAAGCACTAAATTTTGTCGAATTGTTACCTTTGAGCCTATATGTAAAGGAAACTGCTGCAAACAGCGACAGGTTGAGCTAGATAGGTGGAAAACATGCGCAGATTCTACAAGAATATAAAGGGAACAATGTAAACACGAACTACATGATACCCTGTCTTAAATTCAATAGAATTTTTAACACCTGACACCTTTCCTGACAGGAACGAATATGTTGACAATGCTTCACGCACAAAGAGTCGTCAATATCCATATATAATGACTCAAAAGCGGAAGCTGGAGTATAGGAGCAGGTTTCTTCTCTCAGGCACTCAATCTTGCCAACTCCTTCAGACAACCTGATTTAAGCAGCGTCTTTCAAGCCATACGTATTGGCAGTGACATACGATGCAAAATAGGTCTCAATGAAAGTGCTAATGATATCACAAGTTGATATCACCATATTTATTAATTTCCAAGCAGCATTTCAATCGATTTCCGCTACAACAATCAAATCAAAGCTTGTGAATTACTGGTCGCCAACACTTTCTTAAAACACTGCTGGGTACCAGGTCACACCTAATGAGCTGGCGAGGATTAGTTCCACACTGAACCTTATTCAATACAGATTCAGCCATAGAATCCTGTGAATTAAAATGCATCATTGGTAACAAGATATTCCAAGAAACCAATGAAAGATGGAAATGCCTTGAAACCTGTGTCACTGCCAGGAAAATATGGGCCAATTTCGACAATAGAAAATTCCGCTCGATTACGCATATAGACAAAAAACTTTACAACTGCTTGTAAGCATAATAACAGGTCACAACCTGCTGGGTTACCAAACAAAGAAAATGCACCTTGCTAACGATGAAATTTGCTGAGAGTGCAGTGATAAGGAAGAACAATAACACACAGTCCTCTTTTTATGCCAATTACCTGCTTTATGCCATATTAGAAATAAATTCTTAGGCAGACAATTATTCAATAATCTTGAAGAAGTTGAAGATATTCCAAAAAGCAGCCTATTAGGCCTCACCAAAGCCTGTAAATGGCTAGAACAAGACATCATAGGTTTGATCACTCTTTTAAGGAAATTCAATACTTCATGGTATCACAAAAGATCTACGTTGCTCTAAGTGTGACAATAACGGAATCAATCGCTAGCCCATCAAAATAACCAAACCCTTTGAGGACATACAAAAAATAAGTACGATTTTTTTTCTTGTAAACAGTAAAAAAAAATTAGAAGAATAAAACTCTTTCCAAGGTATACTTAGAGGAATTTTAGCAATTGAAAACCTAGCGGGTAAATAACGTTGATAATGGCGATAGTTCACTCTTCCATCACTACACGAGTGTTATGAAGAAAAGAATAAATATTTATATTGCTATTTCTAGGTCAAAAATTAATGAAATTAACAGTAAGTTCATCCGAGATTGCTACCCAAAAAATAACCAGGATTGTCAAATGGGATAAAATGTTTGGGCAGAAAAACGGTGTATTGCTCACAAAGGGACGACGATTCTACGACTCAGTTGGCAGTTGAAAAAAAAACCTCTCTCTTTTGGTCTGGACTCTTGCGAAATGTTTATTAAATGTTTCAGAAACGTTTTTTTTTTAAACAATATTTCCTGAAATGTTTCTTTGGTGTGGACACACATTTAGCTTGTTGACGTAAAGTTTTAAATATTGCCAAAGACAGGAAAGCAGAAAAAACATTGTTTCTTTGGCTGTGTGAGAACTGGCAAATATTTTTCAGCTCCATGTTTTCGATTTCTAACCAATCTCGCAATTCCGAACACCATTCACATTAAATCTTGACCGACCTAACTTTCGAAGAAGTATATGGCCCGATGTAGCCGCGTTCCGCCACCAGCTCACAAACCGCTGTAAAAAATCAATGTTCGTGGGTGCATCGGCTTTTCATTGATCACTTTTCACTCACTTTCACAAAATGCGGTTATTAAGCTAATTAACCAATCCATTGCATTTCAATCTTCAAAAATCTTCACGTGCTGTTCAATTGAATATCTCTTCATTGTTGAATGTTTCAAAGACTGAAACAAAGAATTGTCAAATAAAGTTAGCCAAAAAACTTGACGTTTAGGTGTGATTCACAATTGACAGGGTACGTTATAATTTGACCACCCATTAGTTAGAGGTCCTAACCTAACCTAACCTAGTTAGAGGTCTTAAGACTTGTAGAAAAATACAATACAAATGTTTCACAATTTCCTGTAATAATATGTGTGTAATCTTTAAATTATCTGTTTCACTTTTTTATAAATCGACATGCAGTGGATTATGTTTGTAAAAATGTACTTACTTCTATATTTTCAAACATTTTCTGAAATTGCTATCCGTTCGGAATTAAGTTTGACTAATTGCTGTAAATTTATGTTTTCCCAAAGAAAGTATGCTCTGAAAAATGTTAAGGTTTCCATATAGAAGTTTTATTTTTTAATCGATTTTGAGAAAAAAAATCGATAGCTGACTTTGTACAGTTTGTAAATTGTGTTTCATTTTTTTGTTTTTCAAATCCAAAACCCAATTGTTTTTTGAAACATTCAAAATTACAATAACCGATGACAGTTTTTCTGGGAAAATTTTTGGTTTTTACAAAAGAATTGAAATTAAAAAGCTTCTAGAGAAAAATATTGGTGATTTTTGTTTAGGTGAGTTTTTCTTAGTATTTTAACAACAAAGCAAACATTAATCAAACAAGTCTTCTTTTTCATTGTTCTCAAAATAGAAATATTATCAAACAAAATATTATTATACATAATTATGTATTTACTAAAATTGAAAGATTGAAATTCTATCGAAAATTGCGATAAAAATTATGAGCGATTCTCAAGATATTTCATTATAAAACTAAAATTCTAAATTAAATTTCTGACAACTGAGCTACCAAATTCTTCTTTAAACGCTTACGGGCAGGGTTTCCAATTTCACTCTAAATTTTCCTATAAATCTAGAAAGTAATTCTGGAATATCCGACATACTTTTTAAGGCTTCCATTTTTTCAGAGTTGCACATTCAATTTCATGCTCAAGGGATTCGGACTTTCGAGTTAATTTTAAATTTATATGTACATAATTTACAATGAAAAAATATGTACATTGGTCACTCTACTTAAGTAAGTTTCTTGATTTTCTAAAACTCAATTCTATTTTTTGTTTTCTTTTAATTATACCTTCATTTCGTTTCTTATATAAAGTCATTTCGATTAAGAGAGGGAGGGAAAGAAAATTACTATACGCCTTCTAAATATGTACAACATCCATAGAAACAAATGAAGGGTAGTTATGTAATGTTTTAGTTATAGGAGAAGATGTAAAAGGAAATTGCATAATCGAAACAATTAATTTTGAAAATAGAAAAAGGCTTCTTTTTATTAAAGGATACGTCGTTGTACAGTATATCCTTTTAACCCTCTTAATGCACCTACATACTTTTTTTCTTTGTTTTGTTTCCTTTTCATCATAGAACATTTTCTTTGTTCTTCTTTACCCACCTTCTTATACCTTCAATTTTAATCTATATAAAAGGAAATATGAAAAGAATCAACTTATTGAAAATTTAATTGCAATCAAATGATTTTATATTACGCAATTTATAAGCTTCGTACATTCGTTATAGGAAATGTGAAAATTTTAATCATAGAAAGGGATTAAATGGAAACAAAAATCAATAGTTAATTTAAATATTGTAATGGATTGATTTAAAGGAATTAAAAATTAAACATTTTAAGAAAGTTAATCAATGCACTATTACTATTCTATAGAAAGTAAGGACATTATATTGAGGTGGGTATAAGACCACAAGCAGGTATAAGTTTGGTGAGGAGGCTACAGAATGGTGCTATATTTGTATAACCTTGATTTTGGTGTTTATTTTAGTTTAAATATTCAAAATTTTGTATAAGTTTCTTGGAAAACTGCAAATATTGTAAACAAAATGGTATTATTAAAATTTGTTTTAAAAAACAATAGATCTTTTTGTTTTTAAGGAAGTAAGATGAATTGAGAAGTGTATTGACTAAAGTAGGGATATCTTATCGCGTTTTAATGGACGATCCTATCAAAAATTTGAGAGTGTATTCAAGAATTGGCCTGACAAAAGAAACATATAGAATTTTAAAAATATATCCAACACGGAATTCAGTTTAGCACAGCACCAAGTTCAGAAAAATTGGATTTTCTTTTTAAACGTGACAAATTCAACGTTTGCGTGTACGACACATTGTCTTATTTGTCATTTGTCAATATTTAAAATCAAAAGTTTATTATTGCACCATTCCCAAAATCGATTTAGATCTTCTTGTATCTCTAAACAATCCTTAATGGAGTTAATAATTCGAAGAATTTTCACTTCATATGCATAGGTTAGGGATATAGAATAATTTTAAACAGAAGGCTAATCATTAATCAATAAAACAAACAGCAATGGACCAAGGTGACTCTCTTGAGGCACACCAGAATTGACTTTAAATTGACACGAAGGGTTACTCCTGGAAATGACGCTATAATATCTATCTTTAAGATATGACGAAACACAAATAATAAAACGATCGTTAAGTTCAATATTATTAATTAATTTATTAAAAAGAATGTCATGACTTAATTTGTAAAATGCCTTGCTAAAGTCTGTAAAGATGCAATTTGGGAGTGTTTTTCGAATGCATCCAAACAAAGAGTAGAACATTGTAATAAGTTAGTAATTGCAGATTTTCACACATAACAGAAGAACAATTACAAGAAATTATGTTACAAAAAATTAATCAAAACAATTTAGGAAAAGCAGACAATTTTAATGTACGACGATAATTCGAAACTAAATTTCAAAAAACTTTTTTTATGGACTTGTGTTATGTATGAATATTTCTGAAGATCTGAGAACTTAGAACATTTCAGAGACTCGTTGAAAAGAAGAAACAATGAATGGGAAACATAAGACAGATTTTTTCAACATAAATGATGGTGTTCCATTAGAACCAGGACTGAAACATTTATTAAGCTACAGAATATTGTCACGTATAGGAACTTCAAAAATAGAAAAATAAGATGACTGTATTCTTGTGTTTTAGGAAAAATAAGAGAAGAGTTGCTTGCAGAAGAAAAATAATCAAAGGCAGTCTTAAATTAATCTGTAACCATGTTTGAATTCGACTCTGGAAGATTGGTTGGAAGAATTTTGAAAGGTCATACTAGCTGGATATAGGTCAAATTTACGTTTACTATTAAGGTCGCTTCAAAACATATGGGGGTTCATTTTAAGATCATACTCAATATTTGAAATTAAGTTTAAATAAGTCACAAAGTCGTATTGCAGTTCTTGGTATACTGTAAGCGTCTCATCACTCTTCGATGGGTTGAACTTAAACCCGGTCTTATTTCTTTTATTTTTTTAAGTTTTTAAATGCGAAATGATTTTTACATAAGATTCCATTAGGTTAATCTTACAAGACTCTTATTAAGGAAGCTGATTTTATGTGTACTATGAAAAATTCAAAAGTTTAATATTTGCCATAATATATTTCTTCAAACACTTGAAAAAGGCCGATGAATTTGTTTGCATATGAAAGCTTAAGTTAAATTTAGATGTTAAATGTCTTTTTTCTCCCTTAAAGGTTTGCCATAAAAATGAAACATTCGTGACAAAACTACTTATATCTCCATGGCACTTAAAAATTCTTTTGACACACTAACTTAACTGAGCCCTTAACCCAATGCATCAATCTCTGTTGGGGTTCTTTGTTATTTCGATGTTTTCTATAAAATTTTGTTAGTACCCCATATGCCAAGGACACAGTTTGAATATCACGAACTGAAGGGAGGCATTGAAAGGAGGTGTTATGACAGCAAAAGATAATATGTGGCAAATCGTTCCACATTCACGTAGTACGGTTTAAGAATGCATCTCTACACTTAAAGGCCAAAATAGAGCTTGAGGATATACTCATGGTCATTTTTGGAGGCACGAGTATAATGATTGAATTGCTTAAGGGGAAAGTGGTTTTTTTTTTTGAAATATTTTAACAATTTTAATCCCAGCATTACAGAGATTCGTGTAGTACGGCTAAAGAACGAATATCTTGACCTGTCAGTACGACCGAGAAGCATTCATTGAGGTTCAAAATAGTAATACAATAGATGTCTTCGATCTTTTGCTTTTGAAAGCTCTTCTTTGAATAATCAATACAATACTATCAATATGATGCATGGCATTGCCGTCTGCCTGATTGATAACTAATAGTATAGCTTGATATACACTAAGTCCAAAAAGTCTCCGTACAGCAGCCTAATTTTAGTGTTTTTTAAAAAAAAAGTACTAGGAATAAATGTAAAAACCAAAGTGGTAACATTAAAAAAAAAAAAGTTAGTTTCCATCTTCACCTTTTTACCAAATTTAAAAAAATTGTGATTGTGATTTTCAAAAACCCGTTTTTAATATATTGTTATAGTAAATATTTTATCTCGAATCATCAAAAAGAAAGCTGCTGTACGGAGAGTTTTTGGACTATGTGTAGATTAAAAAAAAGTGCAGTTTAAGATTAAAACGCTTAATTTAAAATTTGATGTCTATATTTACGTGCTGTTTTTCAAAATGCATATATAACTTTGTGACATCCATTTCGTGTAGAAGGCTTATGATTTCAGTATTTAAAAGGAAGTAACTGCCTAGGATAAGTCTTCTTATTTCTCTCAATATCGCGCTTCGTCCAATAAAATGAAAAACATCCTCGCACACTTTTAAGTTGCACAATGCATAGGTTGCATAAAATCGGTAAGTCCTTGTGGTGAGGAATGTAGTTCAGACTAAGGAGTTCTCCTCTTAGCCGGAACATGCACGAAATTTGTTCGATGGTATATTTGTCGTGGAAGTAGTTTCTTTCCTGGAGATCGTAGTCTAGCCTACTGTGTAAATCGTACGGTGCAGTGAACTTTTGGCTTGCTCCGTGTATTGTTCTCTTGAGGTTTCATCCATACGAGCTATTAATCGATATAGTTGGTTTCCAAGAGGCAAGGTTACTATAGTTCAGGTCAACATACCCCTGCTCGGCTAGTTCTATCCAGTCTTTAAACCATCCACTTCGGGAATGGATTGTTTGAAAAACTACTTTCTTTAGAAGACGATAACTTGGCATATCGAGAGATTTGAGGATGTAATCGACCTGCAGCTTGAGTGTTTTTACGAATAAAGGCGATAAACCCGTTTTCAACATGATCATGTAGTTTGGTGTACTCGAAGGAAGGTGGAAAATCCGTTTTATCTAAAATCTGAGCAGTTTTTCCACTTGTTCATATTTTTGACCTTCCCACGCTTGCGCCGCATAAAACATAACTGATTCCGATAGAGCTTCGAAGACCCTGAATTTACTGGTATGTGTGATTTCCTTATTATTGAAGCATTGCTTTCATGCTACGTTTATAGCTCTTTTTTCGCCTTAACAATTTTGTCAGTGAGATGTTTTTCCATGTTCAAGTTCTTAGTAAAGCACACTCCTAGATATTTGTATTTTTTCACCAACTCTACTCTTTCACCTTTATAGTGCCATTGCTCACTTGCACGTGATCTTAATCCGCCATTCTTAAAAACCATCACTTTGGATTTATTTAAATTTACCACTAGGTTCCACCTTTTACAATATTCAGCAAGCTTATTTATCATTAGCTGAAGGGACTGCGAGGTATAAGCGAGCAGGTCGTCAGCCAAAAAAGAAGAGCTTTAATGTTAACGCCTGCGTACACGATTTCTGCTGGTAATGCTTCGACCATATCTTCAATCAAGAGTGCAAACAAGCTTGGACTGAGTGCACAGCCCTGCTTAACTCCTGATTTCGTTTGGACCCACTCTGATAAGCATTGGCCATTCCGCACTGATGCTTTCGTAGGCTTGTTTAAATTTTGCATTACTGTACCGAACTTAAGCGACATTCCTATCTAGAAAAGCTTGTAAAATAGGGCATTGCGATCCAAGGTGTCGAAAGCCACTTTAAAATCAACGAAAAATGCAAATAGTATCTTATTTCTCGATAGAAACGAGTCAGCAATCGAGCGAAGTACAAAAATGTGATCGACGGTGGAGTATCCCGATCTGAAGCCAGCTTGGACCTCACTGAGCAGATTATTAGGAATTATCCATTCATTTAAACGACTGAGCCAGATTCGATGTAAATATCTTATATGACGAGTTCAAAAACGAGATTTCTCTGTAGTTTTCCGGAACTTCAGTGCACCCCTTCTTGGGGATTGGGAAAATCAAGGCATTCTTGAACTGGTTTGGGATGGTTCCTTCCTTCTTTGAAAAACTTTAAAGAGACTTATATTATCTATAAGTTTCGTGGATATTAGCCAGATCAGAGGCGGGGACAAAATTCTTCTAAATTTGCAGTAGACAAATTGTTTAGTAGTTATCTTTTTGAGAAAACAAATTAATATTGCTGTAAGCTGCTAAAGGTATTTTGGATTTCTTGAAGGTCTAAAAAAAGGACGGAAAATGTATGGAAGCTGCACCCAAGCGTAATAACCTTTAATGACAGATGGCTTACCTAAAAATAACTGATAACATTAAAAATAGAAAAAAAGTTGAGAATTCGTTTTCCTGTCAATTCATTCTGGCAGTTTTTAATCCAAAGAGCGACAGTTTGATTTGATGGATTGAAAATTCAAATTATGATTAACTTCTTAAAATAAAACAAAATAAAATTTCAAATCCAATTGTTTAACCTAATGTTGAACCTCACACACATCACAAAAATATTTATCTACCATCCAAAAATTATTTTTATAATATTTTTTCTAGTTCAATTTTATTAATTTGCGTAATGAAAATATAAATTCTCTCATATTAGGGGCATTTCACGTGAAGCGGACAGGGAAAAAAAAGTGACATCTTGGATTTCGCTCATATTTAGGTCAATTACAGTATTTGAGAATATAAAAAAGTAATTTCATTTTTTTTATTCTACGGCACTTAGTTTAGGAATTACGGACTACCAAAAAATTGACCCACTATGAAAAGCCATTATTTTAAATCAGTGCTGTAGGTATTAGATATAAAGTAAAAATATATTGTAGGTATGTTTTAACAAGAAAAAATGTGTATTATTTTTGTGATAAAGTCGGTGCAAAAAAAATTTTTTTTTTTCTTCCTCAAAACCGGAAGTAAAGTTTTCAAAGTAAAATTTCAGTAACTTCGACCATTTTTTTTTTAATTTTTATTTCTGCAAAATAAAGATAAAACTATGTAGATATTACATAAAAAGTTTCAAAATGGAGACTTAAGTCGTTTTTAAGATAGAGTTCATTGAATAGAATATTACGCGCCTAGCATTGTACTTAGCGCATACATGTATGCAAAAGTAATTTTTCGTATATGCATGTATGCGCTAAGTACAATGCTAGGCGCGTAATATTCTATTCAATGAACTCTATCTTAAAAACGACTTAAGTCTCCATTTTGAAACTTTTTATGTAATATCTACATAGTTTTATCTTTATTTTGCAGAAATAAAAATTAAAAAAAAATGGTCGAAGTTACTGAAATTTTACTTTGAAAACTTTACTTCCGGTTTTGAGGAAGAAAAAAAAAAATTTTTTTTGCACCGACTTTATCACAAAAATAATACACATTTTTTCTTGTTAAAACATACCTACAATATATTTTTACTTTATATCTAATACCTACAGCACTGATTTAAAATAATGGCTTTTCATAGTGGGTCAATTTTTTGGTAGTCCGTAATTCCTAAACTAAGTGCCGTAGAATAAAAAAAATGAAATTACTTTTTTATATTCTCAAATACTGTAATTGACCTAAATATGAGCGAAATCCAAGATGTCACTTTTTTTTCCCTGTCCGCTTCACGTGAAATGCCCCATTATTCATGAGCGCATATTTTTAAATCAAACGTAGGTATACCCACGTTGAAAAATTTGCTAATTGACATCACTTCAGGTTTATGATCCATTAGACTTAAATTTATTTCCACATAAAGGTAGAGAAGTTTATAGGTATTAATTCCAGCAGATTTTTTTTTTAAACTTTTTGTTTTTTAATGAAAAGTGTGAATCTGCTGCAGAATTATTATTAATAATTTTTTTTTTTTTAGTTTTTTCATATTTTCTTTATGAGAAAAAAAATCCTATGTGCCAATCGATCCATCATATATATTTACATATATATTTTTCTTGCATTTTTCAAAAAAATATAAAAATAAATTGACCTATGCATCCGTTCAGATATCACCTGGGGGACTACTACACTTAGCTGGTATACAAATTTAATTAAATTGGTCGAGTGGTTTTGGTTGATGAAGTAAAAAGCATGCTGTGTTAACAGATATCGTTTTAAATAAAAAAAAACTAATAAAATAAAATAAAATATTTAAAAAAACTTCACATTCTCGTTCATATATTTTTATAGATTAGCAGAATTATAATTTTTTTTTTAATACAAACGAGAATGCACTCAATTTAGTATATCGTTTCAAATTTTTATTGAAATATCGCTTCTTTTTATTGATTACAGTACGCTTCAGTTGGTTAGATGCACTTGTTTTTATTTGTTTTTTTTTTTTAAATAGTTTTAAACACTTAGAATCACTTGCTTTATACCACTTAAATGGTAAATGGAATGAAGTAGAAAATGGAGGATTGAAATAAATTGAATTTTATCAACAAACTACAACAAAAAGGTTTTATAAATAGCAAAGGTTGTTGGAGAGTATTTCAAGGCAGATTATTTTAAAATTTTAGGAAAATTAAGACAATTTTAAAGGAGCTGCGCATGTTTAAATAAGCCATTTAAAAAAAAATGCGTTTTCGATTTTTAGTAAATATTGCATCAGAACTAGCAAAACAAACTATTAGTTAAGTAAAACAGGAACCTACGAAAGATTTAAGACTTCGTTTATAAGGTAAAATTTACAACAAGTGAGCAGAAAATTCACTAACCCAACAATATTTCATGATCAAGAATGGAAATTAGGTTGTGATTTTTTATTATTTTCTTTTTGGCAACAGTGGATTTGATAGCTCAGTGTAATCGACCTACTGAGGTGGCTATTCCTGCTATTGTGACTGAATTTCCCACCAAATTTACATGGTTATTAAGCCCACAACACGCTTACGTATATATAGAGTGCGAACTGAGAAAAATATCACAGCTCTATCGGCCACTGTTATACATCTATGTGAATTATCAATGTCTTGCCGTTAGCAGTAATTTGGCCTCTGTTGCATTCAAGTGTGAAGACTTTCAGAATACAGGGGCCTGATTATGAGGTACACGGCGGATCGTTTTCAATTCGACCTTTCAAATTCGACTTTGCGGCGAAGAGAAAATAGTTCTTCCTATATTCCAGTGATTTGACAGCTTTCAACAAATTTTGTTTGATTTATTCAAAATTTTATATTTTATTGTGGATTGTGGATAAATTATAAGAAAATTAAAATAAAGCAAACTCACATTTTTATATAATTACAATCAAGAAAGAATCCACAAAATCGAACAGTGAATAATAATGAACATTCTTTCGCTTGTGAATTCGCCAAAAAAAAACTGTCAGATTTCAACTCGCCAACAAACATTATGACATTTCAAATTCGCATTCGAATTCGTTAAAAGGTCGAATTCAAAACGAAGAAGGCGAAAGCGCTTTCGCTTTAATTGATCGCTAGCAATGCGATTCGCCGCGAATCCCATAATCAGGCCCCAGCTTCTGTAACTATGGAAGCAGAGCGACCTACAACTCGGAATTTTTTGTGAATCGAAAACTTGGGTTTAGCGACGAAACTCGTTCCTGGTTAAATGGATACGTGAACAAGCAAAACCACAGTACTTGGAGTGAAGAGCATTCAAAAGCTTTGCAAGAGCAACCAATGCATTCAGAAAATGTCAAGTCACTGTTTGGATTATGGGCTGGCGGAATCAATTGGCCGTTTTCTCAAAGTTACTCTGAATTGTGAGCGCTGCAGTGATATGATTCCAAGCTTTTTTGTACAAAATTTGAGAGCTTGTTTTGCATGATATGTAGTTTCAAAAGACCCAGCACACGTAATGGACCTTTTGAGAGGCAATTTCGGTTAACAGTTAATTTCACGTTTGGGGCTGGTCAATTGGTCGTATAGATCGTGCGATTTAACGAGACTCAAGGCTATTTTTTGTAAGGTTATGTTATGTTCCCGCTTCAATTGACGCAGGATTTATTCGAGAGAGTATGTCAAGATTGGGCTAAGCAAATGGACTCCTTGAGGTGTACCTGCTGCAAATATTTGCATGAAATAACTTTTAAATGTTAGATATCGACCGTACCATAGATTCAAATAAAAATTTCATGCATTTTTCTGAATCACTCGTAATAAGAAGTTTCATTTTGAATAGCCTGGTTTTGGAATATTTCTTACTTTTGAGGCTGTCATCTTGTGTTATTTGACAATTCAAAACTATGCCATTACATAAAAAAGAACCGCGCGTGTTTCAAAACGCATTGAAAATTATAAAGTTCAATACAAATAAGATACAAAAATATAGCACTTTCAAGTCATCGTCGCGTTGTGAAGCACCTTTTCTGCTGACAATAGTAAAATTCATAGACAAAATTGAGGGAAAATCAAGTTTTGGTAAAAAATTCAAAGCATGCACGTTTCTCAAGGGCAATTGGGAATATTGCTGATGTAGCCCTAAGTGTTGACGAAAACGCAGGTTTGTCATTTTCCTAGTCGAACTTTGGTCGAATAAGGTATTCTACAAACGACATTAAACCAAATTTTGTATTTTAGCTTCAAGCAATTCAAAATTCAGTTACCATTCGTACTTAAGCCGTTCGATCATCAGCAACGTACGTCTTATAATAATTAATAATTGGGTACTTAAAATGTATTTAAATTATTCCGATTTTTCTAAACTGATAAGGCCCATTTTTTACCCACTTCGGACGATATATTAAGCAGAGTTGAAGCATTTGAGTCTTGGAAAACCAAAGAACGGTTGTTGAACATAGCTTCTCCATCCTCAAACGTGTCACTGTTTGGTGTTATTGGACCTCACTTTTTAGAATATTAAGCTGGAGGAACTGTTACAGTGAATAAAGATTTTCAAAATTGCTTCTTTTATATAAGTAAAGATAAAATAATAAAACTATTTTAATGTTGAAATGTGTTGAAATCAATTCAAAGTTACTAAAATATTTCTTCAATTATTCCTTTCTTATCTTTTTTGGGACAAAAATTCTAAAATGCGTGCATAGCTTATAAAAACTTGACTTTAAGACGTAGATATTTGGTACAAAATAAAGCGCAGAATCAAGCTATTTAACGAACGGTTGGAATTTAAAATATTGATTTCTCACAGATCATAGATTTTTTGGTTATCAGAGAACAAATTTACTTAACGATGTTTTAAAAAGTTTACAAAGTTTAAACCCGAAATTGTGAAGCATATTGCGAGATTCTATCAAAACAACAAAGTCCGTAGAAATAACGTACTGCACTGTTGAATACAACAGTTAGATTTATTTTGCTTTCATATATTTAAAATTACAAAAACAATTCACAACCAGAAGTAAGGAGAGGAAGAAACAACGTTTTAACGAAAATATTCCTGACTTTTTTGGATTTTTTGAATAAAAGGCCAAAGTATTCGAAAGACATCACCCGTGGCGTGATAATAAGTGCATTGGACTGAGAGGTCAGAGGTCTTGGGATCAAACCCTGACTGTGACTTGTAAAGTTTTTTTTCACGGGTACTGCTTCTTGCGAGAAATTTACAATTCCTCCAAGAGTAATTCTCGTCATGAAAAATGCTTTCTTAAATTAGCCGTTCGGTATCGGCTTAGAACTGTAGGTCCCCTCCATCCCTGACAATATAACTCGCACACAGGAATAGTTAAGAATTAAGTTTGTCACTAGACTGGGGCTGTTGCGCCACCAAATTTATTTATTCATTCGAAGGACATAGTAAGCTTTTTCAACCGTGCTATGAATATTCCAAGTTAGAGTTCGGTTAAAGATTACACTTACATTTTCAGCTGATTCTACATACGAAACAGAACTTTGCTAAAACAATATTGAAGGAAAGTATGATACATCGAAATCATTTTTAGAAGTAACGAGGCATTTAGATTTTTTAGGCTTCAACTAAGGTTGAACATCAATAGACCATCGATCAATTATTTTCAAGTCTTCATTCAAGCACGCTACTAAATGCTAGATTATAGTTGTTTAGTTTTGACTGAGTGTCGTCAGCATAACTACTTACGAACCGAACAATGTGTAACTAAATGTGGCAATTCGTTAACTTACATTAAAAATAACAAAGGACCACAAATAAACTCCTGTGGTACACCACTTTTGTTTGGTTTATTTAGAGGTTTGTTCTTGAATTTTATATACAAACTCTTATGGCTGGCTTGTTTTTACACATTTTAAGTTTATCCTAAAAAGAACACCCTTTACCACAAATTGTTTATTGATATACATATGCATATATTAAAATCATGAGTGGAAAAACAATGTATAAAATATTAATACATCATTTTTCAATTAAAACTTTTTTCAACTTGCATCTATACATAATAATTATTCTCTTCCAACTTTCTTCTATACACAATATCTTTTAGTCATCCCACCTACGTACTTATTTTTCGATGAGTTTATATAAATGTTTCTTAGCATGTTTTGAGTTTTGACATCAAAAAATATCTTCAGGGGCTTTTTTAAGTTAGTATCAAAAATTATATATATATTTTGTTTGTATGTATATAAAAAAGGTAAACATATATCTAATAATATATTGAAGCCACCACCACGCACATATATACATCATCGTCGGTCGTCGCATCACATTCCACAGTCATTTAATAAATTAAATGCGCTTAAAGGTTCCATTATAGGCTTTTGATGTTTTTTTAAATAAACAAACATGAATGGCAGAAAATTGAACGTCATATAAAAACATAAATAAAAAAGTAATAAATAAAGAAAGAAAGTTGCCTTTTCTTAAAATAAATATAATAAAAAATTTAAAAACACAAACATTTTGAAATGGGGAGACACACGCACCAAGTTTCCCTTCACACTTAACAAAGTCTCAAATTCTGGACTTAACGTAGGTAGAGCGATATAAACAAAAAAAAAGTATAAAACTATTTAAAGACGTAAATGAAGTCATCCTTGACGCCGCTGTCTCTCGTTGTCGTCGTCATCGTGATGCACTTTTCCCACTTGTTTCCAAACAATAAGAGATATTCCCATAGATGGTCAACAAACTGACGATCTTTTGGAGAGTTAAGCAGGTATAAATATGTAAGTATGATGGTAGTTCCCATGTTTGGAACATGCACCCTTCTTGGTTCATCATCGCATCGTCGCGTCCGTCCTTCGTCGCCGTCGCCCGTTTTGTAATACAAAGCCAAGTCTTCGACATGCCATATAAGAGATTCAAAAGATTCAATGCATAAGTCTGGATATAATTACAAATCCATTCTATTCATTTCATTTCAATTTGTGTGTTTTTTGCAATTTTAAAATTGAGATGTGCCAAATGCTGGGGTTAACATCATCAGGTTCGAACGATTTTTCATGTCCGTCATCCGACTTGGGTGAGAGCCGTCTTATAACGTGTGTTTTAAGTGGGGAGGTTATTGAAAAACCACACATCGGTTATATGTTTCATTTCGTTTTGCGGCTTCCCATCATCTTCTAAAGGTGTGTGGGAACTTTTAACACAACAGAAAACAAAAACTAAAAGACTTGAAATATAAAATGAATTTTCTCATACAAAAATTATTCCTTCCCTATGCAACCAAAAAACCAACGAACCAAGTTATCAAGGAATCAAAAGAAGCTATACGATGATTTTGTTGTTGTTGTTGTCGTACCTATACCTTCTACACCTAACCTTCCTACTTAAGATCTTAGGTTTATACGGCAAAGCTTCTCATCTGGATTATCATGAAAAGGTTGTTTCTTAGTCGTCTTCGTCGACATAGTCATAGTCGTATAGAAGATACTTTTTAATTATGGTGTTTTGTTTCCTTTTTTCGTCGAAGTGAAGTTAGGTTGTATATATAGGCTCGCACTATAATTTGTCTCGTATTTTCTCCCAGAATATGGATGTGAATGTTTTTGTCAGAAGGGGCGGGTGGGGCGTTCCTGTGATGGTGGTTTCAATGCGCTTCTTGAGCTTCAAATTTTCAGGATGTTGTTATTAGATAGGAAAAAAGTAAAATATAGATACTTGCAATAGGAGACTATTACGCAACAATCTACAACACCCCCCTATTTCCTCACCAAAACTCTGTCTCTTCCCATTCCCATCATTCCTCGTGAACGGAGCAGAGCTTGTTAGAAATGGTGGAAACTTTATGTATGGGGAGCTGAAAATGAAAACTAATAGTGGGTATACAAAATGAGGGTGCAAAAGTTCCTTAACTTAACTTTATAATAACACATCATTTCGCAGCACGGAAGGGGTTTCCGTCGTCTTATATTTTATATTGATATAGGATTGTAGGTATGTCTTTATATTTTCTTCTCTATATTGAAGGAGGATGGCTCAAGTTCAATTTTGTGGTTTTGTGCAAACAATTCAGCAGAAGATGTACACATTATATTGTGTGTGACGGCCGTTTCCTTATAATTTGCAAACTTAGCGTTTTCAATGTAGGTAGGTCCTTGTGCGTCGTCGTCGTACCAAACTATAAAGAAGGTACGTACCTACCTACCTACCTATCTACGTAACTATCTATCTTACCTAGCATCATCGTAACTTACTCATCGATATGCGAAAAGTTTTTAAGACGAACAAAGCAGAACCAGAAGTTGTATGTTAGTGTGTCTATGTTCGACAAACGATGAAAAACTTTTGAAAATGTTATTTTGTGTGAAAGTAAAAGACATTTTGTTGCAATGAAATGACAATGCACTCGAAAAGTTTTCTATGGTTCAAAACTGGTGCTAGGGACTGGTATATAAGAAAATGAGGGGAGTATAGGTACCTAACCTACATATAACGAGTTTGAAGGAAGAAGGTATGTATGTATTTATATCAGTGAAGATAGGATGCAAATGCTCTTCTTATTCTTTTTTCATTCTAATGCAACTTGATCGCTGTCAAGTGTGTTGACTTAAAATTAAACTATAACAACAACAACAAAAAAAAGGATACTACTTCAGGATGTAAGTATATTATGTATAAACTAAAGTATATATTCTTCAGTATCCGACAAACCATCAGGATATTTCTTTATTTCTATCAATTTTCAAAGATTTTTCTTTTAAGTTTTTCTATTTTTCTTCTAGTTCTTGTTGTGGTTGTAGTAGTAGAGTAAACATTCTTAGTTTTGAATTAAATTAAGGGATTAAGTTTGAAGTCCTATCCTACTATCACATTTACAAACAGGAATGGTTTTCTTACGAATATGAGAGAAAACAAACAAGAAAACAGCCTTTGGTGAGATAGGAAGAGCGTTGAAAAATTATGCCAGAATTTTGATGATTAAATTCAAATGCAGCATAATTTTTACATAAGCACTGCATTTTGAGGAAATAAGTAAAACAAATGTCCCATCAAAGCAAGCAAATAAAAAACCTATGTCAAAATATTTAAGATTTGAGTACAAAAGGGCATTTTACCATCAATTTCAGTAAAAATTGTGAGTTAAACAGATATCTAAAACCACCGTAGTCATCAACTTCACATGAGCAATATCTAGGTAAGAGCATTAAGATAGAAGATCCCACTTACAATGAAGAAAACTTTAAGGGGTTAGGTGACCCTAGAATTAAGGAAAAATAGATTTTTTTAAATTCTAAAATTGTTCATCAGGATCTTAAATATGTTGTGCCAAAAGATTATGCCCAAGCAAAACCTTTTAGTACTCGGTGTTTGCTTTTAAGTATTGTAAGTATTGAAAAATTTGCTCATGATTGTCTACTACTTTATCTAAATACTGCCTTTTTTTAGTTTGCCGTACTCATAATCATCAATCGATTGACTTGAAATTTGAAAAATATCGTTGAAAATGCATTGTCCAAAAAAGAAAATCATTTGTTATTAACAATTATGTGACGATTTTTCAGATATATTTTGCATATTTCACTTAAGAAGTACCCCATTTTGCAAAAATCAATACATCGCAAAAAAGCCTTTCTAACAGTTGATATAATTATAA
This sequence comes from Eupeodes luniger, assembly GCA_951509635.1. Taxonomy (NCBI): domain Eukaryota; kingdom Metazoa; phylum Arthropoda; class Insecta; order Diptera; family Syrphidae; genus Eupeodes; species Eupeodes luniger. Next base: position 62,063,516 of record OX608073.1, on the reverse strand, counting down.
TATTAAAAAGAAGAGGCTGGGATACGACCCACACTGATAACTTCACATCCCGTCTGTCGATTTGTCTTGCTTAAAAGTTTTTAGGTTTTCGAGTTTTGTTAAAAAAGTTGTCAGTTGAATTGTTCTAAAAAATTTAAAAATTACCAACTATATTTTGCATATGATGAAATAGTTTGATTTCAAAATCTATTTTTGTTAACGAGATTTTTAAAGTCGAAAACCAATTTTTACCAATTTTAGTAGAATTTCTTAAAAGTTTCTATTTCTTGTATAAACAAAAAATACTAATTGGATGAATGAAATAAATTTGAAGTCAATGTCTTCTATTATTCATGGGATATCGAAAACCGAACATCATTTTTTACTAATTTTGCGTTCTATTTTTTGTAGATTTTAATTTTTTATGAAAAAAACGGAGTGTTGGATTTTTATACCAAATTTACTGAATGTCGAAAACAATGTTTTCTGTGAGATAGGATTGTTAAATAAAATTTGAAGCCAATATTTTTAATTTTCGAAAAGATGTTTGAGTCGAAGGTAAATTTTTACCAAGTTTTAGTATTGTTTTTTAAGGTTTTTATTTTTTGTAAAAAAAACTGTCAATTCGATTTTCCTCAAAATTTTACCAAATGTTGAAAACAATATTTCTTATAAGACAAAATTAGTTTGAAGCCATAATCGGAAATCAATGTTTACCAACTTTAAGTAATGCTCTTTTTAGGATTTTATTTTTTGTAAAAAAAAAACTGTCAATTCGATTTTCCTCAAAATATAACTGAATGTTGACAACAATTTTTTTAAAAGATAAAATTAGTTTAAACCAAATATTTCAAAGTTTTGAAAAGATATTTAAGTCGAAAATCAGTTTTTACCAACTTTTATTAATTTCTCTTAAGGTTTTTATTTTTTGTAAAAAAACTGCCAATTCGGTTTTTCTCAAAATTTTTCAAAATGTTTACAGAAATATTTTTTAAAAGATAAAATTAGATTAAACCCAATATATCAAATTTTTGAAAAGATATTTGAGTCGAAAATCAATTTTTACCAACTTTGGGTAATGTTTTTTTTTAGGTTTTTATTTTTTATAAAAAAAAAATGTAAATTTGATTTTTTTTTTCAAAATTTTACCAGGTGTTGAAAACGTTATTTTTTGTTGCACAAAATTGTTTTGGAGATAAAATCATTTTTTGTTCGTAAAATTTTCGACGTGACAAATTTTGTTTTCAGTTTTTTTGATTTATAAAAAAACCGTCAATTGGAATTTTTTCTAAAAATATATTTGTTTGGTATCACGTTAAAATATATAATCTTCACTAAAATTATAAAGAGGAAAGATTTGTATTTTTGTATGTAAACTCAAACAGTACTAGACCGATTTTAGTAATTCTTTTTTCATTAGAAAGCTACAATATCTGTACCTATTAATGTCTACCCGTGCGAAGCCGGGACGGGCCGCTAGTATAATATAAAATTTAATTCCAGTCTCTAGCGTAATTGGTTCGTGTGATATTCAGGGTTAACCAAAATGTTCACCTGGTGAAAAAAAACACCCACGCCATTTTCTTGAGAGCCTGCATTATTATCTGTATAACAAAATTTATTTAAATTCGATATCTCTACTGGTTGTTGAGCTATGGACGACAAAAAAAACGTCGCGAACGTGCGGACGTACAAACGCACGCACATACATCTTTCTAAACATCTGTCAAAATGTTCTATTCGACAAATCGGACCGATTATAATAACTTCCCATGGGAAGTTAAAAATACAGTAGCTGTTAGTCCGGCGCGCAGCAGACCCTTTCAAACAACAGCATTTTATTTTGAGTAGTCAATTATATGTTAAATAAAACCCCATTTCTGGAATTCCGATTTCGTCGTTTTTCTGAAAAAAAAAAAAAAAAAAAAAAAATTCCTTAAAGGCCTGGTGCCTAAAGTTCTCATTCTCACCCATGAACAAAAACAAATGCGGAAATCGATTTGCAAGAATCTGTTATCTCGCATTCAGAGCGACGCACGGCAGAGACTGGATGAGTCCCGATATTGCTCCCTGCGACTTTTTTCTATTCCCCAAGATGAAGTCGCACCTCAAGGGAACTCTTCATGGCGGCGGCGTACAGAAGGTCCAAGAAGCTATAAACGTGGTGCTAAACGGGCTTACTTCGGAGGACTACCAAGGGTGCTTCCAATCATGGGAGAAAAGTTGAATTCGTTGTGTAGAGTGAAGGGCGATAGTAAAATTTTTCCTAAAACTTCATTTTCTTGTTTTTTTTATTGACAAATTCCCGGAACTTAATTGCCAAACCTCCTACAAATACTACGAGGGCCGCTTGTTTTATTAAAGTTCTCGATTTCATGAGTAATTCGGCGCGAAGGGCGTATTGTATTGTAGATTTTAAGCGGAATAACAAAAAATACATAATAATAAAAAATTGCATTGAGTGTATGAAAATCACCACATTTTTAAATTATTACCCTGAAGATAGTAGATTAAGACTAAAAGAATTGTAATTTACTGTTTAGTTTTTGTTTCTTAAATCAGCAAAGGTATTTTGTAAATTACAATCTTGCAGCTTCAATATTTATATCGTGATTAGATTTTATTGATTTGAGGATTGAGAAAGCTTAAATCACCGTATACATTTCGCAAAACAAGATTAATGAGTAGTCAAATTAAATTATTCCCCTGAAGTAGTAGATTGCAACTAAAAAGTTGCAATTTACTTTGATTTCAACAAGCTCGAATTATGACTTTTGATATTAATTACCAAATTATAAAATTTTGTATTTTACGAAGATTTGAATGCTAAATTACAACTTTCTATCTTTTATCTAATATCTTTTTATTACTTAATGTCCTTTTTATGATCAATCTTTTGTAATGTATCATCACTTTTCATGTTTTAAGCATTCTGACCAGAAGATTCAAAACAATGGGATTTGGAAAACTATTGCAACTTTGATTGACAAGGGCCAAAAATAATGTATTTTCTGCAGTGTTTTGAGATTTTATTTTCGATCTAGAATCTTTCACAAAATATCTTGTCTCCATCCCTGACAACAGTACTCGCACACAGGAATGGTTGAGAGTTGTAAGTCACTAGGCCCTAGTTCTCAACGGACTGTTGCGCCACCCAATTTATTTTATTTTAAGGTGTATATTACATTTTTATTACTGGAATTTGACATCTGCCAAACTGAGCTGCCATTTAAATTTTGAAGTGTCAATTAAAAGTTGAATATTTGTTATTTACAATAATGGATTGCCCAACAATAGCACAACGCTTATTTCATACACAGTAACTTTTCACGTACTACGTGGTCATTATGGTCGTCATAATCGAGCGAGTACTGGGTTGAAACTTCAAGAAATTTGAAAATAATGGAAGCGTTATTGATGACGTAAGGCGTGTGATTTATTTATGTAGGTTTACTTTCAAAACCGAAAAATGAATGACCCTGTCCAAATCGACTAAAAATATAAATAAACTATTATTAAATCATCACATCAATAAATCACAGCTATAGTAAACTAATGTCACTGATGTATACTGCTAATATCGCACTTGACTGTTAATGATAATTAATTATGATATTCTTATATTGATGATACTTAATTACGATACAAATACATAATGTATGTACCCAACCTAGTGTGGTGGTCTTGGCCTTTGATTGTCTCTCTCAGTTCAGTTGTTAATTAGATTCTAATAAAGAAACATTATTAAGTATACCCGGTCTTTGAATTACGTATACCTACATTGATAGAAATACAACATGGCGCAGTCGGTTTAAAGAACAAACATAAATACTAACCATTAGAAATTGTTTAAAAAACATAAAAAAGTACATCAAACACAATGGCAAATTGTGATTTCCAAAAACCTGGGCCATTATTACTAGATGGCAATGTGAAAGAAAATTGGCGCAAATTTTTTAACAATTGGAAAATTTACACGGTGGCTTCCAAAACTAACTCTGAAAGTGAGCCTATTCAAACAGCAAGATTCCTATCTTGTGCAGGTGAAAAGGCCATAGAAATCTTTCAAACGCTCCCAATATTAGATGCAGATAAAAATAAAATAAACGAAGTAATAAATGCATTTGAAGCCTACTGTGTGCCAAGAAGCAACGTGGTCTACGAGCGGTATCTTTTCTTCTCACGAAATCAAAAAGAAGGAGAGCCGTTCGAGAATTTTTTGTCTGACATAGTAAAATTAGCCGAAAGCTGTGAATTCGAGACCCAGAAAGAATATATGATCAGGGATCGAATCGTCATGGGCATTGCAGAGCAAAATGTTAGGCTACAATTACTTAAGACGGATAACCTTGATCTTTCTAAAGCTAAAGAACTGTGTCGCGTGGCTGAGCAAGCAAGCATGCAAGCGCAACAAATGCAACCTGAGCGAGGATCATCATCAATTGCAGTGGTCTCAAGAAACAACGGACAAAAACAAAATCATAAATATTTAAATAAAAATTTCGGTTTACAAGATTCTAAATTTCCATCAAATTCTCATTCCAGATCTCCAAATCATGTAACAAAGCAAAGAGACCACCAATCTAGTGAAGAAAAAAAACTATATAATTCGAACATTAATCACGTGTGTGACAAATGTAACAGATATCATAATCGAGGTCGCTGTCCAGCTTATGGGCAAAAATGTTTGCGTTGCGGCAAGTACAATCATTTTTCTTCAACATGTAGATTTAAAAACATTAATAATATTAATACTTACGAAATTAATTATAATGAAAGTGACGAAGATGAGTCATACATTGATTCTATAGAGGTTGGTTCTGGTTTAGGTGTAAGCATCGGTTCGATAGATCAAGTTCGAAAGGGTTGTGAGAGTTGGTATGAGGACATATTAGTTGAAAAACATTTAATTAAATTTAAATTGGACAGTGGGGCAGATGTGAACGTTGTAACATTAAAAGATGTGAAAAAATTAAATCGTGAAGATAAAATCAAATCGGTAAGCACTAAGTTAGAGGCATATGGTGGTTCGCGTATTCCAACAAAGGGTTCAGTTCGTCTTCGCATTCAATTCAAAAATAAAATAATATATGCAGACTTCATGGTAGTATGTAGTGATACAAAACCATTACTGGGACTTCGTACTTGTGTAGAGTTAGGCCTTATTCAAAGAGTGAATGAAGTGAGCAATATAAATGATTTTCTGCATAAGAATAATGATGTTTTTTCGGGAGATGGACGGTTTCCGGATAGGTGCGTCTTAGAATTAAAGCCGAATACTTTTTCGGTTAGTAAACCTCCTAGACGAATTCCTATCGGTATCAGGCAGAAGGTAAAGGATGCACTTGAAAATATGGAATGTCGTGGCATAATTAGCAGACGTGATCAACCTTCAGCCTGGTCACACCAGTTAGTGGTCGTCGAAAAAGCCAACGGGTCTTTAAGATTGTGTCTTGATCCCAGTGCACTTAACGTTAACCTCAAAGACGAACACTTTATAATTCCCACACTTGATGATTTTTGTGATGCATTATAAAAGAAGATCCACCAAACATAGCAGACCTACGCAGATAAGATAGCGTAGGAGCTACTTAAACATGGATTTCAATGTTAAATTCTGAAATATAGTAAATACATATATTTTAATTACACATTTCATCTTGGAATAATTATGATATCGATGAAAAATTTGAAACATACACTGATGACATCGTTATTAACAAGTGACAAAAAGTCTTCAGAAATCCCAAGTGAGCACACAAAGTTATTGAATTTTAAGGTGGAAACTTCGGCTTGCAACACCGTGATATTGGGCTATATTCGCAGCTCAATGTAGTGTAAACAAAAGTTGTTGCAAGAGACTTAAACGAATATTCCTTTAGCTATTGAATTGTAGTTTACTTTCAATTTGAAACAACACAAATTCGGTGGTACGTTTCGTTAATTGAAAACTCTCTTTTTTCGAAAAATCATTTACTAAATCGAAGTTAAGTCTTGGTTTCCCTACTTTTTGTTTTCAAAATATTCTTCAAAACGAATAATTTTTGTATTTTTTTTTAAATTCATTTTTATTAATTCATTCTTAAGACTATCTTAAAGCTAGACAAAAAAAAATTTATAAAACTAGCCTAATTAACCATAACTTACAACTAACTTACTGGTCCCATACGGACACTCTAAGTTAAACAATAATACTTAATGCTAATGCCTTTCGGCCCTAAGAAATAATTTTTGTATAAGAAACGTTTTATAGCTATAAACTGTCAAGTTCCATTTGAAGGAATGCTACGATGTCGATGGATTAAGAATCCTCTACAAAATCAGAAATTTTTGAAATTGAGATAAATCAACGCGTTAAATATGAAATTCAAAATTCTTTGCCAAATTAGTCGAAATAACAAAAATTATGTCCCTTGTCTTTTAAACTTTTATTTTCTTCTTTATTTTCAAAACGGTTCATACTCGTATATTAACTTCCCATAGGACGTTATTGTAATCGGTTTGATTTTTAGAATTGAAAATTTTGACATTTTCTCGACGTTTCAAGGTCCCAAGAGCCTAAATAAACGATTTTTAGAAAGATGTCTATGGGTGCGTACGTTCGAAAAGCTTTTTTCGTCGTCCATTCCTCAATAACCAGTACAAATATCGACTTCAAACAAATTTTGTTCTACAGATAATAATGCAGACATTTGTAATCCTTTTTATAGAAACTCCTGTAATAGAATTGAAAAAGTTCAAAGAAACTTTACTCGATATTTAATCTTTAAACTACATTGGCGAATTGAGATGCCAACTTACAAAACAAGGTGCTTATTATTCGATATTAAAACTCTGGAAAGCCGGCGTACTTGCTTCTCTGTTATGTTCATCAGAGATATTTTAACGTACCACATAAAATGTCCTAATTTATTAAGTCTTATGAATCTTCGTGTTCCTCAGAGGAATGTTCGTGAATGTAACCTTTTATATGAATATTTTCATCGCACAAATTATGGCCTTGATGAGCCAATTTCTCGTTGCATCAGGGAAACTAATGCTGTAGGTAATAAAATAGATATTTTTAAAAGTTGTTCAAGAGATACCTTCAAAATATATGTTTTAAATGAATTAACTATTCAATCAGCTGGATTTTAATATTTTTGTAATTGTTATTATTATTGTTGAGTTTTTGTTTTTCTCATTCATATAAATATTATATATATGATTAATAAATTAAAGTAATTATGTATATCGTAGTCTGTAAGAGTTAGATCTCTGCTTGATGATAAATAAATAAATTTACTTCCAATGAGTCTACAAAAAAAAAAAAAAAAAAAAAAAAAAAGGACTCTCAAAAAAAATTGAGTGGTAAAATTTCGCTTACCTAATAGTCCAGTCATTATAGTAAGTTCACCTCGGAATTCGAGATATTTGATATTTGATATTTGATATTTATTTATTTGTATGTCAGCTGTACATCAAGTTAAACTTATAAATAGTACAGGATATAAAACATTGATTTAAGATACAATTAACAAAAGAAATATTTACAAAACAAAATTAACAAAAATTTAATTAAAATTAATACATTAAAAATCGGTTAAAATTAAGAATTAAAGATTTCAGAACAAACAAAAATATTTATTAAAAGTTATATGAATCAAGACGCAAGGAAAATAAAATTGAAAATGACTAATTTAAAAGTATGTTCAGTTCAAGTTTGAGAAATATTCAAAACAAATTGCTTGAAACTTTCTGCTTTCGATTCCAGACCTCATGTGACTGGGAAGGTTATTCCACAGTCTAACAGCATGAACGAAAAATTGTCTGCGCGATGTCAAACACGTAAAGGTGGACGAGCGCAATAAAATGGAACGGCTAGAAACACAAAAATTAAGTCTGTCACATAGATAACTAGGAGTCTTCTTAACAATCAATTTGAAGAGTAAAATGCAACAACGATATTTGAAGAAAGCTACCAGATCGCAATTGAAAAGCTGACGAGCTTGAAAAGAGACATGATCGAACCTACGTAGGTTAAAAACAAACCGAGCTATTGCATTAAATGCCACTTTTAGTTTGTGAGCTGATTGAGAATCAAGATCAGCAAACAGCTCACACCCGTATGTTATTTTAGGTAGGACAAGTGCTTTTACCAGCTTTAATTTAATATGGGTAGGTAGTACGGATTTAGTAACAGATAGTCCTCTAAGTGAAGCATAAATCTTTGACACAACTGAGATACCCAGCTGTAAGTCTGTAAATATTTGTATATTGACACCCTAAAAGTTTTCCCAAAACCTACATATGGTAGGGTGTACGCAACTATTAAATTTCAAGGTCAAAGGTCACAAAAATCGTTTTTTTTTTTTGCGCTTTTTTTGGAAATATCTCATTTCCTATGGGTGTCAATATACAAGTATTTACAGCCTTACAGCTGGGTATCTCGAATTCCGAGATACTTACCTAATTTAAGCTTAAATGACTGGACTATAAAATATCTCACCAACCAAAAACGCCAGCGACTTCAATTAAATTTTATAATATGTATTGCGACGTGATGGTAAAAATTGGTTTTCGACTAAAAATCTCGTTAGTAAAAATAAATTTTGAAATCAAAGTACTTCATGATATGCGAAATATTGTTGGTAATTTTTAGTTAATTTTTTAGAAAAACTGCACTGACAACTTTTTTTAACAAAACACTAAAACCTATAAACCTTTTAAGCAAGACTAATCGACAGAAGGACGGGAGGGGAAGTTATCAGTGAGAAGCACAACGTTTTTTGCAAAGTAAAACTTCCAAGGTTACAAAATGAAAACAGAAAAATGTTTGATGAAATATGGCCCAGGTTTCTAGATTGTTTTCTTATAAAATGTTTGGTGTTAATAACAAAAAAAGATTAAAAAAACCGTCTTGAACGCATTGCTATAAACTCTCATACCTAAGCGTTGAAATTTATAAAATCTATAATTATTACCTGTGAAGCTTTTAGATACAAATTATAGAAAATGCTTAATATTTGAAAAATCAACATTTTCGACACTTGATATTTTATAAAACCGCTATAACTACCTAACATTTACTTGTAGAAACAATCTGTTTTGAAGTAAATCTCATGATCTAAAAAGTCTAGCCAAAAAACTTTTTTGAAGCACTTTTCAAAAGTTGCAGCTTAAAAACGGGAAGTTTTGATTACAAAAAAACCTAAATACTTTTTTTCACTCTCGTTAATAATGATGCCCTCAGTACCAATTTTCATTGATTTACAAATTTTTCTTAAGGCTGATGAAATGTGTGTCTATTTTGACTGGACTAAGATAGCAAAGCATCACTTAAGTTCTGAAAGCCCAATTTTTAGCTTTAAATATATGAAAAACAGCAAAATATTTTAAATGAGAATTATGTACTGTTATCAGACAAATCAGACAAAACTGCTCAAAACTTTTAACATCAATAATATTATAGTCTCTACAAAATGAAAATATACTCATGTAGACGAAAAGAAAACAATAAAATTGTTCTAGACGTCGTTGTTGCCTTGAGTTTTGTTCACATAAAGCTTAGGATTTATCGAAAAATATTAAGGACAAACTCTTAAAAAAAAAAAAAAAAAAAAAAAAAATATTATCAAAGTTTATAAACAAAAGTTTATATCAGATAAACTTAGATATCGCTTAATTACTATAGCTTCAACAAATATGTACTCAGGTCATCTTTTTCATGTACTTATATAAAAGATAAGTCCAACATATACCAATACCAACCAAAACAAAACAAACAGCATAGAGAATATAAATTGTTTGTCATTTTTTGGGCGTTGCTCCCGAACAAATGATGTGGGCGTTATTCCCTTAGGCATAGCTCAAGCTCATATTATATTTTTGGTCTTCTATCTAATCCAAGTAAATATTAGAAGGTAGGTACATGCCACATTCAAAGCACCACAATATCAACAGGAATTACATAAAACATTTTGCACACAATACGTCCTGAGATACTATGTAGGAAGGTATGTACTCGTACCTATAAGTTTTTGAAAAATAAAATAGAAGAGAAGAAAAAATTATGCAATTAGATGCATTCCAGGAGCAGCAGCAGCAGCAGCACAAGCACAACCTTTTTCAAATAAAAAATAGAAGTCCAATATAAAGCTTAACGTTTACCCCTTTTATATGCACTAAGAGTTCCATCCAACACCCACAATTATTTTTGCAGCTGGTGTTTATACTCGTCCTAGTCGTCGTCATCGTCGTTCGTCCTAGTCGGTCGTTTAGAGATGAAGTGAGTTCATATGGCATATCTAATCTCACTTCTATTCCATTTTGCGAGTCCATGCGGTGGCCTCGAAGTTTTTCAAAGAGCGAATATCTGGGTGTTGGGTGTGGTCGAGAGTTGTTGTTTTTTTTTAACGTTGCTTCTTCTTCTTCTTAGTTCCCTTTTTTTTCTTTGCGGAAATCTAAATTGTCTTAAATCGTACAAATTGGCCTGTTGGATATTAGAGCATTGTGAAAGGACTTTATGTAGGACAACGACGATGCGATGCCGCCGCCGCCGCCTGTTCAAAGTGGTGTACACAGTACATTGGTTGCAGTTATACACCATCAGTACTGCCAAAAAATAATATAAACGTATCTAGGTATACTCGTACACAGTAGGTTATAAGTATGCTGCAGCAAATGAAAAAGTAGTCCATATACCAGCAGCAGCAGCGAGTTCGGCTTTGGAGTGGAGATGGTGAGTGCTTAGAAAAAGATGAAGAAGGGATGCTCTTCTATAGCATGCAACCTTAATGTACTTTCGGTTTTTCCTTTCAAAAAGGACGACCGACCGACAGACCGACAGACCGACCCACCAAGCGACGAACGTATCTCTATCTATCTATCTTGCGGGCTATACCCATTTACACTGCTAAAACCTCTCCAAAAAAAGTACCCTAAATTCCTTTACGAAGCTTCAAAAAAAAAACATAAATGGAAATAAAAAATTGAGGTTATTAAAAAGGCCACAAAAAATATGATAGAATATTGAAGTAAAGCCTAAATAATGAGAAATTTTCGACCTTACTTAATATTTTGTATAGCATTTGAAAAAAAAACTTAAAAATGTATCAGATTCTTGAGCTTTAATTGTGTCCCTTAGCAATCGAGTTATTCTTTTTGTTTTTTAATTCAATTTATTTTTTCATCCTGTCTGTTTTGTTTTTCTATTTTTTTTTTTTCTTTTTTAAGGAAATTGCATATTTTTATAAAGTTTTTGGGATGACGTGCTAAAAGAACAGCAACGGCAACAGCTTGACTTAATTATACTTTTCACTTTTTGGAATTTACTTTGAATCTTCAATTCAAGTGAGTTTGAAGTTCTTGTTCTTGTTGTTGTTTTTGTTTTCTCTAATTTTTGTGGGAAAAGTTTTTTTGTATATGCTCATTTTTCAGTGCGTTTTCTTTTTCGTCCTTTTTGAGAAGAACAAAAAAAAAACTTAATGGGAAGAAACAAAAATGCAGATTTTAAGGAAGTCGAAATGGTCCCCCAAAAGGGAGGTAAGAATATTAATTCTGGGGCGGCGAAGAAGAAGCAAAAGAAGAGAAATTGAATTTTCAGGAAAAGTTGCAGCTACTTTTTTTTTTCTTGGAAAAGATTCGAAAAATTCTACATAGTTCTGTATGAATATATAAGAGATTCAATTAAGCCAATAAATACGAGCTTTTTCTGAGTTAAAATAAGAAAAAGTGTATCAGATCCTTTGTACATATTTGCACCGACAGTTTTGGTGTTTATTAAAATATACCAAAATATACAAAGATTTAAAAGAAAAATTTGCAGAAATGATTTTTAATTGAAAAACATTGATTTTTTTTGTGTAGTAAACTTTTAACACTTTGGAAACGTAACTTTAGCTCTACTCTTCTAGAGTGAGTTGAGAAGAGAGAAAAGACGTGAATGAAAGTCCTGATAGATGAATAGAAGGATTTCAAATTAATTCGAAGAAAAATGCAATGTGTATCTTTTTTCTTAGAAATGTATAAATAAAAGTGTATTGAGAAGTAAGGAAAATTCAAAATGTAGATATACATATATGAAAGCCAAAGGACACATAGTTCCAACACCCTTAACTTGACTTAAGAAGTTACTTAGAACACCCCACGGATAATTTTATTAATTTAAATAGTGAGACTTTGATAACTTTTTACTTGAGATTTGGAAAATAATAACTCGAAATTGTAATCAGGTCTGTAGCATAACGATGACGAATATCGTGAACAAGTAAAGAATTTTGACACTTTGTATGTTACTACATATTTTTAAATTTTTGAAGAAATTGTTTAAATTTGGTTTTGCAACATTTCTTTAAATTTGTCTTCTAAGGTCAAAAATATCACAGCATTAAACTTCAAAAACTTTGCAAGCTTTTTTATATTTTTTTAAAGGACGATTTTCTAATAAGAGGTTTCTTTTTGAAGTTTGCATCTTTTGACATTTGAATTCTTGAAGTTATCATGAAAATTTTCATGAAAAGGTTATGATGATGCATTAATGAAAACCCTAATTGAAAAACTGTATTATTTGTACATTTTTAAGGGCTCCAATTGGAAGAGAGTGTGATTCATAAAATTAAAACTAGTCCAAAATTAAAACCAAATATAATGAGTTGGTGGTTTTTTGACAATACACATGATTTGAGTTTTTGAAAAGTTTCAAGCACTTGTTAGGCTTAAGGTAATTCAAAAATTCAAGATTCCTTTTCTAGGGATTTATATTAAATAAATGTCGATTCAAAAAGGTTAAGCTGTTTACATTGTACATAGCTCAATGTACAATGGATGGTATAAAAATAAATAGTTGAAACATCAATTTTTATACAAGAAAAACCAGTTGACCTGCAAATCTCTCATAGAATAATAATTATTAAAAATATCTCTAGACATGGAGTTGGATGAGAGTCTAACTAAAAATATTACTTTCTACAAGTTACAAAAACAAATTAAACCTTCCTAAAAAAACCCCGAAATTCCTCCGAATTTGACGTGTTAATATTTTTCTCGGAGATGAAAATATTCATATTAAATGAAAAACACACTTTGTAATCTATCCATCTACCACGACGTGGATTAAGTGAAATTCTTCTGAAACTTAACCTGCCTTGTAAACTATCGTTGCGTTGTTTTATTCCATGTTTAATTTATGTACAAACTCATAAAGTAGCTACTGATTTCTGGGTTCACTTTTGATAAAGCTTATTGCTGCTCTTGTAATAAATCAGAAACCAACAAATAAAGAAGAGGTGTTTTTTAAACTACGTTTATTTTATTGCATTCTCTTTTGAATAACTTAAATTGAATAGCCTAAATTGTATGTTCAACTTTAGTATCAAACACCAAGCGTTATCGCATTTATAGTTTGTACTTTCTATCTAACAAATCGCTTGCTCCATCTATAGTAAAACACCTCCAGTTAAAAAACATAAGAGATACTAAACGCCCATTCAAAAACCCAATGTCTCTTTCAATATTTTGTAATATTACTCGAATGCAGAAAATATGAGCGAATAAGTCGGTCAAATAACAAGTTTTTCATCCACCTATTAATACTAATCTTAATTTTTTTTGAAAGCATAAAAGACATCCAATAGGTATAACAAGCTAGTTCAAGTCTAGTTAGAGGTATACATTGAAGAAATATAAATAAATATAAAAATTAGCGTAGGCATCACTTTAAAAAAGATAATAATAATTTCTGTCTGCAGAATTACATGTGAAATAAATAAAAATTCAAATATAAATATCTAATCAATGTTCCCACATGTTTTACTGTTGTTTGTACTATGTTATAGGTAATAAATTTAAATTGAATACATTTGATTTTTACTTTCCATAATTTTAAGAAACAAAATAATAAACACTGCTAAACAAAACACTATAAGTCTTTTGATTGATCTTGTAACTTGGAAAAATGCTGTTTCGTAAATTCTTTAAATGAAATATGTACTTGAAACCGCAAAACTTTTGATTCTATTCTATTCTATTCTATTCTATTCTATTCTATTCTATTCTATTCTATTCTATTCTATTCTATTCTATTCTATTCTATTCTATTCTATTCTATTCTATTCTATTCTATTCTATTCTATTCTATTCTATTCTATTCTATTCTATTCTATTCTATTCTATTCTATTCTATTCTATTCTATTCTATTCTATTCTATTCTATTCTATTCTATTCTATTCTATTCTATTCTATTCTATTCTATTCTATTCTATTCTATTCTATTCTATTCTATTCTATTCTATTCTATTCTATTCTATTCTATTCTATTCTATTCTATTCTATTCTATTCTATTCTATTCTATTCTATTCTATTCTATTCTATTCTATTCTATTCTATTCTATTCTATTCTATTCTATTCTATTCTATTCTATTCTATTCTATTCTATTCTATTCTATTCTATTCTATTCTATTCTATTCTATTCTATTCTATTCTATTCTATTCTATTCTATTCTATTCTATTCTATTCTATTCTATTCTATTCTATTCTATTCTATTCTATTCTATTCTATTCTATTCTATTCTATTCTATTCTATTCTATTCTATTCTATTCTATTCTATTCTATTCTATTCTATTCTATTCTATTCTATTCTATTCTATTCTATTCTATTCTATTCTATTCTATTCTATTCTATTCTATTCTATTCTATTCTATTCTATTCTATTCTATTCTATTCTATTCTATTCTATTCTATTCTATTCTATTCTATTCTATTCTATTCTATTCTATTCTATTCTATTCTATTCTATTCTATTCTATTCTATTCTATTCTATTCTATTCTATTCTATTCTATTCTATTCTATTCTATTCTATTCTATTCTATTCTATTCTATTCTATTCTATTCTATTCTATTCTATTCTATTCTATTCTATTCTATTCTATTCTATTCTATTCTATTCTATTCTATTCTATTCTATTCTATTCTATTATATTATATTATATTCTATTCTACATATATTATATTCTTGATTTATAGTAGATACCAAGCAAACGTTATGTTGCGAATTGTAAGACCAACCAATCTTGTACAAGAAGCTTTAGCTATAAAAATACTTCTTAAAGATTTTACAATTTTATAAACCTAATTTTTAACACACAGAATTAAAAAACAATTACTGTCAGCAAGAAAATAGTGTTATTTGTACAAAAAATACTAATAATCTTTAATCAAGTGACGAGTAGTGTAAAATGAAAAATGTGTAACCATAGAGTAGGCGTTCTTGTTGAACGTCAACCGCCAAGCAACTTTTCACCTACCTACCAAATCAAGCCACCATACTTTTTATTAACCTATGCTTATTTACTTATATTTTTTTTTTCTTCTTTTTCTTTTTCCTCCAGATGAGGACCAACAAATTTGCGCAACAAGTTCCAACATAATAATATAAACATGTCCAAAAACCATGATGCCAGTCTAGAATCTAGAGAGGAGGACCTTTTGGGGTCTTTTTTCTTTTGTGTATATTTACAAAATCAAATTTTAATATTTGATTGAAAATATACACATAATTATTTGGACAGAAATGAAAAAGGAAAAATAAGAAATAAAACCGGAAACAAAGACTAAAAAGATACACAAAATCATAAAAAAACAACAAGAAAAGAAAGAACAACAAAACAAAGTCCATATTGTTTTTTCTATATACATATATACATATTTCTATTGCGTGGTATGATGATAAAAATAAAACGAGAATCGGATGTCAAAGGGGGCGTATTAAATATGCACCTACGTGATTGTGGCTCTATAAAGCTAGATTTTGAAACACCACATAAAAAAAAAAAGTATATAAAAACAGACGACAACTCTCGCCTAAGATCGCTTTTCCTCATATTACTTTGCGCGTAGATATATTGTTTATTCATATGCAATCAATCAGGTTATTGAACCACTATAGGAACTACTACCAAAGACCACCACCAGACTAGTCCACCACACCATGTGACCATCATCATCATCATCATCATAGTCACCATAGTCATAGCTAACGTCATATCGGCCCTATGGCATGGCAGCCCACACTTCCGCATAAAAGTTGTCATAAAAACAAAATAACTCGCCACAATGAATACTAAGTGCAATCTTTTTTTCAAACTCTCCTGATGACATGACGTGTAGCTCTAGCTATGAACTTACAATATACAGTTGTGGTCAAAGAAAAAAGAGCACCACAGACGCTCATCATCATCAACTTTAAGAGAAGTGAAAGAAGTAGTTTGGTATACTTCGAATACAGTTGGCTCCTCCTGATAAATCATTTCGCTTTGCAGCCTTTGAATAAGATTAGACGACAAAATTACTTTTAGTACAAATCTTTCTTTTCTAAATACAATTTAAATCATTTTAGTATCTTACTAAGTTTTTGAAAATTCACATTAGTTATGATTCTTTAGTTGACTGTGTATGAGTTGATTTTGATACTTTCATAGTTTTGAAATACACGTTTAGGACTTAATTTTGCTAATTTCGAATTCATTAGTTTTTGATCTTTGCCTAGGTTTTAAAAATACCCGTTTTCAACATTAACATTATTTCATAGTTTTGAAATACACGTTTAGGATTTAATTTTTAATAAAATTAATTAAATAATTCGTTACAATAGTAAAGCTTATTTTCAATCCACTTTGCTTTTTTCTGTTGGAAACCGTTTCACCATACAAAGTTTAGCGTTTATTTCCGATTTTTGAAAGACAACTTATGCATATTTTTCGAATACCATATTAAACAATATACATATTATTTCACCTGAATATTGAAGTAAGTGATTATTATGGATTTTGAAAAGTTGCTTCATAAATGTAGATAGCCTCAAAAAGCCTTATATACGTGTTTTCTTCGAATTTTAAAAAAGTAATATCTCAAAAATCTGACGTGATACCTTAATTATGAAGTCGGATTTAAATTACTGCCACCAAAACCCTTTGGAAAAGTGCAATTTTATTGCCAGGAAGAATATCTTGTCGACGAGTGTAAACATACAAGCAATAGATTTAAAATTCCATCCATTTTTTAAAATAGTTAAATTTCAAGAAATATTCAAAATTTTGATAGTAAAAAACAAAAGAACCGAATCCAAATCACACCTAACGATTTACAGCGTACAGGAATTTAATTCCAGCAGCTGCTAATGATAAACGAGTTAATTTCATGTCTTCAGCTACAATAACTTTAACTTTGTTACCCAGAAACGTTTTGAATTTAAAAGACTCACTTCAACGAAATCTCATCAAAGAAACATAAAGATGTCCTACAAATTTGGAGAGATCATTATACTAACATATGCCCACCAAAACTTTTATCATACAAACATTTTAATAGCTAAAAATATTTCGAGCATTAACTAGATCAATTTTTTCGACCTCAACTGTACACAAAAAATACATCGATTTGAAAAGAAAAGTTCTGACTAAGAGGTGTAGTATAGTAAAAGTAAACGCGGTAGAAAGGGTGTTATTATAGATAGAAAAAAAAAATCACTATAGAAGGGGCGTTTGAGAGCAAAGGGAACCTAAAGATCGAACTTTTAATTGGGTGCATATTTTATTTATAGCTTCGATTACAGAAGAAGTATTATGCATACATATTTACATATACACTTTTTTGGGGGGCGTTGAATTTTTTACTTATGTATATCTAGATAAGAATTTTGTGTGTTTTTAATGTGAAAAATTCTTCTTTTGGTTTTGTGATTTCAAGGGAAATTCATCATTTTCATAACTGTCATATTTTTTTTAATTGTCATATTTCTTCAAAAAAGGGATTTAATCTTACAAACAGGGGAATTTCCTACACCTACGTTTCATAAAACACAAAATGTGTGTACATAACTTCAGGAATAAATCGAATATTCGTTGTAACTTACAGAGAGAGACAGAGGTTTAAGTAAAATAATGAACTTACATGAAATCCAATCTATTAATAAATATTTAAAACTTAAGAGTTTATCGTATTAAATAATTCCGAGAACATAAATTAAGTATAGTTTCTGAGGAAAAGACGTAGGTAGATGTAAATGCATGCCCGTAAATTTCCATTTAAAGGATAATAATCGATAGGAAAAAGTTGTAAATTTTTATGAATTGCATTGCATCCAATTTCAGAAACTCTATTAGGTTTGAGCAGATTTGTTCTGAGTCCATGACTGTGTATATTGATTAATACTCCCTCATATCTCTCTTGCTACTTCATACAATATGTTTGAATTTATATTCAAAACAACATAGTTTTTGGTATTAAAATCGCCCTTTAACAGAGAAATTGATCTTTATGTATGTTATTTTGTAAATCAAGGTATAAAAGTTTAGAACTACTATTTACTTATTTACAAAAATCTCCCGTTAATGTCACATAGCCCATGGCATTGGTTTTAACAGAAAAACTCATATTCTTAATAAGAAATTAGGTAAGTAGGAATTATGTACAAAGCCTACCAAATAAAAGAAGAAACGCCTAATGATAGGCAACGATGATGGTCCAAAAACAGGCACTACCTCCACACAAAAAATCATGTCAAAATATTGCTCCGTTGCGACGCACGTGAAGTACGGATAAACAAACAATCAAACAAACAAACACACAAACTAACAAACAAACTGACTATCCCATTTATAATATTAGTATAGATTTATTTATTTTTCTTTATGAAATCTTACTATTTACTTCCCTTTGTTCAAAATTTACAACACATTCATGTATTTCAGAAAACTGTAAATGGCAGTATATTTATAATTTTCCTTAGGTTTTTGAATGCCTTTTTTCGAATTCGACTTCCAAATCAATCTTTCGCATCAGGTTTTTGAGATATAACCTCTTAGGAATAGAAAAAACTTATAATTATTACGCTTTTTGAGATTTCAAAAATTCACTCATGAAGTAGTTTTTTTTTCCAAAGTTTTTGATTCCCAAATCTACAATCGTATGTTTAATATTCCGTATTAACATTTTCAGTATTTTATTTAATTTTCAAAATAGTTGAAACAGAAACATTCAATTGAAAAAGAAAAAAGTACGTATACGACCCGGTGTACCATTGGGGTTTATAATAAGTGCACGCTCAATTCGTTTTTGAAACCCTTTTGATGTCAAAGGCATATATTTGAATTCCTGAACATTGCAGTGACAGGGAGATAGTATGGTTAAAGTATTCCAAATTCGCGTTGTACGGCTAAAGAACGAATCACTGTACTTGATGGTATACTAATGAACATTTGTGGGGGTTTAATTAATGCGGTTGAATTTATTGAGGGAAGGAATGCCAAAGGACCTTAGTGGTGGCTTGAGGGACCCCAGAAAACGTACAGAAAAAGATGATTAATGGGTTGAGGGAAGGACTAAAACAAATCAGAAGCAATATTACAATTTTATATAGCTAAAATAGGAAGGAAGAGAATTATCAAATTGTTTCTTGTATCGCGTAGGATAATAAGATGATCCAATAAAAATTATAGAGAAATAGCCAAAACGAGAAAAATTGACAATGGACTGTCACCTGATTTCCTTTTGTAATTTGAATCTATGGATTATTAAAAGAATCTATGGTTGAGGGGAAAAGACAGGGAAAAAGGATATTAAATAACCATTTAATTTCACGTTATTGATTAAAGTTTGTATTGATTTTATGATAATTTTTTAAAAACTTTGTTCGAAGGAAACTCATCTACCAAATTTGTAAGGGTTTCCAATAAGTGCTTCGGTTGAAGCACGAAATAATTTCCCTGGAATTGTTCATCACAAATACGCACATTTGCGGCTGAATGTCCTCCATAAGCTCACAAATTCCATTTTTAAGGTCTTAAATTGATCGTGGATTATTGGCATACATCTTATTTTTCACATGCCTACAAGCCTAAAGGTCTTAGATCCCAAGACTTCGTTTACTTTTGTAATGACTCTTCCAGAACAAACGCTGTCATGAGCTGCAAAATTATGGCTGTTAAGTTGCTTGTTTGGCACGTTGCTCACAATTACATTTTTGAAGCATGTATCGCGTTTCAAAAATAACAGCAGCCCAAATAGTGGGCTACTCAAAATGAAACCTCATATTGGAAAACCCACTACGTCTCTTGCTATTCTTGATGATTTGTGAACAAAATATCAAAGACCATTCAAAATATCCTTACGTATCAACACATAAACAATAAAACATATAAATGTTATATAATACTCAGCATAGTATATTTTAAGGCGCAAAATAAAAATTCATCGTATAAATATGCAACATATTTATGTAAATTTTCAAAGGAAGAAAAACAGAAACAGAGAAACGTCTGAGTTAACATTGTACTAATATTTTTTTGATGAAGGGATTATTTCTAGTGAATATATTACAAATAACTCATAACTATTGTTTCTAATCGAAAAGGACATGTTTGTGGAATATTAAGTTTTAGATAGATTTGTTTGTATGTTTGTAATCGGATATATTTGATATGTAAATAGAGAACTGACAAATAATTTAAGCTTGTTATTGGCAACTTTTCAAAAAGAAGTCCATATTTAAATACAAGTTTCATTTTATCAAACAAAACAGATTTTCGGTTAGATGATAATTCATCTTCAAGGATACAGCAAAGAAAATATAAATAATAATAACAGAGACAAGGATTGTTATAGGAAGCAGACATTCGGACTCTGAATTCTACTAAAAGAGAAATAAGTTTTAGAAGGCAAGTCAAAGAATTTCGACTAAATTTAAGAATACGACAATGAAAAATTCTGAAACTATATATGTATATCATCACGTCTTTTGTCTTTTGTTTGACTGAAAACTAAGCCAAATTCCTTGAAGAGTTCGAAAAATATAAAAACGCTTGGCTTACAAACATCGTTTTGTTATATTTCTTCTAATTTCCTTTAAAACAGGTACAAAGATTTTGATCGAAACTTATACAAGCTTGAGCTTTTATAACCAAATCTGAATTAACTTTGATGTAGTGGAATCTATACACAGAAACTGATTTGATTTTCTAAAATGATGGTCTCCTAACTTAACTTTATAGGATTTTAATTATAAAGTATAAACAATTTCTAGGAATCTTTTACTAATAGGAGATAATTAGATATTTTTACATCGCGGAAATGCTAGCCTAAAATATGGATTAACATAAAACGTGCCTTCATTTTCAAAGAACCTATACCTTTTTGAATCCTTAATCCTTAATAACTGATAAATGAATTTTAAATATAAAATACTTATGTACTAAGAAACGAAGACAATTCTAGGAAAAACGACAGACTGATTATTTTCAATTTCCGTTGGTATTAAAATTGAGGATAAATAATAAAAAAAAGTATACTTTGAGGCGCAAACATGAGCTAATTGTTCTTTTTGTTTTGTTTTATGTTAACTTTGTCTTTATTAATAAGCTTAAGAGAATTATGTATATTTAGTATCTACGTTTTAATAGAAAATATCAATATAAATATGACAACAAAACGGACTTTTTCTTAGAAATACAAAATTATTTTTCTTTGACTGGATTTAATTTAAAAAAAAACTAAAAAGAAAATTATATTCAACAGGTAAAAATCAATACTGAAAAGGCAAAGAAAAACAACTTTTATATACAACAATGAGAACAACAAGAATTAAACACATACAAATTGTGCTTAAGGAAATATTTTTTTTTTATGTTTAAATATTTCTTGAGAAAAACAAAGGATTTTAATTATTATATTCTTGATGTTATTAACAATGGAGATATTAGCTTTTATAATAAGATTTCATTGTTGAAATAAAAAGAATTATAATGAAGTAAAACTAAAAAAATAAAAGGCGAATGATGTATAATTTTAGGCGTGTCGATCTGAACCATATTATTTTAAAGCAAACATTATAAGAACAGGAAATGAACAGTCCTAAAAGAATAATTGTGTTGTGACACCGTTCCTTTTTTGTGATATTATAATTCTTTAAAATGTTTGCAAATTTTATGAAGGGCTATGGGTTTTCAATCCTTTCATAAACCATACAAAAAGTCAGTATTCGAGAAAAATAGAATAAAAGGTCAACATTTTTGAATCGTTTACAAAAGTTGCTGTAAAATAGTATTGACAAATGTGTTGAGAAACATTTTAGAAGCCGTTCAAATACGATACAAAAATCCATTTCTGAAATTCCCTGCACACAGGAATAATTGTGAATGTAAGTAACTAGGCTCTGAATCTCTACGAGCTGTACCTTTACCAAATTCAATTTAAGGGTTTACACAAATTTTGTTTTGGTAAATTAATTTTAGGTGCTGGGTTTTTAGTGTTATACACATGCAATTTTTTTAAAAAGACTAACCAAAAATAGTTTAAGAAAAGCCGACCAATTATTAGCAATGGTGCAAGTAATTTTATTTATCCGGCCAATTTAGTTCAGATAATAATAGGATTAGAGTTGCCAATTCAATTGACTTAGCAACTCTATTTAAAGAAAGAATTCAGAGAAATGCTAATCTTGTTTGTATTTTTACATTTGTCATACATGTGACTCCAAATAATTAAAAAGTTGTTTAAAAGATCCGATAACGTTCTTATTATTCTATAAGTCTTTCAAATATCTTAATGACAGTGACAGTGAAGTTGGATGTTCATTGTTATTACACTTATAAGACGTATCAAAATTTAAACATCAAGCATCAAGATTTAAAAATTCTTTACTAAGTAATAATTGAAGCCTTTATATGAGAAAGGGGGCAAGTGATAACATTTTGAGTTATAAGGACTTAAGGCTTCTTATTCAAAAATTTGTTCGTATTTCAATCTCATAAAATGTTGATTACTACATTATATAATAAAATTATACATATTCTGAACTCATTCAGATCTCTAAATAGTTACAGCGACTACATAAACTCAAATCCACAATTCACCAAAACCTTCCAAATGTTAATCTCTTTTTTTCCATTTTCCCTTTCATTTTTGGGAAAAGATGACGGGGTCGGTGGAGGCGTGAATTCCGAGAGACTAAATTTGTGTCTCTCATTTAGTCTTCCCAATTACTATATCGTTTTTAAGGTAGATTTTCAGCAATCAAGGAAACGAAAACGTGATTACATCTTCTCAAAAAATCAACCTTCCATAAAAGAATTATACTCTGTTTCCATAAACTCAATAATAGCCCAAAACTGTCGATCATCTCTTATAGAGAAAGCAGAACAGTTCAATATTCACCCTCTTTTAGGTCATAGACATTCCAGGAAACTGACGAACTTCCAAAAAACGAAACTACTTTAATTTAACATAGGAATACCTTTAGCTACTTGTTAACTTGTGGTAAAGCATGATACCATAAAGAAAGCGAACCATATGTGGACTGATAAAATAAATCGGGTGGTGCAACAGTCCGTTGAGAACTAGGGCCTAGTGACTTACAACTCTCAACCATTCCTGTGTGCGAGTACTGTTGTCAGGGATGGAGGGGACCTACAGTTTTAAGCCGAATTCGAACGGATAATTTGAGAAAGCACTTTTCATGACAAGAATTACTCTTGGAGAATTTGTCAATTCCTCGCAAGAGGCAGTACCCGTGAAAAAAAAAACTTTATATGGCATAGGCAGGGATCGAACCCAAGACCTTTGGCATGACAGTCCAACGCACAAACCATCATTCCATTCATATATGTGGACAAATACCATAACTTTTTTGTCAACTAAACTAATTTCGAAAATTTTTGAGGCAACTCATTTCTGCTGGTGAATTGCACATTAGCTATGTTATATGTAGGTGTTAGCAGTGTCATAGCTTAATAGGTAGACTCTTGCTCCTGCAAACGGTTTTTGCAAAAGCTGCATGGACCAAAAAGAAGAGTAGTGAGTGTCTCACCTTCTATGTTCAATGTTCATGTCCCACCCTATCACAAAGACGAAAGCTCAACTAGGGGACTTCTACTACAATGATACTAATGATCGGAGACATTTTGACATTTATTGTCTCAAACGCTTCATAGTTAGCACCAATTAGTTTTAACGAATAAGGTAGATCTTAAGTCCCATGTGGTATCACAACGGGCCAACTAGTATGTTAATAATATTTCTTGGGAATACTAGTTAACCACAAGCTCCACAAGGTTGGAGCACAACAAGCCTCTGCTATCTGAATTATTGCGAAAAATAATTAGTGGACTCTTTAAAGCATCAGAATCGTTGCAAAGTATTGAATTGACTTTCCAATTTAACAGCAAATGTGGAGAGATACAAAACTATGACTTTCAAAAAAAAAAGTATGCAACTGTCCCAACTTCAAATACATCGTATTGTTTTTCTACAAATAGATTAAGAGTAAACAACTTTGTGTAGATACTTTTTGTTGATATTTTTGTTTTCAAATTACGCAATACCACACACGTAAATCAACCTCATAGTCAGATGGACGTGACAGTTCTAATCTTTCAGCATTTTACACCAAAATGAGCACTAACTTTTAAATACTGATAGTTTCATTTAATTCTACCTCACTTCTTGATTTTATTACATTGAATATTAAGCCACTTTACCTATCAAACTTTTTCGTTTTATTGAAGAAGGTATTAAGAACGACAATGTAGAATAAATTCTTTATACCTTACTTCATCAGCCCTTAAAAAATACCACCTTTAGAATCAACAAACTCTTTAATTTAGACTTAGCTAAAAGTTGAAGATTTTATATTGCAATTGTTTAAGAGAAAATAATAAATATATAGTTTTACTTTCCTATAATCTACATCCCTTAGTTCCAAGCTAATGGAAACCCTGATCAATTTCCAGCTTAAGAAATATCTTGACGAACGGAAACTTCTTAGTGAATGGCAGTATGACTTTCGTATACATAGCTATAAGTCCACTGGTGATCTCGTGATATATCTTGCAAATCTTTAAATCGTTTTAGAGAATGCAAAATGATTGTGCTAGATATATTAAAAGCATTAGATAGGGTTTGGCATCAAGCTCTTTTATCGAAAAAGCGTGCATTTGGTATTGATAAATCTCTTCTTTGTTGATTGTGTTTGACCAATTGTTCGAACTTGTTTTATTGATTGTGTTGCAAATAGGCTCTTTTGGTCTTTTTGGTTTGGGAATGCAAATAAAAAACTATTTCATTCTTTCTCCCAACGCACGTTTCGTTAGAATTCCTTACTTCTTCAGGGGATATTTTTCTTTATTCAATATTTGTATTAAATCATACTGTTTTCTCCACACCTGACGGCACTGACACAAATTGAAAATCCTATCTTCAACACAATCAATAAAATCTCTTCTTTGTTGGGTTAAAAATTACCTTTCGGACCGTTCAATTTAAGTAATATTGGACGGCTTTAAATCTAATATTCACAAGATAAATGCTGGTATGCCCCAGGGCTCCGTTTTGTCTCCGATACTCTTAATTATTTTTATAAATGGGATTTTGTCTGAAACTTCTCTAACCCGCTAAATTGTTTCGCTGATGGCAGTATGCTTAGCTTTTCAAATTCGTTCTTTAGATTCTCATCCTTGTCCTCCAGATGTGGACTACCAACAACGGCAGCGTATGGTAAGCTTATTTAATTCAGATCTTGAAAGCATCGTTTAATGGGGAATAAAAACTTGCGCAAAACGTTGATACACATTTTAAAACCTTTATAAACTTCTCAATTACCTATCTTGCGTTGATAATATTAACGAAATTCATCTATATCGTCACAAAAGTCGCCTTTTTCTATTTTCTTTAAATTCTAAAAAAAGATGAACGCAAAGTTTTCGACAAACCAAAAGGCTACTTAAACTTCATAGAGAAACCCTTAAGCCGGTATTAAAACTATAACAGGTAGGTAATAGAAAGTTCTTTTATCCATTAAGCTTGCCGCTTAATCCATGCACTGCTACGAGTCTACGAGTAAATGTAAAGGAATTTTAGGTTTCCTCCAACGAAACTTTACGTAATCACTTCTATATCCCCAAAAAACTAGGGTTCTATTGTTTAACATCTTCATTTTCAATAGTCTCGAATATACATACATATTTACATACATGAAAAGACCTTTTAATTCTGTTAAAATTTAATCCTAAAAATTAATTACAAACGAAAAGCAGAGAAAGACCTAGACAAGAGTTTTCCAATATTGAAATGATACAGAAACATGATACAAAAGGTGATTTTGCATAAACTAATCTAAATTTGTTAATATCATTTCCTAAAACTCAATACCTGTAGATTTTGATGGAATTTCTATGAAGAATGTAATGATTGCCAAGAATTGAGCACATCAATTGATAATGATGCACATAAATATGTGCATGTCTACAAATGTTTGCTTTATGAATCCTCCCCTTCTTTAGTAAGAATTTCAAGCTTGTTAAGAACTTATAAGTCAAAAGCATCCTATGTTTGTAAGATAAATGAAATTGAAAAACTAACAAAGTTCAAAATTGCATTTATATTCTTGTGGTCATTACTCCCATCCCATTAGATGCAAACGCCCGACTTCCACCACCTCCCATTTTACTCATGTATCAAACAACCGACAAAACTTTGAATACCGAACCAAACTCACTTAATCCAAAATTACATTCTCTGAGAACTTTTGGATTAATTGAAAAAAAAGATTGATTGAATTTTAAAACAAATTAATAGATTATTTTTTTTTGTTGTTGTCTGTTTGATTTTTGGCAATTAATATGGATTATCACCAAAAATCCACACAATATTTTAATATTTTATTATTAATTATCTATTTTTCTGTATATAAATATAAAATATACAAAAACAAAAACTAAACTTACCACAAAAGAGTAATTTAATCCATGAGTTTTGATGTTTAAAGTCCATAATTAGCTTAAAATGTATCCTTTTCAATGGAAAGATATATTTTTGGTGTGATTTTTTTTTTTTTTTTTTTTGAGAAAGGGGAAAAGGCGCACGGGATTGATAAAAATATTTTAACCAATTACTAGGATATTATCATTGTTAAATTTATTTTTTATTTTATTTTCTTTGTTGTTGTTTTATATTTTACGAATAAATTTTCACACAACCACGATGATAAATGCTTTGTTTTTATTTTCTTTGAAAATTTTTTTAAAATTTTTTTAGAATTTGTTTTCAAAATTTTTACAAAAAAAAGGCTTAAGATATTTTTGTTTTAATTTATTATTTAATATTTTATTTATATATGTATATATCCGCATTAGATGTATAAATTCTATTGCATACTTTTAGTATTCACTATGAATGATGAATATTCATTTCCTGTATATTTTTAATTTATATTAATTCCAACGCAAACGAAAAACGAGATGAGAAAAAACAAAACTAAAAAAAGGATAATTGGTTATCCTTAATTTATTTATGTATAAAATTTTTCGTAATTGAATTTAAACCAGCACATGGGATTATAAGATAAGAACTACAAGGACCACATCACACAACACAAAACGACGATGATGACGACAAAAACAACAACAACATTGATGCTGATGATGATGATGCTGTAGCTGTAGCTCTTACTGCTCCTGAGGCTGAGGCTATGGTTGAGGCTGAGGACGAAAACGACGACGAGGACGAGGACGACGACAACTACGACGACTACGACAACGATAAAAACAAGGATGGGGAACTTTTTTTAATATTTTGTTCTACGAAGCTAAAAGCCATGAAGGACTTCTTTTTTTATTTTTGTTAAGGTTTTGTTTAAATAATTTTGTGTTGTTGTTTTAAATATTCAGGTGCAGCTATAAATGTATCCACTTGCAATGCACACACACTGCTTCCGAGGGGCAATTAAGCTACATAGGTATATACATCAAAATAAACTATTAAGATTCATAAAGAAAACAACAACTATAAAAACAGAAAAACAAAACGACAAACTGAGCGAGTGAGCGTCCTTTGTGGGGTAGCTTTTGGCGTCGTGCCCTTGTGGCACTTTGAGAGTATTCACAGCGGGAGGTGTGTATCCAATTCGGAATTTGCTGCTAAACTACACGACCGACCGACCGTCTTAAGGAGCAACACTGACAAACAAACAAACACAAAAATAATAATAATCGTCCCGGTTTGTTCTTTTCCACACCAACGCAACGCACAGTCACACAAACGCACAGACCAAATACAAAAAAAAAAGAAATCAAATAAGAAAATAAAGTACAATTAAAAGAAGATGAAGAAAAACAGTAAAATGTATCCTTAAGCTCTCCTGTCAGAAAACAGAGAAGTCATTTATTTATTTTATTCACAAAACTTTTTCTTCTTTTCGTTTCGTTTCGCATTTTTCGTTTGTTTTAAGTTTTCAAAAAAATATCCTTTTTTTTAAATGCGGGTGCGTAGCGTATCTCTCAAGGTTTTTGATGTGTATTAGAATTCAAATGGGAACAGAATCAAAAAAAGAAGAATTTGCCTTTTTCTTGTTGTTTTTGTATCTCTGTGTGAATATTAAGGATGTTTATGGGTAGATAGATTGAACAAGAGTGCATCCGCACGAATACGTCACTCTCGTTGTAGAATCAAAACCGAACTAACGATATTTTCGAAAGAGCCAAGTGCAGATGGAAACTCCGTTGGTTAGTTCGTCTACTCTACTCTACTCTACTCCGTATTCTCCGTTCCGTACTCCGTCCGTATCGTATCGTATTCGTAAAGTGTAGTGAGTACCAGAGTCCACAAAACCAACCAACAAAGACGACGATGACGATAAAGAGACTTGGTGTTGTTGTTGTTGTTGGAAATGTTCGTCACCAGCAGCGGCACACTTGAGTTTTCAGGTTTTATTCGCCTCCGCATCAATCCAAGAGTTTGTTGTTCTTTTTTCTAACCAGTAACCATCTGTTCAGTATTTAAATTCGAAGTTGCGATAGAAGAGAATCAAAAGAGATGAGATTTAACTCTCTTCGAAATTAATCTTTCGTTAAGTTTATCTTTCGAAGATGGACAAGATGTATTCAGCTATTGGAATGACTCTTTTTTCGGATTCTGCTGGTCCTATCCTAGAGGCTAGACGTGAAGTGAGTGAATGATGCTGTGACTTTTTCTCTTAAATAGAAAAGAAAAACAATTTTCGAGTGCCGAAAAAAAAGAAGAAAAATAGAAAAATTCGAATTCGAAAATACATACGTCATACGTAAACGTAACATAAGGTCGGTAGTTTCGTTAATTTGGCTTAGCAGTTTTTCTTTTATTTTTCCTACTATATCTTTTTGTGATGGGCTCTTTTGTTGTTGTTGTTTTGTTATCTTTTACATATCTTCTATGAGATACACTTTACTTATACTACTCAGATGCTGCTATCTATTATATCTGTAGCGTAAGACCAAGAAAATAAAAAGAAAGAAAAGAAAGACTTAAAGAGAAGAAAAGTGTATGATTGTTCTCTTTCTTGAGATTTTTCGTAGATACTTTTATCTATTCCAAAATATCTGAGAAATAGGCATCTAAGCATCGTTTATACTCGTTGTCGCCCTTACAGGTTTTTTTTTTTTGCATTTATTGGGAAAATGGGGGGATGGTGGGATGGACGTTTGGCGTTCGGTGCAGGGGGGGGGGGAGGAAGGAAGGGGGTGGTTTTTTTTGTTGAAGGTTCGTTCTGTCAAAATAGATTTGCTCAAGAAGGGTTAATTTTTTTGTAGGCTTTTAGGGAAAGATATGTGCGTTGCGTCTTACATCCTTAAAGGCATAGGTAGAGGTAGAGAGAATCGTTCATCTTCTTTACAGTAAACACA
The DNA here is from genome assembly GCA_951509635.1 of Eupeodes luniger. NCBI lineage: Eukaryota > Metazoa > Arthropoda > Insecta > Diptera > Syrphidae > Eupeodes > Eupeodes luniger. The sequence goes on along the minus strand of OX608073.1, from coordinate 62,033,846 downwards.
GTGTGTGTACTTACATGGAATAGAAGTAATTTTCGCACAAACAAAAAAGAAAAAAGGAATAAGAAGAAGACTAAGACGAAGACGAACACGAAAAGAAAGAAGAGTGAGTGTGTACCTGTTTCGTCAGGTAATTTGTTTCCTGTTTGTGCAATTGGGGGATATTTTACTTGTAGATTGTTTTTTTTTTTTTGTATTCTCGTTTTGTTTGCTTTACTTTTATTTAAGAGATGATATTTGACTCTTCTTCTTTTCCTTTTTGATATAAATTACTTAAAAATGACTTATGTATATGGATATGGAATATAGGGGGGGTGTTCTTGTATCTTTGGTGTCTATTTGGATGTACGCATGTGTCTGATTTGTTTCTTTCTTTTTTATTTATGATTTTTTCGTGTTAAAATGTTGATCTTTTGAGATGCATAATCAATTAAAAATGATGAATTTATTAAAAGTAATTGGTCAAAAGTCAAATTGATTGGGCGAAGATTGTGTTGTGATTCATATGATGTAGTTTTTCGGTCTTTCGGTCGGACTGGTGGTCAGTTAGGTTAGAGATGGGAACATTTTCTTAGGAGGCCTTATAAATAGATATGAATGTGTATAAAAGGAGGGTAGTTATTTGGAAGATTTATAAATTGAAGAATAATGAAGTCATTAGAATATGGGATTTAAACTAGAAACATACTAATTGGAGGTAGGTTAAGTCGGTCGATAGGCATATACCTAAACCTGAAACTAAAGATGAACATAGATAATGGGAATGATATTTTCAAAAAAAGAAAATTATAGGTCTGTGCGTAATCATAAGAAACACATTTTATAATAGGTACATTGTTGATTTATAGGTAGTAAGTGAGTTGTTTTGTTAAAATTGATGACAATGTAGAAAAATTGTTAAACCATATGAAATAGTATTGTTGGTACAAAATTATACGTTTAAGTTTAATATTACTTATAGACCCATATTAACATCAAATGGCAGAAAAAATGAAACATTAAAGGGAGATGACGCACTTTTGGGCCATGAGCGTGCAGGAACAAGAGCGTTACAAAGAAAACTTAAGTTCGAGGACATTCAAATTGTGAAGTTTAAGAAAAATCGTATCTGGTAGTTTTGAGATATTCAAGTTTGAATTTCATAGTTCAGATTTGATTGAGTTCAAGCTTGGAAATTAAGGTTTAAAACAGATTTGCGTTCGATTTTTTTAAAAATTTGTTTAAGACTTAAAATAACAATATCCTAATAGAACCGTTATTTTATTTTTAAGTTTTTTATAAGAACCAAATAACTGATTTCAATATTTTTAATTTTCTGCACAAGCTTTTATACTGTCTCAATAATTTTTAATGATCTAAAATGTCAAAATGTTACTTTTAACTCCGCTTCTTACGGTGGCACGGATCCGAGTGGAATGGTCCAATTTTTAATGACTCTTCCGCATAGATTTGGCTCAATTTGAGCGATGGCCTGTGTTATCTTCACCTTAAGGGCATCGGTCGATTGTGGTTTATTTGCATAGACCTGCGACTTCAAGAAACCCCTAGCGGGGTCAAATTGCATGAACTTGGTGGCCAATTCACATCACCCCTGCGAGAGATAACCTTACCCTTAAATCGTTCATGCAAAATGTCTATCGTGGCGTTTGCTGTGTGGCACGTAGCACCACCCATCCTGCTGGAACCACATGTCGTCTGGGTCCATATGCTTCAATTTGGGCCATGAGAATTAGTTATCATCGTTATGTAGCGCTCGCTGTTGACTGTGACCGCCTCACTAACGTCGTTTTCAAAAAAGTACGGACCAATTACGCCGTCCGCCCAAAATCCACACCAAACAGTAACTTTTTGAGGATGCATTATCACCTGGTGAACCTCGCGTGGGTTGGTGTCGTCCCATACGGCAATTTTGCTTGTTAACACAGCCATTCATCCAAAAGTGCGTCTCGTCTCTAAAGATGATTTTTCGGACAAAATTGGGGCCCTCTTCCAAACGATTCAAAACCCAGTCAGCGAACAAACAGCGTTGTCTATGGTCATCAAATTTTGAGCTCCTGGGTCAGTTGGATCTTGTAGGGGTGTAGGTCCAAGTCCCGACGCAAAATTCGCCAAGTTGACGTCTGCGAAAGGCCGAGTTCTTGTGCACGGCGAGGAGTGGACTCCGTCGGTTTCTGCTGTACACTTTCACGGACCGCGGCGATGTTCTCGGCCGATCTTGCGTTCCTTGAAAGTGCGGCTGTTGGATGATTGTTTACTGAACCGGTCGTCTCAAATTTAACCACCAAACGTTAAGTCGACTGTGAAGGGCCACCACGTCTATCGTAAAATGGGCGCAATACGCGCAACGTTTACGTTAACGAACACTCATTTTGATAATAAAGTTTTATCTTTCCATGATTATTTGGCATAAACCACTGAATAATAAACAAAAGATTTGACAGATGTCACCAAAACAAAATCTACCAGCGCCAATGGACCCTTTATAATATTTTCTATTCATTGTTATTTCATTTATTTGGTCATAATATTAGGTCAATTAAGAAAATAATTTTACTCGAAATGACTGACCTTAGCTTCAATGAAAGGCCTTGAACGTTGTGGCCATTAAACTAGATTGACACGCTCTATTTCTGTTAATATTTTTGACACTGATTTCGTTAACTCTATCTTAAGAGTTTGAAAATTCCTGTAAGAAATCTTCGAGGCACGCTCTCAAATTCTGACCACACAAAATAAAATTAGGGATTAAAATATGGACTTCCCAAGGGCCAATCTTAAGCTTCTTTAAAACCTACTATTTTGACCCTAAGGCAATTTTGTATTGTCTTGGCTTTGTTTGTCTCACCAGTATCTTGTAGAAGAATTCATATCTCTCCATTGAAAAGGGAATTTGTTAAACAATTTACCAAACCCTCTCTACCACTTCTATATAGCATAACTTGTCATGCGTTTTCACATTTGTTCCCAAAACTTGCGTTATGTGACACTTTGGAGTGAGACTTTCAATCAAATCATTACAGAAGGGTGGTGATGGTTAATGTTGATCCATAAATTGTATCGTTTTCTTTGTTTTAAATTCCTTCAACTTTAAAAATCTCTTCATTCGAAAAAAAAAAAATGATTTCATGCTCATTTCTCGCGTGCCACATTAGAAGCCTTTTGACTATTCCCATGATAACTTTTTGGAGTCGCGAGGTGTTAACATACATATGATCTGTAGAGCGTCAATAGTCCTTTATGTGGACCTATAATGCTCTCTAATTAGTATTGAAATAGATCTGGTGAATATATCCAATTCTGTGGACATTACCTTTTTCTTCCGAAGTGGTTTTAGTAGTATTCGTTCTCGAACTGCTTTCATAAGCGTGCATAAGTGGGCAACTCGCGGACAACTGCACTTTTTGGGATAGCCGTTTTCTCTTGAAGATATGGGAAACTGGAGAAGAACCCGATTCACGAACAATATTGCCGTTCCCACTGGTTTTTAAAACGAAAAAATTTCGCCTAAACTTATTCCTTACCTATGGTAGCAATTATTGAGATTCTATTTTCTTTAGCGCCTCACTTTATGGTAACATTAGCGAAATTGAAACCAAATTTACATTTTTTCTTTGCTTAGTAATGTAAATATTTTGAAAAATAAGATAACCATTTTATATGAACTGAATGTTTCGGCCAACAAGGTCTTGTAGTTTTGTAACAGAATTAATGGCACGACTTCGTATTTGTAAACATAGTCTCTGAATACAGGAGAAAGTTCGTACGATACAATTTTGCACTTTATTTCTGCACCACTTTTATTTCCGCACGCTTTTGAACAAAGCCCCAGATAAATTTGACTCATCTCTTTTGATAATAATTAAGGTAACAATTTGAAAAGGAGGCTGCAATGCGACCTACACAAATAACTTCCTATTCGTGCCCGCATGTCGACATTTCTAAAAAAAATTTACGAAATATTTTATAAAAATTAAATTAAATATGAAGTCATTATCTTTCTTTGTACCCAAGATACTTGAGTGGAAAACCATTTCTTATCAGCTTTTTGTTGTTTTTGTAGGTTTCCGTGTTTTGTAAAAACAATTCGTTTTTGAAGTCGTTAGAGTGTTTAGTTTAGTTTTGACTTCAAAAGATACAAGAACAAAACATTATATTCTTAATTGTAAGATTACACAAGACTTTAAATGGTTTGGCCGAAGGCCGTCTACCAGACTGACATTTTTTTTTTAAATTTATAATACGAAAAAAAGCTAATTAGATACAATTCAAATAAATAACTTTAAAACCTTAAAAATATTTTCCTCAACTATTCTGGTTCTGTAGCGAAGAGCGTTCAATGAATATTCATACAGAAGGTCCCAAAATAGCGCTTTCGGAACTCCTTGAGTATTGGACAAACTCCCAGGAAATGAAATACATCTTCGCGTTTTTTGCGATTGCATAAATCGCACAATATTGGCAATTCTGGACGGTGAGGAATGTAGTTCAAATTGATGAGTTCACCTCTTACTTTAAGTAACAGGCTGATTTTTTGTGTACTGTTTTTGGCCAAGAAGTAGGTGTTGTGGTTCAAGAAATGGTTAACTTTACTGTAGTAAGATCTGTAAATAGATGCTTCAGCTTCACTCATAAGCTTATCGTACATCATGTTGCCGACTTTTTCCAGCAAATCATCAAAATTTAACTTAAGCACCTCGATACTTTCGTCTGCTGATATTGAAAAAGTAGTTGAGCATTCAACTGCCAGTCTCTTCCACTCTTTAACACAGGAAACTTCAGAATTGATAGCTTGTGTGAGTACTATTCGCGGAATTCTTTCGTCACCCATCGCCAAAACTCTTGACACGTAGTTGAAATGTAGTTTAAGTGTGTCTAAAAAGAGGGGTCCTATTCCTGTTTCAAGATGTAACATATAGTTGTGCGTCGTACTTGGCAACTTGAAAGTACTTTTAATAAAAAAACGGAGGAACTTTTCCACATCTTCAAACGATCGATACCCCCATACTTGCGCTCCGTAAAACAGTATTGCAATTGCGGTAGCTCGAGATACTTTGTGTTTAGCTATGTGCGAAACGCTATTTATTAAAATGCAACTTCTCCACACAGAACACATAGCACGCTTTGCTTCCGATAATTATATTCCTTTACTATTTCTATCGGTTCCTCGTCAAACGTCCACTTCTCCCTCCTGGAATATCTCCCACCACCGTTTCTGAATATCATCATTTTTGATTTAGAAAGATTTACTTCCAGATTCCATGTTTTGCAATAAATTTGCAGCCTATTTATCATTAGCTGCATCCCGTCTATAGTTTCAGCTAGGAAAACTATATCGTCAGCGAACATCAGTCCTGGAATATTCTTTCCTCTTATATCTATACCACCTTTCACCGAATCAGTTATGTCATTTATGTACAAGATAAAGAGAAGAGTACTTAAAACGTATCCTTGCTTAACGCCCATTGACGTACCAAACTCATCTGAAAGAGAATTTCAATCCCAAACTCGTGCGACATTTTCTTTGTACATGGCTCTAATGACAGATATAAGTTAAGTTGAAATTCCATATTTATAAAGCTTGTAAAAAAGTGCTTCCCGAGGAATTGAATCGAAGGCTGCTCGAAAGTCCACAAAAAAAGCGTAAAGCTTTTTTCCTTTACTTTTATAAATATCAGCAATATTTATTAATGAACAAATTTGGTCAATTGTCGAGTAGTTTTTCCTAAAGCCAGCTTGGAATTCGTTTAATATTTGCTCAGATTCGAGCCACTCGTTGAGTCTATTATATAATACCGAGCCAAGGATTTTTACTGCTGTATTTAAAAATGAGATGCCTCTATAATTTGATGGATTTTCAAAATTACCTTTTTTGTGTAGCGGAGAAATAATTGCCTTTCGAAAACTTTCGGGGACGTCAGCGGTGTCAAAAATTCTGTTGTACTCCAAAGTTAGAAGCCGTAAGAAATCTGGTGTAATATTTTTAAAATATTCAAACGGTATTCTATCTTCCCCTGGTGCTTTATCTTTTTTTGCTTTTTCAATAACTATTTTTACTTCATTTTGGGATGTAGGCGCATCCAGCAACTCATCAATTATTAAAGGCGGTGCATATTGAAACGGTGGTGTTGAGCAAACTTGTAAAATGGGTTTTCAATTGTTCAATGTGCAGTACTGTAGCCGTTGGATTCTTTTTTCCACTCACAAGCCTAATTGCTTTCCAGAACTCCATTGAGTTTTTCGCGCTGTTTACCATTTCGATGTTTTTTTCGTCAAAATTTCGCTTTTTTGCTTTACAAAGATTTTTGAATTTTTTGTTCGCTGTTACATAGAGGATTCTAAAATTGAGGTTATTGGTCGTTCTGAATAATTTCAAGTACGCAAAAGAAAGGTTCCTAGCTCTCATGCAATCACTGTTTAACCACTTTTGCTTATTTGCCAAAACCTCCTTTTTTGCCGATGTTTTTTGGGGCGCTGCATTCTTGATAATGCTAGTTAACATGTGCATGTCTAGATTAGCATTCAGTTATTTGAGTTTCGAGCTGTCTACTTAGGTTTCTTTGGAAGAGTTCTCTGTAGCTGTCTTTCCATTGGAGCTTTGGAAGAAGAGTAAGAGCAGGCTCAGTTGTCTCCATACGAGATGTTTTCATTCTAAAGGATACCTCTAGCGGCATGTGATCCGAAAATGTCTTTACTCCTACTCTAAAATCATCAAAAAAGAGGAAACAATCTCCAGACAGAAAACCGACCACTGAACCAGCTGTTCCGCGGATGAAAGTGAGTTCACCATTGCGATTACCTTCACAGCTTCCATTTAGAACTCGACAGTCCACAGCATCTGCCAGCTCAAGAATTTTGGTCCCTTTTGAATCGCACACCATGTCCTACGATCGCAATTAATATGGGTTCTGTCTACTCCACTATTAAAATTATTTTGCGATATGCCTATTCTTCCGTTAAAATCACCAATTAACATGAGATTTGCTGGTCCCAGCACATTTATAAGGTCTCGTAATTTGTCAAAATCGCGCTGCCAATGGCTGCAGTTCAAGTAGATTGGAACAACGTAAAGAATACTCTCTTCTATTTTGATTTCAAAAAATAGGGATTGCTCAATATTTTTAAAATTGATTGCAGCGTCTTTAATTCCCTTTTTATACCCGAACAATTCACCACCACTTCCTCTACCAAATATGTTACTTCTAACAGCTGGTATGAATTCAATTTCGTAGCTCATAAAAATATTCTTAAAACTAGTTTTATCAAAATCAATAATATGTGTTTCTAATAATATAAATACATCAAATTGCTTAATATAATTAAAAAATTCAGTAAATAAACTTTTGTTTTTAAGCCCGGCGACATTATAGCTTATGATTTTAAGTGCTGAAACATTAAAGTTGGCCTGGCAGACGGATTCTTCTCAGTTGGATGAAGTACTGTGTGAACATACACTCACAATTTGTACAGCGGTTCTAGGTTCCATTGTGGTTGCACCTCTTGCATTTTGCAGTTTGACGTTTCTATCAGTGGCTGACATTGACACTTCAATATTGTTGTTTATATTTTCAGGTTGCAATTTATTTAATAATATTGTTAAAGAATGAGGAATCTCCCCCATGAAGTGTTTTATTACAGCCAAACTGTCTTTATTGCTCCCATTCTTGAGCCCGAGCGATTCATCCCATGTAAAAACAGCGTCTTCAACATGCAGCCTATCGTCTCTTACGAAGATTTTCATTCTAGGTTTTGACTCGCGGAGTACCTTCATTATGGATACCATCTTACTTCTTCTTTGGCGGGCATTATGTGTTAAATCTTTGTTGATACTTATTTTTGTTCCTTTAAGTTTCTTCGCGTTTCGTAAAACATTTAAAGCTGTTGCTGGGGACTTCAATTTGACAACAATTACTGCAGTGGGTGCATTTTGGTGGTTTACTCTGTGCGTGGATTCAATTTCAGTGTTGTTTTCATTTCCGTCGAGTAGTCCTGCGCATACGGTTTGGCTTTTTCAACTGGGTCGAGGTGAAGATCAGTAGGCAAATGTACTACAACGTTGGCTTCGACGCTTTTCTGCATAAGTCGGTCAATTTGTGTCTCGAGTATCTTATTCCGACTTTTCAGGAAGACAACTTTTGCAGATAACTCGTCTTGTTTTGTTTTTAGGGCAGACAAGTCGGCATAGAGCAATTGAAAGTCGGCTTTCGAAACATGTTCTGAGACAAGTTTTAAATTGTTTTCCGCTAGGATTTCCTTCATTTGGTCTACACTGATTCCTGACATTTCCACTGGAACTTAAGTCTTTTTGGATTATTAAAATGAACAGGGGAAGTTTTGTCACGGCCTCTTTTGTTCATAAGTAGGGTTATATTTGGCGGATCTTTAAATTTTGATTTTTGTGTTGTAACGGAATTGTTGGTCCTAGTTCGTAAAAAACTTGATGTTATAGAATAGTTTCACTATCCCTTAGCCACAGGATTCTCAAAGGATACTACAAGTTACGAAACTAGGTCGTCCAGTCGGCATAGTGCGTCAGGCACGCTAGCAAATGCCAATTGTGCTAACTCGTCAGATGGGTGGGATCTTGCACACACCACTGGACCGCCGTGTACGTATTAACGTGCCTATTTTGTTATTTAAAAAGAACAAGAAAATCTACCAAGTGCTAGAATCCAAATACTTTCTTTACATATCAACCAAACATTCATCATACGGAACTATGGATGGAGTTAGTCCCATTATGTGGCCCTCCCACTTATAAACTACGCAAATACGCAAAATACTCCACGGTCATCGTTCCACACGACTTCTTTTCGATGACCCCTAAAGTAAAGTCAAAATCTATTAATTCTGACTCTTGAACTCGCCTTCTATATCTCCCTTCATGTCCTTACTCCCCCAAGCTCACTTTTCAAACAATTAATCAGAAGACATCATGTGTGTCATTGATACCGATCAAGTCATCATAGGTGACCAATAAATCACAAAAACAAATGTATATATGTATATAACTATATTCGTAATTCAAATAAAAAGAATACTATTTAAAGTTTCGTTTGACACTCGCAACTTAAACTGAATTACATAATTCACCATATCTGATGTATTTACTTATAATATTTCTTGCACCAGAATTTACATATGGCAACTCCACAAAAATAATACAAAAAAAAAACTCACCGATCTAATTCTCCTCCAGCTAAGTTGTGCGCACGACTCTATTGGGGGTTGAATGCTGCCAATACGAGGTTAGTAATTCACCTCTGGTACTAAAACGCTATTAAAATTAAGAGGAAGAATTAAATCATATGCGAATTTTGGTGGCAAGAATACTTATCTTTTGTAATTTGTGCAATATCTCATGATAGCGATCTCGCAGAGACTTATCTCATGACAGTGTCAACCTTTTATACGTATTAAAAAGAATATAAAAAAAATAATAATATACTTAAAGCTAACTTAAACTAATTACGATGATTGAGGTAATTCAAGATGATATATGTATGTGTTTTGTCCTTTTCTGATTACGAAAGAGGTTGGGTTTTCTAAATCAGACGATTAGTAGGTGAGCTCGGATTTTCCTATAAATATACGCTTCGCAGTTCAAGGAGAATCGTCCGCTGCTAAACCAATGTGCAACGACGGCCGGCCTCGGTAGCCCTTTTTTGATACACTAAGGTGGCGGAGCGTTCAACACAAATGAGAGTAATTTGTCAAATCGACAAAAAAAAATATGTCTTCGTTGATTACGAAATTTTCTGACTCAATTTCTGACTCTCAATGTAGATTCCTGGCTACGATCGAGAAAGAAGTGGCGGCTGTTACTTCGGAGCCCCAAGTCACCGCCTTCTCTTACACCACAAAGTCTTGGGCTTGTTGGACCTCACAAAATTCCTAATACACATTTTGCAATTAAAACTTAATCTCTCACAAAAAAAACTGTTCGCTGTAATAAAAGCACTTACTTTTTCTCCTTTCACAAAAAAAAACTTCTCTGATCACCAGAGCTCAATTGACGTACACTCCCAAGCGACTATAATATACGTCCTTAATGTCCTTTTCAAGAAATATTCTTTGAAATATGTATAGTTTCGTTTGATCAATCTGAAGATTTAATATAAAATCTTCCGTAGGTACTCAGTCCAGATGAGAAGGAATTATAGAACTTTGTCTATGACGGCAGCAAATAGTCTTCACAGGTTGACAGCTCGAATGAAAAAGGGAAGTTTGGCTGCCATGACGACGAAGCATTGGTCAGTTGGTATATCATGGGAATGAAACGAATTATCGATAACGAAATATCGATACAAACTGAACGAAAGTTACAGCGATCACTTTGAAGGCTTAAGTCTAAGAGAACTAGGTTCTAAGGCATGAATTTAGCAAGACATTTGAAAACGTGGGTAAAGAAAAAAAAAAACAACAATACAATAAAAGTAAAGCGTTTGTCTCAAATCGAAAGAAAAAAAATAGTACGCATACGCGCGCCGTAGTGACCAGATTTAAATAAAGTTCTATATTTCCTACAAAGTCATTGCAAATTTATAATTTCTTGAAAATTTAAGACCACATAAAAAAAAATATATGGGCCCATACAGTGTCTTAAATGCTATAACTTACAGATATTTCAATCCGCAGACGTAAATAATGTGTTTATTTAGGTTTTCACAAGCACTTTTTGAATTTCTTTTTGAAAATATCATTTTTTCCTAGTTTTTGTACATAACTTTTCTAAGGCGAACCACTTCGACAGATAGCAAAATGTCAATCAAGTGTTTAGTTCGTGAGATATTTGTGGTCAACCAAAATGTTCACTTTTGTATTAAATTTCTATAGTAAAGAAAAACAACCACTAAATTTTTTGAAATCTCTTTCTGAATCTTTCGATGTTATTATCTGTAAAACAAAATTAATTTGAAGTCGATATCCTAATTGGTTCTTCAGATATGACGGAGAAATATGGAACGTACATACGTCGGTCGTAAGTACACACCCACACAGAGACATCTCTATAAAAATATTTGATTAAGACTGTTAGGGACCCTGAAACGCCGAGGAATTTTTAATTCGACAAATCGGACCGATTGCAATAACTTCCTATGGAAAGAGTTAACAATATTTAATAACGAACTCAAGACTCTGGAATGAATATTTCGATTTACACGAATTTTGCAATAAATTTGCCTTGGGTTAAGAACTTAAATTTTCTATCTTTCGAATGTGAATTCGAATTTCTCATCAATATTCTATTTTTAAAATTCTTAGAATTGATAGAGAAGGAGAGTTAAATAATCATAATGACAATAGCGAGCATTTTAAGCCAGTCCGGTAGATAGTACAATACAGGTTTGCACGTGAAAGTTTAGCAGAATAGGGCTATGTGTATATTTTCAGTCTTGGCACGATAAAATAAAATATTTTAGATGTTAGAAGCTACATATGTAAAATCAAATTTTATAGGTCTTTCAAATTCGTGGAAACTGATGGAAAAATGTATTGGCCTTGAAAATCTAAATAATGTTAATTTCAACGTCCAAAGAGGGAAAAATATTGGATACAATTATTAAGGAAATGGACACATTGAGCTAAACTTCAAAATTTGACAGTTAATGAATTTGAATACAAAGACGACATGCTTTATTTTGTATTCAAATTATTTCTTTGTTTCAAATATCGTCCTTGAAAAGCATAAAGCCTTTTTCAGAATAAAAAATATAATTTTGATTTTTGTTAGCAAACAAAATTATATTTTTCAAAACAAAATTAATATTGAGTTATTTAAAAAGTAATACTAAAAGTAAAGTAAATAAATGCTAAAACAATCATCACCACGTCCTAAACCCCCGCCTAGACATCTTTCACAAGAAGCAATATATTTTAACTGTAGCCCCGTCTAGCTTTCAGCATTTACTTCTGTTAGTACCGTTTATTGGGCTTCCCTCTCGCCGTACGCCCTGGAAATTCCATATAAATGCCATCGTTTGGTTTCCTTAGTATTTGACCAATCCATTAACATTAACGTTTTCTATTTTCATTTAGCAGCTTGAATTGATTGGCCAGCGAGTTGATATTATGTGAAACTTTAAACCCGAGAAAAGTCTGACGAGACCAATTAGAACCTCAGTGAACAATTGTTTTGAACAATATTTTTGTTTTATGGATTAAGTGTGTTCATTACATTAAGTTATACAAATAAAGTTGTTTTTTTTTTTAAGAACAATAAATGGCACAGAAAATAATTGAATTAATTGGTCAATATTTTGAGTATCAAACCGACACGAATTATGAGTTTTGAATCATTTCGTCCCATAACTTTTTACATTCATTTTTGTGACGGCCTAATATGTCATCACGTATATGTAAATAACCTAATCTGTCATTTATGGACAATATGTGGTGCAGTGTTGGCAACCTTAAAAAACAACAAGCTTCCAGTTTAAGGAAATCTTAATTGGAGAACGTCAAATTAGAATACTTAAATTTTATTCAATATAGAGCAAAATTTTACTGGCCATAGCTTAGCCCTTAAGTGAGTTGTTGTTTTTATAAAAATTGTGAAGAGAGCTAAAATTTTAAGCTTGATCCAAATAACTTATGTGATAAATACTTTATTCTACTAGAATATAATTTAAGATGATTTGTCAATTCTTCACAAAAAAGGCTGAAATAGATACAATATTTTTATGAAAGAGATTGGCAGAGACTGACCTTTGACACCACAGATCTACGCAATATCCATTAGCCAAGGGCTTCATAGAAGTTATGTTTCATAGAATCGATAGATATATGTACATATATACATTTCCAAACACACTCTTTTGAGCAGTCTTTATAAGTTTATATTTTGATGGTGTGATGGTTTTGAAGCTTTTTTTCTGCTTACAAATTCATTGCAAATCTTTCAGGATAATAGAATTCTCCGAGATGACTCAAAAATTCATATTTAATCCACCATATAAGTTGACTTACGAGTAAATAAAAAAATATATATATATTTCTAATCCGATCTTGATATATTGACGGATTTTGGTTTATGGAAGAAAAGAAGTCAAATTATCACGAAAATAAATAAATACAAAATAATAAATTTCCCAGCTAAACAAACGGAAGAAAAACAACAACAAAATAAAAAAAAAAAAACAAGAAGGAATTAAATCACATTTATCAAACTGAAGGTATATAAGATGGCAAGGTCAAGTCGAGTCAGGGTATCTTCTGTATACTATATACAAGGAGTATAGTATGGAAGATATGAAAGATGTATGTATTTAGAATGAAAACACCTCTCCTTAAGCTCAAGAGTGTCTTCGAACCTACACTCGAAACCGAAACAAAAAGAAAGGACAAAGCCATGAAAGGCAAGGCACAAGGCAGCAGCATAGGCAGGATCTTCAGTTAATACCTTTTGAAACGTCCGTATATGACAAACAACATCTTCAGACCATAAGGCGTAATCGGAAGTATTTATCAAATAATAAACAAAAAGGAAAATCACATTCTGAGATTATCGTGTCGGACCGGTATTAAAAATGTTTATTTATAGAGCAGCACCCCCTGTCCCCTCCATCCCCAATACCTTTGCTCTTCTTCATATAAAAACATAGACCCCCAACAAAACGCAGAGTGTCGATACACAGATACCATAGCCAGAGAGCTCCCTAACAAACACACAGACATGCATGTGCATACAGCTGCGGTCAAAATAAAAGTACCACAGCCTATTATTAACTTTATGATGTGAAAGAACTGATTTGGAACTTCGAATGCGGTTGTCTTCTGTTAAAGCAATTATCGTTAAAGTTAAATATACAAAAAATAAATTCAATCCATTCCTTTAGATGTGACCAATTTTTCAAGCCTCTTGCTAAAATTCTATCAAATTGAAAATTGTACACTTTTTTAAATTGGGTATTTATTGTTCAGTTTTTGGTTTAAATCAATATTTTGTAGCATGTCCTTTATTTTCTATAACAGAAGCTGCCTTTGCTTAGATGTTACAAGCAGTTGACATCTGACAATAGGATCTACATACATATATCCAGCAGCTTTTAACGAGACACCTATCTCATTGCCTAAGGCCAACAATTTTCAAACGTCTAGGGACAGTGCATGCTCAATAACATCCAGCATGAAGATCAAAAAATTGACTGTTGATAGAATTTTTCAATTGGAATAAAAATCGGTATTGTGATAGTTAATTGGAAAAATTGTATGCTATTGTGAATAATTTAAATTTGTGTAATATTGTGAATGTGCACCTTACAAACGGATTGCTTTATTCTCCTTGAGAAAGTGCAACATTTTAAGAAAATTATTATTAAAAGTTTTTAAAATACGGACTTGACAACTAATTTTTCAAATTAAACGCAACTTTATAACCAGCTTGAAGTACAATCAAAACATTAATGAATAGAACTTGACTTATGGCCACCACGGACCACGGACGATTGCAGTGGTCGATTACTTTGACCCAATTTTAGATGATTCGGCCACACGTTTAAAAAGCAATATATCGCAAACATTTAGTAACATATATATTTTGAAGTCGGATTGAAATTAGGGCAATTTTATTACCAATAAGAATACCTTGTTCACCAGTGTAATCGAAAATCATGGCAAGATAACGCTGGCCATTCTCAATAAAGTGATGTTCATTGTTATCGTCGATTTAAAAATAAGGCCCAATAACTCGCGCTGTTTTCTGCCTTCTTCTTTTAAGCCACTATTCTGAAGTCTGTTCTGAAAGACCTAAGCTATTAAGCTCTACAGCAATATTTTCCCAGTTTATTTTTCTGTAACTTCGAAAGAAAATCCTTTGTCAAGTTCAAAGTTCTCTCCTATTTATTGGACTTTGGTTACTTACTACTAAGTGATTCCTTTGGAAACAAAATAAGTAATAATTTTGTAGTTTTATAATTCATAGTACTTCTTAGCCATCATCAAAAAACAATCGAAACAAAAATTGACCGCCCACCAGAAAATTTATGAAAATTCTTGTTCACAATAACGATTTCTTCTTTCAAAACAGATGATTAAAAAATTATTCAAAATATGCTAACAGTATTGGTAATTGACAGTCACAATGCCTTTAAATAAAATTGATTAAAAAATATATTAATATATCAATTGATCAAGTTGATCTCCACAATGAGGTAAATCTACTTTGTTTTTCAGAAATACATAAGTAAGTTTTTTTTTTCTTTAATCTTTAATTGCTTTATTATTCTTTAATGTTGAGATTACAAAATTTTTCTGCTAAGCCTTGGCTTTTCTGCAGAAGATTATTTTTCTTTTTAATTTATAATAACAAAGTGTATGCATAAGTTATAAAAAAAAAACTATACAATTCAAAAAGCTGTAAAAAACACATACAAAATATTATTTTTTTCTTGTTTTTTTTTTTTTTTTTTTTTTTTTTTTTTTTTTAAAGGTTCATAATGCATTTTGAGTTTTTGGAATGTGAATTTAAATAAAAGTTTTTTAAAAGTTTTTTTCTTGTTTTAAAATTTTGAATATATTTTAGTTCTTGAGGTAACGAATTGATTGTTGCTGATACAATATGTGCTAGTTGTCTTCTTCCGTATTTGTTGTAGTGTCTTGGAATTTGGAGAACATTTTGAGCACGTTGTCTGGTGTTGACTTGATGGTATTGTTCTGATGAATTGATTGTCGTTCTGGAAAGTAGTGCCATCTTATAGATTTGCTCGACTTTTAGAACTTGAAATCTGCTGTCATCACTGCGCCTGTTATTTCCTTGGATATGTTTGAGTGCTGAGTTTTGCAGTCTTTGGAGTTTTGCTATGTGAGTTGCTGATGTATTGCCCCAAGCAAGTATTCCATACCGGAGTCTTGACTCAATTAACGAATAATAGACCTGTCGTAATACAGGTTCAATTGTGTGATATTGCAGGTGAGAAAGCGTAAATAGACCCCTCTTCAGCTCCATACGCAGCTTGTCTACGTGTTTATCCCACAAGAAGTGAGAGTCAATGATGACTCCGAGATATTTATAGCTCTCAACTAATTCAATGCATTCGGTGGACGTGTTTGGACAATGTTCATTTTTGAAGTAGATTTGTCGGTTTTTTTGATTTGTGGGCTTCGGATATGCATTAATTTAGTTTTATTAGCGTTTATAACTAACCCGTTATCATGACACCATCGTACAGCTGCATTGAATTTTTCCTTCATGAGCACTGTCACGGTTTCCAAAAACCTCTGGCGCACAACAATTGCAGTATCGTCAGCAAAAGCAAATGGTGTACTATTTTTGAATATTCGAAGAAGTTCGTTCGTATACAGGATGAATAACAATGAACCCAAATTTGAGCCCTGTGGGACTCCATATTCAACGTTAGTCTCCGCGCTATACACATCATTGATCTTGACGCAGAACCTTCTATTTTGAAGATAATCTGTCATCCAGTCAGCCATCATTCCTCGGATTCCAATTCTTCGAAGGGCTTTTAGTAACGTCTGGTGGTTTAGGGTATCAAAGGCTTTGCTGAAGTATTTGAACAGCACAAGTACATGATGGCCTCTATTTAGACTCTTATTTACGCAATTCGCAAATTCTCCAAGCAATTGTCCTGTTTGCCTGTTTGCATGCTTTTTTATGTCTGTAGCTCTGATGCTATCGATTCCAGGAGATTTATTCTCCCCAAGTGATTTAATGATCATTAATACTTCATTCAAATTCGTGTTTTCCATAAAAATTGAGTTTTCTACAGTCCGATTTGTGTTACTTGAAGTTACGGTGTTGCATTGGTGTACAATACTTGCAGTTTGGGATGAGAAAAACATAGCGAATTCATTTGTAAGTAATTTGGTTTCTTTTTTGAAATTATTATTCATTACTTCGTCGATGTTAGATTTTTTCCCTCCCAGAAATTAAATAAATTTAATATCCATTAATTTATTTATCCATTATTTGTTCAAGTTTACATAATACATGAATTTGAAGCTATGGCTATGGCAGTTTGGTTAGCAATTATAATTTTCGTATACATATGTATAGGGTTTTTCAATAAGGGCGGGAAGATTATTAAATAGAATTATAAAACATTAAAATAAATAAATAAATTAGGTGGCGCAACAGTCCGTTGAGAACTAGGGCCTAGTGACTTACAAACTCTCCTGTTTGCGAGAAATGTTGCCAGGAGGAGACCTACAATTTCAAGCCGAATCCGAACGGCTAATTTGTGAAAGCACTTTTCATGACAAGAATTTTTCTTGGAGAATTTGTCAATTTCTCGTAAGAAGAAGTACCCGTGAAAAAAAAACTATGGATGGCACAGGGAGGGTTTGAACCCAAGACCTCTGGCATGACAGACCAGCGCACTAACCATAACGCCATGGGTACTACAAAAACATAAAGCTAAGCTTAAAATTCAAACATATTCATTTGTTTTTAGATTTCAGCAATTAAAAATTACTTCTTAGAGTTTGCTAAGTGTTTTAAAGTCACAATCGTTGAGTATTTTAAGGGTTTCTTGCATGCTAAGGGTATTTTTCCCAAACAAGAAAAGACTATTTGGTTTAAATATTGACTTAATACTAAGAAAATAAAAGCAGTCCCCTCTTGCTTTAGAGTACCATATTGTGCAAAAGTGATCGATGGTCCCGTAAAAGGGACTTCCATGCTGAGTAGTTCACATCTTGCTCAGTAGGTTAGTAAATCGCTGAAGTAATTTATGTTATTAAGATTATAGATAAGTTGTGAGTATAATAAAGTGCTGGTGTATTCTCTCGGATTTTTTCGATGAATGATTCAAGTATATAGTCTTCATTTTTCTGGACTATAATAAATTGTATAATTAGGTGTGTTTCGAGGAAGTTGAAGAGTTTTTTCAAGAATTTTTTTGAAACTGTTCAATTTGATCATATTTATCAGTGCCCTAGATTTGAGAAGAATAACAGAGCTGATTTTAAAAGTGCCTCATATTTTTTGTACTTCACAGAATGGTCGGCCAATTTGAAAATGCTATAAAAACATCGAGTGTAGCTTCGGCTGTGTGGCACGTAGCGCGGTCCTGTTGAAACCATATTTTGCCAATATCCTCCTCTTCAATTTTTGTGAACAAAAATTCGTTCAACATGGCCCGATAAGGATAGCCATTGACTGTAACGGCCACTCCTTGCTCATTTTCGAAGAAAAATGGCCCAATTATGCCTCTGGACCAAAATCCGCACCAAACAATAACTCATTTTGGGTGTATCGGCTTTTCAATGTATGAGTGCGGGTTTTCTGTGCCCCAAACGCGACAATTTTGCTTGTTTACATACCCGCCAAGATCAAAATGAGATCTGAAAAGATGTTTTTGTTTTGCAAAAACGGCATCTTCTCTAAGCGTTGTTTCCACCGTTGTTCAAAGGTTTACACAACCATATTCGTTCACAGAAAGATAAAATTAATCTGTCAACTCAGACATGAGCTTAGTGTTACCATTCACGAAATAAGCACTAGTTGAAAAAAAAAACGTTAGATGGCGGACCCTATACTATTCAAAAACACATTTTTAAATGAAGAATTCAACAAACTTTATGAAGTTTTGGATTTTTCGTTAAAGTTCAAAGTGGAATTAAGTTTGACGCCCAGATATTTTAGTTTTTTGGTAACTTTAAGTAGATCATTATTGCAATACCACCTATTAACACTTTGATTCTTTGAGGATCTTGAGAATGCCATAACCTTAGACTTTTCCGTATTAATCGATAATACCCATCTTTTGCAGCAAGTAGCTAATCGATTTATCATCAACTATAGGAGTTTTTAGTGAATAGTATTGAAAGATCATCGGCATATAATAGAACATTTATAATAGAATGTTGATTCTTATTCTTCCTGGTAGACCTTCTGCTATGTCGTTGCAAAAAGGCTGTTTAAAAAAAACTAGGACTCCAAAATATCAAAACCATTTTTATTGCATACGTAATCTTTTGATTTGTTGTTGTTATGGGCGATAGCCGCATTTGATATGACTTGGCACGTAGTAATTGATCAACTATACACCCCTATTCGCAAAATATGTAAAACTTCCCAAAATCATGGTTTTACTTGTTTTTCAGAAATTATTCTTGGCTAGTCTGCTGGTATACTTTGGGTTGTTTTCTTTTTGAATGACCCATTCAACAGCATATCCTCAGATGCATTATTCAACATCCAGTATCTTATAACCTAAGGCTGTCCTACACCAATCCTCAATGTTTCAATTTTCAAAATGTCTGATATGAATTTCGCGTTGTTTTTGAAATTTGGATTCTTTATTATGTATGTATGTATGCCTTTCCTAAAGTGTAACACAATTTTGATTACATAATGTAAACGAAACATGTATCGGACAAGCATTTTAATTGTTAAAAATATATTTTGGAGTTCTACTAGTTCAGTGCTATTTTTTCGACCGCAACTGTACCTAAGTCTAAATACAAATATAAATTATATCTTGAGTCCTGTTTCCAGTCCTGACGTATTATATACCCTTTCCTTGGGTTTTTTTTTTTTTGCTTCCAGCTTCTCATATATCCATCCTCTCTCTACCTTCAATCAAACAGCAAACAAATCAATAAAGAATCTGACGATTCAAAGCGAATTGCGAATCATTGTTGTATCCCTTTTTTATGATGCGGGGCGGGCTAGGGCTGGGCGGGCGGTCGGTCGGTCGGTGCAGGAAAGGTGGAGGGGATATTCGAAGAAAGCCGAAGCGAAGAATAAAGGATGAATGTTGCTCCTTGTTCAGGATGGATTACTTTCCTCATTTTATACGTACAATATAGGAGGAAAGAAAACATTATTTAGTGTTCTGCAGAAAAGGCTATGCTTACACTTTATCTCTGCACACATTTTTTCCCCGGCTTCAATATATACGATTCCATTCCATTCGATTCTCTATTCGATTCGATTTGATTCGATTCGATTCCTTTCGACTCCACTCCTCGAGGTATCAAGTCTTGAGAATTATGTATATACCATATACCATAGCAGCGCAGTCAGTACCTCCTACGATACCTATACAGCATCAGCATCAGGGTAGAAGGATTCAGGGATTGGAATTAAAGGATACTGTAAATTATTACAACCGAATGAAATCCATAAATCAATGAAATCTCCTGTATCTAAATTAGTTGGGAATTAACACAGAGGGCCCGGCCGCCCGACCAGGCCAGGCCAGTCAAGGCATGGATTGATTTTAAATGTGAGTTCTCGTCTTCTTTTGGTTTTGATTTTTTTTTTCTTGGTTGGTTGGTTTGTTTGTTTGTTTGTTGATGTTGATGAAGAGGATCACGATAAGAAGGCCCTACAAAGCAAAATTAAAAATGAGGCCATATATAATCCTTTTGAAAAATCATCACAAAACAAAATTGTTGTGCAATTTCCCAAGTTATACACAAAAAAAAAGGACTATACACAATCTGTGTAGGTTTATCGGACCGTTCGTCGTTTATTTTGTTGAAGGAAGTGAAAGCTTGAGATTTTCAGGGGTTTAAACTTCAAAGTTAAAGTACTTAATTTTTATTTTGAAGGTTTTTGGGGCATTGAAATTGAATAATATTTCGATGGATGGATAGGCTTATGTTTTGCTCTGGCATTTCACATGTGGGATGTTCGCATTCGCACACAAAAAGTTGATTGAAAAGAGGTCAATTGGTTAAAGTATAAGGAGTATGCTACATGCCCCAGAAAAATGCATATCAAAAATAAAATTTGTTACGTGGCATTTGTTCAAAATGTTTGAACTGTTAATGTGTGGGATGTTTAAGATATAAGCTTGAGAAGGTATTTCAAAAAGGTTTTAATATTCCAATATTCAAATACATACATATATGGATCACAAGAGGATAACAGATTGTTGTAGTTATTTGTCAGGGATTTATTTTTTTAATGAAAATATTAATGAATTTTATTCAACAATAGACACTTCCTATATATAAAAAATGGGATATTCGCAATAAATTGTAAATTAAAGGTCATTTAAATGATTACAGGATGTCACATACATTTAGTGGTTGATACAATCTTAAATCAGTTTTCTTTTTCTTTTTTAAGAATAATTAGTCATTACTTATGTTCAAAGTCGTGACTGTTTGTTTCTAGGATATTCAAGCTTTGAGCTGGAACCAAAGCAGTCACACAAATTCTTTAGTTTTGTGCGAATTTTCTGGTTCTAGTTATTGGGCATAGATTTATTTTTTTAAATGAAAATATTAAAGAATTGTATTCAACAGTTTTACGAGTTTATGAACTATGGGATATTCATTATAAATTTAATTTTAATGGTCATTTAAAAGATTACAAGATACCACATACATTTAATGGTAGATAAATTATTTTTTTTTTTTATATTTTTTCAAAGTCGTGACTGTGTTTCTTTTTCTGGGATATTCAAGCTTTGAGCTGGTATCAAAAGAGTAACACAATTTCATTAGTTTAGTACGAATTTTTTGGTTCTAGTTATTGGTAAACGATTTATTTTTGGAATAATAATATTAATTAATTTTATTCAACTGTAAAAAAAAGTTTTATGAGTTTATGAACTATGGGATATTCGTTATAAATTTTATTTTGTCATTTAGAAAATTACAAGAAGTGAAATATATTTAGTGGTAGATACAATTTTAAATCAGTTTTTTTTTTACATGTTTCCAAAGTTGTGACTGTAGTTCTCTTTCTGGGATATTCAAACTTTGAGTATAGAATCAAAAGATACACACAATTAAATTAGTTTAGTACGAAGTTTTTTTTTTATGAAATTTTACCATTCGTTTTATTTTTTATTTTTTAAGATCTTATTTCACGTATTGTTCTCACTTAATGTGGGATGTCCGTAAAAATATCCTATATAAAAAAACATTATTCGGTTTTAAAAACGAAATTTTCGCCCAGTAAATATCTGCTATTTAAAAATATCAACCGATTGTTCAACTTACACAGTTTTTATGTTTTGGATATCGAATGTGGGATATTCGTTTTTAGATTATCTAATGGTTAAGTTAAGTTAAGTACTTTTTGATTTTCTTTTTAACATTTTCAATGTATGGCCGTTGGAGTCTTAGGTTGGGTATTAAAAAAAAAAAAACAGAAACAAAAAACGTAAAAAGTTAATTATCAGAAAAATATATTGAAAATTAATTTTTGGTCAATCTCAATCAAAGATCATAACATCATAAGAAACTTTAGACTATTTCTGGGTTATTCACTCTATCTCTTCTGAAAGAATGTAAAATTCCCACAAAAGAACATATTTGCCAGTTTATTTCAAGGATATACCGTGTTACCTAAAACATTAGCAACTTAAACTACCTCCATCTTTATGTCATTCAAAAGTTTATAACTTAAACAAATCATGTTAATTTTTTTTTCAAAATTTAATATATTACGTATGTACTTTTAAATAGACCCCAAGAGAATGGGAGACCGAACTGATAGGGTGAAGCAGGAGAACCAGTTTTGGTGGCTTCAATCGGCACGGATGGGGTTTTAAGCCTTGGTCGGCTTACATACTTGTTTTATAGTTTTAAGTAGAATAGGCATGGTGGCACAAAAAAAAAATTTAAAAAAAAATAAAAAAAATTTTAAAAATTTAAAAAAAAAATAAAAAAAAAATTAAAAAAATAAAAAAAAATAAAAAAAAATAAAAATAAAAAAAATAAAAATAAAAAAAAATAAAAATAAAAAAAAAAAAAATAAAAATAAAAAAAAATAATAATACAAAAAAACATGGACTAAGGAAAAAAAAGGAAAATAAAAATGAAAAACAAAAAATGTGAGATCTTTGCCAATAAGGGAGCGTTCAAGTAATACGTAACGCAATTTGGGGGAGGGGGGTCTCGTAAAACGTTACGATGCGTTACAGGGGCGGAGGGGGTCTTTCTTACAACACGTTACGTAACATTGTTTTTTTTTTAAATACAAATTGAATTGTTCTTCGATTCGGAATTCCCAATTGAACAGTTTTTTTTTATTCCGAAGAATCTGAAGTTTGGTGAGAATGTATTGGTTGAGTATGACATGTGTCACATATATGTGTATTCGCGTTAAATTTCATTTTGTTTTTGTGCTGCAAACATGGAGGAAGTGACATTTAAAATTTATGAATGTGTGAGTGATTCTGCTTCTGATTCTGTTTTTAAAACCAGAAGGGAAATTCTCTTCTTTTCAGAATCAGAACTGTCACTTTTGCCCAATTGAACGCATTCAGAATGCTTTTTTTCACTTTCAGATTGCCAATTGAAAACGACGTTAGTATTATTACCGTAAAGGCATTAAAACTATACCAAGGATAAAATCTATAACACACTTTTTTGCGACTTTAGGGTAAAAATGGTCACTTGAGTGTTACGTAACGTTTAGAGAGTGGGAGGGGGAGTACAGAAAAACGTTACGGTGCGTTACAAGGGGAGGAGGGTGGTTCAAAAATCTTCAAAAATTGCGTTACGTAATACTTGAACGCTCCCTAAGTTAAAACAGCTCAAGTCAATTTTTACCATTTTTCAGTATGATCAAATAAAGTTTTACGAACTAGTTTCTCAAGACTTTTTTGGTGATTACTAAAAAACTTTTGATGCTAGAATAACGATTTATTTTTAGGACGCATACTTGTAATGTCCTTAAATTGCATATTTCTTTTTTGTTGAAAAACGCCCACACAGCTCATAAAAACATGTTTTTTAAACTTAAGCTTTTTCAAAAAAATGCTTTTAGATTCACACTGCAGGGGTGCCAGCACGTAACTTGTTACAACCGACTTTAGTCGATACAATCGAGCATTGGCAGCACACATTTTGGTTCAATCGAGTGTCCTCGATTGTTTCGCCAGATTCGGCAGCACACAAACTTCAAACTGACGTTTGAAACGAAAGTTTTCACTCGACAGAAATTAGTTATCGTCGGCAGTGATTCTTATATGAGAAAAATGGAAAAACAAAATAATATGTAAATAAATAAAAAACAGACTGAGATTTTGACCAATTTTATGAGTTCTCTCGTTGATTTAGCGAGGGGAATTCTTAAAACTGCCCAAGGGAGGAAAAATAGCAATA
The DNA here is from genome assembly GCA_951509635.1 of Eupeodes luniger. NCBI lineage: Eukaryota > Metazoa > Arthropoda > Insecta > Diptera > Syrphidae > Eupeodes > Eupeodes luniger. The sequence continues at coordinate 62,009,813 of OX608073.1, read as the reverse complement.
TGCTTTGGGGAAAACTGATTGAATTCCTAAACACAGAGGGTCCTCCACAAAAAGATCTTAAAGATTGAAAAAAGTAGGTTGATGTCAAATATTATGTACATATATATGTATGTATGTATATATTTACAGATAACTCCCACTGGCTAGGAGATTTAATGTTGCACAAAGCTGTAGAACTGGTGGAACTGATGTTGTTCTTCTGTCTTCTGGAAGATCTAACGAGCTGAGATCGTGTGAAAACATTCCTTGTTGATTCTAAACTGCTGCACAAAGCAAAAAAAATTGTTTTACAAATGTTATACTACATGATCTTTTGAATATTTACTCATTTCCACTCAATTCGAATGGGTTGCTATTATCTCTCAAATATCTTCTTTTGATTTTAGCACATGGCACTTCTTCGCCTTCACTTTCACTCTCCGAATAAAAGAAAAACATTTCGAAAAAAAACTTAAAATTGAAACTAGAATGAATTTTTTTCAAAGAAAACTCATTTGACATTTCATTTTATAGTTCACAATGACTTTTTTAAGTAAAAGTCACAATGAAACTCGTCTCAAATTACGTGCTGTCAAAAATAATTTGTTTCGAGTTGATCGACGATCGACAATCCTCGATTGTATCAAGTTACGTGCTGGCACCCCAGCTTATGTTTTGCTCTTATTTCTACTTAAGCTTTTTTAAAAAAATGTATTAAGTGTTATAGTTGAACTTAGAGTGTCCGTATGGGACGGCTAGGTTAGTTGTAAGTTATGGTTAATTAGGCTAGTTTTATGAATTTAAAAAAAAAAATTAATCCAAGAGAATATAGTTTTCATAACGGTCCATTAAAATATGAGTAGGACAGTTTTTTGTTAATCAAAACAAAAGGAACTTTTTATTGCTCTCTCTCTTTTTCTTATTAAGAGAGAAAAGTGAGTCCATTAACTACAAAATCCATTGCTCATATTAAAGGTGTTAGCACACGAGTGCAGTTGAATCTATTTATTAGGGTGTTATTAAGTTCACGGGCAAGCTAATCAGTGTTCTTAGCTAACTTTTGTAAAATTGTAGGAAACAAATACTCCAACGAAATAAAAGAAAAAATTGTAAAAGAATATAAAAGTGGATTGAGTCAAATTAAGATATCGAAAAAAATTTCCATTCCAAAATCAGTCATTTGCCGGTCAATAAAATTTTACAAATCCATAAAGTCATTCCAAACGATTCATCGAGGTGGCAGACCAAGAAAAATAAAAAAAACGACAGGGTTATGCTATAATAAAATCAATTAAAAAAGACCCTTTTATTATACATCTAGAGAAATAAGAACCCAACTCGACCTAAAAGTAAGCACGAGAATAATTCGGGAACGAGGTGTTGATGGTGTACTAAAATCTTTCAAAACTGTAAAAAAAAACATTTTATTTCCACCAAAAACAAGCTGGTGAGATTAAAATTTGCTCATGACCACATCAACTGGACTGTTAGAAAATGGAGGAACGTACTCTTTTCGGACCAGCCAAAGAGTCACTAAATCTACGTTACACCAAAGCTACTGTAAAACGGAGGAGGTAACGTATTGGTGTGGATATGTTTTTCAGGGCATGGACTGGGACCGAATCACCAAAAAAGATGGTACAATGGATCGTTTTATGTACCGTGACATATTGTAAAATATAATGCAGCAACATGGTGAGGACCAGTTGTTTCTGAAACGAACCCAAAGTAAAAGTCCAATACGGCTAAGACGTGGTTTCAAGAAAAGCGGATTGACGTGTTACAATGGCGAGCACAGTCCCCAGATTTCAACCCCATAGAAATTGTAGATCCATGAATTGTAAGGATTAATTGCAAAAATAAAAACGATCTGTTTGATCAAATTAAATTGGCTTGAGTAAGGATCCCAAAAAGCATTATAAGCAATTTAATTGACTCCATGCTTCGAAGATGTACTGAAGTGACTAGCAATATTTTAGTCAGTCTAAAAAAAGTATATGTATTTTTTAAAAGTTGCTTTTCTTTTGACCAACATAATATTGAACTAATTGTATTAAATGGCTATATTTAATGAACTATTACAAAAAAAAACTATATTTTATTTTATATTAGAAACTATAAATATTTATTTAAAATTTTAAAAACAAAAATATAGAAGAATTGAATCTTAAATTTGTTTTTTAATTATTTGATAATAGATGCAGTAAAAGTTGCTTTTGTTTTGGCCAACACTGTATATCTAATCAAGAAGCTTTTCCAAACGGCCTTGTCCATAACTTTAATTGGTTTTTTTTTTCTTGAACGATCAATTTTATGAAAGCTAGAGCTTAATAAAGGATTTTTCCCAGAAATAGCTATTAAATTATTTGATTTTTTTTTTCACTCAAGCAGAAATAAAAAGAAGGATATATCAACAAACATATGAAAATCTATTTTCTTTTTGGTTCCTTGAAGCATGTCAATCAAAGAGGAAATAAATTAATTTTCTTATGAAGAAAAAAACTAGACCTCTGATGACTGAGAATTTCATTTGAAAGATATTCGCAAAAAATATGTCATGCAAAAGACCAGTAGATAGTAATTGACCCAAAAAAAGCTCGTTAAGATTTGGTTGTATGAAAGTTAAAAAGATATTCAACGTGATATTCAGAAATGTTTCAAAGTGATATATGAGATATTCACCCCTATTACAAGTCCCGTCTTAGAATACTCCCGAACGTTTCCTTCTGCTACGAATCCAAAAAAATTCACATCATGAGCCCCGAACGAAACTAAAACAGCATTGCCATTACAAAATCCTTTTTTTTGGAATTCTTTAATCAGCTGATTTATGTAAAAATGTGAAAAGAAAAACAAATTTCACGTTTTAGTGTTTATCATTTAATTCAGTTTTAGAATTGTTTTTTAACAAAAATGAATTCAATGGCCATTGCAATTTTTAAAAGAAATAAGGAAAATGAGCGATGAAGACGAACATTTAAATTACAAAGCCCTTGTTTTTAATCACTTCAGCACATCTTCGAAGCATGGAGTCAATTATATTGCTTATAATGCTTTTTGAGATCCTTTCCCAAGTCAATTTGATTTGATCAAGCAGATCATTTTTATTTTTGCAATTAGTCCTTACAATTCGTCAATCTAGAATTTCCAATAGATTTTCTATGGGATTGAGATCTGGGGACTGAGTTGGCCATTGTAAGGCGCCAGTTATGGCTATCATTGGTTTTTATCATTGAAAACAAACATTGGATTTTTTTTTGGCAGGTCGTTTATAGCTTTCATTAAAAATTTCTGTCATTGAAAAAAAAATTCCTGACTGAAAATCACCGACAAATTTTTACTGACAGAAATCTGTCATTGGAATTGTGTGAAATTGGAACACAAATCAGTGGAACGATTCGTTTCACTTTTGAACATAAAAGTAGCAGCTGTTCAGGAAAATGAATTTCCGTCCAGAAAATAGAAAAATACATTATTAGAGAAAAGTAAATGCGTAATTACACTTTTTTCTCAAACAAAATTCTTTGTGTGATTTTCGATCGATCAGTACGAGTATATAATTTTCATTTCTAATCAAAGGGAAATACCGTCAAATATCGATTCAAAAATTTTTCCGGATCGATTTCAATGATAGCTATAACTGGCGACTAACACGTAAATCTTTTTTTCTTGAAACCATGTATTGGACGTAAGCTTTGGGTCGTCGTCCTGCTGAAATATCCATTTTAGAGGCAACTGATCCTCAGCGTTTGGCAGCATTACATTTTGCAAAATGTGACTTGATTTCGCCAGCTTGTTTTTGGTTGTAGTAAAAGGCTTTTTTACAGATTTAAAAGATTTTAGTCCACCACCAACACCTTCTCAACGAATTGTTCTCGAGCTTACTTTTAAGTCGAGTCAGGTTCTTATTTCTCTAGATGAAATAAAAGGATCTTTTTTAATTGATTTTATCCCCTCGTTTTGTTGTTTGTCTTGGTCTGCCACCTCGATGAACCGTTTGGAATGACTTTTTGGATTTGTAAAAATTTATTAATAGGCAAATCACTGATTTTGGAATAGAACATTTTTCCGATATCTTAATTTGTAGATGATGTGTTACTTGTCTCCATGTTTGCTATGTATTTTTTTATGTTTATTTTTTAAAATAAAAACGATTATATTTTCCTTTAAAAAAATTAACAATTTAATAAAACTTTATGTTACAAACAATTTAATTAAAATAAATAAAATAAATAAAACTAGCGACGCGTTTCAGAACTCATGTTCTATCATCGGGCTATACTGTTAGTAAACAGTATAGCCCGATGATATGATTATTTATTTTAATTAAATTGTTTGTAACATAAAGTTTTATTAAATTGTTAATTTTTTTAAAGGAAAATATAATCGTTTTTATTTTAAAAAATAAACATAAAAAAAAAATCTTAATTTGACTCATTCCACTTTTATATTCATTTATATTTGTTTCTTTTATTTCATTGGAGTATTTGTTTCCGGCCATTTTATAAAAGTTAGTTAAGAACACTAACTAACATAGTAGTTAAAGTTATACATTTTTGAATGACATAAAAATGGAGGTAGTTTTAGTTGCTAATGTTTTGTCGAACACTGTATACAAACTGTCAAGACCAACCAACATGTAACGCAGAAACTAATTTAAGTAAGAATTTAAGAATCTATTTTTTCTTTCTCTACCAAAGAAGCTGAATACTGATGATGATGAATAATATATTTTTCATGGATTCTTCAAAAAAGAAAAATAGCTTTTAAATCTATTACGAGTTATTGGTTAATATTTTTAAGAATTGGATATAATAATTCAATGAAATACAAAATTGAAAAATCCTGCAGAAAGGTAGATACCCATCTCTTAAATATTATTTTATTTTTATTTTTTTTTTCAATACAATGCAACGTTACCAAAAAATATAAAATCACATTGAAAGTATTGAAAGTAATTTTTTTTTCTTGCAGCTCAACGCTATTTTTACTGAATGAAGAAAATATAAAATTCCTTGTCGAATATCCCTAGTTCCAGTTTAACAATGTACCGACCAAAAAAAAGAAGGAAAAACTAGGAAGAGGAATGTTTATCCTTTAATACAACAGGGTAAGATAAAATCTTTCAATGTTATCATCTGTCAGTGGTTAACAATTGAAAGCTCTTTGATGTACAGTGGGATCTGATATAGTGGAGAATTGGAAAACATTTGAAAAGCATATATTACCAGAGTATCAAAATGTTTCTTAAGTCGATATTTGGTTGTAACGTTTTCACCTTAAAATAGTAAAATAGTTGATACACATTTTAAAACTAGAGTTTTTCGATAAGTCTTCATTTTGAAACTTTCGCTATTTGGGCAACTTTCAACTTTGAAGCTTTCATTTTTAAGTTTTTCAAGTAAGAACTACCTCTTCTTAGAAAACAGAGAATCAAACTTTCTTCAAAATAATTCTTAAGCTTATTATTGCTTTCAACATTGTTTTCAAAACAAAAACCTAGTGTTCCATTCAATAAACCGGCTATAAAGCCTTACTGCAAATACTCTCTGTGACCAGAAATAGACGGGAAATTTATTAAGGGAAGCCTTTGAGTGTATGCAGGTACCAAAAGTCTATCAGGCCAGGGGAAAAACAAAGACAAAATCTTGAAAATCTTTCTATTTTATCAATATGAACGGAATAGTATGACGCCCATAAATCAAAAGCGTATTCAAGAATTGGCCTGACAAAAGAAACATTCAGAGTTTTGATAACATATGGATCACGGAACTTTCGGGAAAATCATTTGACGAAACCAAATAAAGTAATCAGAAAAAGTTAATTTTGAGTCTAGTAAATAAAATGGATTCTCTATTCAAAGATAACGAATTCAAAATATAATCTTAATTTATTAAATTATGTTTGCGTGTTAAACACATTGTCCTACAATTGTAATTTTTTACAGTTCTTCATGGAGTTAATAATTCTGATTATTTTAACACCATCAGCGATAAAGAATTATTTCGAACAGATTTAAAGAAATTCTTAAAATAAATAAATTAGGTGGCGCAACAGTCCATGAAGAACCAGGGCCTAGTGACTTACAACTCTCAACCATTCCTGTGTGCGAGTAATGTTGTCAGAGATGGAAGGGACCTACAGTTTATATGCCGATTCCGAACGGCTAATTTGAGAAAGCACTTTTCATGAAAAGAATTACTCTTGGAGGATTTGTCAATTCCTCGCAAGAGGCAGTACCCGCGAAAACTTTTCTTTTTTTTTTTTAAATTAAGGTGGCACAGGCAGGGATTGAACCCAAGAACCCCTTGCATGACAGTCCGACGCACTAACCATCACGCTACGGGTACTATCCTTAATAAACACAATAAACAGCAATGGACCAAGGTGACTCCCTTGAGATACACCAGAATTAACTTTAAATCAGGTTACTCCTGAACATTACACTATAATATCTATCTTTGAGATGTGACAAAATCCAAATAACGAAACGGTTGTTAAGTAGAAGTGTTCTTAATTAAGTAAGAAGATTTTCATAACTTAATTTGTCAGATGCATTTCTAAAGTATATAAAGATTTAATCAACTTGAGTGTGTGGATATCCGTTTACGTTAACTATTGAATCACATCCAGTATTCAAAATCAATTGTACTATACAAAGTTTGAAATAGTCACCAAGTCGTATTGCAGTTCTTGGAAAAATCTAAGAGTCTCAACACTCTTCGATAGATTGAACTTCAACCGGCCTTATTTCTTTTATTTTTTAAAATCTTTAAATGCGATTAAGCCATTTAAGGTTGTGAATTTGCTCAGAGGGATAATATCTAAAAAAAAAAAAAAACAATCAAATAAGATTTTATAAAATCGTTTCGGGTAATAAGATATTCACGTACGAGCTTTGAAACGCATGGTGTCACAGCTGCATGAGAGAATCCAAAAGATGTCATTCCATCCATTGAATAGAATTCATTTGTATTCGGCAAATAAAAACAATCATTAGTGGATCGGAACCAATCCAAATAGGAAAGATCAAAGTTACCAATAATAATGTTTTCATCAAATAAATAAATTTGTTTAAAATATCATTTCTAAAAAATTGTTAAAATTTTCATAAATTTTGGTGGTAGTAGAGCCGAGGGAATATATGTAGCTTGAAACCACATAAACGAAAACAGAAGACATTTTTTATTTTTACGTAGAACTTTTTAAACTGGGATGGCCAAAATCGTAAAAAATAACAAATTGGACATGTTCTTGCTCCAGTCAATAAACCTCCACCAAGAGAAGCTCAGAATAGTCGGTCGGAAAGAAGGAAGCAACAACACCTGGCTTTCAGAAGAATCTTGGGCAAGGATCAACGAACGCAAACAGTTAAGGGTTCGAATAACTGCTGCACAAGTGGAAGAAAGAAATGAGCTGGAATCATAGTACCACATGAAAAAGAGAGAGGTTCACCGCAGTGTGTGCCGCCGTGACAAGCGCAAGAAGGCTAAGATGCTGCAAACACATGCGACAGCAGGACCGTTTACAGAATAACCGTGACCGGTGCACACAGCTCAAAGCAACACCTGGTGAAAATAGAAGACGGTACTTTGCTAAGTTCGGTGGATGAACAAGTAAGAAAGTCGAAAAAACACTTTTCCTCGGTTTTTAACCGAGTGTTTGCAAACAACGTTCAGCCCATGCCTCCTGAAGTGCCCGAACAAACTATTCCCCGAATCCGCACCGAGCCTCCCAGTAAAGATGAGATCGTAGTAGCAATTAAAGCACTTAAGAACAACAAAGCGGTTGGACTCGATGGAATTCCCGCAGAGCTTCTACAAGCAGCGCCGACGCGACGTCATCAAGCGAACTGCTTCATCCGCTCATAAAAGAAAACGGGACCACCGATGAGTGGAAGAAGGGAATTATCGTCAAGCTCCCAAAAAAAGGAGATCTTACAAAGGGCGAAAATTGAATAGGGATTTGCGTTCTTATTGCCGTTGCCAAAATAGTAGCCAAAATCATACTCAGAACACCTTGAGGCCACACTGGATGCCGAACAAACAGGATTCCGCGCTGGATCCTCCGGTATTGATCACATCAACACCCTGAAAATCATTATTGACCAGTTTGTTGAATATTGAGCACCACTACACCTGCTGTTCATCAACTTCGAGAAAGCCTTTGATAGCGTCAACAGGGAGGACATCTGGTTAACTTTGCGGAGGAGAAGCATTGCATTCCAGAAAAACGAATTGCTATTATGAAAGCAACATATGATGCATCCAAATGCCACGTTCTGCACGATCGATGATAGGTTGTCAGAGTATTTTAAAATCCGTAGCGGAGTCAGACAGGGCGGTATTCTCGCCCATATTGTTTTTGTTGGTGATAACTTGATAAGCAATGTTCTGCGCGCAGCTTTATCAGGTAGCAGGGGGATCCAGACTTTTACATCCTATTTAAAGCACCGCCGATTTTGTTTTTGTTGGTGATAAGCAATGTTCTGCGCGCAGCTTTGTCAGATCTCCATCAAATGACAACAAGTGTGGAGAAGGAAGAAGAGGTTATATTGCTGAAAATTAATTCCGGCAAAACAAAAATGATCAGCCTCGGAACCCCAACAACCTTTCAAATATATATTTCCTCGCAACCGGTGGACAAAGTGGAGAGCTTTTAATACCTTGGAATTATCGTCTCCATCGCAGGCGTAACCGAACAAGACGTCATCTGCCGCATCGGCAAAGCAAAAGCGACGTTCGGTATGCTGTCAAAAATTTGGAGGAATAACTCTATCAGCTTAAGAACAAAGCTACGACTGTTTCGCACAAATGTCGAATCTGTGCTTCTTTATGGATGCAGCACTTGGAAGGTTACTTCAGCCATTACAAGAAAGCTTAAAACCTTCATGGATGTCTTCGCAACATCCTAAAGATTTTCTGGCCAAACTGAATATCCAATGAGGTCCTTCATAGAAGGACAGGCCAGAAACCTATAGACTCTTTTATACAAAGGCGTAAGTGGCAATGGATTGGACATACGCTTCGAAAAGGTAACGACTGCATTGCAGGCCAAGCAATGCATTGGAATCCGCTCACACAAGAAGGAAGAAGAACTGGACGATCGAGAACGCATGGCGCAGGACAGTCGAGGAGGAATCAGCGTCACTAGGCAAAAGTTGGAGGTAGCTGAAATACATCTCCGGAAACGGCACACGATGGCGCGTAGGCGTAGTAGAGGCCCTATGCGCCTTAAGGGGTTCCCAATGAACTTAACAGATCTCAGGACCTAAGTAAGTAAGTAAGAGTAGCTCAATCATTAAGTGTGTACCGATCACGTCGAAAACTTGATAAGTGTTGTCAAACAACTCAGAATTGTTAAAAGATGAAGTCAATAATGTTTCAGTTAGCAAGAGAACGTTATGGGGGATTTTACTTATATTTTTATAAACCTGCAGGTCCGTTGGCATTTTGGTAATAAATTAATTAATACATTGTCAGTACCTAGTTGTGAAAAATGAGTGCCCTATGACTTTGCTGATCTGTTTTCAAATGCATGCATAATAATACCATTTGGCTAAATACACAAAGAATTAGGGATATAAAATATCGAGGCAAGTACTTTTGTTTTGAACGAAGAATATTTAAAAAATCACACTGAATCATTTTTCCACAAATAGAAATCGAATAATTGAAATTAAAATCCCAGCATACAATTATTATTATCTATTTAAAGCACTCTTTGTCCCACTGTTGCTGATGGTTGAATATAGAAAAAGAGTATTGCTGCGGGATATAGAAAACATCTACTTTCCAAAACAGAAGGACAAGAAAAGTGTTTTCCCATTGATTTGATTTGATTGAAAAGCATTAGACGTAAAATGTATTTTACTGACCCAGTTTTTAAAAAATTCAATATACATAGATACCAACATATAAATACACTTACAATACATAACATACTGATATCCGAACACAATATACAATATACAGAAAATATAGTCATTTTGATTAAATAAGAACTTTTTAAACTTTCTCAATTTATTTTTAAGTTCAATTTATTAAAGTTAGCCCAAAACGAATTTCCTGAAGGCAACTTCCTTTCCTTCCCTACAAATCAGCCAGCAGCAGTCTGTAGTAAACCAAGTTAAAAGCTCAACCTTCTCTCTATTTATGAGTGGGGAGTATAGTGGTATATATGATTGCAAGTCTGATGTACCATAACGCAATTTGTATAATAAAAATAATAATAATACTCCCCATCCCACTTAAACCGCCTCTGCCCCCCTCCCCATCATCAACCCAACCAATAAAATCCATGTTTTTCAATTTTTTGTATGTTTTCATTTATTTTTCCACAAAAGAGAATCAGTTGGTGTTTAATTGGAGAACATAATTTCAAACTGCTGATATTAGGTATTTATGAATGCTTAATTAGAGGTTCAATACTTCACGTGCACGTGTTTTATATCTCATAACCAATTAATACGTACAACAAAACTAGCACTGCAAAAGCAATCACAAAATGCATAATTACAGAAATAAAATTCAATTCCTGTGATTTTAGCCGGGCCAGGGCCGGCGGTGGCGAGGCGGCCGGCGGCGGGGGGCTGCTGGGTTGGGTCGAGTTGAGTTGAGCTGAGCCGAGCCGAGCTCGGTGCAAGCGATAGAGTATATAGCCGGGAGTCATAAGGCATACTAAGTTAGGTCGAATACGGTTGGAAAGGGGGTTTGGATAGGCAGCACATGCCTGGCCGCATTTTGACCAAAATCGTACCTACTTTTGTGGAACCGCAAAAATATTTTATTTCATACAGAGAGAGGCTTTTTTTGTTAGACAGAGAGAGAGTGAGAGAGAGAGCTACCGGTGGTGGTGGTATAGTTGAAGTAGTGGTCGGCCATCCTGACATTGTTAGTGGTATTGCTGCCAGCCAATGTCATTCCATAACCTGGTCGCCCCCGCTTCCCAGAACTCTCAAAAAGCGAAAACAAACGCTGCACTACGTCGAGCAGAGTTGGTACTATGAAGTGAAGTTTACCAACGAAATGAAACTACTCCAAAAAACATTCTCATATCCCAACACAAAATACGGCAGCAACAGCAACACAAATGAAAATAAAATCCCTGCTGGACATAATGTTCGGGTAAACAGTCCATTGCGTCACCATGAACGCTTTATTTCAACGACGACGGATGGAGAGAAGGAAGGGCGAATGGTGGAAAGGACGGACGGATGGACGAACAACGAGGAACGAGAAGAGTAGGCCATTGGAATAAGTTGTAGGTTTGAGGATACTATCTGTGTGTCTGTGTTGTATTATAAGCTCTGCCCACTGTCCAGTAGTGTCCACTGTCCAGACCCATTCCACTTTAAGCTTCAATGCCCAACCTTAGCCAAGTCCAGAGCCGAAGCAAACCAAACCAAACCGAGTGGAGTCGAGTACATAGAGTCCAGTCGAGTCGAGCCGAGCTGGGGTGATGTATAGACAAACATATTGTACGACGCCATAAACTCGAATATTCTGACCGAGAAAGCAACCCAAAATAGTGGCCACTCGCACATATCCTGCCAGCAGCGTATTATGGTGTTGAGCTGAAGACCTATTTGGTTAGTTGATATGGCCAGGTTCACTTTTCTGAATGGCAAAACCCAAAAACATAGTTTTTGCCTTCCAACAAGAAGTATTTTATGCGGCTATAATTGGACGCCAGTAGGTAGGTAGGTATGTATGTAGGTAGTTGAGTAGTTATATAGAGGTAGCCTTATACCCGTAGCCCATCGCCGGCCGCCGCCCGCCACTGCCGCCACCACCGCCATACAACCATTGCCAGCCATCGCAGCATCATAGAGTTGTTCTTGTTCCAGATTTTATATTTTTTATTTATTTTTTTTGTTGTTTTTGTTTTTGTGTTGGGTTTTTGGTGCACTATTTCCCATCAGCTTTTAGCCTTTAGGGGGTGGTCTAAGAGATTTTTTGTTGTTTTATCTTTGGTTTGGTTTGGTTTTGTTTTTTGTTCAACTTTATAGTGACCCTCATTGTTTTTATTAAAAAACGTAAAATAAAATTGTTGTTTTTTTTCGAAATCGTTTTAATCAGATATGATTAAGTTATTTGATGAGGGGGTAGTTGGTTGAAAGATAGGGTTGCTCTGAACTTTAACAACCAAGCAACAACAAAAGTACGCAAAAATAAAAACATTAAACTTTGAAATTGGATTTAAATGGGAGGTATCAAGGGTATCAAGTGATTTGGAGAGTAATGACTTTAAATATAAAAAATTGCTGCAATATTTTATATACATATGTAAGTAAGCTTTTGTCTATGATTCGGATTAATGGCAAAAGGTAGGTAGGACGAGTAATAACAATGTAGGACGAGTAATAACAATGAAAGAGAGCAAACATATAAATTTTTTTACGCTAAGGAGAACAGTACTATAATTAGGAGAACAGTATAATAATAATAGTTAAAAACTTAATTCAACGTTTATTTTTACTTATAAAATATAATTATACGGGCGCAGTGGCATAAGTCCCAGTTTTATTTTTGGGAACTTATGTCCCACATACATACATATGTAGATGAGATATAAATTCAAAAATCTAATTTGAGACCTGTACCCTTACTTAAGTGGGATATACATACATTTCACAAAAAAAGGTTAAGATTTCTAAAATTTGACATTTGAGCCCTACAAAATATGGGGCTTATGACACCCCTAAGTGGGAAATGGGTCTCAAAATAGCAGGTGGTGTTACATTTGTCAAAGCAACTACAAAAAGTAGTAATATATTATCAACCTATCATTAGGACAAAACGGCTTATAAAAATATAAATGCAACCCCTAATGGCATCCTCGTGGTTGGACTCTTCTTTTAATGGCACACCTACACATAAAGTTTTTCGATGTGATCGGCACACACCAAATGATTCAGCTAATGTTTGTGAAGGTTTATTAGTTGGAGTAAGAACATCTCTTTTCTTGCAATCCCCGCTTAAAATACTCTGGATGTGGTTGCATGATATATTCTGCCTGGCTCTGCTATTGAAATGTATGACCATTTGAACATTTCTTTATAAAATTAAAAATAAATTAGGTGGCACAAACGTCCTTAGAGAACCAAGGCCTAGTGACTTACAACTCTCAACCATTCCTCTGTAAGAGTCATGTTAGGGATGGAGGGGACCAACAGTTTTAATGCCGAATCCGAAGGGCTAATTTGAGAAGGCACTTTTCATGACAAGAATTACTCTTGGATGCTTTGTAAATTCCTCGCAAAAGGCAGTACCCGTGAAAAAAAAACTTTTAGATAGCAAAGGCAGGGATTGAACTTAAGAGTTTTTGCATGACAGTCATACGCGCTTTTTTTAAATTCATTTTTATTAATTCATTCTAAAAACTATCTTGAAGCTAGACAAAAATCCATAAAACTAGAACAACCACAGCAGCAATCTAGGTTTCATGTAAGTCGGCCAAGGTTTAAAACCCCTTCCCGACTACCAACTATCAAGTGTCGATTGAAGCCACCAAAACTGGTTCTCCTGCTTCACCCTATTCATTCGGTCCCGTTCGGACACAGCCCTACTGAACCGAAGGAGCCATGTCGTCCCGATTGTACAGGAGTCGCCTAACCACGGTTTTTCGTCTGATGTGGAAGATTAGTGGAACTGCCTATCTATTCTTTATCACGATGCAATAGAATTCTAATAAACTCAACCTTTCGGGCCGTTCTGTACGCAATTGTATCGTCGACGTATGCATTTGCCTTAGTTAGACTACCTATCAGATCGCTGGTGTAAATGCTGAAGAGAATCGGCGAATTCATCACTCTATGCTGAAGATCATTGTTAATTTGGAATGTTATGGTAGAAGTTACATTACCACTTTTGACAACAAACTTTCTACTGTTGAGCATATCATAAAGTATATACAACAATGGTTTGCTTATGCCAAGCCTGCTCAGTTTTAAGTAAAGACACTCTAACCATACGGTGTCAAAGCCCTTTTCCAAATCAACCAGAACAGCACCTGTGCATTGTTGTTTTGATTTATTTCATTGGATATCAGAAACGAGTTTAGACGCAGCATGAAATGTGTCATGACCCGCCTTAAAATCGAACTGATTATCAGGAATTATTTTGTTGTCCGCAGCCCACTTAGGCAGAGCCCTATTGATGATCTTTTCGAAAAATTTGCTGATGCTTGGAAGAAGACTAGTCTAGTCCTTAGTACTAACCATCATGCCACGGGTACTTCTTCTTTGGAAACGTTATTTAAGAAAATTGAGCCAACTGATGAAATCATTATTTTAATGACTTTAATGCTCCCTTCTTGGAATGGTGCCGATCAACTAATGATGTATACTTGCCTCTTAATGATTCCAATGCAAAATAATTCCGTTGGATAGATGGAAAGGCATTTTTTGGTTTAAATCAGCTGAATGCAGTTAAAAATGAAAACGGAAGAATATTGGATCTTGTCTACTTTTCTTATGTAGGTTAGGTTAGGTCTTAATGTTAATCTAATGATTGTGATCTAAAAATTAACCTCCATATAATTTGGAGATACGTTAATAGAAAACTTAAAAGTGACGTCGTCATCTTCCAGAGTTAATTCTTAGCATGCTCGCAGATTCTTTGAAGACTGCCTTTGAAGATTTTTGGAATACCATCATTTGTATGTTGTGTGTCTTGTATTCCTTATCCATTGTTTTTTATTTCAACAAGTCTCAGAAATATAGCATGTTATATGTGAAAAACAACATGGGTTTGTAAAAAAAAAATCTACTATTTCTAATTTATTACAAATCTCTACATTTTGTTTGGGTGCATTCAAAAAACACTTTTAAGTCGATTGCATCTTTACATACTTTAGCAAGGCATTTCACGTATTAAGTCATGAAATTCTTTTTAATAAATTAAGTAAAATTGGACCTAACCACCGTTTCGTTACGTGGTTTTCGTCATGTTCAAGAGTAAATCTGTATGTCAATTTAAAGTCAATTCTGTTGTACCTCAAGGGAGTCACCTTGGTCCATTGCTGTTTATTTTTTATTTATTAATGATTTACCTTATCTTAAGAATAATTCTACAAGATCTTAATCAAATTAGGGAATAATAACAAATGTTAGACAATGGTTTTTACACGTAAGCGTATTATAATAAATTATTATTTTTGGCGAATTTGACACGTTTAAATAGAAAATCCAGTTTTTCTGACCTTGTTGTTGTAATAGACTCAAAATTAACGTTTACTGATGACTATAATTATACTTTAAAAAACCTAACAAAACGCTTGGTTTCGTCAAAAGATTTTTCCGAGAGTTCTGTGATCCATATGATATTAAAATTTTATATTTTTCTTTTGTCAGACAAATTTCAGAATTCGCTTGCGTTTTATGTGTGCAATACTATTCCCTACATATTGATAGAATAGAAAGTATTCAACGCAGATTTTTACGATTTTGTTTACGTTCTTTCTCCCGGATTGATAGACTTTTATTACCTCTATGTATACATTCAAAGGCTTCCCTTGATAAGATACTTAACATTTTATCTCATACATGTGGGACATAAGTCCCAAAAGGTAAAATTGAAACGTACACAGCTGTTCGAAGTAATAGGAAATGACTTTGACAAAGCAAACTGTCTTTCGCAACAATTTTTGAAGTGGTAAGACAAAACTAAACCTATTAAGTTCTGACTGGAGTTTCACTTCCATTATAAAGGGTTTTCCAATATCACTTGACACTTGAACGCACCCTTTCACTAATCATTGAAATTTCAAAGTCAATTTATCTAGTAAACTTGCAAATTATAAACATTTTCTACGAAAATTAGGAATCGGTGACCGGCTTGTTTAATATAGGTCTTCATTATACCGAATCCTTGAAACTTTGCTAGTATTTTGATGTCTGTAGTTCTTGTAGTCTAGATTTTTGCACTCCTGAGCTTCTTCTGACAGTAAAGGTTTATAGGAGTTCGATGACATTTTGACTATGAACCAATACTTTATGAAGAGTAGGTGTGAGTAATTTCTCTCTGCTGCTTTCTTGACATACTCTCCAAATTTAACTCCATTTACTACTTCCCTGTATTTCAAAACATGAAGTATTATTTTGAACGTCTCTGTAGACTCCAGTTATTCCAGCGGTTGCATCTGTCTGTTCAAAACATCTCCTTGAAGTCTTTCCATCATTAGTACTAAAAAATCCTTGCTTTAGTTTACACACATCAAGTCCAGGCTCATCACGAAAACGTCTTAAATCTTTTGTTGTCTTCTTGATTCCGCCTCCTTAGTCTCAATAGATTCATCAATGTCCTCTCCCTCTTGTCGAAGGGTAAACGCAAGTTTCAAAATAAATTCCATATACATCTGATTCTAGCATGCAACATAGAAATTCCATATTCGTAGTTATGTTTTTCGTCTTTGATTCAACTTGATTATTGAAGCTTTTTTGTATCCTTTTGCATATGGGACATAACCGCTCAGACTTTGTTTCTATTAATTGGCTTAAGACCTTTCCGTCAATCATAGTTAAAAGAAACTCGTGATGCAGAAATATAGTTGTTTCTTTACGAACTTTTTTTTTTTTTTTTATTTATTTATCTGTATATGGTTTTTACAATACTATCTGCAAAGACGAAGCTTGTCTGCAGAAGAATATCATTCAATTATATTAAAACAAAAGTAAGCAAAGTTTACGATTTTATATAACATGCAATTTCAAAGTTCAAAATTAAAAAATAAGTATCGATTATAATAAAATATATATAAAATTTTAATTTGTACAATAAATGAAATATTTTTTAGTTCTTTTTTTCGTTTTTTAAAGTTTTGAATCATGACAATTTCTCTTAGTAGTCCGTTGATTATACTTGGTACGGTGTGTTGAAGTTTACGTCTTCCGTAGTTGTTGTAGTTTCTTGGTATCTGTAACATTTCTTGTGCACGTCTTCTGGTGTTGAGTTGGTGTTGAATTGGTTGTTTGAATCGGTTGTCATCAAAGTATTATATTATGGTTGTCATCTTAAAAATATCTTCAACTTTTATAGCTGCATTTTGGAGTTTTTGAATTTTGATAATGTGGGTTTTAGCTGCATTACCCCAAGCAGGTATACCATACCGTATCCTAGATTCCATCAATGAGTAATACACTTGTTTTAAAACATCGTGGTTAGTGTGGTACATATTTTAGATGAGATAGTGCAAACATCGCTTTCTTTAGGTCCATCCTCAATTTGTCTATGTGATTATCCCATAAAAAGTGACTGTCTATTACTACTCCCAAATACTTGTAGTTGCTTACTAATTCGATGCATTCTTTTTGCGTTTTAGGGCATTCATCATTCTGTAAATAAATCTTTTAGTTTGTCGGTTTAAACTGTGGACTTCTGATATGCATCATTTTTGTTTTTGATGCATTCATTGCCAAGCCGTTGTCGTGACACCATCTAACTGCCATGTTGAATTCTTCTTGAATTATCTTTGTTGCCGTATCAAGAGAACTATGGCGAACGATAATAGCCGTATCATCAGCAAAGGCGAAGGGAATACTCTGTTTGAAGAGTCGTAGCAATTCGTTAGTGTATAAGACAAACAAAATTGGACCCAGTTTAGATCCCTGCGGAACCTTATATCTCATCACTTTTTTCTCACTCACAGCATCTTTGATTTTAACACAAAAAGTTCTGTTTTGCAGATATTCTGTCAGCCATAGAGCCACGAATTCCAATTCTTCTTAGAGCTTCAATAAGATTTGAGTGATTTAATGTGTCAAATGCCTTACTGAAGTCCATGAAGATTACTAATACGTGATGCCTCTTATCTAAACTTTCGTTGATACAAACCACACAAACCCACCAAGTAACTTTCCTGTATTTTTACCCTTCTGAAAACCGTACTGGCTTCTATGAATCAATGCATGTTTGTCAACAAAACCTTGCAACCTGTTGGCAATCACACCTTCCAAACATTTTTCAATAACTGGAAGAATTGATATATGCATATAGTTGTTTAGTTGGTCCTTTCCTCCTCCTTTGTAAATCGGCCTTACAACTGCTGTTTTTAAAGTAGATGGAATTTTTGATTGAGTTATACTCAAATTAATTAATTTGCGTAGAATAGGAGCAAAGACATCCTTATAGCTTTTTATATCAATTGCTCTGATTCCATCAAATCCTGGAGCCTTATTTTCTCCAAGTGTATTGAGAATGTTTTCAATCTCAGTGACATTAGTTGCATATGAAAATATTGAACTTTCCACTGTGTCATTGATGTTGTTTGAAGTTTTTATATTGCATTTATGGATTATTTGTTCTGTCTGAGAAGAGAAAAACTCCTCCAGTTCCATTGATAGTGTTGTCATCTGTGTTTTAAATTTTTTTTCCAATGTTTCGTCGATATTAGTTTTCTTTCGTCCTAGTATTTCGTTAATAAGACCCCATATTATCCTCGAACCAGTTTTAAATTGTATAAACTTGTTCTTGTAATAGTTTGATTTTTGTACTGCTATGTGTTTATTGATTTCGTTACGCGGGGTTTTCTTCTCTTTTTCATACGCTTACCTTAGCATATTGGAACGTTATAGGCCGGCAGAAATAACTTGATGTTCATCAGTTGATCTGTTAAGTCTGAGTGGACCAACTAATACCATGAACGTACGTTTTCCACTTGGGCAAGTTGTCAAGTCCTCATTGAAAAACCCTTTATATGTTCCATTTCAGTTAAATATAAAATTATTTAAAACCAAAATTCTTGATTCATAAATCTCTGGTATGAATTTCCTTTTATTAAAACTTGTTTGGTTCTGATATTTCTACTTTTCCGAAATAGTATTGAATATTACATTCATACATATATGTATTTTCCTTCACATCAAGGTCACAAGTTTAACAATATGCAAAATCCTATACAATAAATTCTTTCATATAGAACCACATAAGGCTCAATGCGCCCACGTATTGGTATTAAACTATAAGAACAGCTTTTGCTTTTTTGTTATCTATATTTCGGCAACCCTCCTCTATACCTTCCAAAAAGGACTATTATTATTTTTAATTAAACAAATTTATCGTTTATCTTCAATATCTATAAGAACTTTTGTATACCTATACCTATACCTATACGCTATACTTATACCCTACCTAAGGGGACCTTTTCTTAAAATGCATGGTTGTCTCTCGGACTAGAATAAACTTTTACAACTTACCCAGCAGCAGCAGCCTTTGGCTATGCGAACTTTTATAGTAAAGCAAACAGAAACACATACGCAAATTCTATTGATTTACCTTATTTTACTTTTTATATGATTTCTAACAAAAATCATTATACAGATGTTCCACACACAAAGTGTGACCGACCTTCCTTCTTTCCCCTTTTGTCTTTCTTTTCTTTTTGATCGCAAATAAAAATACAAAATAAAATAAAATAAAATAAAATAAAACAAAACAAAAAAAGTGTTGGACATCCAATTCATTGCTCAAGGGATATCCTATGAATATATAAAGCGTTAAATGAAAAGAATCCTATTGATACTCAAAAAGGATATTTTCAGGTCGAAGGATAACAAAATCAAATCCATAAATAAGTTTTGGCAACATATGGTCTCCAATATACTCGTAGTAGGTATGTAGTCGAGTATATGGCACCACACAGCATCACTTCCAGGATATATAAAAATAAGCAAAAGGATAATGCCTAGGCCTATACCTCCTCAACTACGACGACCGACGACCGAAGTCTACCAGGCATATATTTTGGAAATATCACTTTAACATATGGGTGTGTTGTGTTGCGAGAAAGTGGTGAGACCAAAAGAACGAAAGAAAGAAAGGAAAAAAAAGCAAAATGTAAACAAATCAGAAGCAGCTCCTAAAAGGATCAAGGAATTGTATTATCGTAATAAATTGGTTCGTCTACTAAGCTATTTGGCTTTGGATTCTATTCCTACTTCGTATGGTTTAGTTTTTTTTTTTTTTTTTTGAAAAAGAGTATCCATTTCCATTTTATGCTAAGACGAACGAAATGCACGTTATTTTAAATAAAACAAATAAAAGAAAAATTTTGTCGGAGATCTGAAAGTCGGAAAACACGACGACGACGACGAGGACATAGAAACGAAGAAATAGAAACAATAGGCTGCTCAAGTGGACCGATGCCATTGTGCCACTCAGGATACATCAGGCAGAAAGTTTTCCATAAATCTGTTGGTTACATGGTCCATGAACATCATAAATGCTATGGTGTCGGTGCCAAGGAGAGAGTTATTGTCACTTGAGGATTTCATTTGGTTGTTCCCTGGCTTTCGTTTGTTTTGCTCTTCTTTGACGGCTCTGCTCGGCTTGGTCCTTTCGGTTGGTTGTCCTTCATGGTTTGGGTTAGAGTATTTTGCCTACACCTATTTATATATAAATAAACAACAACAAAAGTAAATATATTTTGAAATGCTATATATATAGTTGTACCTACTATTTACCCTTAGAAGAACCTACTATATAGACCTATACCCAACATCATCTAAAGACTATTATAGTTCGTTCCGTTCGACGTTACGTTGTCGTAGTCGTCGTCGTCGTTGTATTCCGTTTTCCGTATTCCAGGAAGTCTCAAGGCACCACTTAGACGACGAAACAGTGGCGCTGCAGAAATTAAATAGAAAGACGGAATATTTCTTCTTCTTCGTCTTATTTTGGTTCTGCTTCTGCTTTTGTCTTCTAAGATTTCCTTATACCTACATATAAATACATAAGGTAGTAGGTACATAGTAAATGAAGAAGGCACAAGATATATTGTTTGATATTATTGTCTTCCTTCGAAGAAGAAGTCAGCCAGGATAATATAATACACATTTATATACTCATAGTTATTTCATGTTTATATTTTAGTTAAGGTATACTACTAGGTATAGAAGGATGCCTAGCCTACCTATTTTAGGAATGAACATACCTAACCTACCTCCTTCCATTGGTAGATATGTATGGTATATAAAGTTATAGCTATTTTGTTATAAAGTTAACTTTTTTAGGTCATGAGGTAAGTCTTTTGTATAAAGAGAAATGCATTTGCAACGAAAATGTAAAACATTTCTCTGCTTTGCAGAAGGATTTAAATTATTTATTAGAAGAATATATTTATGTTATACCAGTTATACGTTACAAGCTACGTAGAACCACTACTGGAAAACGAGTTGCGATTAAGTACTTTAGATGTTAGGTATAGGGATATTGTTTTTCAATTCAATTTTTTTTAAAATACGATTTACAAATGTTTTAAAATAACATGAAGTTAAACGACGACGACGTTCGAAGGTAGGGGAAAACATCTAAATAATTACTTATAGATACAATCGTGAGGCTTAGTTAGTTAGAATAAGCTAAAAGCAGAAATTGAGTTTATACAGAATTTTATTGTACTAGAATTAAATTCCACTAAATTTAACAATTTTTTCCTAAAGGGATGTAAATGTAAGAATTTGTCAGTCACTTTTCTTCTAAATCTTTAAGTTTAGTAAAAGAATGTAACAAATCGTAAAAAAGTTATTGAATAAAAGCAATTTGAATGATTTAACGTTTAAGTTTTTTAAATATAACGAAATATTAACTATAGGTGATGAAATAACAAGTGTTATTTTACTTATACTTTTTTCGGATTTGATCTTTTTGGCAGCTGTAACTTGATTTCTGCTAAGTATGGTTTGCACATTTCATAGTTAAAAGACCTACTCCCGGTTGAGTAAAGAACGACCCCAAAAATTGAGGTTATCAAGACACTTTTGCAGGGTGACTTCGACAAGATTTAGGTCCTCAGAACTGTTAAGTACGTTGGGAACCCCTTAAGGGTCATGACGTCTTCTTCGGTTCCGCCTTCGATGGAAACGCTACTTCCAAGGTATTGAAAGCTCTCCACTTTTTCCACCGGTTGCGAGAAAATATTTATTTGAGAGGATGGTCGCGTTCCGAGACTGATCATTTTTGTATTGCCGGAATTAATTTTCAGCTCCACAACTTCTGCTTCTCTCTCCACACTTGTTGTCATTTGATGGAGATCCATGATCCTATGAGAGAGTAATCAAACATCGTCCACGTAATCCAAGTGCTTTAAATAGGATGTCAAAGTCCATTGGATCCCTCCGCTACCTGACAGAGCTGAGCGCAGAACATCGCTTATAACCAACAAAAACAATATTGGCGACAGAAAATAGCCCTGTCTGACTCCGCTTCGGATTTCAAAATCATCTGACAACCTACCATCGTGCAGAACGTCACATTTGGATCCATCATATGCTGCTTTAATAATAGCAATTAGTTTTTCTGGGATGCCTCTCCACCGCAAAGCTAATCAGATATACTTCTGTTAACGCTATCAAAGACCTTCTCGAAGTCGATGAACAGCAGGTGTAGTGGTGATCGATATTCAACGCACTGTTCAATAATGATCCGCAGGGTGTTGATATGATCAATACAGGAGGATCCAGCGCGGAATCCTGTTTGTTCGGCATCGAGTTTGGCCTCATGGTGTTCTCTGATGCGTTTGAGTATGATTTTTGCTATTTTGGCAACGGCAGGTAGAACAAAATCCTCTCCAGTTTTCGCACTTTGTAAGATCTCCTTTTTTTGGAAGCTTGACGATCATTCCCTTCTTCCACTCATCGGGGAAGCTTTCGGTGGTCCGGGCTTCTTGTAAAGTCCTACAGCTTTGTTGTTCTTAAGTGCTTTAATTGCGGCAACGATCTCATCTTTACTGGGAGGTGCGGTGCGAATTCGGGGATTAGTTTCTTCAGGCGGTTCAGAAGGCATCGGCTGCACGTTGTTTGCAAACACTCGGTTTAAAACCAAGCAAAAGTGTTCTTTCCACCTTCTGACTTGCTCATCCACCGAACTTATCACAGTACCGTCTACTTCTTTCACCAGGTGTTGCTTTGAGCTGTGTGCACCGATCAGCTCTTTGGTTATTCTGTAAACGGCCCTGCTGTCGCACCTGTTTGCAGCATCTTCTGCTTCTTGTGCCAATGCGTTGATGTAGTTACGCTTGTCGGGGTGCACTCTACGGTGATCTTTTTCATGCGATATGACTTCGACAAGATTCAGCAATATTGCAATGACAGGAAGTTGAAAACTTTCAGAAATGCGAAACTATTCTGTTCAGGACTCCGCTGTATGGAGCCTCAAGCGATACGAGAAAGAACTGGAAAAATCTAGTGATCGTTGGACCAAATCGACTGTCACTGGAATAAAAGTGTAGTAAAGTACCTTGGCATCTGGTTGGATCAGTACTTGTATTTCGACAGACATATGAGTGCTGCTCTAGCCAGAGCTAAGGGAGCCTTTGCCCTGACAAAACGGTTACTTTTTAGCAGCCGTCTTGACAGCAGGGTGAAGGTGATTTTCTACGTGGCCCTTATCGGGCCCAATGATTGCCTATGGGTGTCCGGTATGGTTTAACGTTGCCCCATCTCAAATGGAAAAGATTCGGGTAGTTTGAGAGACAATGTCTGCGACGTTGCCTTGGACTACACAGAACACCAGAGTCGGAGACCAAACATTACTATTCCAACCAGGTTCTATGCAGGTGAGCCAACATAAACAGAATAAATAATTTCTTGCTGAAGCTTGGTAGGGGTCACATTGCGAGAGCTATGTCGTCGACTAACAGCTTAATTTTTGGGGCTTAGAAGAACTGTTTCCGATTGGGACCGAAGAGATAGAGTGAGACAGGAGAATCAGTTTTGGTGGCTTCAAATTGAGAATGTCATTTAAAGTTGTCTAGGGCGTTTGGTCTTGGCCGGCTTACATAGGTTTAAGGATTAGGTTAGGGACAATCAGGGTGACACCAAAAAAAAAATAAAAAAATAAAAATAATAAAAAAAAAATAATAAAAAAAAATAATAAAAAAATAATACAAAAAATAATAAAAAAAAAATAATTAAAAAAAAATAAAAAAAAAATAAAAAAAAAATAAAAAAAAAAATAAAAAAAAAATAAAAAAAAATAAATAAATAAAAAAAAAACAAATAAAAAAAAAACAAAAAAGCTTACTGTGGCTGTTCTAGTTTTTAAGTAATTTTAAGTTATTTTAAGTAGTATTATTGGTTTTGGTTAGTTTTGAGTAGCTTAAGTATTACAATGGGTGTCGGTTTTTTTATTTAGTTTTAAGTTTTATATAAAATAAAAAATAATGATAAAGATAAAGGTACCAAGTTTTTTTTTAATTTTCTTGGTTTTAGATTTAGAAGTTATTGTTATTTAGTATTAAAATTGTTCTTAGGCCGAAAGGCAGTAGTTATAAGATAATGGATTAACTTAGAACGCCCAAATGGGGCCAGTAAGATATTTTTCAAAGTTTTTAAGGCAAAGGTTATCATTGGTCCATATTTCTTCAAAAATTAAGTCGGCCATAATGTTCAATCAATGGGGAACGCTATAGAGCCATAATCAATGAATTTTTCTTAGAGGATGTAGATGTAGACGACACGGCCTTTGGTTCCAACAAGAACCGTTTTATTTGTTGTTGAAAACCACACAGTTCCGTTTAGGCTTCCACAGCAAACAATCCAAATCAGTCAATTCAACGGCATTCTCAAGAAATGGACATCACTCAGACCACGTTATGGTAAGGATCTATGGTTCGAAGGGTCGGTCAATAAGCATATTCGTTTTTGGTTGGGTGAGAATCCACATTTTCTTCAAGTAGGCGTCCTCGTTATATGACTATATTTTATCTTCATCGATAACAATCGTCACGTTACTGGAATGGCCAGAGTTATCGCACCATGATTATCTATTATTTGTGGCCCAAATTGGATGACATAGCCTTAAACGACATGTGTTTTCAACAGGCCACAAGCCACAGAGTAAGTTTCAAGAAATGGCCTATTCGATCGACTTTTTTCTTTGTTAAGTCAAACGATAAGAAATAGACTTACGCTAACAAGCCGACGACTTTGGAAAGGGATACCGACATATTACCCAAGTTCAAAATTTCCAAAAACAAAATCCCCACACTTTAAAAAATCCACAAATTCGTTATCCCCAAGTACAAAATCTCCAAAAACAAAATCCCCATGCACATAATTCACAAACGAAATCCCCAAATCTGTGTTGGTCTCTAATTTCCCCCAAGATATAATCCCCAAAGGAAAATCCCCAAATCCATAATCCCCAGTAGCAAAATTCCCAAAGAGAGAATGCCCAGGGCGAAAATTCCCAAATGAATATCCACAAAACAATTATGATCAAGTAGTGAATCATGCGATTAAATTGCGCGCGCGATTCTTTTTTTGGGGATTCGATACGACACCCTAAGGATTTTGGTTGTTGGTTTTGGGGGTTTTGGTTTTTGAGATTTTAGATTTGGGGATTTTGTTTTAGAGATTTCGCGTTGGGGATTTTGTTTTGGGAATTTTTGCTTTGGGGCTAGGGTACCCAACCCCTTTGGAAAAGCTCAGAGTATACATTGAACGCGTAATAGCATGTTGCCGAGTCCACATATCGTTGGTTGATGAGCACTACGACTTTCTAGGAACGCTCCAAATTTGAAAATTTTCATTCAGAAATGAAACTTATATATAATTTTCTATGAAAATTGGTCAAAGTTTGAAACTACTTTAGAGAGCATTCGATTTCATAATAGTTTAATATTCTGCGCTTGCATTGCAGGGCATTTTAAGGCTTGAAGTTTTGCGAAATTATTTACAACAGATTTTTAACCCTACCAGAAACAATCTTTTAGAGTTTCACTATACACCGCCTGGTTTCTACGATCCAAATCCGGATTAACCGCTTTCAGAATAAGAGGTTTCACTAGCTGACTGTTTTGATGAACCAAGTTTTTTAAGATAAAATAGTACCAGATCGGTTTAAGGAAACTCTTATTTTCCCTATTCAAGATTAAAGAGAGTAGACAGGTATTTCCTTCCTTAATGCCACTACAAAATTTCCACTGCTACTTTTCAGAATCGTCTTAAGATCTGGATAGTTTCGAAAAAATACCATTGATCATGTATTTGTGCTAAAAAGCATTGATTGCGATGCTCTTATCTGAAAGCTACACGGACTTGGTATGACGCAAAAGTTCGGAAAACTCCTTCAAAATCTTATACAAAAACATCAGTTTGAAAAAGAAACAATAAATCGGAGTGGTTTGAAACTCAATTCGGGATTCAACAAGTCTACACTCCAGATCTATTTGCTCTTTTTATAAATTACTTAGTTGACTGTTTACCTTTAGGCACTGAATATGGAGTATCAAATCAAAATACTCCTATTTGCAGATGATGTTGTGATGATGGCATATTCTCCAGACAGTCTAAAACTTATGATGAACAAGTTATAAGAATATTGTGATCTGTGAAACCTTGTGGACAATCTGGAAAATTCTAAAGTCATGATAATAAAAATAGGAGGTGAAAGAAAAAGTGCGAACGAGAAATGGTTTCATGTTGAGATGGTTATGGAAATTTTGTTGAAGTTGTAAAGGAGTATAAATATCTTGGAGTGCTGCAACATATGAAAATGGATAAGCATTTCAGTGAAAAATTGAAAAAGGACAATATTTCTATCAATGCAACTTGGGAGAAGTGTTCCAACAACAGACAAATAAACCACAGTAGCAGCTATCACGTTTTGAAGTCATTGCGGAGGCCATACTCTTTTATGCAGCACAGGCATGAATAGGAAAGGAATATGAGATAGTTGAAAAACTTTAAGGGTTCTTTTATCAAAAGAACTTTACACCTTAGAAGAGGATGGTTTGAAGAATCCAACGAACTAGCAGAAACGTTCGCAATGGATCTGATTGTTTAAGATCAACTTCGTACGATTAAAAAAAAATATGTAAAGTTATTCTGATAAAGTTGACACAAGAGTAGTTGAAGTCACTAGGGTTTGGTTCTTCACAGAAGCGGTGTTAATTTATTTAAGTATACCTACCTGAATTTGAATTAAAAAAAAGACTTATGTACATTTGATTTACATATTTTCCACTCAGGAAATTAATTTTAAATTTTCTGTTTATTATCTGACACCAACAAAACTCTTAAAATTAAAACAAATTATTTATTTTTGTATAAAACAAACAGGAAACACTTTTGATGTTACCGTCAAATTAAAACGTTTTAATTCAATTTTTTTTATTTCGTTTATATTAAAACACAACATCTACTCGTACATATGTTTATCGAAGAGTCAAAAACTTTTTTTGTAATTTGTTTGGTTTTATTTTAAAACCTAATTAATATCTTTGCAGTTTCAATAACCTGAAATTAAAAACGAATTAAATTCATATCAAATCATACCTGCATATTATATGAATGAGAATGTTTTGTATATATTGTATAGGAAGGTATGTACGGTACGTGTAATACATATGTGCCGTGTGTACTGTTTATCAAAGCAAATAATATATCCTGACCAGGGAGAGTTAATTAAAGAAGGAAGCTTTATTGCATATTATATGTGCGAGGTCTGAGTATTAATTATAACCATATGGGGTAAACACCCACGCGTTTAAGGCGCTTTATGTTGAAATACATAAATTGATACATACCGCATATTATGTTGAGTATATGTTTTGTATACACATGTCTAGCTAACCTTTCTACACCTACGGTACCTAACTTAAAGCTATGGCCAAAACATTAGGAACAGAATTTAATTTTTGGTAATTTAAATATTAAATTTAAATGGTTGATATTTTGCGCATGTTTCTTGATTTGTAATTTTTAAAAACTTATATTGCTTGTCAAGATTTTGATATCCATACAAAAATAAGAACACTTGATTTATTTATCAATTAATGTAATTTGTTGAAAGATAATCAGCCCTATTATGGCTATCAACTATCAATTATTTGATAACTGATAACTTCTATCAATTTATTGATAATTTGGTATTATGAGTATCAAATGATAATTTTTCATCCAATGTGAGTACTAATCAATATACGATTGTGAATAGGCTTGGCTTGGTGTTTGGCATTTGTCATTTGTGTTGAGTTCTTGTGTTTTGGTCTATAAATAATTTCGGCGGAATAATGTAAGTTGTTTTCATTAAATAAATTTCTCTTTTTTCTTAATAATATTTTGTTTATTTAGGAGTAGAATAGTTAGCAATAGAAAACAAATAGAAAGGCTTGTGGAACTAATGGAGGAAAATCCTGAGGTTGAAAAAGGCATTTGTGCATAAATCTCTGAGCGCTCAGTTGATGGTACATTCCTATTTATCAACGAAGAATTTGTGGCTGATAGAAAATTTGATGGATACCATAATTTTTGACAGACGTAATACCAAGTTTAATTTGCTTATTTTAATTCATGAATTTATAATTTGTCCAGTGGGTTTGAAGCATCTCGTAATTCTGTTTATTTTATCTTGCACGATAAACCTTCGTTCTTCAGTACAATTGCCTTCAAACAACAATTCTAGTGAAGGCATTTCGTTCTTCAATTTGTATATTCAATAAAAACTACAAAAAAAACTTTTATAAATCGTATTTAAATTACAATTCTTTACCATTTACGAATATTTGATACAATTGTCAACGAAGATTTTGTAGCTGATAGAATATTTGATGGGTATCAATATGTTTGATAGCCGTAATACCGAGTTTATCAATAAAGCTATTCACAGTAGATAATTCACTATTTATCAAAAATATTGATAATTGATCACCATAATACCGATTCATTAATTTTGTTGATAATTATCAACTATTATCAAATATCGTGTTGATATTTGATAACCATAATAGGGCTGAATATTTGATATTTAGTTATCAGTTAAATTGATTCATTATTTCTTCATAGAGCCAACTAGGTACTGACATTTTTTCTTGAGGAGTTGAGTACTACGTTTAAGTGACAATTCTTAAATGATTTGTTTTGTGAGAAGACTTGTGTCAATAGTATTTAATCTTGAGGTCAATGGAAAGGTTCTGAATGAGATTCAGGTCGCGCTATAAAAAATACCACTCAAAAACATATTGAAATCAGAGCTTTGTTAACATCACAGTATACTTGGAGCAGTTATCCCGCTGAAAAGCCATCTAAGGAGCACGCTTTTAAAAGGCAAATTATTCTTTCCATAACGATAATTGGACATGCAGTCAAATCCAACTTTCAACATAATCTTTATGAGCTTGTTGTTGAATGTCTCACATTAAGCTACGAACAAATATTTTTAAAGCTATTCAAAATATGTTATTTCAGTTTAAACCCTTTAAAGTGCATTCTGTTAGTTTTCACTCTTAAAAAGCATTACTTTGTAAAGTATGTTAAAGACAACACTATCTCTATAAATTTAATTCTTTCCAACTTTCGAGTCATCTGAAATTTTCGATGGTTCTTATTCCAACTGAATTTAGTTTTGGATTCGGTAAGAGATTTAAATAATTTCAGATTTCAGAAACGTTAAATAACCAAATGTTGCCAATATCCTCCTCTTCAATTTTTGTGAATAAAAATTCGTTCAACAGGCCCGATAACGATCGCCATTGACTATAACGGCCACTCCTTACTCATTTTCGAAGAAAAATGGCCCAATTATGCTTCTGACCAAAATCCCCACCAAACAGTGACTCGTTTTGGGTGTATCGGCTTTTCAATGTATGCGTGCGGGTTTTCTGTGCCCCCAAATGCGACAATTTTGCTTGTTTACATAACCGCAAAGATCAAAATGAGCTTCATCTGAAAAGATGATTTTTTTTTGGCGAAATCGGCATCTTCTTTAAGCGTTGTTCCCAGCCGTTCATCGGAAGGATAAAACTAATTATCTGTCAAATCAGACATGAGCTAAATGTTACCATTCACGAAATAAGCACTAGTTGAAAAAAAAAGTTAGATGGCGGACCCTGTACACAGAAAAATTTAATATTATCTGGTGTTCCACAAGGAAGCCATTTTAGGCCTCTTCTGTTTAATATTTGTGTTAACAATACAAAATCTATCTGTCCAGCTTTCTTTCGTTCAAAACATTTATTTTTTCTTTCTTACATTGAACTCAATTCTTAAGGCTTATGGCGTTCGATACAAGCATCATGCATTATGTTTGTGCAAAATGAATCCAATTCCGAGTAGGTACGTCTGTTAGGCCGAAACTTTGAAGTAAATCCCATGTTGAAACTCTCAATAAAAATATTTGATTATTTCAACCAAAAGGACAATTGTATGAGATTTTTCTTCAATTGTTGCTATAATTTTAAATAGTTTATTTTAACATCTTTATACAGGGTGCGCCAGAAGTAATGGCACGAAAATAAAGTTAAATAAAAACACGAAAACGTGTTTGAACTCAATATTTCTTTCATATTCCATAAGATTTGTAAATTATGTATGATAAACTACATCCAGCGTATGACGACTTTTGTTTGTGATACAGGCTTGAAGACGGAAACGAAAACTTCGCAAAGCTTTCTCTGTCATTTTGCATGGGACTGCTGGGATGTCTTAAATTGTTGCGGCTTTAAGTTCTTCCAAGTTTTTAGGTGTGAGTAGATCTTTGTCTTTAAGTGTCGCCACAGAAAAAATCACAGGGGGCGAGATCGGGGGACCTTGGGGGCCAATTAATGTCCCCTCTGCCGAAGATGGCATGAACCAGGAAGAGCTCACTCGCGCACCAATGCTATTGATTTTGGGGTTGAGTTGGCCCTGTTGGAACCAAACCTAATCCAGGCGTTCCTGGTCAATTTCTGGCTTGAATTTTGCGAATCTGGGTTGAAAAAAGTCCCTTAACATGGCGACATATCGGTCAGAAGTGACTGTCACTTTTTGGCCCCGAAATGGTCATGGGGCTTTTAATGAATCCCCTGGGGGTTTTTATTCAGGTACCCAGTATAGCATGTTTGCTTGTTCACAGTTCCAAACAAGTGAAAATGAGCTTCGTCGCTTGTAGGCAAAAGTGCACCCACCGGAATTGTGTCCAATATTCTTTAAGTTTTTGGTCCCTGGCTAACAATTATTGGACTTTAGCCATTTTGTAAGCATGGAATTTAAGGTTTATAGCCTCAACATTTATAGATTTTCTTGCTGTTAGGGGTCTGCCATTTCTCTTTTTGTCTTCAGTAGATCCATTTTTATTAGATCCAATTTCATTAAATTTATCCACCCAACGTTTAATTGTTTTGCGGCTAGGAACACGATCGTGTTAACCAAGGGCAAGGGTTGTGTGCAGAGCGCTGTTTTTATAGACGACTTGCCATTCTGAAATAAAATGCACGACTGGGTCGCACGAACTTGCTCCTGTATTCAAAGAGTCTGTTTAAAAAAGTATCTATGTATATAAGATTTAAAAATATACCTGTAAAATAAGTTTGTTTTCAAAGATATAAATGCCATTTGATTCGTCGAAAAAACCTCCATTTTTCAATTTTTTTGGGAGGGGGTTACATTCAATACAGTTAGAATAATTTAAAAAAAAAACTAATTTAAGATTCAAAATTTTACCTGAAAAATAAGTTTGTCTTCAAAAATTTAAATGCCATTTTATAAATAAAAAAGCCCTTGATTTTTCAAAATTTTTTTTCGAAAATCGTTAGAGCGGTTTTTTTTTAATTAATTTTTTATATATAAAATTTTTCAATTTTGTTCTAAAAATATTTTTGGTATGCAGTTGTTTAGTGATTGTAAATATACGCTCTACATTTGAATTTCGTAAAAAAATATTAACCCGTTTTTGAGATATAGAATTTTGAAAAAAAAAATTCAATATTTTTTTAAAAACCTAAACAAAAAAAAATTGCACTTTTGATAATCAAATATTGTTAAAGCAATGTAAGAGCTTAGTCACAAAAAAAATTATTGAAATCAGTACATAAGTTGCTGAGAAAATTAAAAAACAAAATAACGGTTCTATGAGCGGTACTTTTCCTGAGCAATACAAAAATATGTTTTTCTTATTAAGAGAAGCCAAGTTAAAACATAAAATTTTAGAGAAAATTAAAAAAAAATCTATCGATTTGTTTTTGAGAAAATTCGAATTATCGTTTTTTGACCAAACAAATTGAATGGGGGCCACTGTTAGTTTTGATCTTAAAAAAAAAATGAAAAAAACGCCTAACGCGAATCTGCTCAAAACCTTAACTTCCAAGTTTGAACTCAATCGACCCAATGGTATAGGCTGTAGGAGCGTGGACAGACATACAAAATTCTACACGAATGCAAAACTTGCCATATAGTTCCTATATGTCGCAAGTAAAAATAACTTCACAACGAGCGTAAGACCACGACATACATGTCGATTACTGAAAATAGCAACTTTGAAGCTACACAACGCACGCAATCCCTCTATCTCCTCTTCTCCCACCTCAGCCTTAACAAAAGCCCTCTTCTTTCGTTTCATTATCATTACTTCTGCCGGACCAGGTTTAACGTATACTGATGGATCTAAACTCAAAAGCGAAAAGTGTTCCTACTATTTCGGCAATAGCTGTATTATAAACATACACGTGTGATTATGATGTATACATCGGGTAAGTACACGTTACCTATACTATACGTATACGCATATGTATACATACCCTAAGCCTATGCCTTTGCTTTATGTGGATGATGTATAAAATAATTACTCAAGCTCTCTCTTGTCTACTTAAATAATCAACTATTCTATTGAATTAGGAATAAGGACGACTATTATATTGCCTCGCAAAAGGAAGTTTGAAGGCTTGTGTGCTGTGTTCTTATGCGTAGAGCCTTACACTGTGTGACTGTATACACTCCGTTTCGCTTGTTAAAAGAATTTTATTTATTTTTTTGAAAATTTATCACC
This sequence comes from Eupeodes luniger, assembly GCA_951509635.1. Lineage (NCBI taxonomy): Eukaryota > Metazoa > Arthropoda > Insecta > Diptera > Syrphidae > Eupeodes > Eupeodes luniger. Next base: position 61,977,093 of record OX608073.1, on the reverse strand, counting down.
GGAGACACCTCACACTTAGTTAGATTCTAGGAAAATGCTATAAACAAAAATGAAACTTTTCCTCTTCAGATTCAGAATCAATGAAATAGCCGTCACGCTCTTTGCTTCCATTTAAGCACTAGATATAACATTGAAAATTGAAAAGTCAGATGTATAAATGTTGGAACTCATTGATTTTGATTGGATCTAAGTTAAATGGTAAAATTTTACTTGAAGGACAGTCATCTCATCATATTATAGTACATAGATAGATATATGTATGTATGTACTTATAAAAAAGAAATAAAAACAAAAGAGAAAATCGTGAAGGACATGGAGGAGCATCCATCATTTATATACTAGATATAGAGATAGGCCTTGGTGCGTATCGAAAGTTAAAGCCAATTTTTCTTTTGATTGAATTATTGCTTCTTGTATAAGGCTCATCAGGCAAACAGATCAAGGATGATTTCTTCATTAATGGGTCTCGGTCATTCGTTCAAGGTCGATTCTTTTTTAAGGGCAATTTTTTACAAAATTTCGTCTTGGGTTTTGATTATAAGATGAAATTGGTTATCTAAAATAAAAGCGTAGGGGGGAGGGGGGACAGAGAAGAATGCCTCCTCCATTTCCAGGGAGGGGTACGTTGTTAGAAAAAAAAAACATCCTTCATTGGTTTTCAATGAAATTGGTGTCTTTCCGTCTCGAGCAGTAATATTTTATAAATAAAGGCTTGGTCGTATCATTTATATTCTATACCAAACAGAAGAAATTCTATCCAAGGTTACGGTTAACGTTCTTTATAAGATTATATGAATTGTATGTAATAATTTATTATTTCGATCAATAAGAGAAAATAATTAATAAAACAAAAAACGTTTACTAAAACTGTTTGAATAAAAAGCTCTCAGACCATAAGATCCGATATGGGGGATATTCAAAATGGATAAATCCCATCTTAAAAGTGTAAATTATTAAAAACAAAAAAATTAAATCAACCTGTATGTCAATGCTCAGCTTCCTATAGAACACTCTTATAATGCGAAGAAATGTGGGATTTTCGCAAAAGATAGGCATTTACACTATACATGGTTTAAAAGGTCAACTGTTTTCAGTTATTGGTTAAGTTATGAAAATCAAATATTTTTACAATACAAATCTTCTTCAACAAACTTACAAATATGTAATTTGAATCTGGAATCACGAAGACCTATTTATGGGATATTCACCATTATTCAAAATCCATCGATGGTGAAAAAAGTCAACTTATTTATTTGCAGAAAAAATTCCTTTCAAACAAGATACAAGAAATGTGAGATTTACAAAAAAAAAATTATATTTAAAACGTCAGTAAACATCCCATGTTTTAATAATACAAAATAAAATTCTGCAACCAATTACCGTAAAAATTTGGATCTAAGATCACAAAGCAAACCGTGTGGGTTATTCCCAAAATATATTTGCCATATTAAAAGGCGTATCAAAAAGGTCAACATAATTATAAGCAAAATTAACTTTGAAAGAAGGGAATGAATGGACTACGGGACTACGTGATCAATTAACCCTCAATATGTAGCATACTAGAACCCAAAATGTAAGATATTCCCAAAATATAGTATTTATAAAATAAGAGTTTGTAATTGGTAAATATACATTTTTAAAGTTATATGTCATCTTTCGTAAAACAAATGCTAATGCTTGACTTTGCGATCAAAGGACAATATGTTCACGTCAGTTACTGGGATATTCATAGATTTTACAAATTAACAAAAAAAAAACAGTCAACTCGTTTCAAAATTTCGATCGAAGAATATTCTAATGGAATTGTCCATGTCTTGTCTGTTGGATATTCGCAAATCCCATTTTTAAATCTTTTCGACTTGGGCCAATAATTTAAAAAAAAAAACTAATTTAAGATTCAAAATTTTACCTGAAAAATAAGTTTGTATTCAAAAATTTAAATGCCATTTTATAAATCAAAAAACCCTTGATTTTTCAAAATTTTTTTTTGAAAATCGTTAGAGCGGTTTTTTTTTTAAATTAATTTTTTATATATAAAATTTTTCAATTTTGTTCTAAAAATATTTTTGGTATGCAGTTGTTTAGTGATTGTAAATATACGCTCTACATTTGAATTTCGTAAAAAAATATTAACCCGTTTTTGAGATATAGAATTTTGAAAAAAAAAAATTCAATATTTTTTTAAAAATCCAAACAAAAAAAAATTGCACTTTTGATAATCAAATATTGTTAAAGCAATATAAGAGCTTATTCACAAAAAAAATTATCGAAATCAGTACATAAGTTGCTGAGAAAATTAAAAAACAAAATAACGGTTCTATGAGCGGTACCTTTCCTGAGCAATACAAAAATATGTTTTTCTTATTAAAAGAAGCCAAGTTAAAAAATCAAATTTTAGAGAAAATTAAAAAAAAATCTATCGGTTTGTTTTTGAGAAAATTCGAATTATCGTTTTTTGACCAAAAAAATTGTATGGGGGCCACTGTTAGTTTTGATCTTAAAAAAAAAATTAAAAAAACGCCTAACGCGAATCTGCTCAAAACCTTAACTTCCAAGTTTGAACTCAATCGACCCAATGGTTTAGGCTGTAGGAGCGTGGACAGACAGACAAAATTTTGCACGAATGCAAAACTTGCCATATAGTTCCTATATGTCGCAAGTAAAAAACTTGAAACTTTAACGGAGTTACTATCTTAGATCTGAAATCATAAAACGCAATGTTTGGGATGTTGGCAAAAGTATTTAATAAATTGTTGAAAAAGCTAAGTATTTCGAAAAAATTGTCACTGTGGTATATTGGCAAATACCATTTTCAAAACTTGTCCCTGGACCAATTTTTACTGGACAACTTAGAAGGTACAAGTCCAAACACATTTCTCTAGAACTTTAAAAGATTTGGGATATTCGATACAAACAAAAACTTAAACTTCAACGGGGTTACTTACTATAAAAAGAAATTAGATCGGAAATCACAGAACCCATTATGTGGAATATTTGAATATATCTAATAAATTGGTAAAAAAAAACTAAATATTTCGAAGAAATTGTTTCTGTGGGATATTGGCAAATACCATTTTAAAACTTTTCGACCAGGGCTAATTAATTTTGGACAACTTAAAAGGAAGACGTCGGAAAATTTACACTACAATGTGAGAATATATGGGATATTCGTTAAATTAACTTAAAACTTCCACGAAGTTACTTCCTTAAAAAAAAAAATACATTAGATATGAAATCATAAGATCCATAAAGTGGGATATTCGCAAAATTATCTAATAAATTGCTGAAAAAGGTAAATCTTCCACAGAAATTGTCTGTTTTGGTTATTGGCATATACCATTTTGGAAACTTGTCAATTTGGACAACTTAAAGAGAGCAAGTCTGAGAACTTGGTTTAGAACCTATATATGGGATCAATATGGGATGTTCGAAAAATATACTTGAATAAATTAGATCTGAAATCATAAAACACAATATGTGGGATATTCGCAAAAGTATCTAATAAATTGGTGAGAGAGCTTCACTTGTTTATGAAGCATTATTTAAAACGCTGCATAGTTTGAAACATATATGATATTTATTGGATATCCCTAGATTTAGTAACAACAAATTCTCTGGCGTTGATATTGTCAATATCAATCATCAGTCAATATCATCATGTTTAAATAAGAATATTGCAATGCTAAGTAAAATTGTACGCTTAAGAAAGAAACCGGGTGGCAATAGGCAGGTTTTTTTTCGAAAATCGAAATTTTAATGTCAACTTGTTGGATGTTTCACAAGATTAAAGGCAATACAACTAAAACATAAACTCTTCTCAGAATGCTAATTACTTTGAGAATAATTTAAAATATTTAAATTCAAAAAGAAAATGTCTTAAATCAAGTAAAACAGAGTGTATTTGGCCTTTAACACACATGTGTTTATTTCAATCATAACAAATCTAATGAATAAGTACGCAAATATCTACCTAAGTACCAATATGTGCGTATTTAAGGATATTTGGAATATTTAAGCTTTGTTTGTTTTATTTTGTTTTTGATGCCAAATACTGCTGCTGTTGTTGTTATTGTTTTTGTTGTTGTAGAGTTGCTGCCGCTGCGGGTAAAATAACCAGAAAATTAACTTTTCAACGCTAGAAAATTGTTATCGTGCGTCTTCGTCGTCGTCGTCGTCGTCGTAGTCATTTTCGACTAGCGTCGTTTTGTCGTTTTAATAGCAGCAGTCGACATCTTATACTACTAAACAATAACTCACGAATGATCCTGACAGGACCCTCGCAACAATAAATTACACGAAACTTTCATTTGCTCATGCGGGACTAAGAATTGTTCAAACATCCTCCGCAGATAAAACATTTCTTCCTCTTGTTCTTCTTCTTTTTATTCGTTCCTATAGTCATATCGTCTTCGTCGTCGTCGTCGCGTCCGTCGTCGTCATAGTCGCTTCAAGTCGTACAATTGTTGTCGGTCGCCGAAGACGCATCACAACTCGTTTTCTCATCTCGCATATACGACGAATATAAACTTACATACGCTTATGCTTATGCCTAGGATGTGCGGGATGGTGGTATATGATGCTATGATGGTTTGGCAGACGTATCCTTTTCCTAGATCCCTATTCCCTATACCCTCCCTGATGCTACTCCTGATGCTTCTGTGTATAGAAATAAATTTAATAAAACCCTCAGAATATTCCTAACGACTTAAATAGAATAAGTCGACGACGAATATAAGCAGCAGAAGGGGCCCCGTGCTTCTATGGTATATGAAGGTCCTGATGGGCCTGGCTATATCACACCCCTAAACCACCATTTTACTTGGCAATATACGAAAGAGATGCGTTTAACACTTTCAGACACATCTCCTTCCATTTACGTAGTTCCAGATAAACTTTGCGCTCATCTTTATGTTGTCTTCGTCAGTGTTGTGTATAGGCAAATGAGTGTGGCTGGTGGATGGTGGCTGGGGATAGGAGGAGGTTGTGTTAAAAACAAATTGCCAGGGGGTAATGTTGAGAACACCTCTTAACTTTACGCGGGTCGCGGTGTGCGGTGCGAGGAGAAGGCGGTACAGCAACCAGCAGCACCATCCAACACCATAAAACCATCTAACATTAGAAAATGGCAATGGCTTCAGAGCCAGAGCCAGAGCCAGTACTAGCGCCAGCGCTAGCGTCTCCCTCTGCAATTAGTCATGAGTACAATTTTCTTATGCTTAAGCAGCTCTAAAAACTATCGCTCGCAACACCACCACCTCCACCGCCACCCAGCATCGCTATAACCATCGCTACCGTTTTCGGATGCACAATAGCTTTTTAAGGCCGTTGTGGTTAAGCTAAAGAGATTTCAGAGACATGCTTCGACGAAAAACTTTATTCGCATCACAGCTTAACCTCCCCACACCCTCCTCGCTTGCTCGCTTACTCCCTTACTCTTTCGCTATGTGCAATTCAAGACAATAAACAAAATCATACAAGAATTAGTTGTAGTTGTTGTTTTTGTTTTTGTTGCGGAAAATTTAGTTTAGTTTTTAAGTTCACAAGTTGCAGAAGGTCTAAAATAAAATAATATATATAAAATACACGAATGAGAGTCGAGAAAGTTTAGGCTTGAAAGTTCGTTAAGTTTTGGGCTTTGAAAATTTAAATGTATTATATACGATATGAAATTAAGGGACACGTTTGGACTCGACCAAGTTAACTTGCCAATTAGGTGGTATACCGTAAGAGTTTTTGGCTACATTCATGTTAAGCTATATTTTCAAGGCTCCTCTTTTTGTATAGATAGGGATAGAGTGGAGGACTGAATATTTCACTAGCTATTAATCTAAGGTACCTTAGGATAAGTGATATTAAATAGAAATTGTTGCATAAGGCTATAACATAAAATATTGTCTAAAGAATGTACGAGTACACAGCTTCTTATGTTAATGTTCTACATTCATACCCCACCAAGCCTCTTATTGAGCTTTGAATGGAACACACAAAAAGGAGTAAAAGAGTTTTTAACGAAGTTCAAAGGAGGAACTTATGTTAAGGTACTCATAATACTGAAGGTTAAAATGAGTTTAAGTGTGACGTAGCTAAGTAATTCGACACAAAAATAAGTAAAAATTATATTATTGTAAATTTAAGGAGCAAGAAACGATCTAAAATCGATGCAAAATGTATATAAAAATGTATAATAGAGGAACTGAAGACTTTAATATGAAAAATCGCAAGCTGAAATTATGTCCAACATGCTGATGTTCTTCAATTTGTTTTGTCCTCAAATCTTTGGCCTTAAATTGAAACCCAAAATTGTTTATTCATTCAATATATCAATGCTTTGACCTTAAAGTTGTTAACCATTGAAACTTTAGAACACTTGACATTGGACTTAAAATATCCAAACAGTTTTTAGTGGTTGAGCACATTCAAGTGCGTTCACTTTTAAGTCTTCTGGATGCGTGATTTTTTTCAAAGTTCCAAGTCTATTAAACGAATTACCTGAACCGATGGTAATGAACTAAATCTTAATTTTGTTTTCTTATTCAAACCTTATACGTAGAGTATATTTTTTTAATTACTTACCTAAGGTTATTACTTTGGCCGGAAAATGTAAATTAAGGTCAAATTCTGCAATAGAAAAAGAACAACATTTTTGAGTGCTATAAAAGAAATATAGTAATGAAATAAGGAATTTTTCTTTTGGCTCTAGAAGTAAAGATATTTTATAATTTACATAAGAAAAGAAAATTAAAAAGAAAATAAGGTACCTATGTACTGTACATATAAGAAATAAGATTCAAAATAATTTTTTTTTTTTTTAATACGTATACGCCTGAGTGAACCTACCAATTAAATTTAAATATTCTTAAGGAAGCATTCTAAAATCAGTTTGCTTATAATTTTTGTATAAAAATTTGATTAATTTGTTGTTTTTTGTTTGCTTGTTTGTAATTCATTCAAATATAAAAAGGAGTGCCTACATTTATGCAGAACTAGGTATGCTCGTACAGGGAATTTTCAGTTCATCAAAACAGTTCCATTATAACAATACAAATTTTTTGTTCATGGACGCAGCATGCGATCCGTTGCCCGAAACGAACCAATATTTTGGAAATAAATTTTCACGATTTCCAAATGTTGATTAATTTTGAAATGAGAAACCGAACTTAATCAAGTGACAGCTGTCAAAAAGACCTACTCCGAAAAAAGTTTTTTCGCGATCTTTAGACGCTCAATATTTTTGTGCAAAATTTTGTACAATATTATTGGCAATGCGCCCCAGACGATTAAATATTTTATACAATAATTTAGTTGTAAGCTGATACTTGTGTCGTATAGACAACATGCTGAGTGATGCTTTCTTTATGGATGCTGCTTTGCAACGTGAATGGTTCCTCCAAATTTCTAAGAATCTGCATCACGTCATTGCGTCGAAATAGCACAATGTCAACTATACGACTTTTTTTAGAATCCGAATTTTGTTTAAATTCTTTTCTTTAATTGGTGCGAAAGGAATTAAATTTATGTTTAACTTGCTGTTTATCAGCTTCGGAATCTCTTTCCCTGTATTTTGAAAGAAATTTTGCATATTGTTTGCTTTTTATAGATATATAGGACATATAGGAACTATTTTTTTTTACACTTCAGAATTTTCAGAAAGTAGTTAGCTTATAGCAAGCGTCAAACTACGATCAGAGGCTCATCATAAGTGCATGTGTTAGTTGTTAGTAAGAAAATAATACAATTAAAGCCTAGCACACGCACAAAACACAAAACATAATTAACATTTAACATGAATTATTACACAACAACAAGCAATAAAATAAAGACGTTTATGATAAGCAAAAATTTTTCGTATAACTAGATTGCACAATTTACAGAGAAATGGTATTTTCTACCTTACTACTGAAAAACTTATAACATTTATAAAATAATAATATCACAGATACAAGAAGTTTTTAGAAGGAAAAGCTACATGAAAAATCTTCATTTAATTTAAAAATAAGTATATTTTCCCTAAGAAGAGAGAAGATAGAAATGGGTTCGTGTGAATCACAAAAAAGATGTTATTTACATAACATATAAATATTAATGGAAAAAAAAAATAAAAAAAAATAAATAAATAAATGACAAAAAAAAATTTTAAAAAAATAAAACCATAATTATGTTTATCACAGTTATGTACATATATAAATAATTTAAAATATATAAATAAATAACAAAAATAAATAATTAAACAAATAAATAAATAACAAAAATAAATAAATAGATAAACAAATAAACAAGTAAACAGATAAAAAGATAAATAAATAAATAAATAAGTATATAAATAAATAAATAAATAAATAAATAAATAAATAAAATAAATTAATAAATAAACAATAAACAAGTAAATAGAAAAATTACACCTTAATTAGATAAATTTAATATTAAGTTGTCAGAGCAACTGCACAATATTTTATATCGATCATATAATTTTGAGATTCGAAATGCAACTTTTTCAATTTTTGCTTCTTGGTGCAGATCCTCCGTAGAATAATGCCAGGGATGATTGAGCATCATTTTTAAAATTGTATTTTGCATACACGAGAACCATATGGCATTATACTTTGAAATATTACTTTGTATAATAACAATTTGTTTTCAACACTCAATTTGGGTCTACGATTTATAAATGGATATAGAGTTTTTATCGCCATATTAAGTTTATTTAATGTTTCTTGAATATGCAAACTAAATGTCAACGTTTTGTCCAGGTGTACCCCAAGATACTTAGCGCTCGATTTCCATTCAGTTTGAACCCCATTCAACTGAAGCATATTGCTGGGAAGGAAACAGGCTTTTCTTTTTCTAGTGAAAAAGAGGGCCTGTGTCTTGAAGCGTTTAATTTTATTTTCCAATCATCGCAATATGATTGCACTGAAAACAAAGAAGATTACAGATTGGTTTCGATTAAGGAACCAATTGAATCTGTTGAGTAAATGCAGGTATCATCCGCGAAAATTGCAGTTTTACAGTTATGGGGTTTCGGAAAATCATGTGTGTATATAATATACAATAAGGGGCTAAGAACGGATCCTTGAGGTACACCTGCAAAAATTTCAATTACATCGGAATACCAATTATTAACGGAGACTTTGAAAGTGCGTTTTGTAAGGAAGGATAAAATCATTTTTACAAGATAGATTGGAAAATTTAAAACAAGAAGTTTGTGAATGAGTCCCTCGTGCCACACGGAGTCAAATGCTTTTTCGACATCAAGAAAGACCATTCGCGTACTTTTTCCTATAGTAAGGTTGTGTTTAATATCTTTCGTTATTCTGTCAACCTGTTGCACAGTACTATGATGTCTCCTAAAACCAAACTGTTCCTGTGGCAGGATATCAAACTGTTCCACATGTTGTAATAGTTTGCTTTTTATTAATTTTTCCAAGCACTTACTTAAAGAGCTTAATCAACTAATTGGCCTGTAGCTAGAAGGCAGGCAAGCATTTTTGCCCGGCTTAAAGATTGGGATAACTTTTGCCGTTTTCCAAGTATTTGGAAAGTATCCTATTTTGAAACATGCATTGAAAAGCACAATTAAAAATTGTATACCTTTTTTAGGAAGATTTTTTAGAAATAAATTTTTTAACCCATCAAATCCTGGAGATTTGGTATTTTTAAGACTTCGTAATATATCTTTTAAATCATCAGTGGATATAATATCATCAGTAAAATCAATGGTACTAGTATTATGATAGTGGAGCACTGGTTCTAAACAAAGATCTTAATCCCACCTAATTTAAATTTAAATCTATCGATGAACAGTTTTAGTTATATAAAATTCTCATTCGACTTAAAGCTTCATTCTTCCCATAGTTAATTCTATGGAAGTCAGTATGAATAAAATCAAATGAACGCAGGTGATGAGTTCCGCCTCGGCAATTCAAATGTACACAAGATAGCAAATAAGGTGCATCAATTTCACCATAAACGAGTTGACGAAAAAATATTAAGTCATTATTAACACGCCTTTGATGGAGAGATTGCATTTGAAGAAGCTAAAAACGATGTTCATAGGGAGGTAGATCGGCAGAGCGAATGAAATTATGTTGAATTAATTATATACGTTTTCTATGAATTTCGTAATAGGGAGGCCATACCTGCGAAGCATATTCAAGATGAGGACGAACATGGCAATTGTACAAAGAAAGAGTAACATAGGGATCATTGAATTCCTCTGCCCAGCGTTTTATAAAACCAAGCATAGAACTTGCCTTATCAAATACACTACCGATTCGTTCTTTAGTAAAAGTTATCTTCTGGCATTTTAAAGGTCTGAGTGCAAGGCTATTTTTCCCACACCAAAATGTGAAACTATCAATGTCGGCTTGTAAAAGAATACGATCATTGGTGGACTTTATTATTTTAAAAATCTTCATGTCGTCAGCAACTTCACTTGAGCGTAGACATGACGATACATCGTTAATAGACAGGATGAACAGAAAAGGTCCAAGATGGCTTCCCTGGGGAACACCAGATTGAGCAACAAAAGGTACAGAATGACAATTTCTAAATTTTACCTCATAGGATCTGTTTTCAAGGTATGATTTGATCCAAGCTAAGAAAAATGAAAAATGGTGGAAAACCAAGAGCTTTAAGTTTAAATAAAATAAATCCGTGGCTAAGTTGGTCAAAAGCTTTTGAAAAGTCAGTGTATACACAGTCAAATTCATAACCTTGTTCTAAAGCGTTGGAACATATGTTATGAGAATGTGAGGAGATTTGTAACGGTTGATCTTTTTTTTTCACAAAACCATGTTGCTGTTCTCAAATGAGAAATGCTACACTTTCACAAACAACTTGTTCAAACAATTTAGGAATGCAAAAAAACTTTGCAATGGGTCTGCCCCTGCAGTTTCTTATATCCGCCTTGTTACCATTCTTGAAAATTGGTGTTAGAAATGACCATATACTGGGAAATTTGCCTGAAGAAAATTTGAATATGAACGTTAGGGGTTCAAATAAATCATTTCTATACTATCGGGGGAATACCATCGGGACCGGCTGAGCAGTCATCATTCAACACGGATAAAAGATTAAGGACCGTACTCTTTAGCACAGGGATGTGACTACACCAAGTTTGCGAAAGGAAGTGAAGATTATGAAAATATACGTCATCAACTACTTCAGGGCTATTGACAAATGGCTCACAGAAATTGGTTCCGAAAGCCTTACAGATATCAACAGTTTTATTAAATGATAGATTCTAGTAAGTGAAGTTAACTGGAAAGCAATCTGATTTTTTTTTTATGTTTACAAGTTTCCAAATTTTTTTTAGAATTTTCTTTTAATGAGGTGCCCATATCAGTTACTGCCTGTTTACTTATACAAATTAGAAAGAGACTTAAATTCGTTAAAGAGTTCAACATAAAAAAGAGAAGTTGATTGGAGACAGAGTTTTGAGATAAGTTTTCCATGCCTTATTTCTTTGGTTACGTAGTAAACGCAATTCTTTTGTGTACTTTAAATTTTTTTATAATCTTATTGAAAATATAAGAAAAAATTTTTTGTTAGTTTTTGGGTAGCAAAACAAGAATTAATGAACTTGACAAAAAGATCCTGAATGCTTTTGGTAAAGTTTGGTACAAACTATACTTTTGAAGCATGTTTCTTAAGTCTTTTATTCCACTTTTATAGAGTATCAAATCCCTAATTTTTTTCATCGTAGAGCCTCTTGTAGATGTTCACCAAAATGAAATTAAAAAATAAACTAATATCGTCGTATATTTATGTATATTAAAAGCAAAAGAAATAATTTTCAAGGAATATGTAAATTTGAAAAAATAATAAAACATAATCATCGCACAAGAATTAAAATGCATACTTTCATTCAACTGTGAATAATTTGCCTATTAATATTTTATTTCACTTCTTTTTTTGAAAATATCAATAAAAAAAAGTAAGACGTACTTTATCTCTAGAATGCAAGATTAGAAATACCTTCCTCCTTTAACTTTTTCTTCTTCTTAAAAAATAAAAATAAAACACAAAAATTCCAATAAAGGTTGTTTAATTTTTACATTAAAAAGCATTATAAACCACTTATCCGCACAAATTTATTTTTAATTTTCCAGCTGTGAAACAAACTGCCTGTTTACTTATGCAAATTTAATATAAGTAGATACTTATTAAAAAAAAAAAAACAACAACTTGTAAATTTATCCTCAAGGCTCTCTGTGTTAAATGACTTAACAAAAACCATTATTTTTGTAGGTACACCACTAGGGCAAAACCTTTAAAAAATACAGCGCAATATAGTTCTCAGAAATTAGACGATTATAAAAACAAAAACTATATATATACGTACCCCCCCCCCCTACCAGCGTACCTACATACATACCTGCCAACATAATTTCGTAAAGCCTAAATCATAAAATTGCAAATTAACTCAAGCGTTGTTGCCTAGAAAGGTTACCTACACAAAAAAAAAAAAAAAACAAACGTAAAACAACGAACTAGCAATGGTTGTATAAGTAGGTACTAACCGGAGAAGAGAATTAAGAGCCTTAGTGCAGTTAAAAACATAACAATTAAGAGCTTCTATGCTTTTTTTCCGCTCAATGCTTACATAGATCCATTTCAAAGCCAAGTCCTCGCATATAACATTATCCGCTTGGTATGTCTGCTCAGCAGGTAAAACGGATTAAATACACTATAGTAGGTAAGGTAAGGTAAGGTATAAGGTACCTAGTACTACTAGTTTCAGTTTGTGTGATGGGTTTGAAGGTATAAAGTATACAACATTCATCCATCCGAGATTCCTTTCCTCATCCTTGTCGTCCTTCTTTTACTTCTCTCTACCCCCTCCCCCCCCTTTTGTCCACCCAATTTCTACTACCTCAAAGCTTGAAGCGTAACAAAACGAAGAAAAAAAAACCAGAAAACGTAAAAAAGAAAAGCAAAGAATAACAAGAAAAGAAGCAAAACATGAGGAAAATTTCGTCAGAAAATGATAAATAACAAAGTTAACGAAAGAATTTCAATATTGTGCTCTGTGTGTGTACTTTTTGAAGAAGGTGGAAACAATAAAATTGAGCCCTCGCACACACATCTTCGCTATCAGCATCAGCATAGTTCAACCGCAAGCTTAACGTTTATCCATTATCCTCTCGCACCTATAAACCCGATGCTCTGACATCTTTCCCGTCTGCCTACCTGCCAGCCTGCCTGACTGCCTGCCCGCCTTCCAGCAAACGCAACGCAGCGAAACGCAAGGTAACGAGGGATCACATCATTCTGGCAGCAGGTAACTACCTCCTACCTATGTTTTTTTTTGTATATACCTTCCTGCCTACCTATACCGTTCCTCAAATCCCCGAGTTCGTCCTTGTCGTGGAGTGACGTTTTGCCATCCGCCTTTTTGCTGGGACCGGATAACGGGTACCGGGCCGAGATACCATCCCTCCAAAAGTTGTTGGTTTTAGTTGAAAATTCATATCGGTCCTGAGCCTGCTGCCTGGTTTTTGTTTACCTCTAACAAGTATTTGTGATTATTAAGTTTGTTCAAAGAGTGGGAGTTAGAAAGTGAAGAGCGGTGGCTGGTAGTTAGGGTTGAAGTTGGTACAGAGACGCAAACCGAGACGTAGACGGAATCGCAGAGAGGCACACATAAATTTATTCCAACAAACAACCTATAACACGGGTATATGAAAACGGTGCCGTTTCGTTTTATTATTATTTTACTATGATTATACTACGGTTAGACCATATTATAGCTACATATAGTAGGTACTAAAGTATACCTGGCTCGTTCGTAAAATTAAGCGTTGACCTTCGTGATATTTGGTTTACATTTGCAATATAGTTCCTTCTATATGCCTACACTCGGTTTTCATTGTCGGTTGGTCGGTCGGTCGGTATAGTAGTAGTAAGTGGAATTTATGCATTTGTGAAAAATAGAATTTTTTGAACTCCAAAATTTAGTCATGTCAAGGACGATGAGGAAAGATACGTTGTGTGCGTTCGTAGGTATAGGTATAATATTCGTATTCGTACATAACATAGACCGACAATTTATAATTTGAATTTCCGTCTTTTAAAAGCCTTACGACGCACGAGTCTTAGTGGTTGTTGAAGCGTTTTCTTTAAACTGTTATCTTTATGAGAGGTAGTAAGTCGCATCGGTATCGCTTAAGAGGGGTTTTAAGGATTTAATTTTTAGCTCACTTAAAATATCTGATGGTTTTGGGATGCCTTCGAAAATACCTTTTTGTATATGTATGTTTGTAAACAAAAACAACCGAATGATGTTGATCGTTTGTGACATTTTGTGTATTATTTTAAATTTATTTTAAGCCACTGAGATATTTGTTATGATTTAAAATATGAATCTATAATTTTGTTAACCTAATTTTTCAGAACAAAATCATCAGAGGTTATGAGTTAAAGTTGAGTCATGCTTCGATTATTTATTCTTCGGATCTAGCTCATTTGGCAACCACAGCGTTAGACGACTTTTGTAAATTGTATACAATATTTGAAACTACTAAGCGATGTTATAAAGTCCATTTAGTTCGGTCGTTCATTTTTAGTATTATCATATTTCCAAAAACTGTCATTTATTACTCCAAATATCATGACCTAGCCATTTAAGATCTCCCGAATTAAGTATTCATTTCTCTGTGATTCTTTTATCGAACTCTATTTAAATTCGTTAATAATAATAACAATATGTTTTATCACATTATTACAGGTCAAAAAGTGTCAGCCATACAAAATATCAGGCCGTAGTAATTTACAAAATTCAAAAATTTTCATAACTCACTAAATACGATATAGCATCGGTAATTGTTCTCATTGTAAATATGAGTTTGGTCTGCCTTGTTATTTTGACTGCCTATTGGTTTCGATATTTAACTTTAATCTCTAGACTAGATTTTCGCTTTATATATGTAGCTGGTGGAAGTGGTGTACCAGGAAACTTTTACTACTGATGAATAGATTCGTATTTCACCATTACAAATTTTTAAAATTAAAGGGTAAATTGAAAACGAGCGTTGGAATTCCCCAAGATCAAAAAATAAAATACTCAAAAAGGGTATACAAAAACTGCGTCACTAGGATGAGGCCACATACAATGTCAGAAAAAAAAAAACGAAAAATTGAATGAAATAATTACATTTTATGGTTTAACAACATTTATTTACAATGTTTTTTTACATTAGTAACGACTTTGTCCGCCATTTTCGGATATAATCTCTATTAGAGGGTTTGGAATAGAAATATTAAATTTTTTTTTAATCACAGGAAATTTGGAACCAGGAATCACAAATTGTCAATTTGACAAATTGTGTCCCGCCTTCTTATACTTTATTGATAAGCTATGGTCAAACGTTTTCAATTATGTTACAATGCGGTGAATATGGGGGCCATTACAAAAGTTCCACGTCTTCTGATTGAATTCAATTTCTTACAACACTCCTTTTTAGAAAATCCAAGCAAAGGTGATCTGTGATACACATACCGAATACTGAAAGTTGATTAGTTTCCTGGATGCAAGTGCCGCTCATGGATAGTGGCATCGGGGGTGGGTTACGCTTTAATGACATGAGACAGCATTGAGTTTTTGAAGCACTAAATTCGACACGGTTTTTAATTCCCAATTGTACAATGCTGTCGAGATCAGAATTTTATGAGCTTATCAAACGCTGCCGTTGAAGTTCCACATCCGAAGGACAAGGATGTGAATCTAGAAACGAATATGAAAAGCTGAGGGTATTGTCGTCAGCGAAACATTTTCATGGATTAGAAGTAGTAGACAAAAGATCGTTTATGAATATGAGGAAGAGAGTCGGAGACAAAACGGAGCCCTGGGGGACACCAGCATTTATTTTATGAGTTTCAGATTTGAAACCATCCAATACTACTTGAATTGAACAGTCCGAAAGGTAATTTCTAACCCAACGAAGAAGAGATTCATCAATACCAAAATCACACTTTTTTGATAAAAGAGCTTTATGCCAAACTCATCCAGAGTGAAAACTTTTAGAGACATAGAAACTGGACTGGAACTTCCTCCACAACCAATCATAACGCGATTGGCGACATGGCTCGAATCGGTGAACTACTACGCCAAGCATATTGAAAAGATTGTTCGGATTTTTGATGCTTTTAACAACGAGGAAGTTGCATCAGTAAACATTTGTAAAGATCTTCTTAAAAAAAACAGAATTGAAAGCGGATTAATTTGTTTTGGCATCAAGCTATGGGTTTCTAGTGACATCAATTTCAAAACTTGAATCACGTGGTTTATCGCTCAATTCGAGCACACAAATTATAAGTGATGCGGTGAAGATTAACAGCAAGGCTGCGAAATCAGTAAAGAAAAAAAATAGAAAATGTAATGGAAAAAAATGCTGGCTTTGAAAAACTAAAAATAATTGCAATGGCTTTGCCAGGAGAGAAATCCATAGCACTTGAAGACTATTCAATTGCTGAAGTTTTAGCATTCAAATACGCTCCGATCACTGCTGTTGACGTTGAACGGAGCTTTTCCATGTATAAAAGTGTTTTTCGATCAAACAGACAAAGCTTCCTTTTCAAAAATTTGAGTGAAATGTTAGTATTTTACTGCAACAAAAATTTGCAATAAATTTTCTTACTGATCGCTGGCATTAAAAAATGGCTTTTATTCAAAAATGAATTTGCTTTGTTAACTTTGTTTTTTTTTTTTTTTTCTTTCTTAAATAATATATGTGTGCGAAGTTGAACTATTTGCGACTAAACCAATTTTTTGGATGTTTTATTTATCTTCAAAAAGTTGGAGTGAAGAAGAAGAGTTTTGATTTTTCTCTTTTTGATTGCTATTGTTCTTATTAATTAATTTCCTAAAGCAAATAACGCTTCTTAAAAACATCTTTTACATTTCGCACCTCCGGTGCAATAATGACGTAAATGCAATTTTCTTAAATGTTCAGGAATCACGGTTAAAGTTTGCTTGCTTATTGAAAATACTATATCGCCGTAAAAAGAATCGACTTCAAGAGTCCTAAAAATAGCTGACTACAATCACGTCAATTTTACCACGGATAAAACATGACATTTGGGACATTATGGCGTTCTTAACTCAATTTCAGAAAAAATTGCAATTGCGTCGATATTGCACCGGAGGTGCGATTTATTGAGCATATTTTGAGGGCATATATTTGATTTTTAAGGGTATATTATAAGCGCTTAAAACTAGTTTTTTAGGACATTTTTGGTTGCCCTAGCTGATAAGTATTCGCCTTTTTCGTTTACGCTTTCAAGTACGAGCGGAGTCTTGGCACTCGTTGGCAGCATCGAATCAACTGTGCTGCAAGCAAATTGGTTTTATTAATGAAGCAAACAAAAGGAGTGCCATTAAAGACAAGCGCAGGAACTGACATGACGTAGTCTTGTGCTCATTTTTTTACAAGTGACCTGAAATTTGTATTACCTTTTGGACATTGTAGTATTTTTCGCCGTAATTTCTTGTCATGCAAAAATTTAATGCGTCAAATATGTCCGTTACAGATCTTTTTAGCTTGTTAGAACTTATTCCGGTTTTCCTCAGTGGGGTTGGCTTTATAATTCCGGAAACTTACATTTTTGATCCTAATAACCTCTTTACAGCTTGAATAACACCATGATTTTTCTTAGGGGTTTGATGGATTTTACCCTATTCGGGATAAAATTTCTCATTTTACAAAACTTTAACGAAAAGTTTAATTGAAGAAAGAGAAAATCTTCGTCATAAAATATAATTAAATGAAAACGACTAACGACTCAAATATTTGAGGAAACGCATTAAAAAATATATCAAAGATAACATGCAATGACAATATGACAATACATTTAAAATTCTATAATGCTTATGGATTTATTTCAATACCAGAACTTTAGCTCTTTCAAAAACCCTCTGTAAGACTGCGACATATATTTTTAAAATAAAAAAGAATAATTTACATTTTCTTTTCTTTTTCCCAATATTGAAAATACCAAAGAAGACGTCTTTTACTGAAATGTATTACAACAAGAATAAAATTAAACTTTCTTTGAAATAAACTTAGTTTTGTTGAGTTTTTTTAGATGTATGGTTTCCAATCTGTAAAGTGGTCCCTAGACGCTCAATATTATTGTACAATTATATTTGATATTGCACAATATTATTGAGCGTCTAGGGATAATATTGCAAGGTTGTGCAATATTATTGAAGAAAATCAAAACCCTTTTGATATTTATTGCACAATATAAAATATTGTATCGTCTGTGGGTACAATTGCACAATATTTGTTCGCTTAATTTTGAAAGTTGAAGAGTAAAGACCTTCGCTAGTAAAACTGAGGTTGAAAGAACACTTATTTTAGAATGTACGAGTATTTTGACGTGTCTGCGATTTTGCAGGCTTTGCGGAATATAAAGACCAAATACTATACATCGAATTTCGGTTTTTGAGAACATTCAAAACGAAATAACAGTTGTATGGAGCTTTCCTTCTGGAGCTACGACAAGAATTTAGATAGAAATTTTTTATAATTTTCAGACGTTGATTTTTCGTGCACTTTATAATGATGAAAATGTTTAATTTACTGAATAAATTGACAACGATAGTTTCGATGATTAGTAATAAAAACGCACCGTTCACAAATTTAATTCAAAATTGTCAAGTCGCTATTAGAAAACCTAATATTTATCTAGTTACAGATTTTGAAAGTTCTTTTAAAAATTAAACAGAAACAAAATGACAAATTAGTTTAATTACAGAAAATATCTTTACACGTTTCTGAAAAAAAGAACGTATTCAAAATATAAAAAGAGCATTTTCAGAGCATATTTTATTTTATTCTTATTTGACAAAAATAAAATTTCATGCAAAATGTAAATCTACTTTCCACATTGATTTTGAATTAAAAAACCAAAAGAGTGCAATGAACCGGATGTTTGCTATGAATGTTGTTTTATTGTGGCGAATAATCTAGTAAAACTTTTTGGTTAGATAAACCGCAGTAGTTTTTAATGAAGTATGTTTTAATGTATTTTATTTATTTTTTTAATATTAATTATTTAGCGCTACAACTTAAACCTTTTTTAAACTTTTTTTAATGTTTGGATTTATGTATATCGCACTTTTTAGGTTACCTGCCTTTTGATGATTTTTGTGGTTTATTATTTAACCTAACGAACAAATTGGGGATATAAAACAAAAAGAATCAAATATAATTTCATTAATCTACACTATCTACACTAATATTATAAAGAGGCAAGATTTGTATTTTTGTATGTAATGAATAAACTCAAAAAGTACTTGACCGATTTTAATAATTATTTTTTCATTAGAAAGCTACATTATCACTGAGTAACATAGGCTATATTTAGTACTAGATTACTATAGAAATCTTTAGAAATTCCTATTAAAACCAACCGAAGGTGTAAAAAAATTAGCCATAAAATGTCTTTCATCGCATACGCTGCGAAGAGTATTAATGATAGGACAAAAAAAATGTTTTCTAATTTAGTGATTCATGGTCGTTTTAGCATGCTTATAACTTAAATATCTGTACCTATTTATGTCTACCCGTGAGAAGCCGGGACGGGCCGCTAGTACAAAATAAACAAAAAGAGGACTAGGGAAACTTCAATTTGTTTTCACAAAGTTTGACGGGCGCAATTTTAAAAATATGATGTCTCTAGACTTTCGCCAACACTTTAAAGTCGCTGTTTCGATATTGCTTTTTAAATTACTTGTTACGTAAAACCTATTTATCTAGTATTTTTAAGTTTTTAAAGTACTATTTTCAGAGTTGACAATACTCCGAATATAATGGGCCCCTTAAGGATTTTTTTTTTAAATGAAAACTTCAAAAATTAACTTTCCTACAATATGAGATTTAGAAAATTTTTGAAAAGGAGTCAATGATTTTTTGGGCTCTATGAACGATATCGATGTATCTATTAATGTGTGGATTTTTGGGGAAGACATCTACATTGGAATTTAGCGGCCATATTCCAGTCTTTTGAAAACCGGTTATTCCAACCGACATTGTGGCAGAACTTAAATAGGCTTTACCAAAAAAATTCTCCAACCTTATAGTGAATAACTTTTCGTCCAGGGTGTTGCCTGAGCAATTTCTTCGCTACATCTCCATAATATAAACTAAGGGGCTTCAAAATAGTAACATCCAAGGGTTGCAAAGCCACTTATATAAAGGTGGGACCAAAAATCCGTTGAACAACTATCGACCAATATCAATTCTTTCAGTTGTAGAAAAGTGCTTAGAGGGTGTAATAGTGAACAGGTTGCAAAATTTTATTGAAAAGCACTCTCTGATACATAATAGTCAGTACCATTTTCAAAAAAATAAGAATACTGGAGAATTACTTGGTGAATTCGCAAATTGTGTTAATGAAAGCTTGGATAAAGGTTACCATGTGTTAGTAATGTATATGGATTTTAGTAAGGCTTTCGATACCTTGAACCATTCTAATCTTATTGAAGCACTGCGAAGGATTGGAATACGCGGCACAATGGCCGATTGGCTGACGGGTTATCTACAAAACAGAACATTTTGTGTTAAGATACAAGATGCTTTTAGTGACAAAAATATAATGAAATATGGAGTGCCACAGGGATCAAAATTAGGACCGATTTTGTTCATATTATTTACCAACGTGTTATTCAGAGTTTTCAAACAAAGTATACCATTTGCTTTTGCTGATGATACGGCTATAGTTGTCCGTCATAGTTCTCTGGCAAATGCAGTTATGATGATGCAAACAGAATTTAATGCGGATGTGAGATGGTCTCACGATAACGGTTTAGTAATAAACGCCTCCAAAACCAAAATGATGCACATTCGAAGTCCAAACTTTAAGCAAACAGTACAGCGGATTTCCTTGGAAAATGATGCTTGCCCAAATACACCGAAGGAATGCACTGAGTTAGTGAACAACTATAAATATCTGGGTGTAGTGATAGGTTTTCATTTTCTTTGGGATAAGCACATCGACAAACTACAAATGGACCTCAAGAAAGCCTTATTTGCCATTACGCATTTGAAATACAATACATCTGAAAGCGCTTTAAAGCAAGTGTATTATGCTTTGATAGACTCAAAGATTGGGGTAATGCAGCTAAAACACATATTCAAAAAATACAAAAGCTTCAAAATGCAGCTATTAAGATCATTCAAAATAGTAGTCAACAAAGTAATGAGGCAGGTTTTAAAACTATTAGAGTGGAAGATATTTTTAAGATGACCACAATTGT
Source organism: Eupeodes luniger (assembly GCA_951509635.1). Lineage (NCBI taxonomy): Eukaryota > Metazoa > Arthropoda > Insecta > Diptera > Syrphidae > Eupeodes > Eupeodes luniger. Next base: position 61,955,831 of record OX608073.1, on the reverse strand, counting down.
TGAGTACTTTGATGACAACCGATTCACTCGACCGATACAACATCAAGTAAACACTAGAAGACGAGCTCAAGGAATGTTACAAATCCCTAGAAATTATAATAACTACGGCAGACGCAAACTACTACATACTGTTCCCACGATAATTAACGATCTTCCTCGTGAAATAGTAACTATTGTTAATTCGAAAAAAAAGAAAAAAAAACACATAAAAACTTACTTCTTAAATAATCCAAGTACATAATTAATTTATAAAACTTCAAGATACTTTTAATTCAAATTTTGAATATTACAATTTTTTTTTTAAAATACTCACTTTATTCGTAAGATTGTATAGAAAAATAATCTTCTGCAGAAAAGTTAGCTTCGCAGATACTAACTTAATTGTAAATGAAAAAATTAACCATAGCACATCCTGTTTTGGAGATTAACATGGAGCTTCCAAGGTTAACCTTGTCAACAGCATTTATTTTCATCAGATAAAATAAAGCGCTGCAACAACAACAAATTCCTGCTTCGTCAACATTGAATATTGTATCTGACACAAACCCAAATTGTTCGAGGTAGGTTTTCTTAATTCAATCGATGCGTTTCGTTTTAGAATGTTGTGTGCCCAATCCTCTCCAGCCATTCGTGTTTTAGCGTCCAAATTATTGTCTACTTAATTTTTCTTCACTAGTTCAAAGGCTAGTTCTAGAAGTTCTTTCAAGGCAAATCCAAACAGAAGCCGTTCCATATCCTTAAGATATTCGGGTAACTTCTTTTTTTCCACCGCCACCGTCAGAAAAAAGTTTGAAAAGTCCAACTTTTATTACAACAAGATGAATTTTGGGATTTATATCTGCTTTTTTTTTTTAAATCTTTGTAAAGAAGTTCGAGGAACTTTGTAGTTTTAGGCAGTTGCCTTACAACTAATTTTTATTTCTTTTTAACGTCTTGAACAAAGTGTCGAATGTTATATATTTTCCATTCTTGTCGCTTAGTTTTCCTCACATAATTTAGAACCTTCTGAAACAATTCCAAATTGATAGTACCAACAAATAACATCAGAAGTATAATGGGCATCAGACAAAAATTGTCCTAAAATCAACCCTACTTACTTACTTTTATAACCAATGGTGTTAATCCGATTTTAAAACAACTTTTCTTATATTCAAATTAGGCAATATCCTATTCTATATATAAAGACAGAATTGAAAAAAAGATAGACACTAGTAGTACCCGTGGCATGATGGTTAGTGCGTTGGACTGTCATGCCAGAGGTCTTGGGTTCGATCCCTGCCTATGCCATCTAAAGTTTTTTTTTCACGGGTACTGCCTCTTGCGAGGAATTGACAAATTCTCCAAGAGTAATTCTTGTCATGAAAAGTGCTTTCTCAAATTGGCCGTTCGGATTCGGCTTAAAACTGTAGGTCCCCTCCATCCCTGACAACAGTACTCGCACACAGGAACGGTTGAGAGTTGTAAGTCACTAGGCCCTAGTTCTCAACGGACTGTTGAGCCACCCGATTTATTTTATTTACTAGTAGAAGCCTACCATTTCGAAAAACTTGTATTGAAAAGTCGTAAGAAGAAAATTACAAAATTGGGCCTTTTTAACTACCATTACCTTGTATTCACTCCTGAATTTCAATCACCGGGAGATAAGGACAAAAGCCCTACTTATATTGTAGTGAAATAAATCTCAGAATCTTTCAACAAACAAAAAAGTGAACATCACAAGGAAGACCACTCTCAAGCTCGAGTCTCATATAGAGTGAAAGTGGAGGAGTGATTTCAATTGTTGCTTTAAAGCCTGCCCCATTCTTTCGTTAATTAATTGTTTTGCATAACAAATATGAGAAGTGGAAGTTTCTGTCGCTGTTCGAAACACTGACCTAGGGCAAACGCATCCAGCGAAGTCCTCAAGCGACGCGACTACGCGACATTTCGTGTAACATAGACCGACCCTATGTACTCGTACATATATAATGCATTGGGTTGTGAATTAGTATGATGATGAAAACAGAAGGTGTTGTTGTTTGTTGAGTCTCACAGCTCACAGGTTTGAAAATGCTGCTTCACAGACTGCATGCCGCTCCAGCTGCATTATCATACGAAATGCGAATACGGCTGCATGCTGCGATACATGTCCATCGATTGACGGCGCGGCAGTGGTCGCGATGGTGCATGCGACATATATTAAAACTATATATTTTAAAAAATATATCCACTTTACATATATTGAAATATGTATATGTATTTATCTTTATTATGTCAGCGTCGAGCGTGCGTCGTCATCGTCGTCGTCATCGTCGTCGTCATCAGCGTCATCGTTGATAAAATTAAACGAAAGAGGAAATTATTAATGAGTTTGCTAGGCATCCGAACAAAAACCACTATCGCTTTCATTTTATGAAAAAAGTATATGTATATAGAATTTTTATTTTTATTTTTAATATTTTTGTTTTTTATTCAATAAATTGATTATTTTAATTCATTGATTATTGATTAAATAATAATATTAAAAATAATAATACAAAAAAAGAATATGAGCGACGAAAGCCTTCGGTTCGTGGATGTGATTGTCGAAATTCGTTAATTGAAAACCAAATCGACTCGGCTCTGGTTAATGAGGCGTTTTTTTTCCGTTTTTTTTTTTTTTGAATACTGATTGGCAAAAGACTGAGCAACTTCAAATTACGTGCAACAACAACAAAAACAATATCCAGCCTCTCTTTTGTAGAACCTTACCTTCCTGTTGCTAATTAAATTCATAAAGTTGATCGCTTTTGAGTTTAATAAGTTTAATTATACAGAGCTTTTCGTAACAACAACAACAACAAATAGATGGTTTTCATATTTGTATACTTCCATAAGATTTTTGTCCTGGTTAAGTGGGTAGGCATGCACTCTCGAGAACACACGATCGGATTAAATTTGCCAAAATTGTTCTAGGCGCCAAGAACACAAGGAAATCTACATGGAGTGGGTATATAAAGGGTGAACTTTTTTGAATTGCAACGCGCAGTAGAACACCATTCTCACTAATTTTGTTTTTCGTCTTGGAGATCATGTGAATGATTTTTGCGGAAACAACATGGATAAAGAAGACGAGGAGGAGGCGAAAGTTCCTTCCTTCTATGTGCATTTCCTGCTCTTTTTGATCTTTTATAAAGACGAAGACTCCACTTAGAAGCTATAATGATCCAAGTGATGTGATTAATACCTTTAATTTGTTCATTATTAGCTCTTAATGAGAGCAAGGAAAACCCTTAGATCTATGTGGTATAACAACGGACCAACTACTGGCTCATGTTTGTTTTTGAGGGATTAGCCACTTTAACCTATAATCAAAGCAGCAATATGTAGCTCAGTTTTAGTTTATTTATTTATAGTTTACAGTTAGATAACAGATATCTTATAAATTTGTGAGAGCCTATGACTTAACTTTAAATAACAATTCAAAATTTAAAAAAAATACAAAAGAAAATAATATAAAATAAAAAAAAAATTAAATAAAATAAAATAAAATAAAACAAAAAATAAAATACAAAAAAAATACAAAAAAATAAAAAAAAATAAAATAAAATAAAAAAATAAAATAAAATAAAAAAATAAAATAAAAAAAAAAATACAAAAAAAAAATAAAAAAAAATAAAAAAAAAAAAATAAAAATATAAAATAAAATAAAGAAAAAATAAAAGATAAAATAAAAAAAATAAAATAAAAAAATGCAAAAGAAAATATTATAAAATAAAAAAAAAATAAAATAAAAAAAATAAAATCAAATAAAAAAAAAATAAAATCAAATCAAATAAAAAAAAAAATAAAATCAAATCAAATAAAAAAAAATAAAATAAAATCAAATAAAAAAAAAATCAAATAAAATCAAATAAAAAAAAATAAAATAAAAAATATAATAAAATTAAAAATAACACAATATAAAAAAATAAAATAAAAAAAAATGCAAAAGAAAATATTATAAAATAAAAAACAAATATTCATCGATATAATATTATTTGACTTGTAAACAAGGAAATGATAGGAATGATAAAAATAGAAGACAAAAAAAAAGAGAAAAAGATAGTTAGAGTTAAGAAGAGAAGATAAGCTAAGTTAAGTTAGTTTCTTTGGTTAGAAAAAAATTTCTTACTACTAATTGTGACGTTTTATTCTTTTCGGTGGACTTTGGAGCGTTACATATTTTGTATTTCTCCCAATTCGGGAAGACAGTAAAAATTGATGTTGTAACTCGAGTACCTATAATGTGGACAAAAAATATCAGAAATTTGAATTACCTATGTACATGTTTTTTTGAGATAAGGACAAAATATTTATTTTTAAATTGCCACTACTGTTACATCGGTGTTAAATTACAAGTCAAAGTATTATTTAGTCCTTTTATAAAAATCAAACTAAACTTTTCAAAAAACCCAGTTAAATGTAATAAGTAAATGTGTGTGGGAAATGAAATTTCTGCTGACGAAATGTTAAAAATTTTGCAAAAGCCTTTCTCTGAGCAGGGTCTATAAAAAACAAGGGCTTACCAGAGGTACAAATTGTTCAAAGTTATTGGAAACAGTTTTAAAGAAGTTGGACGGCCAAAAGAACCATCAATAACAACTGAAGTGCTATACTTGTCAACAAAATCAAAGAATTGGTCGATTAGTAATCCCAACCCTTATTGACCTTGTTGGAATATCGAAAGGATAAGTGAAAAACATATTGGTTGACAATAGATTGGGTCGCAGAAAAGTGAAATCTCGATTTGTCAAAAATGCTAAATGATAAATTCGTTATCATTTCGCAAATAAATCGACCTATGCCATTCCGCAACAACAGCATCCACCTGATTCTTAACTTCAGGAACTGCTCTCTGGACATCGAAACAAATAAATGTTTTGAAACTCGAAAAAGAGATTTTAGAATTTATAAACAAATTTCTGGTATTTTTTGACCACAGGGATATTCTCAACAATATTGACTACAAAAGTTTTCCGAAAAATAAAATTAATTAAAAATAATACAGAAATATTATGTTTACAAATCGAAGTTCTACACTAATTATTATTGTTTTAATTATATCATGGCAACAGAGAAAGGAAATGTTATTTGCAAGGATATAAATGGTATCAAATCAAAGGACTCTCTCTCTATCTCCTTCAACTTCTGTGTCTAACAAGAACAAGCCCATTAGTTTTGTTCAATTATTCATTATGAAGAAATAAATACTCCCTTTGCAAACATATTTACAAAATACATCCCATACATCCTTCTAACGTGTGTTCTCAATTTTGGTCATCAGAATAGGCAGGTTAGGTAGGTACATACTTTTGTATATTCGTTTTGGGTATCCGTATCCGTTCTGTACCTAACCTACTTTGGTTGTACCTATAATACCCGTATGCGAATTCATCAGATTCGAATTCGTCCCTTTGCTCGACAGATAATGGGATACATTCCCTTGCGACCAAATGTTTTTGGGACTGTATAACCTTAGGTACCCTATGTAAGAGTATCTTATGCATATGGATGTACGTTACGTTTAGAAAAGTCAAACCTTAAGTAATCTTGATCACGTTGACAATCGTCTATTACATTACCTGTTGTATGCCTTGTTTCTGTACAAATATCTCCCACTATAATACATGTTATATTTTGGGACTTGGAGCATAGCAAAATCATCATTCTAACCAATGTAAGGTACAATATACCTGCCTCATTTACAGGGTGGGGTGATAAATCTTTGAATCATTGAATTACTTTAGCTGAAGGAATGAGTATATGGTAGATACGAGTATATTAAAGTTTATTATGGCAAAAAGGGTTCTTTTTAGCGTCGGCGTTCATCGTCGTTGTCGTCTTGAACTTTGGGAAAAGGAAGATATTACGATTTCTTTTATAACCAACTTAATTTTTATTGCACGATGCAATAAGTTGTTATGTTTATTGTTTGATATTATACTAAAGTTAAAATCCAGAGGCAGCCAGCGTTTGGAGGAATAGTGAGGTTTTTTTTTATTTTAAACTTTTGAATATCAAATATGGGATATAAAACAGATTTTGAGAAAATTTTAATATCGAAATGCCTTCGCTACAGGCTAACTGGTTTACTACACTCCACACAACTGACCCACGCAATTGAAAAAAGAATAAAATCAGGGACAACGATTAGTCCGTCCGGAGACAACACGTCCTGTGTCATCTATAAAGAAGCCTTAAGGAATAACGATAATAATTATTGCTCGAACCAGAGGGACACTTAAGTTATCGGATGAAAATAAGCGAATACATAACGATAACATATGGCGTATGCCGTCAATTCCTATTTTTCATATACTTTATACTTTTAAAGAGGATGGGCGCAAAGAACTGAAGTGAAATTGATTTAGGGAAGAACGAATTATAAGGAAAATAATTTTCCTTGATAAAAGAGAGCCAACTGACAGCTTATGCCAGTGGACATTTTGTTAAGATTTAAAGATGAAACATTTTTACACAAGGTTTTTCAACAGGGATGCTACAAAAGTAGAGCGACATTGACAGTAAACGACGCCATATTTCTTGCGTCGCATATATTGGTCAGGCAGCAATCCACACGTACTCCATAAGTCATCATTGCATCCCGAAAAAAAAACGGTTTGGTGTGGTTTATGGGCCGGCGGCGTCATTGGGCCGTTCACTTCTTGCGTGATGATCAAGACTGCCACGTAACTATGAATGGGGATCGCTACCGTTCAATGATAACCGAATATTTTTGACCCCAATTAAATGGACTTGGAGGATATTCGATTTCCTTTCACACTGCCTTTGCGTCTTGCTATCCATACTTACTTACTTAAAGTGGCCCTACAGCCCTCTGTGAACTAGGCCCTTCTCCATCTAGCTCGGTCCCTAGCTAGATGTCTTCAGTTTCGCGTTCCAAGTTGGTTGAGGTCACTTTCCATATGTGCGCGCCACCTGATCCGCGGTCTTCCTCTACTGCGCTATCCTGTGGCTGTGGATTAGAAGGCTTTCCGGGCCGGAGCATTGGTTTCCATGCGCTCTACGTGACCCAGACATCTTAACCGTTGGACTTTTTCCCTTCTGGCTAAATCTACGTCGCCGTTCCATCTTCTCCTCCACTCAACTTCTATGCATACGGGACCGTAGATCACACGAAGAACTTTTCTCTCGAAACGACCCAAGGTGCTTTCATCCCTTTTGTCACAGTCCATGCCTCTGCACCGTATAGCAGGACGGGGATGATGAGGGTCTTATATAGCGACACTTTGGTCCCTCGAAAAAGGGCTTTGCTACTCAATTGCTTTCTTAGCCCAAAGAAACAGCGGTTAGCAAGTGTTATTTTTCGTTTGATCTCAGCGCTGGTGTTGTTTTCTGCGTTCACAGCGGAGCCTAGATAGACGAAGTCCTTAACTACCTCAAAGTTACGTCTGTGGATCGTGATGTTTTGACTGAGACGTCGGTGTTGTCGGTTCTTTCTTGACGACAGCATGTACTTTGTTTTGCCCTCATTAACCGTTAAACCCATCATTGCCACCTCTGCCTCAATACTCACAAAAGCCCCATTGACATCACGCTGAGTTCTTCCGATTATGTCAATGTCATCAGCATATGCTAGTAATTGGACAGACTTTTAAAAGATAGTGCCTCTAGTGTTGACGTGGAAGCTCTGCACTATTCCTTCAAGTACGATGTCAAAAAATTTGCATGACAGCGCATCACCTTGTCTAAAGACTTTTTTTGTGATCGAAAGGTTCTGTTAAGTTGTTTCCAACCTTTATGGAGCAGCGTGAATTCTCCATGGTAATCCTGCACAAACGGACGAGTTTGGCAGGGATGCCAAAACTAGACATGGCTCTATACAGCTCGTTCCTGTAGATGCTGTCATATGCGGCCTTGAAATCGATGAAAAGATGGTGGTTGTCGATTTGATGTTCTTGGGTTTTTACAGGATCCGCCGTAATATGAATATTTGATCGACTGTGGACTTTCCTGGTCTAAAACCACACTGATAAGGACCTATCAGGTTGTTGACGATGGGCTTTAGACGTTCACATATTACATCAGAGAAGATTTTGTAGGCGATGTCAAGTAGACTGATTCCTCTATAATTGGTGCAGTTTAGAGGGTCTCCTTTTTTCAGAATCGGGGAAACAATACTGAGGTTACATTCAAAGGGCATGCTTCCTTCCGACCATATCTTTCAAATAAGTTGGTGCATGCTCCTAATCAAATTATTTTCAGCTAAGATATGGCAATCTTTACTTCGTCTTAGTCGGGAGGACATGATTGTTGGCTTTCTTCGTCTATGTTGAATAAATCATCCTGTCTGACAGCGGAATTCGGTTCGTCGGCGCCGTTATACAGTCTGCAGAAGTGGCCCTTCCATATCCTCAGCATTGACTGCGGTTCCACAATGATGTTTCCACTTTCGTCTTTGCAGACTTCGTTTCTAGGTTTATGTACTTGTGAATTTCGTTTCACCTGTTCATAAAACTTTCGAACTTCATTTATGCTTTTTTAAACCTCTCAACATCTTCGACCGCACGCTTTTCATGCTCTCTCTTTTTTCTTCTAAGAGTTCGATTTGTACATCTTACGAAGATTGAAAAAGAGTTAATTAAATTTGTTTCAATTATTAAATCGTAGCAGACACCTATTTCTTTTTCAAACCATTTAAACAATTCAATTCCAATACGGAACATTTCTTCTCTAGAAATTTTTCCTACTATCATAACTTTAGCAATACCACTTCATTAAGTAGTCCAAGAGCCCGGGCCTGCCAGACATACCTCATTTTATAAAAGCTGAAAGTTTGTGTATGTGTGCCTCTAGTACAGGTAAGAACGATCCCCAACCATGATACCTGGGTAGTGGTTCCTTTGGCAGATAACTGGTATCAAAGGTGCATAAAATTCCATCTAACTTACCTTATTTTATAAAACTCAATTTTTTTATATTTCATTCGTAACAACACCAAAATTCGCTTTCCTCATTGCCAGACACCTGGCATGGTTCCAACTCCCTGCCAGACACCCCTAAACTATAATAGTTTGTAATTCAATTTACGTTATATTATAAAAGCTAAATTTAATATATGTATGTATGTTTTTTGGGGAGCTATTAAACGATGTTTCCTTAGCAGCCAGACAATTTCGAGGGTTCTATCATCCTGCCAGACACTTTGAATTGAGCAGAAGTTGCAAGAGCGCGGAGCATATGTAGTAGTCGGTGCAAGCGAAACAGAGCATTCGGTTTATTGCGATCTTTGGGGAGAGTACGATAACTCAGGCGACAAAGTTTAATGACGGATTCGTATAGAACAGTTAAAAACAAGCATTTTTTACTATGGGAGGGGGGGTCTAACTCCCCCAGTTTAGGCGATAGGGGCAATTTAAAAAATATGTACGTTAAATGGAAAAAAATAATTAAAAAAACATCGGTAACACTTACAATTAGTACATTACATTTTTTTACAGACAACATTCTGTATATAACTGTTCACCGAATAATACAGCATAAACAACTGATGTGCAGTAAAATATCGCAATAAAATTGCGATTGAATGCTCTGTTTCGCTTGCACCGACTACTACATATGCTCCGCGCTCTTGCAACTTCTGCTCAATTCAAAGTGTCTGGCAGGATGATAGAACCCTCGAAATTGTCTGGCTGCTAAGGAAACATCGTTTAATAGCTCCCCAAAAAACATACATACATATATTAAATTTAGCTTTTATAATATAACGTAAATTGAATTACAAACTATTATAGTTTAGGGGTGTCTGGCAGGGGGTTGGAACCATGCCAGGTGTCTGGCAATGAGGAAAGCGAATTTTGGTGTTGTTACGAATGAAATATAAAAAAATTGAGTTTTATAAAATAAGGTAAGTTAGATGGAATTTTATGCACCTTTGCTACCAGTTATCTGCCAAAGGAACCACTACCCAGATACCATGGTTGGGGATCGTTCTTACCTGTACTAGAGGCACACATACACAAACTTTCAGCTTTTATAAAATGAGGTATGTCTGGCAGGCCCGGGCTCTTGCTCTAAAGCTTTTGATCATAATTTAAGTGCAAAAGCAAAAATACATAGTAGAATTTTCTGAGGCACACTGAGGTAAAACATTCCACAGTCGTGTAGTGCGGCTTAGAAAATAATCAATGTACTTAACAGATCGGAAACAGTACTTCACCTTCTCTGTACATGACCTGCGCTGGATCAAAAACGCAAGAATTGCCTAGGAGAATTCTTCTATAACGATCTAAACAATCTAAATCATATTAGCGTAATCAAAGTCTCACGTTTCGTAAGGGACTGAAACTAGTTTCATTGATCTTAGGAGAAAGCCTCAAGATTCATGTTGTATCACAATGGGCCATTAAACTGACCTAAGTGTGTCCTATTCCATCAAGGACAGCCACTTTTGCCTTACCTAACCTTACAGAACGTCCGAAATCGGGCTTAGGGGTAAACTGATAAGCAATCCCAGAAGTAGGGGTATTAGGGTGAGACAAGAAACTTTACGGAGATTTTCAAGCGACGTAAATGATTCATCGATGATATCATCACCAATCAGTTTGAATTTTTTACCTTAAATACAGTCCAATAGGCCTAACTAAGTTGCTGAAGGACCAGGACAGAGATGGGAGTCATACTTAAGCTCTACTCTGCTCTATATGTTTTATAGATTGTAGCCAGATCAGAAGAAGAGAAAAATGTCTTGCATTGCCTCAAGAACCCAAATATCTTCCTGCATTTTTGCGACATCGCGTATGTGATATATTTCACAAGATGTGTTTGATGATGCACATACCGAGAATATCGAGATGTTCATTGGGTTTTCGAAGCATTAAATTCTTCTCAGTTTCTTGTTTGTACAATGCTGAATGAATATAGCATATTTTGCCGATACAGTTCCAGAACCGTAGAAAGGATAAGAAGTTGCAGACAGGAGTTAATCAATAAAGATAAGAAAGAGTTTCGGAGATAAAACAGAGCCCTGTGGTATACCAGCATATATTTTGTGGTTTTCACACTCGAACCCATCCATTACTGCTTTTGGCGATGTCAAATATGTTATCACTCTAAAAGAGATGGTTTGTGATGCACATACCTAGAACTGAAAGCTTATACCCTTTTTTAATAAACATATTGCAGATGTCATTATTTCGTAGATCAACATAAACATAAGACCCAAGGCAATCTAGGTTAATTCTCAAAGAGGATCAGTTTGCTCAAACCTAATTTCAAATCTAATTTATTTTTCGTTGCTTCACCCTGTATTCGAACTACAGAGTACATATATAGTGGGTGTAAGTACCTATACGGACTTATCAAAAGAAAATGGAAAAAAGCCTTAATTAAACGGCAATAAGTTTACTTCTCTACAAAAGCCTCCAAAAAAACAAATTCTATGTACCTATTTATTTATATGTGTAGGTATAAATTCTATGAAAATAAATTCCATTTCTACAAATTTAACATTGGACCTCTTTATAAAATATCTCTACTATAGTTAGGAATATAAAGAAGATACATCTGTAGGTACTATGTTGACACCGACCTATATTCTTTGTTTGGGTAAGTTAAGTTTTTCATATAATTAGTGTTATTATCCATTATAAATTGAGACATAAAACAAGGGACACCAGAAGGTGACTTGAAGGGCCAATTTTTGTGTGTCAAATTGGTTCTAATGGATAACAACGGTACAATATAAGCTTATGTCTTGTGTAGGTAGCTAGGTAGCTGATGGCAGTTACCTACTAATAAGATGTATGTTATATGCCCGCCCGCCCTAAGCTCATCAGCTTATACAACACAAAAAAAAACTTCAAAATTCACATCAATTTGTTGTAAAAAAGAATAAAAGCACAACGATGATGCAGATACAGATAATTATCATCATCAGAAACAACAACAGAAAAAATACTTAAAAAGGTGTAGGAGTTGGCTATAAGGTACATTATTATGACGATCCAGATGTTTTCAATGTTAAAAGGTTATGTAAAAATGGTAAGGTTTTTTTTTTCAAAAATTTAAATAATAAAAATAAAAATGAAGAGAAAAAACCTTTAAAATACCGAGTGCCACATGCGAAATGGTACCAGACACAGACGACTGACTAACTATCGTATCGCGTCTTATACTTATGGCGATATCGTAGCGTAAACCAAAGTTACTACGAGAAAGAAATCTGTAAGCACTTTCTTAATACTCTTTTGCTTTATAAATACAACAACAGGTGATTTCGTTTGCCATATTAAACATCAAATCCCTTTGCGATGCGCCAATAAAAAAATCATTTCGGCAGCTTTTCATGCTGACACGATGACGATACAAAATACGTTAAGTCTTTAAAGCAAACTCAAGGATTAGGAAAAAAAATGACATTAGACGGTTGAAAGAATAAGTCTTCTACTTTTTTGAACTTTTAATTTCTAAAAACTTCTAATATTCAAAAGCTTATGATTTATAATTTGTGTTAAGTGAGGAAGCGGGGGCATAATGGGCCCCGGTGCTGGTGCACAAAGGGCATAGGCGGGGCATGACGGGCATGGAGCTAAATTGGATTGCAACGTGAGCATATGTGGTTGGATTCATCATCAACATCATCCTCTCCACAACTTGAGCAATGAGACCACTTGCCGAAAGCTCTACAGGAAACCCATCCTTCGATAGACTGGGAGTATATTGTTTGTAGCACTTGGGAAGCTTGCAAATTAAGGTCAAAAGTAGGTTGCTCTTCATGTAACATATCCGTGGTTTTGCAAGGCAAGAAGTCTTGGTCTTCGAATATATGTATTTGGGTTTACCGGCCATGTGCCGGTCTTCCGAAAGCCGTTTATCGCAACTGTCATTGTATAGCAGCTCTTAAATAGGCTCTTTCGAACAGTTGTCCTACTTGGTAGTGTGTAACAGTTCTTCCACTGTTTTGTCTGAGCCATTTCTTTAATTCATCTCCATAATATGAGCTCAGAGGCTTCATAAACGTCACATCCAATGGTTGCATTCGATGTGTGCAGTGTGGTGGAAATCAGAGCATGACAACACCACTTGCTCTTGCAACATCTATGACTTCAATGCTCTTAACATGAGTTGCATGCCCGTCTAACTGGTTGTTCTTTGGTTGCGCGTGACCATTCAATAAATCTTTTGAACCACTTCAAAAACAGATAATTAGTTACCCATCCATTTTTGTTGCACTCGCCCCATGAATTAGGTGGTGTCCATCCATCAGCTCGGCTTTCATTCTTTTTCGAGGGAAAATAAACATTGCCGGCATATACGAACCATTAGCGCTCATACAAATTTCCACGGTTAATAGTTGTCCTCGCTCTGAAGAAGATAACGATCCTACTTGCTTCCTCCCTCTAGTTGCTAGAATTTGTCCCAGACTCTTTGCAACGGTAGTGATCCCAGTTTTGTCTACGTTGAATATCCTGCTTGAGGAAAATCCATATTTTTCAATACACCACCTCGGCATCAAAGTTATTGGCCAACCCATTTTTTTCCTCTAGTTCTATTCTTTCATCGAGAAGTCAAAAAAGCGGCCTTCCATGCCCTTAACATATTCGGCCAGCTATTTTTCTTGAGCTTCTGAAAAAACGGGCTTAAAGTTTCCCACTTTTGTAATCACATCACAAGTGGAAGGTCGGGGTTCTGATCAGCTTTTTTTATAAATCTTTTTTTGTTACCTTACATCTTGAACAGCTCGGAGCATGCTGTCTTTGCTCCATTCTTGTCGCTGGGTCTTCCTCACATAGTTCCGAACCATCTAAAATAAGTAAAATGCTGATAGGATCGTAGTTCAAAACAAAGGAGCAAAATGGCTTTTCATGCAAGTAAACGGGGCACCCATGCCCATAACATAACATAAACACTATGGAAAATCTTATTTTGCTCAAAACACAAAGCAACTGCGATCTCAAATCAAAAAAGGGTTTTCCCCCAATAGCGAGCGATATGTCTGAACAGGTAGATTGCGTTTCAAAGCTGCCACTTTATTTGATATGGAAATACAAAACAAGGCCCATTATGCCCCGGGTGCCCATTATGCCCCCGCCTTCCCCCATGTAAATTAAAAAGCAAATTATTGAACAATAAAAGCCTTTATACCCACCCAACTATCTATTGATAGTTGATAAATATCAAAGTTTAACATTAAATTAATTAATTTGTAAGAGTTTTGCGAACTATGAATGCTATAGAGTGAATAACAACAAAATATATTATTAACATTTATCAAAGCAATCAAATGAAGTTTAAAAAACGGAATTTCAATATTTATCAAATATCAATTGATAGTTAACATTCGTTTGCTGGGAAATGTTTTGTTAGGTTTAAACAATTTGCTACCAAAAACAACATTGTAAATCCACAAAAAACGTGTACAGTTTCTTCCCTTCAGCTTTATTGCGTCGGTCGTACAAAGATGTGATCTACTGTTAATTATTCTCTTTTGCCATCTTTGAGATCTCTAATCACTGCGTGTGTAAGCACTTCAAAGCATTGTTCAATTCACTTAATTCTTCGAATTCGGTCCAATCTGCTTCTCCTCGCTTCGAAGACGACATTTTGGATGCACAAATGACAGCAGATGTAGTACCCGTGGCATGATCGTTAGTGCGTTAAAGTGTCATGCCAGAGGTCTTGGGTTCGATCCCTGCCTATGCCATCTAAAGTTTTTTTCACGGGTACTGCCTCTTGCAAGGAATTGACAAATTCTGCAAGATTAATTCTTACCATGAAAAGTGCTTTCTCAAAATAGCTGTTCGGATTCGGAATCCTCCATTTTAGACGTTGACGATTTCTGAACTGTTTCAAGAACAACTCCATGACACAATGTTGTGTCCTTAATTTTTTGTGTTCTTCATTTACCTTGAGATACACTTCTTATTTTTGTTTTTGGTTATTGCAGAGATTTTCACAGAGGAAAAATTGTATCTTAATGTCTTTCCTGTCTGAATCACGTGTTTCTTTAAAAATAATTGGATTTAAAGCGGCCGAAAAAGAAAATGTGAAAAAAATAAAAGAAAATTGATGTTGGCTGTGATGTTTACGCCATGAAAATATGAGAAAGTGCAAGCAACAACGAAGTTTTTTTCTGTCTTTTTGTTTTACTTTTCTTAAGTGCCAAAAATAGTATATCTTCTTTATTGATTTATCTTTACTTAAGTGACTTGTGCAACAACAGAAGCAAAAGAAAACAAAAATGAAAATAACAACTTAAAAGAGGGACTTATTAAAACTCACCCTGATGATGATGATGCCTATATGATGGTGTCCTGAAAAAATGTTACGTAGGCAAAAAATAACTACCTAGGAACAGTTTAATTTGTTGTACTTCTTTTGTCATACCCTGAAAGAAATATTTATTTAAAATTTCATTTTCCTTAAACAAGCTTTCTACATAAAATATATTGGCAACTTTTGAATCATAAGTTTGTTTTATGAAAATGGCCAAAATATAGTCTTTAAGCTTAATAAAACACAGCGTTACATTTTGATGAACATTTTTCATTTTGGACTTTGCCATGAAGTTTAAAAAACGGTCTCATAAGCACAGACAAGCGAATTTTTTGTAGGCGGCTGAAGTAGACTCTTCGCGTTGGTGTCCACTGTCCAGGGTTTCGTCTCAAAGAGAACAAAAAAAAACTTGGGCTTAAAGTTTTCAAACGCCGCCGATTTAGATACTTATAACTAATAAGCAAGGTGTTTCATATACTTTATTTTCCTTGCCACTAAAACTAACAATTTATTGCATATACTCCACAAATTATAAATAGAGGTAAGATAACCATGTAGTACCCATGATGTGAAGAATTGACAAATCCTCCAAGAGTAATTCTGGTCGTCAAAAGTGTTTTCTCAAATTAGCCGTTCGGATTCGGCTTAACACTGTAGGTTCCCTCCATCCCTGACAACATTACTCGCACACAGAAATGGTTCAGAGTTGTAAGTCACTAGGTCCTATCCTAGTTCCCAACGGACTGTTGCGCCACCTGATTTTTTTTTTTATAATAAGCGCACACTCAAGGGAATATTACTACACTTATTATGCAGAGACACGCAGTGTGAGCACTAGGAAGAGGAGAGAGGGTTTGAAAGGAGATGTCGATGCACATTAGTTTTTAATTCCTGAATATTGCAATGACTTGGAAAAACAGAGTGTGGTAAGGCATTCCACATTCGCGTAGTACGGCTAAAGAACGTATCTCTGTATTTGACAGTACGGCCGAAGTTGGACTCGAGGGTATACTGATGAGCATTCCTAGATGCGCGAGTATTACGGTTGAACTGTATAAGGGGAGGAATGCAGCTGACTATTTCACTAGAGCATAAACCATTAAAATAACGGTAAAAAAGGGTCAGACAAGAAACCTTACGACGATGTTCAAGCGAGGTAAATGAACTTATGATGATATTATCACCTATCAATTTAAATGCTCTGCGTTCAATACTATCCAAGAGGCTTAAGTAAGGTGCAGGAGCACCAGCCCAGATATGGGAGTTCACACAAGCTTTGGACGTATATAAGTCAGGTAGATAACAGCCAGATCAGAAGGGGTGAAATATTTCTTGCATCGCCTATGGAAACCCAAACACCTTGCGGAATTTTTGGCGACATCGCGTATGTGATCGTTCTACAAGAGGTGGTTGGTGACACACATACCGAGAATATCGAAATGTTCAGTCTTATTGATGCAAGTGCCATCCATGGATAATGGCAAAGGGGGTATATCTCGCTTTAACGATACAAGACAGTTTTGCGTTTTCGAAGCATTAAATTCCACGCGGTTTTTTATTCCCCATTGTACAATACTGTTTAGGTCGGAATTTAATGAGCTTATCATATTTTGTCGTTGCAGTTCCACATCCGAAGAAGAGGGATGTGAGTCTGAAAACAAATATGAAAAGCTAAGAGTACTATCGTCAGCGAAACAATGTATTGGATTAGAAGTTGCAGAGAGAAGATCAATAATAACAATGAGAAAGAGTGTTGGAGATAGAACAGAGCCCTGGGGCACACCAGCATTTATTTTGAGGTTTTCAGACTTGAAACCATCCAATACTACTTGTATTGAACGAAAAGGTAATTACTAATCCAATGAAGCAGGTATTCATGAAAACCGAAAGCACGCATTTTCGATAAGAGAGCTTAGTGCCAAATCCTATCAAATGCTTTTGAAATATCAAGTGCAATAATCTTACTTTCTCTAAAGCGATGTAAAGATTTGCTCCACTGTTCGGTGAGATGAACCAGTGGACCTATTGCTTCGAAGCCGTACTGACGGTCATTAAGAAGCTAAACATAACCATGTACTTCAAATAATCTAAAAAAAAATATGCTTACGGCCGGCGCGCGGTACGAATATTCACACCTGTTCCTTACAAAGGTCAGCGAATGGTAAGCGGCTTTTCGTCCGAGGTTTTCTTAGACAATGGCTCCGGAACAATCGGTTGGGATTACGTTCCCTGTACCTAACAGAATAATGGGTCGGCACTCGGCCGATTACAATATCTTCTTATGGGAAGTTAAAAAAATACCCTACACTTCTATTAGTTCCTGCCAAAGAGATTGAGGGGAGATTTTTAAGTTCTTACAAATAATTCAAGTAAAAGTGCAAATCTTGTTTTAAAATTTTCAAATTTCCAATTTGTAAATTGAAGACAAGATAAATCCTCAAAAAAAAATATACTACAAATTTAATAAAATTTAATTTTAAGCCATCCTTTCTCTCAGTGTATGTAGTACTTTTTGTTGAAATAGATAGTCTCGTTTAGCTATCTGTGGTTCGGTAATTTGTTTCTTTTTTTTTAACGATTTTGTTCTTTTAATATTTCGAAAACGAACAAAAAAAAAGTTGTGTGTTTCATGTTAGAGGAGACCAGGCCAACCCAACAACGAACTTACGATTGGAAATTAATTCAGCGGATATTAAAGAAAATCTCAGAGTAAAATAATAAAAAAACGCACACAACACAACCATAACCGATGAAAATAACGACGAAGAAATGTTTGAAAATTTACGAAATCATTTCAGGATAATTTCCGCAATATTATCGATCGCGATGGTTTCAAAGGATATTTTTCTTGTTTTTTTTTTGGTTTGGTTTTCATTTTTGTTAACAGGAAGTTAATGTAATGAACATTAATGGAAATAGCAAAATAAAAAAGAAGAAAAAAAAACCTAAATTAAAATTATTATTTCCAAAGATTACATTCTGAAGAAAATGTTTAAAATACATAAGTATTTTGTTGTTCGATTATGATTATGATGATGATGATGATGATGGTAAGTTTAGTAAATATTTTCATCAAAGGATGAGAGATGTTTGAAAAGGGAAAGGGGAAGAAGGAGGGTTGTGATGGAAGTGGTTGTTAGGCATCCCACGTTTAAAAGATACCCCAACCTATGGGTTTTTGTTTATTAAGAAATTTCAGGTCAAGAGATACGCAAGAAAAAAGGTTCATCATCATCATAGACAAGAAATGTTGTATATCTTGAAAAGCTTCCTTTTTTTCAGGAGATACAGAGAAGATTGATTGGTTTCCAAGAAACTTTTGATTTAAGCCAAACACAGGAAGACTCTTATTTGAAAAAGAATATTCGACATTTTGAAGATTGATAAGTAAATACATGAAACTATTACATTAACTTACTTATAAGGGACTTTGTTTTAAATTGTATCCAAAATTATCATTAAAAAAAAATAGTATAGTGCGTAAAGTAACCATGTATTCGAATTGAAGGCATGCTGTTAACTCAAAACCTAAACAAAAATTAAATCTCAATATACAAATTCTAGAAACCAACTTTTCTCAAGAAATAGAAGAATACATACTTCATACCGAAGAAAATCGACCCTTATAATTACTTTAAACACAATTTCCTTTTTGAACTAGTGAACTAAACCATTTGAAGGTTGTAGACTGACACACCTTCTATCAATTATTGTAAATACCATTGACGGAAATTGAAATCACATTTTGAAATAACTACAACTCAAGAAAATGAATTCAAACAAGAAAATAAAACACAGACTTTTATTCTTTTCAGCCACAAAGAATTTGATATATCTAGATAGAAAAGGAACGAAAGATTAAAAAAAGTTATAAGAAACTATGAAAAAGAAGTAAAAGGAAAGAAAATATAGATAAACGTACAGTACATACAACACAACATTTGAGATTCAAGAATGAATCCTTTTTACATATTCTGCAACGGTATTCCGTTTTTAAATTAGAAGTTTCTTTCGCTTGAAAAAATATAAAAAACTTTCTTTTTTTTTATTTTTGCTGTACATCTTTTATATTTAACCTTTAACGCGAACATCCGTTTATACTCATATATTTAATGTAAGAGAAAAGACGATGTCTACTCCGGTCGGTTGGTAGGTCGACGTCTTTCGTTTTCTCTCACAGATTGGTTGGTATACTCCAAATGTTCCTTTTTTGGTTAAAATGAGAAGAAAAAATGAGTTAAAAAAAGAGAACGAACTTTCCTTCAAGTAATTTGAAAGGAACCAGTCAAACACTTGCTGCTGGGTTATCCACATAAAAGAAAGAAAAAAAACGCATCACCCTCCCTCGCCAATTGCGAGAGGCAACTAGTAGCAAAGAAAGAGCACATGTACAAAGCTGTGAGTAAGGCACAGCAAAATGCATTTGGATAAAATAAATTCGATCCAAAGATAGAATATCCCAGATGTTCTCATTTAATTATCCGGATATCCGAAATTATTATCCATATCAATATCCATATCCATATCCATGTCCATATCCATATCCATATCCATATCCATATCTATATCCATATCCATATCCATATCCACATCCATATCCATATCCATATCCATATCCATATCCATATCCATATCCATATCCATATCCATATCCATATCCATATCCATATCCATATCCATATCCATATCCATATCCATATCCATATCCATATCCATATCCATATCCATATCCATATCCATATCCATATCCATATCCATATCCATATCCATATCCATATCCATATCCATATCCATATCCATATCCATATCCATATCCATATCCATATCCATATCCATATCCATATCCATATCCATATCCATATCCATATCCATATCCATATCCATATCCATATCCATATCCATATCCATATCCATATCCATATCCATATCCATATCCATATCCATATCCATATCCATATCCATATCCATATCCATATCCATATCCATATCCATATCCATATCCATATCCATATCCATATCCATATCCATATCCATATCCATATCCATATCCATATCCATATCCATATCCATATCCATATCCATATCCATATCCATATCCATATCCATATCCATATCCATATCCATATCCATATCCATATCCATATCCATATCCATATCCATATCCATATCCATATCCATATCCATATCCATATCCATATCCATATCCATATCCATATCCATATCCATATCCATATCCATATCCATATCCATATCCATATCCATATCCATATCCATATCCATATCCATATCCATATCCATATCCATATCCATATCCATATCCATATCCATCTTACAATATCTGGATATCGAAAATTATCCGGATAGATGGAATATTCTCTGTTATATCCGCATTTCACAGAATCCGGAGTTCCAGTTAAGTTTGGCATATATTAAGATATCCGAAATATCCATTCAAACAATTAATTTAAATATTTTTGGATATTTCGATGGTTGATATCCGACACTATCAAGATTATTTGCATTTTAAATGTCTCAAATGTGTATATCTGAAAATTATCCGGGATATTCTATATTATAGATCCGGACCTAAACTGACTTATAAATATTCAGATATTCGAAATTTTTAAAATAAGTTGGATCGAAATGTTACCGCATATCCAAATAGTTTAAAAATTCGTATATGTATTTTTTAAAATCATTTTGAGTTACGACAAAACTCATGCAAATCACAAACATGCTTTTAGTTAGTTTTAATTCTCAAAAACTCCTTCCACAGCACTGTTTTAAAGCATATCTAGATCTACTATTTTTGCCGCGATTCACAACTCCATGGATGCACACAAAATGTGATTCACATCCATAGAACTTTCTTTTCTTCTCGATACTCGTACGTATAGAGGTTACCTCAACCTACATATCTACCACATAGAGTAAAGAACCCAAGACCAGAATCAAGCATCTCATTTCAACAAGGAAGTATTTTAAATATGCAAAAATTTAAAATTACATCCTTTTCTTTTCGTAACGTATTTTTTGTTTTTTTGATAAAAGTATAAAAGTAGTAGCAGTTGTAGTATAGAGGTATGTTTGATTAGGTACATACACACACATTTGGTTAGGGGGCAGAGAAGAGAAGAGCAAAGATATTTTCTGATGCTGGAATAGTGAATTTGGTTTTGAAAACTCTGACTGTTGGAAAATTGAGAATGTTGAAAAATAAATGAAAACGAGAAAATTCGCAGAAAAATAATAAGAACAAACGAAACAGAAAAAAAGTACATAATACAAATTTCAAACTTATACGCAAAAATAAAACAAAATATGTAGTACACTCCGTGTCACAACGACTGCAACTTACTGAATAAATAATTCAAGCTCTCACACTGATTGCATTTTTGATATAGTAGACACTGAAAATTTTGTACAGCATAACTTTTATCATTCTCAGTTTTCAAAGTCGATAATGTTATACTGATTTCTACCAGCTAGGTTAAAGTTGTATCAAAAAGAATAAAGGAACAAACAAAGCAAGGTTAAAAGTGTTACATTAGAGTCGATCAAAAAGCTTATAAAATTGCAGTCATCTTAACTTGTTTAAAATAAGTCCATAAACAAACATTGACAAAATGAGACACACATGTTAATTATTTGTTAGCAGCTTTTGATTTGAGAACGTCTTAAGCAGCATTCACATGAGCGCGACCAACGAACGACGAATGAATTACAAAATGTGATTTTATATACGTTTAAAGACATATTTCCACACAAAATCTTAACAAAACGATAGCAATATAGTTTCTATTTGATTTATGATGCATACTTTTACTTTTCAATATCATATATTAATAAATTTAAGAAAACAAATTTATTCGTCGCGAACAAAATTTTAGTTGATACGAACTGTTAAACTTTATTCGCGTTCCACATCATCCACACTCGCAACGAATAAAATAATCGCGCGTACTTAACCTAAAAAAATCATTCTTGTTTTGGTTTGTGGTGAATGTCAAACTTCATTCGCGTCGAATTAAAAACTCTCATGTGAAAGAAATGTCAAAATCGACGAATATTCGTTCATTCGTTGGTCGTTGGTCGTGCTCATGTGAATAATGCTTTAGGATGCTTCGAGAGAAAAAATTAAAGAGGGTGAGGAGAAGATACAGCGACGAACTGTACGGGCTGTACAGCGACAATGACCTGGTTAAAAGAATAAGAGTCCAACGACTTAGATGGCTAGGTCATATAGAGCGCATGGACATCAACGCTACAGCCTAAAAGGTCTCCAAAACCCAATCCCGAGGGACGGCCGGCGCAGTAGAGTTAAACCGAGACTCAGGTGACGCACGCAGGTGGAAGAGATCCTCAACCAATATGGAGTGCCGAACTGAACACAGCTAGCTAAGAACCGAGGTGGCTGGAGACGGTTGTTTGGTTTAGGCCTAGGTCCGTCAGACAACTCATTGTTCTCAGCTTTGCGGAAGCCTCCGTTTTTGAAAATATGGCCGAACAGAAATTACTAGTTTAGTGTAAGCATCAGACTACAGTTTAGATTTAGAACTCAGATTCAGTCCTGTGAATTCAAAACTATTAATTTCATATTAAAAGCAAAGAAAACAAATTTGTATTACGATTATAACGGGTGTTTCTTTGTGGGCGTGTGGATTTTAATTTGGCAATACTTTTTTTTGGGAGTTTGTCTTTTTGATTCGACTATTTTTTGTGGGGTTATGTGAATTCGCTTATCTAAGCAGATAAGCGTGAGACGATTGAAATGATTTGCAAGAGAATATTTGGCAGGATATTTTTGACATATGGTTCCAATTGCTGCAAAAAAAGGGTCGAAAATTGGGCCTTTCGACTGTAATTTATTTGAGCCAGCCGCAACGGCCACTTGACCGAAATCATTAGATCGATTAAACTTACATACAATACAAGAAGCGCGCAACAAAGTTTCTTAACAAAGCAAGCATTTTGATGATAAAATTCAAATTTTTGCAAGCGTTTCATGGTTAAACTACACTGGTCGGCAAGGTTTGGTTTCTGGCAATAAAATTACACTTTTCCGACTTCAAAATTAATTTATCACGTCAGGTTTTTGAAATATTACTTTTTGAGGCTATCTAAATTTATGAAGTAGCTTTTTTTCAATAAAACCTGTGAAAATTTCTTTCTTCAATATTCAGTTGAACTATTAATGTATATTATTTCCTATAATATTCGAAAAGTCTTCGTTATTTGTTAGATTTCATCTGTCTTACAAAAATCTGAAAGAAACGCTAAACCATTTATGCTTTAACTGTTTTTACAACACGGTAATGATAGTAAGTTTTGTTTTTGTAACGAGTTTGTTGCATAAACAATTCTTTTATATCAAGTAGAATGTTGAAAACGGGTATTTTTAAAAAATTAAGCAAATACTTAAAATTTAAGTTTGGATTTGAAATCAGCACTAAAAATTAACTCCAAAACGTATTTTTCAAAACTATGAAAGTATGCAATAACACATGAGAACTTCCAGAAATTAAGTAATATAAATTAACTAGCGGATCCGACAGACGTTGTCCTGTCTAAACTATTGGTATTATTAACTGAACAAAATATTTCAGAAACAAAGTTTTCATTATTCTGTTATGTTATTCAAAACGTCTTCGTCTTTTTACTTCTTTTTCAAAATTGCGCTTCGGTAACGTTGTGCATTAATTTCTTCACTGAATAGTCGGGTGTCATAATAAAGAGGCTGGTATATTTCGTTATAACTTTTTTTAGTTTATATAAGGTATATCTGGCATAAGCACCCACCTCCCCCCCTCCCCATTGCTTCCAATAGATCTCTTCTTTTTGCTTCGTTATACCAGTTGTCGTTGAAATTCTAAGATAGTCCATCTATCACTTATTTGGTCTTGATCTCGGTCTACAATCGTTTGGATGGGTCCATTTCGGTTAAATTGGGTCTGTTATGTTAATAGTTCTTCTGATTTCTTTGTTTCTTATTCTTTCAGCTGTCCTTATATTGAGTAATGTTTTTTTCCATTTTTAATTGACATTTTCTTAGTTTGTCGAGTGAATTTAATGTGAGTCACATTGATTGTAATCTAAAGGGTGATTTCTTAGCTATCATCTTTTTGACAACACTGGTTTAAACAGCTGACGAACGTTCCGTGTTTTGTTTCACTGTCAAACAACTTCAGTTTGGTCTATAGTTTAACCATAAATCGTCTTAGAAACGAACAACGCTTGCAAATTATTGAATTTTATTATCAAATTGCGTGCTCTGTTAAGAAAGTTCATCGCATGCTTCTTTCATTTTATGGTCAGTTTAATCGACCCACTGAAGCGGCTATTCGGGCTATTGTGACTAAATTTCGCACCAAATTTACATTGTTGGACATTAAACCATAAACACGCTTACGTAGAGTGCGAATTGAAGAAAATATCGCAGCTGTATCGGCCAGTGTTAATGATGACCATCAATTATCGATTCGTCGCCGTTCGCAGCAACTCAACAACGTGGAAAAAACAGCTGGTGCAAGAATTGAAGCCGAACGACCTACTGAACGGACTCTTGGAAAGTTGGCCGAAGATCCACTTTTTACCGAAAAATTGTGTTCAGCGACGAAGCTCATTTTTGGATCAATGGGTACGTAAATAAGCAGAATTGTCGACTTTGGAGTGAATATCAGCCAGGAGCATTGCAAGAGCTACCAATGCATCCAGAAAAAGTCACGGTTTGGTGGGGTTTATGGCCTGGTGGCATCATTGGACCGTACTTATTCAAAGATGATGCGAATCGTTACGTAACTGTGAATGGTGAGCGCTACCGTGAGATGATATCCAACTTTTTTTTGCCAAAAATGCAAGAGCTTGACTTGCATGACATGTGGTTTCAACAAGACGGTGCCACATGCCACACAGCACGCGCAACAATGGACTTATTGAGAGGCGAGTTCGGTGAACATTTTATTTTACGTTCGGGACCGGTCAATTGGCCGCCTAGATCGTGCGATTTAACGCCTTTGGACTATTTGTGGGGCTATGTTAAAGCTCATGTCTATAGAGACAAGCCCGCTTCAATTGACGCATTGGAAGACAACATTGAAGCATTTATTCGTGAGATACCAGCCGAAATGTTGGAAAGAGTATGCCAAAATTGGACTAAGCGGATGGACCATTTGAGGGGCAGTCAAGGTCAACATTTGCATTAAATAATCTTCAAACATTAAATTATATGGACCGTACTATCGATTCAAATAAAGATTTCATGCATTTTTCTGAATTTTATGTGTTTTTTTTTGAAAAACTTTCCTATAGCTTTTAAAAAATCACCCTTTATGTCATGACAGGAAGTATTGTGACCTTTGAGTCAAAAAATGTTTTACATTCCAAAATTCTCTGCTCGTTATACGTACGTGAAAAGTTCGTTCAACATTTGTTATTTGTCTTCTGGTGTTTCGGAAAGCAAAACAATGTCATCTGCAAATCTCAGTCTTTCTCCCCGTGTGTTTATTGCAAATCTATCGGTCGAGTTAAGCATACGTAAAATGTCTTCTATTACATTTGAAATGAGAGGCGGTAAAATGGGGTTTCCCTTTCGAGTGCATGATGAATTCTCGTCCAATTTTGTCTGTTTTTATAAAATTATATAGACAAAAATTGTAAAAAATGTCGATATTAAGCTGATTGGTCTTTAGCTGTTTATATCTCCTTTTTCTCCTTTTTGTGTAGCACTATAATGTCGTCACTTCCTGCACTTTTTTCGTTTTCCAAGCTGTCAAAAATTGGACTTACTATATCCTTCGTTGAAAACTATCAAATCGTCAATGATATTGTTTTAGAAGTAATTTAATATGGTGGTTAAGTATTCCTAAATTTTCCATTTCTTTATGCAATTTTATTGATTTTTTAATACAAATCTTCTCCTGAAAATAACACAACAAAAAAGAATTAGCGATTCATTTGTATATACAATTGATAAAAGATACATTCAGCCCTATCATGAATTCCATCGTAATCGGAAATTTTTACGAATCCCGAAAAACTGTATCATGAAATCCGTTCGTAGTGGAAAATCTCATACAATTTTGCATTACGAACGGATTTCATGATACAGTTTTTCGGGATTCGTAAAAATTTCTGATTACGATGGAATTCATGATAGGGCTGATTATTGGGGCACAAAATGCCGATCTGCATCCCACCCTGAACGCACCAATGGGAGTGTAGTATAATTGTCTCTCTTAGTGTTGTCTTTCGAGATATCAATTTAAATTAATCCTTAGTTACAAGTGGACTACCCTTAACATTTAGGGGGATGAAAAAATAGATGGTTTCCGATTCTCCACCCTGGCCGATATGATATTTTTAAGTTTTACGAAAATCGGTCGAGCCGTTTCGGAGGAGTTCAATTACAAACACCGTGACACGAGAATTTTAAATTGTATCTAGAAGGGAAAAATTTGTACTTTGAAAAACCATCATACAAATTATTGTTAGATATTTTGAGTTACAACAAAGCCTTAAAAAGCCCGTTATTGGGTTGTTTTTAGCATATTTTTTAAAAACCTAATGTGATTTACAGGCGATATTCGACATCTCAATCATTTAAGAAAGTATTGTTTTGTTTGTGGGACAGCAAAAAAAAAAAAAAACGTTATTGTGTCGACAAGTGTTATAGACCAAATTGAAGATGTTTGACGTGAGCTGTCAAAACCAATGATGTCAAAAAGAAAACAACAATAGTGACATGAATTTGGCTCATTGAGAGCTGTACTTCACATCGAATGCAATTAGTATCATTGAAGCTTTACAAAAATGTCAAAATCCTTAATTGAAACTAAAATGTCGGATATGTCATCCGTCTTAATCAGCTCAAAAATGTTTATAGGCCAAAAGAAAACAAAAGAAGAATCGACCTTGATCAAGAGATGCGGAATGTAAACGCAATAAAATTAAATTATAAAATAAAAAACTTTGTTCGTTTGTTTTCTGTTTTTCTTTCTTTTGAATAATGTATGTTTGATTGGACAAGCAACAGTGAATAGAACATTGATCATAAAAATAAACAAAACAAAAACAAAAACAACGACGACGACAAAAACAAAAACAAAAACAACAGGAAAACGAAAAAATAAATAAAAGTTTAAAAAAAAGAAACTCGAACCTGCTAACATGTGTGTTGATTGATTGTGAAGTAACATTTTATGATTGATTCGAGGAAAATTTGTTGAAGGATCTGCTGAATGATGGCTAAAAGTTTAAAATTGACAACGTTGTTTGTGCATATATACACATAAAATACTTATACAAATCTGCCTACATATTGTAGATAGATATACAAAGACAAACAGCTATATAACAACCTGCTTTACATACATATCTATCTACATACTTTGTGCTAAGGACTTTTGGTAATTTAAAGTAAGCCAGGTTAGGGTGAAAAAATACAGCATGCTTCTTTTCATACCTTTTCAATAAAGAAAAACCAAAAAACAACAAAAACAAAAATATTCTAATACTCTTAACTTTTGGGATGAGATAAATGTTAGCGCTTTGTCTTTAGATTGACAGTTTCTGTTTTTCGCTGATGAGGTAGGAGTTGGGTTGGTTTGGGTTGGCATAGGCATAGGCAGATGGATGGAGGAAGATTTTATAAGAAATTTCATGCTCTACCTAAGTTCTTAAGAATGAATAAGTTACACTTTTCCAAGAAAAATACCTATCATCATCGCTAACGTTATGTTATGTATGTATGTGCGTACAGAGAGAGCAATAGAAAAATAAGTACAAATAAAAAAGAAAAGAATCATCGAAATTAAAAATAAAAAGAAAATGATAATAAAGAAAAACAAACACTTTCTAATGGCAGGAGAAAAATATGACGATAATAATAATGTTGATGTTGTTGTTGTTGTTTTTGTTGTTATAGGAACTGTTGGCATTTTTGTAATTAATTTTTTCTCCGGTTTGATTAAATAGAATGTAGGTCTGTACTTGAACCTACCTGTAACCAGGTGTAAAATCGCCCAACATAGGAACCAAGAGTGTTTTATTTTTTTTACTTTTACTGTTGAGGGTGATTTTTAAAGAAAGTTTCAAAGTCACATAAGGTCTACAGCCTTCATGTTGTTTTATCCCAAGAAAATTATTGTACCCTAATGAATTTTGAATTTCTTTAGTCAAGGCCGTTATTGAATTTCGATTAATTCTAACACTGATAATGCAAATTAGTTAAGAATATGAAAATTGTTTATTTATGTCAAAAATAGGATAACAAAGGAAACTTTTATGAACAAAGGTTTCCCTTAACATTATGGACCTATGTATCAATTTGAGACTTAGTTTTGGTCGTTAGATGATAAGAGTTTGATAAAAATTAATTTATATACATAATATGTATACAAAATTACAAACAAATTTGTTTGGGTTCTAGTTTAAGTTTTAGCTAAGAAAATCAACAGAAAGACAAACAAAATGTTTTAAAAAGGAATTTATTAAATAAAGGTTCACATAACATACAAATTAACGTCACCCCTATCGAGGTAACCGATCTAAGGAAAAAAGCTGACAGAATCGATTAATAAATACCTACGTATAATTTGACACTACAATTTTTCATTTGTACCTTAGAAATAACGAGCTACCCATTTTGCGGTTTCAAAAGTATAGGGCTGGAATTCGGCATCTGTCAAACCAAGTTGTTAAACCAATTTTTGTTGTTCTTCAGGTGAAAGTCTGACATTTACGAAAATTGATCGCTTTACTAATGGGTGATTTTTTTGAGGTTAGGATTTTCATGCATTAGTATTTGACAGATCACGCGGGATTTCAGACATGGTGTCAAAGAGAAAGATGCTCAGTATGCTTTGACATTTCATCATGAATAGACTTACTAACGAGCAACGCTTGCAAATCATTGAATTTTATTACCAAAATCAGTGTTCGGTTCGAAATGTGTTTATCGACAAATTTTGTTCAGCGATGAGGCTCATTTCTGGTTGAATGGCTACGTAAATAAGCAAAATTGCCGCATTTGGAGTGAAGAGCAACCAGAAGCCGTTCAAGAACTGCCCATGCATCCCGAAAAATGCACTGTTTGGTGTGGTTTGTACGCTGGTGGAATCATTGGACCGTATTTTTTCAAAGATGCTGTTGGACGCAACGTTACGGTGAATGGCGATCGCTATCGTTCAATGCTAACAAACTTTTTGTTGCCAAAAATGGAAGAACTGAACTTGGTTGACATGTGGTTTCAACAAGATCGCGCTACATGCCACACAGCTCGCGATTCTATGGCCATTTTGAGGGAAAACTTCGGAGAACAATTCATCTCAAGGAATGGACCGGTAAGTTGGCCACCAAGATCATGCGATTTGACGCCTTTAGACTATTTTTTGTGGGGCTACGTCAAGTCTAAAGTCTACACAAATAAGCCAGCAACTATTTCAGCTTTGGAAGAGAACATTTCCGAAGAAATTCGGGCTATTCCGGCCGAAATGCTCGAAAAAGTTACCCAAAATTGGACTTTCCGAATGGACCACCTAAGACGCAGCCGCGGTCAACATTTAAATGAAATTATCTTCAAAAAGTAAATGTCATGGACCAATCTAACGTTTCAAATAAAGAATCGATGAGATTTTGCAAATTTTATGCGTTTTTTTTTAAAAAAAAGTTCTCAAGCTCTTAAAAAATCACCCGATATTTGCACAAAGCATAAAAATTGTAAAACCTACTACAAAACTGGTGATTCTGCCACATATCGTGTTTTAAGAGGAGACTATGGGTTACATAATGATCCATATACGCCAGCAATTGGCAAAATTGTGAAGAAATTTCAAGAGACTGGATTGGTTACAGTTATTGTAAGGCTTGTGCATCATCGTTTCGCTCGTACCACTGAAAATATCGCTGCTGTTAGTGAAAGTGTTGTCGAAGACCCGAATGTGTCGATTCCTCGTCGTTCTCAGGAATTAGGACTGTCCTACGGCACATTATAGCGTATTTTGCATTTGGATCTACACCTACATCCATATAAAGTCCAGCTCACACAAGAACTGAAGCCAGCTGACCATTCACAACGTCTTAGATACGTTGAATGGGTGCTTGAACAACAGGTGGTGGACGCCGATTTTCGAACAAAATTTTCTGTAGCGACGAAGCACATTTCTCACTAGGTGGGTATGTTAATAAACAAAACTGTCGTATATGGGGTTATGAGAATCCTCAGGTAATTGAAGAGAGGCCATTACATCCAAAAAAAGTCACTGTTTGGTGCGCCCTTTGGTCCGAAGGTGTGATTGGACCTTACTTCTTCGAAAACGACTATGGAACGTTTGTCAATGTCAATTCGCAGTGTAATGGTCATATGATAACCGACCTTTTTGCCTTCAATTGCAGAATACGACTTGGAGAATATGGGGCATATTCATAGATGTTTGCTAAACTTTTGCTAAGTTGTTACTAAGCAAGCCCAGAGTTTAGGCTATTTATAAATAAATTTAAACCTAAGTTTAGAGCTAAAACTGTGGTTTAACTATAAACATAGGAAATGCTGTGTTTAAGTATGTAGTTATTATCACAGCCAAATGTCATATTTGATTTTTGTTTCTGAATTGAAAAGCTGAAAAGGAAAATCATATCAAATAAATTGTACATAAACTTGCTGGTGTAGCTCTGGTTTTTGGCAATATTCGCTACAAAGTTCTTTGTCTGACTGCGATAAGTTTTCCTGCCGTTCGCGTTTTACATTTTCCTTGGTTTTCATCTAAAATATTATTGAACTTTATTGTTGTTTTTTTTTTATTTTCTATTAAATAGTTTTGTTTTACTTACTTTTTTCGACATCCAATTCTAGGAATGACAGCACAAAATAACGAGTTTGAAAATATAACAGTATTTTTTTGCTTTGACCTGTCATTTGAAGTATAATTGTAGTAGAATACAACCTTAAACTGGGGTTTTACTAAACACATCAGGAAAATTGACTATGAATAAGAGCTGTGTTTATTTAATCAACAAGCCTTAAACTATAGATCAAGAAATCACGACTTTAGTAATTCTCTATGAATACGCGCTTATGTGTTTTCAACAAGATGGTGCCACACGCCACACAACTCGATCGAATATGGCTTTATTGCCAGAGAACTGGTCGCGTAATTTCTCGTCGTGGCTATATCAACTGGCCACCAAGATCATACCATTTTACACCGCTGGACTTTTTTTTAATGTGGGGCTACGCGAGAGACCGTGTTTATGCACATAAACCTTTAGCTCTTGAGCACTTAAAAGCCAACATTCGTCAAGTTATGACTGAGATACAGCCCAATATGTGTCAAAAAGTGGTCGAAATTTACATCAAAAGAATTGATGCTTGGAACAATTCGCGTGGTGGTTACTTAAAGTGTTTCACACATATGTAATTTCAGCGTTCAAACTTTATAATGAAAAAGAAATATCATGAAAAAAAAGGGTTGGGTTCGATATCCCGCGCGATTTTTTAAAATTAAACACGGGATTATCTGGATTTTTCGGGATTTTAAATATCGGGATTCTGGGTTGCGTTCGATTTTTATATTCCCGTTTCTTAAAATCCCGATTTTAAAATCCCGTTTTTTATAATCCCGATTTTTTAATAATCCCGCTTTTTGCAATCCCGTTTCTTCTAATCCCGTTTTTTACAATCCCGATTTTGCAATCAAAACTAGGTCAACGATAGAAATAAAACCGTTATCGAGAGGTAGATTTGCTGTAGGATGCATATTTGTTGTGCAAGAGTTAATATTGTAAACAAAAATGAATGTTTATGTACAGTAAAAACAAAACTAATTACGATATTAATTATAATATTTTAGTCAAGTAATTTAACATAAAAACCTTTGACTCCTATTGTTAGTTAGTTTAATGCACGTATTTTGTAAAAAAAAAAACGGGATTTTAGGGATTTGACGGGATTTTAAAAAGCGGGATTGCAATTGGCCGGGATTTTGAATAAGCGGGACTTTAAAACACGGGATTTTAAAAAATCGGTTTTTTTTAGAAGACGGGATTTTAAAACTTTTTGTTCGGGATTTTTTGAAGGCGGGATTTTAAAAAGCGGGATTCCGATACGCTCCCTGAAAAAAATATGTAATGTGTTTTATTTACGTCTCCTTTTGGAACCGCAAAATGAATAACCCTGTATAATCCATAGGGTCTTGAAAACTTTATGTTTGGCTTGAAGTACTATAAAAAATATTCATGAGTGACTTCGTTCCATCACGAGCACGTTTTTAGCGGTCGATTCTTTGGACAAAATGTTGGATGATTTGGCCACACATTTTCTATTTCGCGTTCAATATTGGCTCCGAGCTCCTCCAACGTCGTCGGCTAGTTTGCATATACCAATAACTTAATATAACGTAACCCACTGGCCCATTACTGTAGACAACATGCCCATCAAAATTACTCTTCAAAAAATCTATTGCAACGTGTACTCGAATATCGAACGTTAATGGTCGAGCAGAAAACACTCTTGACTAGTTCCTTACTTCTGAACCTGATAAGTATACTACTAGTGATCTATCTCCTCTAGGCTCATCCGACCATTGTGTTGTACCAGCTAATTTATCATGTCAAAGCTTGTCAGTTAAAGAAAGAGCTCCCAAGACAACCGTTTGGCAATACGGTAAAGCCAACTGGGATCAGGATCTTAAACTGGTCACTATACTTCCTCGATAGTGACGTTGATTCCAGTGCTGATATTATCTCAAATTTTATTCTATTGGCAATGAGAACATTTATCCCGAATTTGATTGAAAGTATCAGTACTACGGAAAACGCATGGTTTGATTTGAGCTGTTAAGATTTTATTAAAATTGAGGATTTATGTTTCCATTGTTCTAAAGCCAACCCAACTGAAGAACACCGGAAAAAGTTGAAGCAGCCCAGGAAGACCTACAACGCCCATATTCTACGGACCAAATATATACATGATATGAAAAGTCCCAAGACCAGAACAAAATGTTTTGGAATTTGTAAAAAACATGAGAAATTCCAACGGCATTTCACTTTTTACCTCTTTTTTCGTAAGCTCGTTTCAAGTAGATGGAAAACAATATTCGCCCAATTCATACCAAAAAATGGCGAATCCTCATTCTCCTCTAATTATCGACCGATTACACTTACGTAACTTCTTTCCAAGATAATTGAAACGCTGATTAATTATCAGCTAAGAATTTATCGCCAAGATCCTAGCAGAAGGCCCATTGGTGATATTATGGCTTATCTCACCGAACAGTGGAAGAAATCTTTCCATTGTTTGTTTTGTCTCCGGCACTCTTTCTTATTTTCATAAATGATCTCCTGTCTGTAACTTCTAATCCAATGAATTATTTTACTGATGATAGTACTCTAAGCTTTCAGACTCACATCCACCTTATTCGGATGTGGAACTTGAATGACAAAATATGCTAAGATTATTTAATCATTGTACAATGGATAATAAGAATCCGAGTGGAATTTTATGCTTCGAAAACTCAGACTGTTTTGTGTTAAAGCGTGATACACCCCACTAGCCATTTCTCCATGGGTGGCACTTGCATCAATGAAACTGAACATCTCGATATTCTCGGTATGTTTATTACCAACCACCTCTTGTGAAACGATCACATAAGCGATGTCGCCAAAAATGTCGCAAGATGTTTGGACTTTCTTAGACGATGCAAGAAATTTGTCTCT
The DNA here is from genome assembly GCA_951509635.1 of Eupeodes luniger. Taxonomy (NCBI): domain Eukaryota; kingdom Metazoa; phylum Arthropoda; class Insecta; order Diptera; family Syrphidae; genus Eupeodes; species Eupeodes luniger. The sequence goes on along the minus strand of OX608073.1, from coordinate 61,921,886 downwards.
TCTTCTGATCTGGCTATAATCTTATTTATACGTCTAATGCTTGAGTATGACTCCCATCTCTAGGTTGGTAATCCAATAACTAACTTAAGCTTCTTGGACAGTATACAACGAAGAGCTTTTAAAATGATTGGTGATAATGACATCATTAAGCCAATAACATCATTCGAACATCGACGTTAAGTTTTTTGCCTCAACCATTTTTACGATTATTTTAACGGACTATGCTCTAGTGAAAAAGTCAGTTGCATTCCTTACGTTAAACGCTTCAAACGTAATACTCGCGCTTCTAGGAATGCCAATCAGTTTACCCTTGAGTCCACCTTCGGTCGTAGTGTGAAGTACAGAAATTCGTTCTTTATAGCCGTACTATCCGAATGTGGAATGCCTTATTACATTTTATTTTTTTAAGTCATTGCAATTTTTAGGAATTCAATTGCAAAGAATTAAAACAGCAGTTACTCAAAAAACCTTTAAAAAATTCTGAAATGTCATGTTTCGACCTATCACCACATTCTTTTTTGATTATCATTAAGAAGACACCCTGTATATGTTAAAATATTAATTTTTGTATCTCAATTTAAAACATTAGGTGGCAATAATTTTTAATTCCAAAGTATCAAAACAGTTTTATATTATTATGAATTTTAAGCCAATTTTAAATATTAAGGACTAATAATACAGAAATCGATGTTTATCTCTACCCACTGGACTGACTATAGGTATGTTGTATATCTCGATAAATCATTTTAATTGGGATTAGTGTTTTAAAAATGTTGCAACAAAAACGCATTGACAATAGCACAGACAATAACAAAGTTTTACTCTCCTATTGAGAATATTAATATACAATACAAAACTTTTAATAATAACATAACTTATACTGTAAAATATGTTTAAAAACTTTTTTTTCATTTAAAAAAAAAAGAAAAAACTTCCTCAAAAACAAAAGCATTTCGATTTCGAAATTATTATAAGCTAAAAAGATCCTTTCAAATGAAATCAATACCTCTATATATCTATATGCTCTATAATCTATATACAGTACATATGTACATATGTATGTACGTATTTATGGTTTAGTCATGTTCATTGTTAATTATAATTAGTTTCTTTTTGTACTTTGAAGGAGAAGCGCCGCCGCCGCAGCAGCAGCCGCTTCCGACATCCACCGCTAGCAGTCTATCCATTGCATTGCCGGTATCCCTTTAATGCGGTATTCCATATAAGTAGGTATACTGAATACACTTTTCTTCTTGTTCCTCTACTAGGTGTAGTGTGTATTCTATGACTATGACCACAAGGAAACTATATACGACGATGAAAACGAGTATGCTAGTTGGAAAACTTTGACTTTGTCCGTGTCCGTCCAAGTCCCTATCGTCATCATCGTCACCATCGTCATCATCATCAGCTTCAGCATCGGAAGGAGTCTTTCAAGTGGTTTTTCTTTTCTATTTTAAGCTCGTGCCATTATTCTTATTTCCCACATTGGTTGTCAATGTCATTTGGTCATGTTTCCCTTTATTTTTTATTTTGTTTTTGTTATGGGGTATTGTAAGTGTTGTTAATAACAAATTATTTTATTTTTAAGAATATCAAAGTTTTTGATCTTTAAAGTCGTTCTTATTTTTATCGCTAACTTTTGTGAACAGCGTAACGGAGGAGCGGAGTTCAAGTGAAATATTAAGTTACATTTCTCCCTCTAGAAATTTTAAAAGTAATTTTCAAGTTGGGAAAGGCTTTAGCAGATGAATTGCGTTAAATTTTCAAATGTTTTCTAAACTACTATCCACGTTGAGAGCTCGGTCGATGATGTAGAAGTTCAAAATTAAATCAATTTTCGTCCTGACTCTGGAAGGAATACATCCTGTTGATGTTAATTAAAACTTACTTATACTTGCCACCTGACCACCGCTCATTTGCATCGATTGAGACACTTAATTTGAAGGACTTTCCGTCCACAGTTTGCAAACTATCTGATGTATGCATATCAACGACCAACTACGACGACGGCAAGGTTGTTCAAATATTTAGATAAGCTGATCACACAACCTAGATCCATATCCATACTAACGGTAGCACATTCATCAAACCATCCTTGAATAGACCCAAATTACGATGCAGTAAATTTCCTTTAAGCAAATCATTACCTAGCTACAGGTAGCTTTGGTACCTAAATTAAATGTCTTAACCTTCTTCACATCTTCAATAATCAAACACAAAGCCGAATGTAAAAGAAAATGAAAAGGAAAAGTAAAAATAAAAGAAACAAAACAAAACAAACAATTAGGAACGACTTACTTCCAGTAATTGTTTTTAAATGTGTCACCTACAATCTCTCTCGCAATCAATGAACCTCAAGCAATAATAATTGGTAATCATAAAATATTGAAAGGAAAACCAAACAAAAAAATAAAAGGTTCAAAAATAATTTGTTCCCAGGTTAACAAAAGTTAATTGCATGTTGTGTGAAAAACAACAACATTCCGCCACACTATACAACAAAACAGAACCACAAATAACAATGGTTTTGGTTTATCCTACTACAAATCCTTCGTTTTCTTCTATAGCTACCTGAAGCGGATACCTACCTACATATGTTTATGTAAGGGGTATACAATACATATATCTTATACCTACTTTAAGTTCATTCAAGTAAAACTCTAAAATACTCGGAATACCTAATTCAATAAACACACATTCGTCACGTGACTAAATAATTGGAAAAGGTTTTTGAATGATTTTCGATCCCTATTTTATAGTATATTGGAAAATACATACATACTTGAAATACCTTTACCTGTGGTGGGTTTTTGAAAAGTGTGTCGCATCGCAATAATCTATTTCGGAAACCATATTTTCGTGAGATGTTAGACGACCTCTTTTCCGGGTCGTAGGTATTCAGCAGAATCATGAATTTTGATGAAGAGTGGGTTTTAGTTAAAATTTATAAAGTGGAAGTTATAAGGTACTGTCAATTATGGCCTTTTTTGGTTTTCGATAGTGAAATTTAGGATTTTGGAGAATTAAGGATGAAAAGGTGTGAATGCGTTGTTTCTTAGAATGTGGGTTTCTAGAAATTGACAATTTTTGTTTCTCTGAGTATGGTTGAATTTATTTGTATCAAATGTATAGGGTTTGAGCCTAATCATTTTAGGTATTTACCTTTTGCAAGAGGTTTTCTTACTTAACTCAACAAGTTCACCTCAATCAATTAACCAGAATCTAAAACATGATACTTTATAAGTTTTACATCTGTTATGATGAGTGATTTGTTGGTATTTTCTATTTGGCAACACTGGTTTTGACAACTTACGCACGTTTCGTGTTTATGTTAATTACAAAACATCTCCAGTTCAGACTACAATAATTTCACCATGAATCGTCTTACAAACGAACAACGCTGGTAAAATTTTGAATGTGATTTTGAAAATAATAAAAACGCCTCTAGACTATTTTTTGTGGTCTCAGGTCTGGCTCACCCTGTCTGAGAAATCAAGTAGAGCATGTTCTTAATTATGCTACGAATTTTCAGTGAGGAAGGTCTTTACATCTCAAATTCTATTGATTTTCGAAGTCAAATGGTTGATATAACTAAAATCAGGCTAAATGAGTTGAGAAGCAAGACTTATTGAATCGAAGAGCAAGGCTTCTCGTGTGTGTTATTTTTAAGAACTAAACCGAGTTGTGAATTTCAAAGCCCGATGAATCTGTGGTTGAATCTTTCTTAATGATCAAGTCCAAGTCAAAACTCTTTTAGTGGTCATTAAATATAAAAACATATCAGACGCTTTCTAGATTCCTCTGAAAATTTTAGCGGCTTATATTTCTTAGGTTTTTAAAAATTTTCTTATTCACAAAAAGATAGAATATAAACACAATTCACTATTTATTGTCACCTAGAAATATGTTGCCTGCATTATGAATTGAAAACCAGTGGCAACATTGCCTAGCAGCCAAAGATGACGCCTCTGAAGTGCTAAGTTTCACGAGGCCAGTACAGCGCATGTTGGTTGAGGCCCAGGACCGCCCGGACCGTAGTGCCACTTTAAGTAAGTAATTAAGAAATATATACTGTGCGACTCACTTGGGAAAACATTAAACTAATAATTCTCAAAAGAAAACAGAATCGAACTCAGAAGCCACATTCATATTCTTAAACATCAAAGTTGGGAAGTTGTAATTTTTCACTGAATACACTTTATAATTGTGAGAATCAAAAATAGTGTTCAGTTGAAAACTCCTATGGGCGCAACATTCCGCATTAACAAATAAAAACGAAGGAAGGCAATTTACCTGATTTACTTTGCATACGATTTGGCTGGAAGGACAAACTTACTTTTACTTAAGTTGTGCTCCTGGGCCTCAAGTAATAACTTTCGTCAGCTCACTCGATCTCTAGCTTGCTGCCTCCAGTTTCGAATACCAAGTCGACGTGCGTCGGCCTCAACTTGATCACTCGAGCGGAGATGAGGCCTGCCTCTGCTTCTTGTTCCCTTAGGCTTGGCGTTGAATACCTTACGGGCTGGAGCTTCGATGTTCATTCGCTCGACATGCCCTACCCATCTTAAGCGTTGAACAAGCAGTTTTTTGACCAGTGGCAAGTCGCTGTACAGCTCGTATAGCTCATGATTATATCTTCTCCGCCAGATGTTACTTTGCCTGTCGACACAAACCGGCCCATAGATCGTACGCAGAACCTTCCTCTCGAAGATACCAAGAGATCCTTCATCCGCCTGGGAGAGGGTCCATGCTTCTGCACCATACAGCAAGACTGGGATTATTAAGGTTTTTTACAGTGTCTCTTTGGTACTTCACGATAGGGCCTCATTCCTCAACTGCTTGCTTAGGCCAAAGAAACAGCGATTAGCAAGGGTAATTCTACTTTTGATCTTCGCGCTGATGTCATTTGCAGAATTAACAGCAGTGCCAAGATAAAAAATTCGTTTACCACCTCGAAGTTATACCTGTCAATTGTAACCATTTTCTTCGCCTCAGACTCGATATCAGAGAACACACCTTTCACTGCTCGTTTGGTTCTTCCCATAATGTCGATGTCATCTGCATATCCAAGATATTGTGTGGATTTTTGAAAGATGGTGTTGGCGTTGGTGTTGCGCACCACTCTTTCAAGAATAATATTGAAGCAGCTACATGACAGCGCATCGCCTTGTCGAAGTACTCTGGTGGTTTCAAAGGTTTCGGTCCAGTCTCTTCTAATTTTGACGCAGCAACGAGCATTTTCCAACGTCATCCTGATAAGTCGTATCAGTTTGACAGGGATACCAAAACTCAACATGACACGGTATAGTTCGTTCCTGTCTACACTGTCATAAGCTGCTTTAAAATCGATCAAAAGATCGTGTTTCGATGTTATGTTCTTGGGTCTTTTCGAGGAAAACAAAGCGATAGTTTATATTTCTAAGACCTCCGTATTCTCAGAAATATGCACATTTTTTCTATGATTGGAATTTGTATGAATCAAAATATACGGCAAAATTGCCAACCCACGCGAGGTTCACCAGATGATAATGCATCCTCAAAAAGTTACCGTTTTGTGTGGATTTTGGGCCCCCGGCGGTGTAATTAGTCCGTACTTTTTTGGAAACGACGCTAGTGAGGTGGTCACTATCAACAGCTAGCGCTATATAACGATGATAACTAATTTCTTATGGCCCAAATTGAACCATATGGACCTAGACGACATGTGGTTCCAGCAGGACGGCGGCGCTACTTGCCACACAGCAAACGCCACGATAGACATTTTGCATGAACGATTTGAGGTTGAGGTGATCTCTCGCAGGGGTGATGTGAATTGGCCACCAAATTCATGCGATTTGACCCCGCTGGACATTTTCCTGTGAGGTTTCTTGAATTCGCAGGCCTATGCAAATAAACCACTCGACCGATGCCCTAAAGATGAACATAACACTGGCCATCGCTTAAATTCAGCCGGATCAATGCGGAAGAGTCATTGAAAATTGGACCACTCGGATCCGTGCCACCGTAAGAAGCCGAGAGGGGCATTTGAATGATGTCATATTCCACACTTAATGGCATACATGTGCGTTTCAAATAAAAAAAATTGTGTGAATACCTCACAGCTTGTTTTATTTCATTTCAACATCTACGCCCTTATTGAGAAACCCTTTATCATTAAATTAGACTAAATACTTTCTTGCAAATAAAAGAAAAATCGCAGACAATGAAATTTCTACAATCAATGGAATCCCACTATGAACAATGTACCACACATAAATTATATACTGATGGCTCGAAAATGGATGCTGAGGTAGTTGCAGGTTTCTTTTAGGAAACAATTTATTTCGCCAACTTCTTCAGACTACCTAACCAAAGCAGTGTCATCCAAACCGAGGTATTGGCAGTAACAAACGTTGCAAAACACTTCTAAATGATGGCGCTATCACTATTTTCATTGATAGTCAAGCAGCAATAAAACCGATTTCTGCAACAACAAGAATTAATGGTTCTTGGTTCACAGTACTGCATATTATTAGATTTTGCTGGTTACCAGATCACAGTGATGGTGATGTGCCTGGAAATGACAGAGCTGATTAACTTGCGAGGAAATGTACCACACTGGACCAATCCAATATTAACTCTACCAGAAGCACGCCATCATGTGATTCAAAACAGATCATTGGTAACAAAATAATCCAGGAAACCAATGAACAAAGGAAAAACCTGGACACCTGTCCCACAGCCAGGAAATTATGGCCCAAATTTAGCCAAAATAAAATCCTGTTCGATTATGCACCATGACAACAAAATGTCTACGATTACTTGTGAGCATAATAACCGCCTACAACCACAGGAAGAAAGGAAAAAAAATGCGGCTTGTTAAAGACGCGACGATATTTGCAAGGGATGCAACGATGACGCCACTGCCTAGCATTATACAAATACACTTCTTCGGTAGTCTAGAAGAACTCAAAAACTTTGAAGGAAACAGTCTTTATTTAAGTTTTATCAAAGCCACTAAATGGCAGAAAAATGACAACAACTAGAATGGCTGCGTTCAATCTCAGACAGATAGGGTATCCGGATACCTTTTTGTTAGTGTTTTACGTGTAAAATAACAGCTGATCAAGAACAGCTGGGATGTCAAAAAAGGAATCCAAAGGTATCCAAGAATTTCTGGGGTATGTAGGTATCTGACAGAACAGCTGATTCAACACATGGTTGAATTTCAAGAAACTTGAAAATTGATTTCAGCTTTTTGTATTTGTTGGTAAACAAAAAGATACAAAATGTTAGTTGAAGTTGTATTTGAGGATGTTCTGTTACGCACCTATCAATTCATCATCGTCCGACGAATTAGTTGAATTATCCAATAAATGTTTTATCTTACAACAATTTTGACTTCGAAGCTTAAATGTTTCTCTGCTTTTTGTGAACAGCTGAAAGTTGTTTTTATTTTTTCACAGCTATCTCAATACAGCTATCCAACTCGTTCAACAAGGTATCTAAAAGTCCACCTATCCAAGATATCCTATCCAACACGAGATTGAACGCAGCCAATCACGTTATACACTCACTTTTCAGGGAAGTTATAAAACTTTCAGGGTATCACAATTAATCTACATTGATCTGAGTGTGGTTATAACTAAATCAATCGCCAACCCATTTACCTAACCTAACCCTTTAAAAAACTATGATTCAGATGTCTTTCTTCATCAATGTAAACGACTCTCCTCTAAGCTAAACTGCTCATATATCCCAACTTAAAATAAGAATTTAATTAAATAAACTATGCATCAAATTTAAATCAAAATCTTCCAACTATTTGAGATCCAAGTTTCATAAATTTAAAATTTAAAGATTTGACCATTTTTATGATACAAACAAAAACAAATCAATAATTTTAAAGTTTAATTTCCAAAAAATCTATACATTCTCCGCTCACTTAATAAAGCACACAGTAGAGAATTCCAAAAACTTCCAAGAAGAGAATTCATTAATTTAAGATGCAAAGTTACATAGAAGACGAAACGATTGAGAGTCAACACTCATCTGAACTGAACTTGAACGACCGACCGGTAAATGACTTTCCGCTACAGTCTCATTAAAATAAAAACACACAAAAGACCCGTCACTTCCATTGTATAGGTACTCTATACGATAGAATACCAGAGAACTTAAGATATCCTAGAACCTTTTACCTAGAATATGTTATCGTTATAGGAAAATATATATGTTTTCCTAACATTCTGCTACTACTTCGTCTTCAAGAATTACTTCTGCTATCTCAAAGACCAACAAATTATTACATTCTAAGCCCAAAGCTAAACCCTACAAAGAGTATACTGTACACTGTACTGAATAACGACAACACCACTATCTACCACTAGGTAAGGTACTAACAAACCAAAAATATGCGAAATCAAAGAATGATTGTTATGCAGAAAGTTGCAAAAGGAGCATAGAGCAGCTGAAAACACAACAGGCTACAGACAACACACAACATGTCACAATATGTGGGTGAATACGAAAAATCTTGGGTTGCTTTGATTCTATATCGTCGTCTCATCGTCTCGTCGTCGTCGCGTCGGTCTATCGTTTGGGTCTCTAGAATGATGTGTCCTTCTTTTTGATGCTTATGCTGATGCTGCTCCTGAACTGAACTGAACAACAAAAAAAAAGATGAAATCAATAATATATTCTTGAATATTATTGTACTTTCGACGAAAGCAAGACTGACTTCCTAGGCGGAGGAAATTCAAGTTATTAAACAAAAAAAAGAATACTCCGATAAGAGGAGGATACCTTTTCCGCATCTTTTTGGAGCGTAGTAAGGATACAAGTTGTCTATATTTTATGTTCGTCTATAATTCGACAAATACGAAATCCGAAGCCGACGCGACGATGAGAGGACGTCAGATTCGATGTTGAATCTTTGGGATTATTATTCGATGGGATGTGTATACTGTACATCTATGTACCTTACAAGAATGATAGCTTCTAACTTCTTCTATGTACATACATATTAATATTTAAATATAAACAAGTTCAATAGGTTTTGTAGCTTAATGTAATTTATTTGTGAGCATTTCAAATTATATTTGATTGAAATATAAGACACAAATGAGGACATCACATAAGGAGTGAGGGGAGGAAGTAGAAGGACGACGACGACGAGGACAATAAGGTAGGGAGAAAGTTAAAATTTGAATAATAACACGCCATATCCCGACACGGCTGCTGCTCACTACCACCACCCGCTCTATGACATATGGATGATGTTGATGTACAACAGCTACATAATGTACCTATGTGCCTTAATGTTTGCATACATACTACAAATTTGATGGAAAGGAGATGAAGCATGGAGATGCAGGTAGGTAGATTGTAGATGGAGGAGAGTGCAGGTGAAATATTGATATATGTAAATCTGGCTGTGTTCAAAGTGAATTTAAAATTTTTGTTATGTTTTTTTTTTGTTAAGGCTTTGTTTTCATTATGAAATCAATCAATTTGATGCTTTCAATTTGGATCATTAAATTATAAAAACATCCCTCATGTAAAATTCGTAAATTCAATATGTAATACTTACCAACTCGCCGGATGGATCAATTTTATAGATTTACTTTGATTAAAAAACACCAGAACCAGAATCTCATTCTAGGCCTTAGGCAAACAAAAATATCTCTCTCATTTAAGAAACATACTTTACACGAATTCAGATGATGTTCCTGCTTTTAAGTTTGGTTTCCTGATGCTAAGGGCTGTAATAAGATTATGTTTTTTGGATCTTTGTAAACTTATAACTGAATGAAAGATTATTGAACTGCCGACACAGGGGGTGATAGGTGATAGGCTAATCGGATTATCGACTAATGCACCTTTAAAGTTTGTCAATTCTGAGTCAAACTTAAATAGTTTTGCATCTTGACCTGTACCTTCAATATATGGAACAAAATTAACAAACAACCAAGATAAATAAGAAATGTTGATAAACGGGCACTCGAACTCAATAGATTTTTCAGTGTACACCCAAAATCGAGATCAATTTGGCCAGAAAATCCTTAAGCAATGCCCATGTTCAGGTTCTTTACATTGATTTGTTGTAAAATAGCTAAGAAAAATAGTGTGTACTTACTAGGGTTTTTATTTTGTATTTCTTCACAATAAGATCATAGTCGAAGACTTGAGAAAAAGCTTGTTCCGAATGTCGACCCAACAACAGGGGAATTTACAAGTTCTGATGAAAATTAATTAACTTTCTTACCTAAAAAAAAGACAACATTTTTGTTAAATTTGAGATTTCTTAAATTCTTATTAGCAACAAAATAATATTACATTTTTAAATTGCATAATTAACGGCAAACCGTAAAGAAAATCAATAATTGCGTAGACTTTTCCGTACAAGATTAGCTCAGCTCACGGTTTTAAGTGTTTTGAATAGATTTATAATCTATTCGTAATAATAAAAATCAAATCATTTTTAAATGGAAAGGAAACAATTTGTTTGATTAATTTAATTCTATTTATCAACCAGTAACTATATTTAAATACTTTGGTTTGGATTTGTTTTGTTTTGTATTGTTTTGTTTTAATATGCAGATACAAGATGGGAAATATTTTTTGGTACAGTTCAAAGCAAAAATATGATATCGTAGCCAAATAAAAATATCCCTTTACAAATTGGGCCCCATCCACATTGCGAAAATTTCTTTTTAGGTAGATAACATTGGGCATGTTCAGAAAACAACAAATCCACGATCTTGTGTTGTAATTTATTAATATTGATTTTTTTTCAAATTTGACAATGTTTTTATACAAATAAACAATTTAATAAAATAATACAGAAAATTATTAAAGCACCAATTAATAAAGTTAAGTTTAATGAAAAAATGCGATCATCTTATATTTTGACACGAGTAAACTTGACTTTAAAGTAAGGGATTTTTTTGCATTAACTTTCAAATAAAGTTGCCTTGATTGGAAGTCAATTTTTTGACAGCTTCTGGTAAATCAGATACTTGAAACTTGGCTTACCTTTAAACCTCAAGAAAACATAATAAGTGATTTCATTTGCAGTTAACTGCATTCTTTGAACGCAAAATAAGACCTAGGGAGCTAGTTAATTTTTCAGATGTCATTAATTTCAAAATTGGCACTTTACTTGACTATCTTTTACATGCAGAAAGTATCAAAAACATTATTATCTACAAATAAAAATTCCTAACGCTTGTGACAAGTCTCTCATAATTTGGCTCTTATATTGTAAAGAAAAAGTTCTTATTTCTTTACTAATATGACAAGAACACTTTTACATTAAACCTTAAATAAAATTGATCATTAAAAAATAAATTACAGAAACTTTAAATTCAGCTTTCAATTGAATGAAAAACTTGATCAGTCAATGTGACATAAGAGAATTTTAATGACTAACTTTCCAGTGAGCTTTCGAATAAAATTGCTTTAATTGGAAGCTGCCAATAGTCTGAACCACGTTTTTTAATAGACTCAATTTTTGAAAATTTTAACGCTTCATCAAACGGATTTTGAATATGCTTAATGAGAATAAAAATATTTTGATTTTTTGTCGATGTGATTGTCAAATTTAAGAGAAATTTTATCATAAGAAAAATTTAATAAGAATGAAATCGATGTTTCAGGTGCATTTTTGAAATGAATTTTGAATTTTTGTTCAGCAGATATTGGAAATACAATAGACTTTTTTTTTTAATTTGGTTTCGATGTTTCTCTGTATAAAATCTTAAACTAGAATTTACTTTTGTTTTGAAACGTCAAATTTGTGTAAGGAACAGTTTTTCTGAGCTTGACAGGTTTACCATTCCACTTTCTTCGCCAACTTTGTGATATAAATCCATTTTTGGCTAGTTTATATTTCTATGATCTCAGAGAAATATAAACAGTATCCTCAGAAATATAAACAAAATTCCTCATACAAATTTCTCACTTTTGCTCTGAGAAATCTGAGAACAAAATTTTTATGATTTGATTTCTCAAGAACTTTCTATTGCATATTCCAGAAGAAAAGGAATGCAAAGCTATTCTGATTGCTGGATAAGAATGAATAGGGAATTGTCTTTATTATCCTATTTGTCAATCCGTCTGAGAAAATTCACATAAAATTAAGAAATGTAAAGTGCCAATAGAATAATCTGCAGACAAAATAAATGAAATACAGAAATTTTAATTTTAAATTGATTTTTCATCGGTGAAAATATGGTAGGTGTCAAAAAATTGTAACACAATTTTCTTTAATGATTCGTGATTTCCTTATTCCATATAACATTTTGGAAGTTTATATTCAAAAAATCTGATATAATTATTCAGGTTTTTCATGGTTAAAATAAGGCAATATGTTATTGATCTAGATCTGTCTAAACACAAATTTCCCTTGTTTTTGAATTCCATGGGGCAAAATAAAAAAAAATATTTTTGATTTAAGATGAAATCTTGATTTTTGATTTACTGCTCTTTGCTCCAATGTTAACACAATTTTTAAAAATCGTTTATGTGGGAATTTTTTACATTTACCACACTCGTTTACGAAGATACACTAATGCAATGACAAAAAAAAACAATTCAAATCGTGTTCCATGGCTCCAAGAAAAAAAATCAATTTTTGAAGGAATTCTGAATTTACCCATGACAAAACCACATGTGAAACACATTTTATAACCGAACCGTAATTTAAAATTTTATGACAAGCTTCCAATCTTATTTTTTTATTATTCGAAATTAAAAAAAAAAATGTTTACCTAAAGTCTAAAGGCTACTGTTTTCGGAATCCATTTTAAACATAAGTTAAATTGGCAGCTATAGTGTCTTGCACATGAGCAACGAACTGCGAATGAACGAACAAACGTGATTTTACACATTTCAAAAAGTCAATTCCACACAAAACCACATTTAAATTATAAGAAACCAATTGACACTAATATTAGGATAATAAAATTTGCATTTTGTTCTCTTAAACAAGAGAATTTTGTAAAAACAATTTGGTAGTAACGAATCGCAGTGTGGTTGCTGCGAACTGTCAAACTCTATTCGCGTTCCACATACCATCCACACTGCAACGAATAAATTGTTCGGGCTCAACTTAACCTCAAAATTATACCACTCTTGTTTTGTTTTTGTGTGAAAGATGATGGCTGAGGAAAATATGGAGAAAAGGGTTGACAATTCGTCGCTACCTGCGAATAGAAATAAAAGCTCATGTGAAAGAAAAGTCAAAATATGCGAACATCCACAGTTCGCAGTTCGTTGCTAATGTGTAAGATGCTTAAGCGATTAGATCGATTTGCTCGTTCTTTTTTTTCTGAAGAAATTAAAATCAAGCACTGATGAGCTTTCTCCCATCTAAAAATGTTGTGCTTCACTATAAATGAGCTAAGAAAATCGAAGCTTTTTTTTGACAGTTCTATGATCTGCATTTTGTAACCATCACTTTGTTGAGATAAAACGTTAAGAGATCGAATAATATCTAGACCAACTTAGGATTTGCATTGTTTTGACACCTTTGTCAAATGTCTAGTCTATGTCAGTAAACCACCAACGATTTCTTATGTATTTAGAAATCAAAATTCGACGCACTATTGACGAAATAAGACAGTAGAAATGGCATCAATAGAGTGCAGCGGAAGCCATATTAAATTTAATGCAATTTGGAATTTCAGGGACTCCGTATTTTTTGTTTGTTTTCTAACAATAGTTAACTATTGTTACCTCAGAGTTGAAAGCGTCAAAAATGTCAAAAAGTATAATTTGTTCTCAAACAAGTAATACTGCTTTATTTTAGCTTTTGAGAAAACCATGAATTTAAAAACATTCGTTTTAGAAATCGAACCACAAATTTTTAAAATTTAATAAACCAAATTTTACTCGCTGATCCCTATCTTTGCTTTTTCCGTTATTTATTTTGAGATTTAGGGGCAAATTATAGCTGTCATTGGTTTTTATCGGTAAACTCAATCGTTGAAATTTTTTTGACAGGCTGCTTATAGCTTTCATTGAGAATTTCTGTCATTAACACAAAAAATTTGAAGTAAAGTTGATCATTGAAAGTAAAATTGACTGGTGGCAATACAAAAAAAATGAAACGCTTTCAGTGGAACGATTATGTTCCAAAATATATTCAACAATCAGCTGTTCTTTAACTTTTATTTTATGAAAATATATCCTCCTCCTCCTTTTGTGAACAAAAATTCTTTCAACATGGCCCGACAATGATCGCCATTGACTGTAACGACCACTCCTTGCTCATTTTCGAAGAAAAATGTCCTAATTATGCTTCTGGACCAAAATCCGCACCAAACAGTGACTCGTTTAGGGTGTATCGGCTTTTCAATATATGCGTGCGGGTTTTTTGTGCCCCAAATGCGACAATTTTGCTTGTTTACATACCCGCCAAAATCAAAATGATCTTTATCTGAAAAAATGATTTTTTTTTGGCAAAATCGGAATCTTCTTTAAGCGTTCCCAGCGTTGTTCAAAGGTATATACAACCATATTCGTTCAGCGGAAGGATAAAACTAATTATCTGTCATATCAGATATGAGCTAAGTGTTACCATTCACGAAATAAGCACTAGTTGAAAAAAAAGTTGGCGGACCCTTTATAATGTCTTTTTTTTATTAAACAAATTTACAACTGATCAGCTTCATTTTGACAAGAAACATACAAATTTGGCTCTCTTAATCGCTTTCAAAACTTGAAACAAAATTTTCAATGATGAAAACCAATGATAGCTGTAACTTATAACTGTCTCCTCAAAGTCATAACAATAATTGTTTTCATTTTTAATATTGGTACTTTGACAGATCAACAATTTCTTACATTAAATGGTCGTTCCTTAATGATTCTAATAAATTCCCCCAATTTTTAAACGACATTTGGAAGTTTTTTTTGACATAAAAACGACAGTTAACAATTGTTCGAAAAGGAACAGAATACAGGAATTCTCATTTTGCATTTGTGGGGAAGATAAAATACCACAATTCTTATTTTCGCATCGTTTAGGGAATTTTTCTCAATGTGTATGGGCCTTAATTGCTTGCAATTGGGATATTTTCTAACCGGATGAAGAGCATAAAGTTCATTTTCATACAGAATTGTACAGAAAATACTCAGTCTCAGTTGATTTTAAGCGGTTCAATTGTGTGTTTCTGTTTCCGGGTTCCGGTATTCACCTTGTTTTAAATAAATAAAACTTTGTTTTTTTTTTTATTATATTAGAAAAGCAATCATATTCTAGTGAGTCAATATATTAATTTAGTTTTCTTTCGGATTTCGTTGAAATAAAATGTTCGCTTATAATATTTTGTGTGGTAATAATATCGGTTCGCGATCGCAGCTGGTATTGGTATTAAGTGAACCGGATATATGTATGTACGTGCGTACCGTTATTTCTAGTGCGAGGGTTCTTCATTCAATATTCGTTGCGTCGCTATTAAAAATGGTGTTTTTTTCGTTCGTCACATAAAAGTTCGATTAGAAAATCCTGTGCTTCATATTTTTTTAAATTTATATTTTGAAAAAAAGTTGTTAAATTCAAAAGTGTTCCATTTATCTTCCCTTCCCATTTATTTTGTGCAAATGAAAAATGCGCGTCTGTTTTAATTAAATATGTCGGGTTCGTTAAGTAAAGTTTAATATCAAAATTAGTGTTTCAATATCTTTTTTTTTATAGTTTTGTTAAATTTTAGTTTGAAAGTGCAATCTATTCATAATTAAAAAAGTGTTAAATTTACGTCTCCTTCGCTTTTAATTTCTTTTTCAAAAAAAGTGCTTGTCTTGTTTGTTTTTATACGTGTTGTGTCTTGTGCTATCGCTTCGTTTCGTGTCGTATCGTTTCGTGTCGTGTCTTGTCTTGTATACAAATTTTGAACAGATATTTAAATGCAGTTTTCAAAGGTAAGGCATACGATCATTTAAATAAAATTTAAATGTTTAGCTAAAATCTTTTTTAATTCTTTTTTCTAGGTAAGGAAATATCAATTTCAATTTAATAAAGATGTTTAAAATGTGAACGGATTTTGAATAGCTGACCATTTTTAACTACAAGTACCTTTTAAAAAATAACAAACACTAAAATGTAAGTATAGAATAATAAGTTTATATGTAAATATTTATTGGTTTAAAAGTCAATTTGTTCAAAGAAAATATTTGCAACATAACTTACTTTCAATGAATAATTTACAAATTTAAGTATAAGTATAATGTATGTTACTTATTTTAACAAAGATGCCGCCTGAGTACAACCAACATAAGGACTTAAAATTCTTTCCAAATGTTTTCATTAGTTACATTGCCTATAAATGTTGTTATTTTCAACTGTAAACAGTTGCCTTGTCCTCTGGAGTGGCTTTGAATTCCTTTCAAACTGGGATTTCTTTTCTTGGTGCATAGGAAATATAATACCTAATTGGAATATTGGTGGTTTTTTTCTTCACTATACGCATTAGATTTTATTTACATATTTCAAATGAATCTCGTGTTTTTAATTAAATAATCAACATTGTTTTCTAATGTAGTTTGATATGTAAGAAACACGTGTTTTTTTTAAGAGAAATCAGTAGGTATTTATTTCATTGTTCAAAGAAATACGGTACCTACTATCGATATGGCATCCTATTTTTTCATTACCACGACCAGTTGAAGCATTTGCGGGCACGAGTATGATAACTTTGGCGCCAAGATATAATAACGGTTTTTGGTAGAGGGGCTTAATACAAGCATTTTTTACTATGGGAGGGGGGTCTATCTCCCCCGGTTAGGCGGTAGGGGCAATTTAAAAAAAATATTATTTAAAATGGAAAAAAATAATTAAAAACTAACGGTGATCCTACTTACAATTAAGTTTCATACATTTTTTAAAAGCCAACATTCTGTTTTATTAGCCAGTTTTTAATTCAAGTCAAAACTATGCGTAATTTTTGAAAAATTTAATTTTAAACTCAAAATTTGAGTAAAAAAGTTAAAAAAAAGGTTTAAAGTGTAATTTTTCAATACTTCAAGATTATCTACCATTGTTTTTATTTCAGAATTTATTGCTCTTATTTGTTTTTGATCAAAAACTGAAAACTAGATGATTTTATGTCTTTTAGTTTTTGAGAAAATTGAAAATAACCACAACTACTATTTTAATTTAAATCTTTTTTTTTTGCTTAAGTGGTCTTATTTTGATAGTAACAATGGTAGGTGCGAGTTTGGGTGTATGCAACAGTAAGGTGTGTGCGAGTTTGGGTGTATGCAACAGTGGGATCTGTAAGGGGGAGCATGCTGCCCCCTGCAACCCCCCTGCTTGGGAGCACTAAAGGATTTGGGGTGGATGCGAGTTGGAGTGGGTGCAAGTTGGAGTGCGTGCAAGGTGGGGAGGGGGCAAGGTTCGGTGGGTGCAAGATGGGGTGCATGCAAAGTTTCTTTTGCATTTAAATAAGCTGGATTTAAGGAAAATTAATTTACCTTAGGTGTATCTTAATCCATATTCGATTATTACTATCAATATAAGACTACGTTAATACTTAAGCAAGGAAAAAGTAATTTAATTAAAATATTTTTTTTTGGTAATTTTCAATTTTCTCAAGAACTAGAAGACATAAAATCATCTAGTTTTCAGTTTTTGATCAAAAACAAATAAGAGTAATGAATTCTAAAAAAAAACCAGTAGATAATTTGAAAGTTTTGAAAAACTACACTTTAAACCTTTTTTTTAATTTTTTTTGCATACATTTTTAGTTTAAAACAATTTTTTTCAAAAACTATTCATAGTTTTGACTTCATTTAAAAACAAGCTAATAGACAAAAATGTTGGCTTTTAAAAAAGGTATAATACTTAATTGTAAGTATTACCGTTATTTTTTAATTATTTTTTCTCCATTTAATGTACATACATATTTTTTTAAATTGCCCCTACCGCCTAAACGGGGGGAGATAGACCACACCCCCCCTCCTATAGTACAAAATGCTTGTTTTTAACTTTTCTATACAAATCCGTCATTAAACTTTGTCGCCAAAGTTATCGTACTCTCCCCTAACACAAGGCCGCATAGTACGTTTGACGAGACAGCATTGCCTTCAGCCCCATACTGTATGGGAGATGTCGCAATGCTACTAGTTTTGCCCGCAATAATTTATGGCGTGATAATCGATACCCTTATTGGATTGCTGTCAATAGTGTAAGTATAAGGGACATTATCAATAGTATAGACTTTTCTGCTAGGAGCGGAGCATTGCACATGCTGCCAGTCAGTATGGGCCTGACTCGCATACTGGCACTGGCGTATCGGCTATAACTATTGTTGACGTTACTATTCTCAGTATGGCCAAATTAACTATGTTTACAACTTTTTATCCAATGGAAATCTTCTAAGCCATACAGTATTGCGTTCACACCCATACTGACATTGATATATTCGCAATGTATTTCTTTCCGTGTGGCATCCCTTATTTGGATTTTGGTCTTCATATTTTAATTACGACGAAGGACATGATGAAAGGTTAAACTCATTGCTGGTTCAACTCTTACTAAAAGATGCCTTCACCTCATACAATCTAAAACAAGCCTTTAATTGTACCCGTTAATCTGAGGTTCTCTGGTTATATGTTGTTTTATTCTGACTTCTTAATTACTCTACCAACTTGACTTCTAATTACTTAAAATTCTCAAACCAGATTTTCGATGATATAAACAAAAGTAAATAAAAAAGTCATCCGCTCTCTCGTTCAAGTTTTTTGATCATCAATTCAAAGACTTTCTGAATCATTATCTCTTCATATACAAATAGATTATAAAATTTTAAACTGCACACCGAGATGTGTCTTTAAAAGTCACAATAAAAATTTACTTAATCATTTAATAACGACTCCAGAGGCTCAGGCAAAAAAAAAACAAAAAACAAATAATAAAAGCTTCTTTTGCCCCTACAGTACCTTCCTTGGCCTAAACCTTACCTATGGCTTTTCAAGCGTAAAGGGCATTTTTCCAAATGCTCTTTTCCTCACTCTGTGTGTTGATTTTTGTTTTATGCTTATTGTCGAAACGTTAAAAAAAAAACATTCTTAAATTTCCGTCGAAATCGCAAAGCAAAAGTCTTATAGAGGTAGGTTGAGGTACCGTTAGATGGGTAGGTAGGTACCTATTTAACCCATGAACAAGGATAACACAAAATAATTTTCTTATACTATACGACTCGACGCTAAAGAAAATCATAACCGAATAATTTTCATGCGCGTTGCATCAATAAAACAATTTATTGCTCTTGTTCATTATGAATGAGAGGGATTAGATATTATATTTATACACATAAAGCGCTTTATAACCCCGTTCTTAAATAAAGTTTGAATGTTCTTTTAGTACTATGAGAATCAACTTTCTCTCTCTCTCTCTCGTCTTTCCGACGAAACGAATCATCAGAGATAAATTAACAATCGTAAACCTTGTGCAATCCTAAAACCTAAAACCATACCCCAGATCCAGTAGCCCTACATACATACATACATACCTTGTTTTTTTTTATTACCTCAGAAAACCGGAGACACCTCGTGTTGATAAGACGCTTGCTGCTCGCAAGCAAGAGTAAACGCAATTTATAACACCTGTAGTACCCAATTGCACAAAATAGCAAGCGAAAATAGCGTTAGTTATGCAAACGTCCTTAAACCACCATCGCAACCATCACCATCACAACCCACAAATCACTTTTATAGAAAGGGTGGGCCAAAATAAAGTTTCTTTTTTGAAAATGCAATAAAATTAACGAAGTTAATTCACTGCAAATTTTCAAGACCTTGTTGATGGTTTGTGGTTGTAGCTCGAGGAATACGTGCATGATAACGGCCTTAAGTGCTTGAATTGTTGACCTTTACGGTGTCCCACAAAAAAAAAGAAATTTCAAAAGATCGATTGCATGGACCTACTACACGAACCAGAGGTCGTACAATTGGCATGGGCTCTAATTTCTGTTAGCAGAAAGCTGGTCAACATGGCTCTCTTTAAAGCCCTCTGTGAACCGAAATATTATTTCCAATCATTATGGTCAGCACAAAACTATTGTGCGGGTTTTCTGATCCAAAGATAAAACATACTCCGATATAAAAATGCATCTCGTCCAAAAACTTAGTTTCAAAAAGTCAAACTCGTTGTCCGAAATTCTAACAAAGAGGATTGTGATGCACCTTCAAATTCCAAGTCAATCGAACCTTGAATGTGAATAAACGAGATCTTGGTGCATATAAATTTCAAATTTGTCCGGGAAATGTTGAGTTGTTTGGCCAAGCCTTCGATAAGGTTTGGCGCTTGGGACTTGAGTATAAACTGCATATTAGACATTCCCCTACAGCATTACGAAATACTGAAATCTTATGTTAGGAACCCACTCTTTGATGTACTTTTCTACCAAAATTACTTGAAACTTGACGAAAATTTGAGCCGTTTTACCACAAGGAAGTCTCCTAGGGCCAACACTGTATTTTGTTATATACAAGAGATATTCCAATGATGGACATCAACGGTATATGATTTCCACTTTTAGTGATGATACTGCAATATAGGTGCCTGATAAATCCGTTACAAAGGCTACACAGTCGATAAAGCTTACGAAAAAATGACGGGAAGGGGTTGAAATACTGAACCAATGCAAACATTCTAAAACAAAATCCTTCTTGGGACAATAAAAAATACCAATTGTTATATAAGAAATAAAGATTTACATTATGATCTTGACCTGCAAATTGCGATGGTTGAAGAAGTGTTTTTTTTTGCACGATCAGCGAAGGCAAAGCCATAACAACTTCAAAATGGAGACCGTTTTAAATGAACGAGACAATGTTTGTAGATTAAGAAGAACCAAGCCTCAAGAGCTGATTTTCTTAAAGCTATGAGAAAGTATTATATACTATAAACTCCTCCTAAAGTGAATTATAAATTAAGAAAGAAAAATCGTTTGTCGGCCTTTTTAAGATTGGTCCTGATTAACCGATATTTTTAGTTTGGTAAGAGCCCCCCACACTACTCGCACTCGTTACCGATTATTACCCAGTGTCTTTAGAAGAATATAATATGATATTATCAAAAATAAAAAAAACATTAATAGTTTGGGCTATAATGTTTTTCAAGAGTACTGTGAATCATTTCGTTTTGCAAAGGTTTGATTGGTACTAACATTATGTTAAGATTTGGAACGGGAAACATCAATATCTTCTTCGTTGGATTAGAAAGCATGTATCGGTGAGTTCAGTACAAGTAGTTTTGGACGGGTTCAAATCTGTGCCCATGTTCTGTCTGTAACTCAGGCGATAACTTTTTGCATCGTTAAAAAATGAAACAACTCGTTACTGAAAAAATTGTGTTCTTGTAAATGAACGTGATAAGTTCAATTCCCAAAATTTTTTCCCTGGAATATCCATTACAAGACGCCAAGTTGAACTGTCAATCTCCTGTCACAACGAAATCAAATACAAAGAAGAAAGTTGCAAAATAATTTGTAAAAAGTATGTACCTATACAATAATTACTTTACTGTCAGAAATAGACCAACGACGCAACAAGACGCGTATACATCGGAAAAGACTTTGGTATAACACTGACCCATTCAAAATGCCGAAAGAGCGATTTCGGAAGTTTAACGGAGTAGTTGGGATGCATCACGCCCTTTCGTTAAAGAAATCCGTCCACGTATGAGGCAATGACAGAAGACGACTTTTATCCCCATGCCTGTGCGTGTCAGTGTAGGATTGGATTTTTGTTTGCATTTGGGTCCCACCAAAAGGAAATTCGGCAGGACTTTTCAGCAGTATAGTCTCCCGAATTGTAACCGAAGTATCCAAAGTACTTATTTACTTACTTAAGGTGGCTCGGTCCCTAGCTAGCTGTCTCCAGTTTGGCACGCCAAGTTGGTTGCGGTCTTCACCCACCTGAGTGCGCCACCTGAGTCGCGGTCTTCCTCTACTGCGCCGTCCCTCGGGATTGGATTCGAAGACCTTCCCTTCCGGGCTGGAGCGTTGATGTCCATTCGCTCTACATGACCCAGCCATCTAAGCCATTGGACTTTAATTCTGCTAACTAGGTCCGTGTCGCTGTACAGTCCGTACAGTTCGTCGTTGTATCTTCGCCTCCATTCTCCATCTATACGTACGGGACCAAAAATCAAACGAAGAATTTTTCTCTCGAAGCATCCAAAGACGTTCTCATTTTCTTTGACAGGGGCCAGGCCTCAGCGCCATAAATGAGAACCAGGATGATGAGAGTCTTATAGATGGTGATTTTAGATGCTCGGAGAGGACTTTACTTCTCAATTGCCTTCTAAGTCCAAAGAAGCAGCGATTTGCAAGAGTTATTCTTCGTTTGATTTCAGCGCTGGTGTCGTTGTCCGAATTTATAACGGTGCCCAGGTAGACAAAGTCCTCAACTACCTCAAAGTTATAGCTGTCTATGGTGACGTTTTGTCCAAGACATCGTCGCGTCGTTCAATGTCCTTTTTTGTTGACAGCATATACTTGGTGTGCCCTCATTGAAAAACCCATCTTCTTCGCTTCCATCGCTATGCTCAAAAACGCTCCACTGACATCACGCTTTGATCTTCTAATTATGTCAATATCATCTGCGTATCCGAGTAATTGGATGGACCTTTGGAAGATTGTGCCTCTAGTGTTGACGGTTGAGTTTTGCACAATTCTTTCCAGAACGATATTGAAGAAGTCACATGACAGTGCATCGCCTTGTCTAAAACCTTTTTTGACATCAAATGCATCGGTGAGGTCTTTTCCGACCTTGATGGAGCAGCGTGCATTCTCCATCGTCATTCTGCACAAACGGATAAGTTTGACAAGGATGCCAACACTAGACATTGCTCTGTAGAGCTCTTCCCTATGGATGCTGTCATACGCGGCTTTAAAATCGATAAAGAGATGGTGGGTATCGATTTGAAGCTCCTGGGTTTTTTGCAAGATCTGCCGTAGTGTGAAGTATCCAAAGTAGTCAGTAAATAATAGAGTTTCGAAATCAATTCCATATTTGTCATTTTGCTTATTTTTTTTTCCCCCAATAAGTTCTTGCTTTCGTCTGCTCTTAATACGGTGAGAAAAAGCTATCGCCTTTCGAGCTTCCAGAACACCATTGTATCGCACTTTTCCGACACTCGTCCTTATTTTTAGTATATAATCTTTTGTGTGACATTTTTAATCTACTTAATTGTTAGGCTGATGACAGTACACTCAGATTTTTAAATTCGTTTTTGGATTCATTTGTATTTGTATTTCATAGTAGTGGCAGTGATCTAGGCCACATTGTGCAATGAGGATTACAAATTTAATACTTTTCCAATCAGCAATGTTCAAGTGAATTAGCCAGTTGCATTCCTCTCTTCAAACAATTCAACATTAATACCCTTATTTCTAGTAATGTTTATCAGTTGAGCCTTAGCTAAATTTCCGGTGTACTGCTAAGCAAAGAGATTCTTTTTTTAGCCGTACTACACGAATATGAAATGCTTAGTATTTACCATTCATTTAATGTGCATTGGTTCCTAGTTGCTCGCAATGTCTAATGATTACAAGGGTAAAAATAACCTATGACCCACCCTGTACAGACACTGTGCTCTCTCTAGACTTGTAAGTAGAGCTCTCGGTTTTTTGGGAAAGCATTATGATAATGAGCCAAAACGAATGTCAGTAATTTTCTTGTCATGTTGACGAACGCTAGGGTTAGATACTCTCGACGTTATTCGTCTTTCCTTAGCACTTAATCAACCATAAGAAGAAGGATGAATGAATAAGGTACATCTTCATATGGTCCTATATGAGTGTAAGTAACATGCAGGATTCTAAATCTATAAGGATCTACATATCTATTCTAACGCAGGCAAAAGCAACACCAGGAATCCCTCATAATTATTAAGTCTGTCTGCACCAACAACAACAAGAAGAAACAACATCAACAACAAAAAAGCAGAGATAGAGGTATACACCATCTTGAATGATAAGGCGAAACTTTCGTTAGTTGAATTTATTACATTTCGAGTTTCGCTTTCGACACGGGAAAAGAAGAGATCTTAACGTTTTATTCACACTTAACCCCTATAATATATACTATAGGTAGTAGCTATTACAGTCGAAATCTCGAACTCGAACTTGAAGCTCATCGTCGTTGTCGTCTTCATCGTTGTAGAAAGAAAGAAGGAAAGGAAAGGATATCTTTCATATAAATCTTATATGAAAATAGGTAAAAGCAAAGTATCTACTTTGCATCCACTTTAACGTTTTTAAGAAATGTTTATAACTGAGGGAAGGAAATTGTAAATAAAAATGTTCCTTTTTTTCTTTCCAGTTCCAGAAAAATACAAATGAAATAAAATAAATACAAAAAAATAAATGAAACGCAAAACGATATACGAATCCACTGAGGATTCAGCAGAGGAACGTTACCTATACCTTTAAAGATATATATTTACATTGCAGGCCAAAAGTTTGAGCCCAACTTAATCAATTGAGTTCATTCAAGTCATGGGATTTGATTTTATAAATTAAATATTGGATTTTTTACCTGAGTTCTTTACCTGAACAATACATAACACGTAAGGGCGTTTTGTTTGTAAATATTGAAAAACATCGATTTCAAGGGTTTTTCACAATAATTCATTTTTATGAACTTTTGTTGTTGATTCAGTATTATTTTATGACTTCCTAAATATACAAATACGTTCAAAAACCGAACCTAAATTTGCAGGTTCTTAATAAAAGGGCTGCGTTTAACGTGCCATTGGTCGGCGCGCGTGCTGAAAACAGACTTCTTAAGGATACACCTGGTTCAGAATGACCTAGATCTACAACTGAATAAGAGGATCTGCTTATAGATACTTAGATAGATAGATCGATAGATAAATACATTTTATTTTTTAAAAAAAGTGGTTATAAAAACAATAGTGTTGAAAATTAGTTAGGACAATAACTTGTTTAAGTTATCTGTCAGGTTAAAGTTTTACTACACTGAGTTACTAAAAAAGTGGCGCACCTTGAAATTTCGCAATTATTTTAAATATGTAAAAAAAGCCTTTTTTTAATTCAGTATTGTTTATTAACATTTAATATTATTAATTTATGTACAAAATAAACAAATGGGAAGAACTTTTAAATAAAACATAAACAAAAATAAGTTTTTTTTTCATTGAGTAGTGGGAATTGTCCCCTCTTACACCTATCAAAGCTTTAATTCGCCTTGGCATACCTTGAACTATCCCACTCCTCAGTCTAACCAGATCTTAGGCCACTTAGTGTCTCGGAAAGAGCAGGGCGCTTCCTTATCATTTTTTCCAGCAGATACCAAATATGTTCGATGGGATCCATGTCCGGGATCATGGCAGGCCAAGCCATCACATCGGCATCGGTTTCTATTTCTTCCAAGTATTACGAAATGCACCTGGCAACGTGAGGTCTCGCATTGCCTTGAATCAGCAAGAAATTTTTACCAATAAATGGTGCGAAAGGAACCACATACTCTTCCAAAATGTTGGTGATGTAATAATTGGAGTTCACCGATCGTTCCACTATGCGCACCCCAATTTTTCCGTTCACGGAAATTCCTGCCCACACCATGCCGTAACCTTCCCAGAAATGTTCTCGCTGTTTAACTGTTGTCGAATTGTATCTCCCACCCTATCTTCTCCACCCTCTTTTACGTTCATCTGGTGGGCGTAGACAAAACATGGACTTATCAGTGAAGGCCCTATTCGGCCTCGGTTTAATCTTGCTGAAGGCGAGTAAATTCCATTCGCTTGTGCTAGCTGTATCGTGAGTCTTGGTATACGAGCAGATCGCCCTTAATTAAACGCCGCCCCACCGTTTAAGCATTCAAAGTGATCCCTTTCACTGATTAAAGTCTTTGAGACACTCAACCGCTGTTTGGTGACGATCTAGAAGGCTTTGAAGCACCTTATATCTCTGCAAAAATAAAGCGGTATATTATCAAAATAATAACAACACATCATAAAGTATGACTGCGCCACTTTTTTTGTAACTCAGTGTATTTATATTTTTGCTTAGCTTGAATTTACTTTAAATATTATATTCATTTACAATTAAGGTGCAATAATTAAGAGCATATTTTAAGAATTTGTATAGATTTAAATAACATTAGCCATTCA
Organism: Eupeodes luniger; assembly: GCA_951509635.1. Taxonomy (NCBI): domain Eukaryota; kingdom Metazoa; phylum Arthropoda; class Insecta; order Diptera; family Syrphidae; genus Eupeodes; species Eupeodes luniger. The sequence continues at coordinate 61,895,755 of OX608073.1, read as the reverse complement.
ATATTTGAAAAAAATTGATTGCATTTTTTTATGTTGCGAGCCTCTTTGTTAGATGTTCAGACCAAGACATATTTTATCTAAAGACGACGCTAAGACAGTTTTGTTATTTTTATTCCATTCCATTCCTAAAAATTACAATTTCAGATTTCTCAAGATTAACTTCAAGGTTCCATTTATCGCAATAGCTGCTAAACTTGTTAATGATTTGTTTGGACTCTCAGCCAAAATTACAATGTCATCAGCATACATAAGAACATTTATACCGATTCCTTCCACATGTATTCCGATATGGGGAGTTCAGAATGGAGGCCATTTAAGAACAAGACAAAAAGCAGAGTGCTAAGAACGCAATCTTGTTTAACGCCTTTGCTCGTTCGAAAGAAATTAGAGGTACTGCTTCCATGCCAGACGGTGGCAACTGTATCTTGGTATAGCTAGTAGTTTGATAATTTTAACCATTTTCGTTGACATGCTAAATGTAAAAAAGTTTGTGAATAACAGCTTCTCTGTTAACATTCTCGAATCAGCTTTTAAGTCTACTAACCAAGCATATACAATACATAGTTCCTTTTTCTGGGCTTAGTTACAGCTGAATAATCTTTTCGATATGCAGCTTGATATTCATTGAGTATACCTATTGTTGTTTTCGATCCAAGCAGTGAGGCGGTTTAGGGGAACTGAGGTGCTTAATTTATAGAGGGTATCTAAAAATGAAAGCCCACTATAATTAGATACAAGACTACTGTCACCTTTTTTGAAGAGCAGAAAGAAAATTGATTTTTTGAAGGATGTTGGTATTGTTCCTGTTTCGTAGAGTCTTTTCAGCAAAGTGTGAACCACACCAATAAAAGAATTATTCTCATTTTTATAAAACTCATTATGGGATGCCGTTCCATATCAAACCAGGGTTTCTTTCACTCAAACTTAACATTGGTATTAATAGGGTTCCCGTATACTGCATAGATACACTCTTTTAAGAAGTTGCATCTTGTTTCAACGCTATGCAAAGGCAAGAGTTTTTGCACAGCAACTTCATCAATTCTGTTTATGTATTGAGCGCGTCTGTTTAGTTTGGAAGCAGCATTGAACTGAGGGAACTTTGCGTATCTTCAAAAGCTTTAAGACCTAAAACTAGCGGCATGTGGTCTGAAAAGGTTGTACTATCAATTGAGAAACTTTCTATCATTTCCAATGCAATGTATGAAGGGCAGTAGTAGTCAATCACTGATGATCTTTTAGTTAACGCAAAAGTAAACTCGCCAATTTCATCGCCAAAGCCTCTCCCGTTAAATATAAATGCACCTATGTATGTCTTCCAAGAGCTCACAAAACATATTGCTTTTGCTGTCACTTACAGTATCTTTTGAAATTCTTATGTCAGTTATGTATAAGCTGTGATATACGTGAATCGAATGTTCCTTTGATTCCTGTTCTGACCTTAAGATCTCCCATAAGTATAAAGTGGTTTGATTGAAATTCTTCAAAGATGGTTTTTAATTTGACGAAGTCACGCATGCAATGATTGCAGTTTAAATAGTTTGGGACCAAATTTAGAATAGATTCCGAAAAGTTGCATTGCAAGAAAACAGTATCATGTACATTTAAGAATTTCAGTTGGTGTGTGGATTCAATAGATTTACGGAATCCATATAAGTATCCTTCACTAGCTCTGCCAAAGTTTTTTGTTGTTGGACCATTTGGAGGAGTTGCATTTCGGAAACCACTTCTTTGCCAAATCACAAAACAAGGTGAAACGGTTAGAGTTGGCCAAAAAACCTAGAGATTTGACGGAAGAATATTTTAGGAGAGTTTTATGGAGCGGGTTTTCATTTGACGCAGTTCTACACAAAAGATGCTTACCGATTGTATGGTTCACACCGTCAAGCATGGAGGTGGTGGAGGTTTCTTGTTGTGGGAGATTTGACTAGCGTTATTGGCAAAATTAACAAGTATTCGTACAAAAAGATATTGAAAAAAAACGCTACGATCTCTGGATTAAGATTGATTGGCCAAGGATTTGTATTTCAACAGAACAATGACCCTTAACACATGTCTAGACTTTGTCGAATAGAGATAAAGAAGACGAAGAAATCTTACAAGTCATGACATAATTAGGTAAGGTGGCTGTTAGCGGGAAGAACAACAAAATTAGACCAATAGTTGGTCCATGGATCTTAAGATCTACCTTACCCGTTGAACCAGTTAAAGCTAGCTGTGAATCGTTAAAGAAATGTCCGATGTCCGAATTTATCAGATCACTAAGAACATTGTAGTAAAAGTCTCCAAGGTGGAGTCTTCGTCTTTGTGACAGGGCAGAATATGAACATAGAAAATGAGACACTGTTTCCGCTTTTTTTTTCATCCATAGAAGAGCTTTAATTCGAAAAGCATGCCTATCCATTAAGCAGTGTCCTGTCCTATAAAGGACTCCTATAACGGAACTAATGTGCAATCTACCACTGGATATCAACCCTATAAAGTTGTGTGGGAGGAGTCGGATAGAAAGGTCCGGGATCAATGCCCTTCATCGGATCTGCATTTTGGAATACATTACAGTCCGTTGTGAACTAAGGCCTAGTGACTTAAGACTCTCAACCATTCCTGTGTGCGAGTAATGTTGTCAGGGATTGAGGGGACCTACAGTTTTAAGCCGAATTCGAACGGCTTATTAGGGAAAGCACTTTTCATGACAAGAATTACTCTTGGAAAATTTGTCAATTCCTGGAAAGAGGCAGTACCTGTGAAAAAAAAATGAAGATGGTGCAAGGCAGGAATTGAACCCAATACCTCTGGCACTAACCATCACGCCACGGGTACAAATCAAAATAGAATACCCGGAATTTAAAAAAAGTAATCGAATGGAAGGGAGGCTTTTTCGACGAAAAAGAGGTTTGAGTAATTTTGTTTTCGATGCTAGAATTTGGTTTTCCTTCGTGAAATGAGAGTGGTCTCAAACTTTTAGCCTGCAGTGTACCTCTACATATACCTTACCTTTACGTAAGGTATACCAACCAAAAGAGAGACATACCATGAAGTAAGGCATCAGAGCTTCAGAGGGTGGGGGCAGGGTGGTGTGGTGTAGGTTAGAGGATTGGTGTAAGGTATATTATGGATTTTATTTTATTGCAGATATGATTTTCATACGTTGATCGTTCATTTTATCATTTTATTCTTCCAGATGCTATTAAATTCAATTCAATGCGAAACCTATTTTATCGGTAATAATTTACCTTAAGGGAGCATTCGTCCTTTTTTCTTTGTGTGTGTGTTTTTTTTGTTTTCTCTTCTTTTTTTTCCTGGTTCATCGTCATTTTGTTGGCATTGTCTTTCTTTATGATTTCTTTAAGTGTCGACAACAAAAGCAAGAAGAACGTACCTAAGCACTTTATTGCAATAAAAAAATGTTTCTTCTTTTTTCTATGAAGTCTTCGGTCGTTTCGTTCGTCGCTGTAGCCCCGTAGCGCGCCGTAGCTCGTGTCGTGATGTTGTTCCTAGTGATTCTGGGGATAGGGATACTGTTCCTAAATTTGATCTCTAAACTGACAGATAAAACAATTGAATGTGATTCATCGGAAAAGGTACTACCTTACCTATACCCCAACACAGTACAACCCACATATATCACAGTCAAGAGAATATGAGTGATATAATGTTCAAACGAAAAGAAAATAAACCTAGAAGAAGAAGGTCATTAAATTGCTTTTATTTTTGGTAGGTAATAATATGGGGAATGCGACGAGGACGATTTTGTTTCTATAAATGAGGTGGGAAGGAGCGGGGGGGGGGGGTGAGAGAGAGGTTTATTATTTAAAATATTGCACACTTGATGTCATATACAGAAATATTAATATCATTATACGTTATACCTATGTACGAGTACCTTACCTACCTACCGATACCTCTTATGCATAATCCTTTGCAGGTAAATTTTGAATTCATTCATTCGTAGGATACATTTCCGCATTTCATAAATTTGTAATTCACCTAATTAAATGTCTGCTCCTTTACCAGTAGCACGAGCAGCAGAAACAGCAGGAGCAGTAGCAGCAGTAGTAGCAGAACAGAAATATATTGTGTGCTGATGCTTTTTGTTCAATTGAAGGGAGCATGTTTAAAATGCTTCGTTTCATCTCGCTTCGTTTCTTTTAACTTATTTTATTTTATTTCTGTTTTTTTTTTTTTTTAATTTTTTTGATTAACTTTTACCTTCCATCATTATTATGGTATGAGTATTGTATTCAAAGGAATAATTCATATTTTGTTTTGTTTTGGGTTAAGAAACGTTTATGGTGATAAACAACTTAAATGTTTGAATTTAACATTAAATCTTATATATTTCTTTTGATTGAGCTTAAATTGTCGTATAAAAATTATTGTATTTATTTCACTTTTTTTTAGTTTATTTGTAATGTAAGCGGGATTTATTTGTCGAAGCATAAAAATGGTAAGAGTATGTTACCCTGCTTGGTCTTTCAGGGAGTTTTAATTCTGTCTTTTACGGCGTATAATTTCCCTATTTTTTGACATTAACTTGTCTGTTTTTTTTTTTTAAAGTCTGTTTTTTTTTAAAGTCAGTTTTTGTTAAAGTTAAAGAATTCCTATTCTAAGTTTATGTTCAAAAAACAAGTGATCTCTTTATTCAAGAGGAAAGAGTTAGGTTTGTATGAACATGGTTCGGAAGGGATACGCAACCTTGAATTCAGGGATCTCATTCTTCTAAATTAATTTCAATCCCCTCAAAGTAGTACGCTTCTTAATGCAGTAAACTTGTGCCAACATTTTTAGCAATTTTTAAAATAAGTTGCAAAGGTCTCTTCCCCTATATGCCTTAACACCTTCTCCATTTCATTTCAGCACTGGAATCCACAGGTATTAGGTATTGCTTCAGAAGGGTCTTTTACCACGGGTTGGTTGGCAAGAACAAACCGAAGCGTAGTAGACCATGCTTCTGTAAATGATCCGCATCCTACGTGACTATGTAACTAGAGGACATTAATTCGATCGGAATAGATCAAGTAACAAATATTTTTGGGAATCACATTTTTCCATTTTCGAAGAAGTTTGTGTAGCCTTGAATTTGTTGTTTGCTTCAGAACCAATACAATTTTGATTCCGATTTATTTGAAAATTGAAAATAAAGAAAATCAAAGAAATCTGTATGCTATGCCCTAAATGATTTTACTGATGAGGAATCATCAGCTTGCAATAAAAACAGAAAATGTTTCTGACACTAAGGCCTGTTTTTTAGTTAACCTGAAATTTAAGTTCTTATTTAAAGACCCGTAGTACCCGTGTAGTACCCGTGGCGTGATGGTTAGGGCGTTGGACTGTTATGCCAGATGTCTTGGGTTGGATCCCTGCCTGTGCCATCTAAAAATTTTTCACGGGTACTGACTCTTGCGAGGAATTGACAAATTCTCCAAGAGTAATTCTTGTCATGAAAAGTGCTTTCTCAAATAAGCCGTTCGGATTGGGCTTAAAACCTTTAGGTCCCCTCCATTTCCATTTCTGACAAACTTACTCGCAAAACAGGAATGGTTGAGAGTTGTAAGTTACTAGGCCCTAGTTGCTGTTGTGACTGTTGCGCCACATAATTTTAATTTTCTAAATTTTTAATTCAAGGACCTTAAAATCGAATTTTCACATTAAGTAATTTATACAGGGACTCCCTTAATTCGTCAATAATATTTTGGGACATGATCCTAGGTTATTTTAATTGCTCCAATTTTGAATATTTTACTGAAGTAAATGCTTTTTTTGGCAGTATCCTGCTCCAATAAATTTGACATCTTTTAAATAAAATTTTGAATAACACTTTATCACATTTTCAGCTGTACTTTTTGATAACTTGACGAATTCCATATTTAAGGTCTTAAATTGATTGTTGAGCATTGGGACATAACTTATCTTTCATATGGCCTCGAAGAAAAAAGTCTACTGGTTTTAAATCACAACTATATCATATCACACAATTGACAACACCAACAATAACACTGGTCGAAAAAATTACGTTTTTTTTTCAGAAGCACAAACAAAGAAATATTGTTTTAAAGTATTAAGATTTCCTGAATTCGAATCTCGTCTTTAAATTTTTCTGTTACATCAGGTTTTTGTAAATGTGTCACTTTAAAAATGCTAAAAACAACCAAATACGTGGTTAAGGCTAAGTTTAAATTCAAAACATCTCTTAACAATAAATAGTATGATGATTTTGCAAAGTACAAATCTGTCTCTATTTGTTTCTATTTGAAGTCTCTATATGAAGTTTGAAGCAAGCCTTGAATCCAATGCTTTCATAGTTTTTAAAAATACGTTTTGAAGTTAATTTTTAGTGCTGATTTTGAATCCAGAATTTAATTTAAACTACATATGTATTTGCTCAAGTTTTAAAAATTACCCTTTTCCAACATTATATTTTGATTTTTAAGTATCGGGTTTTTCAATAAGAGCGTTACAAAATTGTTTTTTTAAATAAAACAAATACGGTTTTGGATATCTATGAAACTTTTTATTGCTGTGAAAGTACGTTCGATGCCATTATGTATGGAACTCAATTTCTTTTGCAAGGCCACCACAGGATCGCTTGCAGAAGTCCAGACGCATAAATCGGCCGATACTGCTGCAATTTCACAATTTCGATATTCGTACGAAGTTCATAAATCGTCGCTGGCTTGTTGGCATAGACCAAAGACTTGATGTAGCCCCACAGTCTAACGGCGGCGTCCAATCGCATGACCGCACCATTTCGTGAGGTAACACGTTCTCCAAACTTGGTTTCGAATAAATTGATTGTGATATTCGCTGTGTGGCTTGTGGCGCCGCCGCGCCGTCCTGTTGGAACCACATGTCTTCCAATCCATATCATCCGATTGGGCCAAAAATATTCGGTAATCATTGAACGGTAGTGATCCTCATTCACAGAAACGTGCCAGACATTCAAAACTCATTGGAAATGTGCATTTTTATTGACAGTAAGAGAAACTTTTCGACCAGTGTAATTATGATAAATAGATGTGGTCCTAAATGACTACCCTGATGTACCTCTTATTAGAAAATTAATTCAACTGAAAAGGAAGCTTCTGAATGTAACCTGTTAAGATCCATTCTTCGCCTGCTGCTTTAAATAATTCGGCAGCGTAGCAGTCAGCTCCAGCAGCTTTGTTTGACTTCAGTTAAGATATAGCTATCTTCACTTCGGCGAGGTCGGGTAGGCGGAATTGTTGATCTGCGTCGCCTAGGTTGAGTGGTCATCGCCGTAATATAATTTGGAGAAGTGGTCTTTCCAAATTCTCAACAAAGACTGCGGTTCTATTACGATATTCCCCTAATCGTCCTTACAGGCTTCGGTTCGTGACTGGTACCCTTGGGAGGTTTTTTTTTACCTTTTGGTAAAATTAACGAACCTCATTCCAGTTGTGACATCACTCTATCTTCTCGTTCGCGCGCTTCTCATGCTCTCTTTTTTTCCATCTAAAAAGCCTGTGTTCCTCTCTCCTCTTCTGCGCGTAGAGCTCGCGAGTAGCTCTGGTCCTTCTGTGCAGCTCCGTTTTGTATTCCTGTTGCTTAGCTGCGTGAGCTTGCCAGAATTTGTCGTCAAACCAGGGGTTTCGTTGTGATGGCCGTGTGAAACCTAGCACTTCAGAGGCGGCATCTCTGATGGCTGCATGGCAATGTTGCCACTAGTTTTCAATTTAGAGACTCGATCGGTGCCGTCTAACGTCGAATTTTCTCACAGTACTTCCTTGTTTGGCTTGGATCGGGATATCCGTAGCCGTACCTTGGTTACAAAGAGGTAGTGGTCCGAGTCAATGGTTGGCCTCTCGGAATGTTCGGACATCCTCTATACTGGAAAAGTGTCGTGCGTCGATCGCAATGTGGTCAATCTGCTTGACAGTTGATTGATCAGGAGATTTCCATGTCTTCTTGTGGATATCAAGATGTGTGAACTGCGTCCTAGCTACCCGAACGTCTCGCCCCGCAACGAGATCGATCAGCCTGAATCCGTTTTCGGAGGTGGTGTCGTGCAGGCTGTATCTCCCGATTGTGCCGCCAAAGATGTCTTCTCTTCCTAGCTTGACGTTAAAATCTCCTAAAACAAGTTTAATGTCATAGTCAGGGCACTGCTCATATGTCTTGTCCAAGAGCTCGAAGAATATGTCTTTGGTGTCTTCATCTTTCTGCTCTGTTGGGGAATGCGCACATGTTAGGCTTGTGTTGGCGAATTTAACCTTGATGCGGATTGTCATGATGCGCTGGATCACATTGTTGAAACTCAAGACTTTTTAATTGAGTCTACTTCCAACAACAAATCCACACCCAAATGTTCTCGGTAGCAATCGCCGTAGAATACATCGTAGTCTTTTAGTTTGCGTTTTCCCGGTCCATCCCATCGCACTTCTTGGATGGCGGTAATATCTGTCTTGCAGCAGTTTAGGGCTTCCGCTAATTGTTCGGCTGCACGTGGTCTGTTAAGGGACCTAACATTCCATGTACAGATCCGAAGTTCGTTGTCCTTATTTCGTTTGCTTGGGTTGTCAACAGTGAATCCGTCCGTATCCGAGGCTTGTTGGTGCTTCGCAACTAGAAGATTTTTACGTGGTCACGAAGTCACCCCGACGGCACAACCCCCAACCTGGAGGGCCAGATCCTTAGTATAACTCCAAGGACGGGAAGCCGGATAAACCGCTCCTTAAAGGCCTGGGCTCCAAATATGTCGTAGAAGCCCTTAGTAGTTCAACCTTACTTGTAGACGCCACCATTGATTCCATCTCGGGAATTCCTGAGCTGCCGTCTGGATAAGAAGAGGTGCCTTAGTGGAAACACCTCTCTCCCCTCTCTCGTTTGCTGCTCTAACAACTTTTCACTGGGGTAAGAACCCAATCTCCAGTTGAGGTACTAGGCACCCGATGTTCACCGCGAGGAGGTGAGAGTAGGAGTTGATAGACAGAGGGAGGTTTTGAGAAAAACTTGTGGACGCTCTACCATTTGAACAACACTCAAAATTACTTACAAAAGAAATACCCGAAATGCAGTTGCAAAATCGCTGATTTCTTTTGCAAGGGTTCATGCAAGCAAATTTTTGATAAGTTAGTTCTTACATTTTCTAATATCCCATTTGAAATTATTCATCGCCATATAACTTCCTCTGTTCTGGCAATTATTCGAATGGGGGGAAAGTCTAAGAAATGTTTTTAGGAATACAAATAAAATTATGTGGTATAATCCTTCACTTCGCCTTGCTTCTTGCAGATACTAGAAAAGGAACATTTTTCAATATCAGCTATAGATATTAGATAGATTAGATACAATTCTTTATTTCGATAGATTTTTACAATAAAAAAGAGATAAGGTTAAGGACATGGCTTTGCTGCCGTCTGCCTGATTGACAATTCTTGGACTATGAAATAAATAATAAAATTAAGTGGTAAATATTGAATTAACAATTATAAACAGAAAAAGTCTTATTAATCTTCAAACTACATTTGTAAGTTGACAGTAAATTCGTTAAGTTTTTTTGTATTTGTAATTGAAACCAGCTAAAACAATTTATAATATCAATTTATGACAATATTTGAGTGGTAACATAATTTCGGTATGATTTGTTGAACATTTTTGTGCTTAAACAATATTATCGAATAATTTGAAAAACCAATATGAATATTTGAATGAAATTTTAAAAGATACGATCTCATAAATAATTTATATTGCGAAATATACATAATATTATATAAATATTTAATAAAATACATTAATATTAAAAATTTTAATTTTAAAATATCAATTTTTGAATGATTTGAAACATAAAAAGGTGAATTTTAACTGTTGAAATGAGTATACGCGTTAGAAGCTGTTGCGGTATTGTAGTGCATGGTTACAAAATTTAACTAAGTTTGACCAGCCAGAAGACCCGTTCAATATGTTAGTTAGCTGACTGAAAGACAAAAAGCTTTCGTGGAAGTAAATGCGACGAATCTCTTGAAGAATGGGACACACTGCTATAAAATGATAACTATCTTCCAATTCCCTTCTATTACAAAGACCACAAATTTGGGATAGATCTGACCTATGAGGAACATAATTTAAGTTGAGTAACTCAACCCTTGCTCTAAAAATGGTACCTATAGCTTCTACGGAAAGTTCAGGGCAGAAATAGTTATTTTCAGTTGACAATTTGTGATTTAGGTTTTTATAGATATTTCTACTAGCTGACGAGGATGCTCTGAGCAAGTGTTCAGTGTATATTTTTTCATCTATTTTAGAAATTAAAAGAGAGAACATATTTTGCCAATCATCTAGATTGTTTTCAGTAAGTGAAAGGTTTACGTCGTGAGCTAGAGCCAACTGATTAAGTTCTTTGAAGGGCGTAGCATTTGTTAAGAGTAATCTTTTCATGAATGATTTGTGAAGACCGTTTTCTCTTTTCATAATTTTTACTAAATAATCTGTATGAACTTTGAGATTTTTAATAAAAATAGGTGGTATACCGGATTCTATGTGGATAGCATAATTTGGTGTTGTGCTAGGCAGCCGAAATAATCTTTTGAAAAAATATCTTTGAAGCAATTCAAATTCTTCGATTTTCGAGTAGCCGAAAACTTGAGCACCATAACACATACATGTGTTAACTGTGGCATTAAATACTCGGTATTTTGAAGAGGCATCGATGTTCTGGTTGTTAAAGAAAGATGGCCACATAATGTTTAAAGCCAGTTTAGCTTAGACCAAGAGATGCCAATTTATAGATCAAAGCTTGTCTGTTTATTGCATCAAAAGCGGCTTTGAAGTCAACAAAACAACAAAAAAGTTTTTTGTTTTTTTCAATATATTTGTTTGCAATTGCAGACAGGGCAAAAATGTGGTCTAAAGTGGAGAAACCGTGACGGAAACCTGCTTGGAAAATGCTTAATCGAGAACCATTTTCGACCCAATTTGAAAGCCTGTCATAGAGTAAAGAGGCAAAAATTTTTCTGATTGAATTGAGAATAGAAATACCTCTGTAATTTTCGGGAAGACTTGCGTCACCCTTTTTGAAAATAGAAAAAATGATTGCTTTGTTAAAGTTAAGTGGTACAGAAGAATCATTATAAATGCGGTTGAAAAATTCAACAAGATAATTTTTGAATTGTGGGGTAGCATTTTTATAAAATTCCACAGGAATACCATCTATTCCTGGAGCTTTATTATTTTTCATATTTAAAAGTACTGTCTCAAGCTCAGTTAAGGACACCGATGTATCCAGTTCATCCACGACCGTGTTAGGGCACGCGTAGCTAAATGATTGAAAGCTCTCATTCGCTGATAACAGCGATTTAAAATGATCTTTTAGTAGGTCAATCTGAAGTGACCCAATACTGTTGCTGGAACGAAACCGGCCTCCAAGCTCCCGTACGTTATTCCAAAATTCTTTAGAGTTTTTGCACCTACCCAATTTGAATGCCATATTTTCAAGAAAGCAATTTTTTTTGGTTGAACAAAGGACTTTGTACTCTTTATTTAAACGGAGGTATAATAGTTTAAAGAATATTGCATTCGTGGACCTAAACAATTTTAAATACGCGAACGATTTTTTCCGCAAGATATGACATTCGTTATCAAACCACTTGTTTTTGGATATGAGACCCCTTCCATTGTTTTGAGCATATGGTGCTGAAAGCTTAATAGCTTCTGTTATACCAGCTGCGATTTGGTCAATAGAACTTGTTGATTGAAAAGGGAGGAAGTCACAATTGTGATTCAAAAGCGATCTAAATAGTGAAGCCTTATTCTCAATCCACTTAAGCCTTGCGAAACCGTTTGATGACCTCGATGGCATTTCACATAATAGACAAGCTTTTACTAGAATTGGCAGGTGAGCCGAAAAATTTGCTTCAAGAACCTCAAAGTCAACAGCCGAAACTAACCATTCACCTGACACTGCACATAAATCAATCACCGATTGTCCTTGGCCACTTATGAAAGTGAACTCACCCCCAACATCGGCTCTAGACACCCCATTAAGGACGAACAAACTAAAGTTTTCTATAAGCTCTAAGAAATGTCTTCCGTTACTATTCAGAGTACCATCCTTAGAGTTTCTAAATACACTAAAGTTAACTTGATATTGAGAATAGAATGAATTTGGATTCTGATAGTTACCAATTCGCGCGTTTATGTCACCAATGAGCATAACATTTTCCAAAAAGTTATTATTTAAAAAATTATAGAGACTTTCAAACTCATTCCGCCAATTATTACAATTGAGATACAACGGGATAATATTATAGTTAATGTTGGAATTAGTAGAGATTTCTATTACAATTCTGTTATCAATACTCTTAAATTTTGCAAAGTTACCTAAACTTTTTATATTGATGCCACATAAAATGCCACCACTAGCTCTACCATACAAACTATTTCTTACAGCGGGGATACACATTATTTTAAAACCCTTAAAATATTTGTTAAAGTTTTGTTCATTATTTTTTTCTACAAATGTTTCTAAAAGAATAATAACATCAAAATTCAAAATGTAATTAAAAAAATTTGGTAAAAGAAGTTTACTTTTAAGGCCTGTAACATTATAAGAAAATATTTTTAAATTAGAGAGATTAAAATTAAAGTTATTTTTATGGCAGACGGCAGATACACCCTATAATTGAACATTTGAAATCTGATTTGTAAGTTGACTACTAGATGGTGCTGGTATAGGGCCAATTGATCTTGTCATTGACACCATCTCAGTTCCCCCGCTGCAGTCAAAATACTCCCATGCTTGTTCTCCAAACATTTGTTTAATAAATGTCATTTCGCTCGTTGATTTCACAAGTAAGCCTCGTGCGTGTTTGTAAACAAACATTTTTTGATTTATCTCGAGTTTATCGCCTTTAGTTATTATTTTAACCGATGGATTTATCTCAAGTAGTTTGGTTTTAATTGCATTAAGTGTTTGCCGTTTTTTCCTATACATGAGCGATTGTTCACGCACTACACTGATGCCAGAACCTCTTAATTGGCTAGTAACAGCCATAATTTTATCTGCGACCTCGACGGAATCAAGCTCTAATATGACAGTTCCTCGTTGTGACTTAGTGTTCAATATTTCTCTGGATTTCTTTACGTGAATATTTTCGTCTTCCTTTAACTTGAGCAACCCCTTGCAAGTTTGTTTGGCAAAATCAACTGCATTGGTTACTCCGTCTAAAGGAAGGTGTACAACGATTGAGTTCTCGGTGGATTTCCGTGAAACGATTTCCAATTGTGTTTCTAATAACTCACATCTTTCCGTCATCAATTTAAGTTTATCTTTCAAATCGGTATTTGTAATTTTAAGTGAAATGATTTCTGATGATAATGCTTCGATGTCAGCTTTCGTGGCTAGCCCTTTCAAGTGTTCGAGGAAGGAATCGTGGATGATTTGTTTTAGTTGATTTATCGATAGATTCCCCACCGTCGTCATAGCTTGAAATTTTTTTTTTTTATTTGTGCTTAAGTCAAACTCAGGTGAAGTTTCCGCAAGCCCCCGTTTCTTATGCATAAAGAAGTACCGGTGTTCGCCAAAAGAATTTTGTTTCCAAAATTGTATTTAATAAGAAGTGCCTACCTTGATATTAAATATAGTAAGTAATCTTAGTGCTGATTTAAACAGGAGCTTTTTGGTTTTTTTTAAAGCAATATAATACAAAAAAATAGTGATTTTGATAAAAAAAATTTAAAAATTGCAGGAGCTTATAAAAATTTACGCACTTCAACTTTGACAGTAGAAACGTCAATCAGCTATAATGTTTTTTTTTTTCCAAAATCCTCGTTAATTTTTTTGAATAAACTCACTTGGCCTTTTGAAAAGTTAAATCCATACTTTGTGTTTGAATTCGCATCACAACTGCTGCCAAAATACTCCATTTTTTTATTTGCATATCTACTAACAGCCGTTTTGGCAACTTACCTATCTAAGTATATTGTTTAAGACTGAAAAATGAATTGTTTACATTTTTGAAACATACATTGTGGGTTTTTAGTCGAAAACACAAATTTTTTTTGAAAACTACGTCCTTCACCAATTTTTTTAATTTTTAAATACAAAATTAAATAAAAAAAAGAAACAAATGAAATCCTTTGTATTAATATTTGGCATAAGTATGATGCATGTTGACAAAGCCAAATACTGCATTATTGAAAATCCCATATTTAAACAAAACTTCAAAACGAACATCCTCACTCTGCACCCCTCACTCCTTTCAACTTAAATAATAGTTGATGAGAGATGAAATTCGACACAAAATCAATTTTATACGACCAATTTGGGGATTTATGTATATATTGAAGTAGGTATTTGTTTTAATTGTTTTTCTTTTTTTTTTATAAATCAGCAATTAATTTTAATTAATAAGTCCTCGACCTAGATTTGGATCATTGTGTTTGCTTTATTTTCCTGCAGTCATCACCTTCTTGTGAGGTTTTGACTGATTTCGCGTGTATATTCCTTGTGAGACTTAAATAATTCCAGTGGCTTCTTCCGCTGCTGGATGGTGCAAGTGCCAGAATCATAGAGTCAGAGCCAATAATTTGTGTCTGATTTAATATGTAGGAAGAGGAATAGGAAGGTAAAGTCGCATTTTTCCGATTGGGGAACTCTCTGAAAACTATAAAAATCATTTATACCTACATATGTACATCAATTTTTTAAATGCAAGAATATAATTTTTTGTGGGGGGGACTGATAGTGTGGGATGAGATGCAACGGAAGTGGCGTGGCGGCGACGGACGATGACGTCAAGCGACACGACGACTATGGTGAATTGGCGATGGCGCTCGAGCTGGCGCTGGCGCTGGCAGAAGCAGCATCATTAATTGCCACCGCAAACAATTCAACAATTCGTGTTAAGTGGTCCGTTAATTGAATTTTATGAAAGTGTTTAAATTTTTTTATTTGAACATATTTCGATAAAAATGTACAAATATATGAATTGTACGAATGTAGCACACCCCCATCAACATCATTGCGGAGTCTTCTTCCAATTCCATCGCGGTATTTGCCGTTGTTGCGCTGCGCTGCTGGTTGCTGGTTGCTACTGTCGCCAACGTTGACTTGTCTCTTATTGGTAAACAGTGTTGGGGGTGATGATGATGATGGCGGGCGCTCGTGCTGCAAAAGAGGCCTTTTTCGTCTCAAAACACAGGAAAATAAAAATTCAAAAAATAAAATAAAACAAAATTGCTCCTTTGTGCGTCCTCCAAATCTGAAACAAGCTGCGAGCTTATGTCCAACGAGTGATCCACCGCATAGGCATCAGCTTCAGCTTCAGAGTAGTCTCAGGCCAGGGCATCCTTCTTCGTCTTTTTTTTTTTTTTTTGTATTCTGCGCAACAATATCTTCATTAAACGCAATTAGTCAAGAACCGAAAGTCTGCCTTCCGTTTTCGGTCTTCTTCTACAGCTTTAGCGTTCAGCGTTCAGCCTTCAGCCTTCGTTTCTGTCCCTAATGAATGGTTGTGGCTCATGCAGTCTTTCATCTGACAAGTTTGCTGCTGCTGTCCTTTTTTCATATCAATGGAATTGAGATTTTTGTGAAATATTGCTCTTCTACATCTTTGCCATTCCTTTACTTTATTTTTGTCCCCGTACCCTGGTTTAGTTGTGTTCCATTTGGGTTGCGTCTTTTGTGTTTTGTTAGAATTCCATTGGCTTGCGCGCCTTTGTTCAAAGTGGCTAATTTTCTTAATTGAAGTAATTAATCCATTGTTGCTGACGTGAATCATTTGATGCTGTTATTTTTTGGGGACTTTTTGCGCGTTTTTTCGGTCCTTTTCTTTTTTTTTAATATTATTTCTTTCTGGGGCAAGAGTGAGAGTGAGAGTGCGAGAATGAGAGTGAATGTAGTGTAAATCTTAATTAGCGGATAAACAAAGGCTTGTAAAAGACAAAGTCTACCAAATCAAACAAGATTCTTGGATTGAGTTAATTAAAATTTGACATGGGTATAGAAAACGACGACGAAGAATAAGAAAAAGAAGGATAGGTCTTGGTACGTATAGGCATTTGGTATGGTATCGGTATAGGTTAGGTATACGACCAACTCGTGCTGTAAGGCTTGCATAAAATTTATATATTTTATATAAAACAAAGAGTTTTTTAAGACTGTCAATATTTTTGCCTACCGCACCACCTACAAATAGTACGTACACCAGTTAACAGAAGGCTTTTTCTTATTCTTATTCTTATTCTTTGGTTTGCTGAATTTGAAAGGTTGATAACTTTTTTGTGTTGTTTTTCTTTTTTTTTTTCAACTTTCAATTTAGGACTTTTAAGTCAGCTGTCGTACTTTGTTATTTCGTTGTCGTGTTTTTGGGTTCTGTTTTTGTGTGTTTGACGGATTTATGCGTCTGAGTAAGGCATTGTACAACGAAGTTGACCTTTACAAAAAAAAAATGACCCTAATGTAAGGATTTTAATTTTTTTAATTTTTTTTTTTGAGAAAAAGTAATTTGTTGTCCACTGTGTGATGGATCTTGGTTTTAGCTTTGTTATCTATGGGCATAGTTTAGGAATTGTTTTGGGATATTGTTTTTTTCCTACTCGGACATAATAAGGTAATTAATTTATAAAAAATGAACAATTTTTGAATTTAAAACAGAAGAGAAGATGGGTTTACGAAAAAAGTGGTTGATTTTGTGTGGAATTGAAGAAATTTTAAACCCATCACTTGATTATGTTATATCGATGATTAGGGTTTTCATTACCATCATAGACGAAATATTCTTCTTTTTAAATTGAAATATAATTAAGATTTTAGTTTAGTGTTAAAAAAAGTTTGAAATAAGTTTTTTATTAAATTAGAGGTTGTTTTTAAATTGTATAATGTTTTCATATCTTACTAACGTTAAAAAATTGACAGAAGACAATATTGCAGTGTATTTTTTTTTAGCTTTGATTCAAAATTTTGTTGAACCGTTAAAATTCAAAATTGTATACAAAAGAGAGTTTAGCTGAGATCGGTATCCGCAGGTTTATAGCCAGACTTTTTCAAGTTGATATTTTCTTTATGCAGTGAGGCAAGTTCTCATTAATAAGTTGGCTGAATGCGAACGAAATTCAACGACTAACAAATCACTCTCACCCAACTTAAAATTCAAGCAAAAATGGTTTGACTATGACTGCTACAAAGCTGAGAAAAAATCGTTTGCACTTCTGAAAGCACTGCGGTCGTCAAATGATCTTCAATTGAGAAGCTGGTATCTGGAAGCGAACGCAAGTTATAAAATATGCTTTTGATAATAAAAAAACAACTGAAATAAAACCCAAAGGATTTCTGGAAAATGGCGAAAGAAATTAACGGAACCAACTATAAAATAGGTGCAGGTATTTCTACCGAAACCCTTGCCACTCACTTTAAGCTTCTTCTCTCCAATGATTCTAGCTTTACGACTTTCACTGCGGTTCCTTTAGTGACCGACCAAATATTAGATCAAAACATTGAAAGTGAAGAAATTGAAGCTGTGTTAAATAAAGCAAAAAACAACAAGGCACCTGGTGAAGATGGTATTCCTTACGAATTTTTTAAAAATACAACACCTATGTTTCTCAACCATTTAAAAATTATTTTCAATAAAATCTTTATGAATGCCGACACACCTTCTTCGTACAAAAAATCCGTCATTTTCCCTATACAAAAAAGGCTCACTAGACTCTCCTGAAAATTACAGAGGAATTTCATTCATGTTGCGGATGAACTTGAATCACCCGAAGGTATACAATTGATGATCAATCGGATATCTGCATACTGTAACAGCTATGGGGACTAAATATCAACACAACAAAATCCAAAATAAGAGTATTTGCCTGTACACAAAGCGCTTAGAATGGAAGAAGCTGGAAATATAATGGTACACAACTGGAGGTAACAAACGAGATCAAATATCTATAGGCTTGAAATTGAACCCAACATTAAATTTCAAAATTCATTTATCGGAGAGAGCCCAAAGCTCACAAAGTTTGATAAATTTAACATGGAAAAATATCTTCTCCAACAAACAAATTAATTTATCTTCAAAATACAAAATATTTAATTCAGTAGTGAAATCTACTCTCTTGTATGCTGCTATGGTCTAGGGATCAGAAGAATATGAGGAAATTGAAATTTTTTTTAGGAATTTTATAAAGAAACTTTTCAACCTACCTCTGAATACATCTAGTTATGTCATACATTTAAAAACAGGACTTCCAAAACTTCTAACAAGCACCTTGAAGTCTCAAGCTGACTACATCATCAAAGTCTGCAGCAACCATCAGAGCACAAGACTTTCGAAAAAATTTCTTTTATATGAGTTAAGAAACAAGAACTGGTGGTTTGCAAGGTGGCAATCTGTTGGCAATGAGTGTGGAGTGATATTGTATGATGATTACAGCAATGTAAACCATTTGAAAGAACAAATGTACAGCATCATAGAGAAAAATGAGGACATTATGAGGCATTCACTGATAGAAGAAGCTTAAGACTCATTCAGTAGAACAATTTACAGTCTTGGTTCCAGAAATTATTTCAAGGATTCACTGAGTTATGAAGAGATATTCCTAATCTTTAAAGCAAGATGTGAATTTCTCAACTTAAATAGAAGTCCTTATAATGGTAGTTTTAATCAATTCTGTACGCTGTGCAACTTAAAATCGAAAGAAGATTGTCTACACTTCATTGATATTTGTCCAATATTCAAAACTCAAACAAGAGACTATAAACAACCTTAACGAGCATGATTGGAACAAATTAAGTACATTTTTGAAAGATATTTACAAGCATAAATTGTTATTAATAACAGAATTCCATCAAATTAAAAAACATACATTTAAATATTCTTATTCTTTTTTTTTGTCAACCTGGCTGACGGCCAAGCCATAGCCATAGCATTTAAATTCAAAAATATTGTTAAAATTCTTGTAAATTAATGTAAATAAATGAATTACTTACTTACTTACTTACTTACTTACAGTGAGGCAAGTAACTTCTGACCCCTCTAAATTTTGAACTCCATTTCAAATTTCTAGGATTATACTTTTTAGGAAGTATTGACGAGTTCGTTGACTACAGCACGGTGAATACTTCCTTAGGTACATACTTACCCTCCTCCCGGTCCATTGAAGGTCTCAGCCTGAGATATTGCGTTCTTTCATCATTGTCCCTTGCAAGCTCCCTCCTACCGTGCGTCGGTGAGACAAAGCGCTCTTGCGTTCGGTAACCGCCTGGTCTTTTTACCGGAGGTTCGGTCTTCCGTGTATTGTGTAACGTCATGCGCCATTGGTGGATCAGCTTTTTTTTTGGCATCCCAAGTTCAGCCATCGGTAATAGAAGCTTTTGGCGACTTTTGCTATCATATGCGGCTTTGAAGTCGATGAAAAAATGGTGGATCTCGAATTCAAATTCGTTGGTCTTTTCTAGGATTTGCCTTAATTTGAATATTTGGTTTATCGTTGATCTGCATGGCCTGAAGCCACACAAGTACGTGCCGATCATAGTGTTGCAGAAAAATTTAAGTCGTTTACATAGAACGTTGGATGGGATCTTGCACATGCGACGTGAATTTGTAATTTTGCAGGATATATGATTGATTGCCTTTATTTTGTAGATTGGGCCTATTGAGCTGTTTGACCAGTCATCGAGCAGACATTCTTTTTTCCACACTTGGCCAATGCTGTACCCTACAAGGAAATCACCATCATATTTGAAGAGTTCCACTTGTGTGGATGGCTTTCTTATTATCTGCCATACTGGTTCTAGAACTGGGTCTTCTTTGACTGGTCTCATAGTTCTTTGCTTCTTTTTTCGTCTATATGATGCCGATTCAGCAGCTGCTGGAAGTGCTGCTTAAACAGGTCTACAATACCCTGTGATGACTAGGTTTCCTTTGCTGTTTCGAAAACCCTCCGTGCCAGTTCAGACATAATATCGCGGTACTGGTTCAACTGGTTGTTCACGCTTGTAAATGGGAGTACTGCTGAGAGTTTCCAGGTCAATTGCTCACGGTGTGGTCTGTGGAATTCTCTAATGTGCTGAGGCATACAATGTTGAATTTCTTCCTCTTTGCGGTCTTTACTTTATTTTCGTTGGACAGTCGGGCTCTGAACTTTATCACAACAAGAAAGTGGTCCAGAGTCCACACTTGTACCCTGGAAGATTCGCACGCCCAAGATGTTGGATGCGTGCCTTGTGCCGATTAGCTGTTGGTCGATTAGGTTTTCGTTTCGGCCATCTAGAAGCCTAGTGCTACTTATGACCATATTACGAGCGTGTAAGTCGATTAGTCTGAATCCGTTCATTGTTGTCGTTGTGTTTTGGAGGCTGTGCTTTCCACCTAATCCGTTAAAGATATGTTCCTTCCCGACTTAAGCATTGAAGTCACCGAGCACGCCTAGAAGTCGTAAAACTCCTAACTCTAATACTTCACAGCTTCATCGGTTAAAGCGTGTCTACATATTAAGCTGATGTTTTGGAAGAATGCTTTGATGCGGATCACAGTCCAGGCGACCGTTAATCGGCTTGAAATCCGTGACCATCGATCTGCCACAATTTGTTGTTATCCTTGGATCGCGGGTATGCCGGATTCAAGTTTTTGAGTAAAACCTGGTGTATAGAGTGTTCTTACATTCCAGGTGAATACTCGTAAATCGTAGTCCATTTTCGTTCCGGGTCTAATTGTCGTTAGACTCGTGACCTCGACGAGTTTCTCTCTTAACATAACATAGTAAAGGAAATTACTGAATATTTTTGTTATTTCCATGTAAATTGCAAGCCAAGGAACTTCATAGATTTGTACCGTTGCATTTTTGTATACTTCCTTCTTCTTATTATGGACCTTGCTAAAAATTAATGTTTTCAATTTAGTTTGGAGCACAATTAGTTCATAAACTTTTTTTACATCACCAACAACTTTAAGTAAATCAATTGCTTCTATAGAGTTGGACTTAATGTCAAACGTTCCATTGTATAGAATGATAGTCGCTTGAAGTAAACTTCGCGAGTGACTTTCCGCTTACTGAAGCCTAAATATTTGATAATATGTTACGGCAACAGCATCTTAATCCTTTAAAGAGCCGTACAAATGATGGCCTTCTGAAGCTTTAAAGTCATCTGAAGCTTTAATTTCATCGCTTTCACAATCATCTCTTCTTTTCTTTTTCCTTAAAATCATCTAGTTATAATTGAATCGTTGTTTTTATTGAAATCTTTAACATTATCACACAATCTTACAGGGATATTCTAAAAACTAAATAAAATTAATATTGAAATAACGGAAACACATTTGGCACAATACTACAAACCAGATTTGCTGAGTGCTGTGTGAGCCACCGATAGTCAAAATAGAAAAATGATACTTGCAACTTGAAATGTTGGACATTTTCTTTATATAATTTTTCTGACGTTCGCATTGGTAAAACACCTTGAATACATAAAAACACGGCCACATATCTTAAACGCCCAAAGAAACAGAACAACGTCTCCTCTGTCAGCTAGTAATCTATATCACTCAACCTTGGTATATCATCATGACAGTCACTCACTCTTAGGTCATTTGCTGGACTTAAAAGTATAAAACATTTTCATCTAGATGATTTTAAAAAAATAAATAAAATACATTACGTCTCGTATCAATATTATGAATAGCAATTTGGTTATCAAAGTTCCTTGCAATTATATTTTCTTTCTTTGATTTGAGAAAAAATCCAAAATGTATCATGGCATTTATACCTATAACATTTTTTTATTCTCGAAAAATAAGAATATTATATTTAATTGCTTCTGAGAAAAAGTCATTTTCGTTTTAATTAACCCAAATTGAGCAATAAAGAAATTTATCATGATGAGTAACTTATAAGACCTATGACGACGTCTATGTCCATGTCCACGTCCATTTCCACTTCCACTTCCACTTCCACCCTCGATATTTTTATACAATTTTTTTTTCCAACTGCAAACATAAAATACGAATATTTCTGCATAAATTAGTAATTTCCCTGAATTTGGTTTTGAAGCATTTTTAATGATGATAGGTAGATGTAGACCTGTAGTACTCGTTCCCACTTACCAAATAACTTCTTTGATATTTTCTTTCTTTTTTTTCCGTAGTTAAAAAATAATTTTCCATTTTTTCTTATGGTAGGTAATTTTCTGTACAAAAAGACATTAGGTATTTTTCTTCGACTTAATAGGATGTGTTTTGTAAAATAAGTGTCATAATAATTTAACTGTCTATAAAATAATGAGCTGTAGACAATCATATTCAAAAATTTGAGGTGGGTTTGTTTTAACTATGTACATTCTATTCTACTCATACTAACAAAGTCATTCTTAATAAGATGTGCTATGATAATAGAAATTGTATTTTGATCTTTTTGAAACAGTTTTGGTAATAAAGTACTTATTTCGCGTTAGGTGTTTAGTATGATGCTATTAAATAATTTAAAAAGAAAAACCTCAAAAGGAAACCATTTTATGGTTTCAATTTTTGTATTTTTCTCAGAAAATTTATAACTTTATTTTGAATATTCTGTAAGAATTTAATCTGTACTTTTCAATTTTGTAATTTTGTTGTTAAAATTAAAAATGTTCGGATATAAATAATATTATCTATTAATTATGATGCAAACGAATGGGTTAAGTCTTCTAATTGAGTAATTCACCACAAATCTTGAGATAATTGTTTCCCTAGAGCCTAGGGTCACAGAGATTACTTACTTACTTCAAGTGACGCTACAGTCTTGTGTGAATTAGAGCCTCACCCAACAAACTTCTCCATCTAGTTTGGTCACTAGCTAGATGTCGCCAGTTGCGCACTCCAAGTTGGGTGAGGTCACTTTCCACTTGTGCGTTCCACCTGATCCGCATGTCTTCCTCCGCTGCGCTTTCCTGTAGTCGTGGATTCGAAAACTTTCCGGGCCAAAGGAGCAGTGGTTTGCATGCGCTCTACGCGACCCAGCCCAGAAAGTTCGGACATCGATGGTGCTGGAAGTGTTTCTAGCGTCTATCGCAATAGGTAAATCTGGTTGACGGTAGATTGATCTGGAGAACTCCAAGTTCCTTTGTGGATGTTGAGGCGTTGAAAACGCGTACTGGCTACCATGACGTTTCGCCCCGCATCAAAATCGGTGAGCCTGAATCCGCTTACGGAAGTGTTGTCGTGCATACTGTTTTCCCGATTATTCCACCCTTCCTAGCTTGACATTAAAATCGCCCTGGAAAATTTTAATATCGTAACTAGGACACTGCTCATATGTTTTGTCTAAGGAGATCTAAGAACATATCCTTGGTGTTGTCAACCTTTTCTTCTTTGGGGGATGTTGCCGAATTTAGTCTTGATGAGGATGGCCATGAGGTGTTCGTTGATGCACCTATAGCTCAAGAATTGTTGTCTAAGTCTGGCTCCAATGACAAAGCCGCATCCAAATTAGCGCTGTTGGTTTTCTCGGTAGCAGTCACCATAGTTTCTTATCCTCTTTTTTCCCAGCCCATCCCATCGAATTTCCTGGATGGCGGTGATGTCTGCTTTATAGCAGTCTAGGGCCTCCGCTAATTCTTCGGCTGCATGTGGTTTATTAACATTCCGCGTGTATATCTGAAATTCGTTGTCCTTAATTCATTTGCGTGGGTTGTCAACAGTAAATCCCATCCGTATCCGAGGTTTGTTGAATGTTGGTGCTTCGCAACTGGATTTTCTTTACGTGGTCAGGAAGCCACCCTGACGCACGACCTCCAACCTGAAGGACCTAAAGGTCCTTGATTTAACTCCAAGGGAAAGAGCCGGAATTACCGCTCCTTACAGACCTTGGCTTCGAATATGTCGTAGTAGCTATATGAGGTGTTCACTAAGTCGTTGAACCTAACTGGAACTGTAGACGCCACCGTTGATTCCATCTTGGAAATTCTTCCGCTGCCGTCTGGATGAAAGGAGATGTGCCTTGGTGGCAACACCTCTCCCCCCCGTCTCTCGTTTGCTACCCCCACCAACTTTCCACTGGGGTTGGAACCCAATCTCCAGTTGAGGTACTAGGCACCCCATGTTCACCGTGGGGAGGTGAGAGTAGGAGTTGATAAGACAGAATTGGGTTTTGAGAAAAACCTGTGGACGCTTGTGTCCTCTTGAATGCACATGTCTATCATTTGAACACTAGATTTGCTCAACCTTATTTTATGAACTATTTCAAGGTGTTTATCTAAGTGTCAGGAAGAATGCGCCATTTTTCATTTAATAGCCAACTAATATAGCATGTTTGAGGCGAAAGATCTGACTATCAAAAAAATTAAATTATCTCTAATATCGAGAGCAGCTATACTATCCTTCTTTCCAGTCGGCCAAGTTGCTACCCTGCATCCAATTAAGTCGTAATTCTCGCACCTTCAGAAATGCTTATTAGTTCACTCTCGAGCTCAACTTCATCAAGTCAAGTAAAGATATTCGGTTCTTAGCCATACTACGTGAATGTTGTTGAATTTCTTACAACACTCTCTGCTTCCCAGTCATTGCAATATTCAGGATTTCAAAACTTCCCTACCTTTCTTAATGCTCACAATCTATCTTCGAGTACAGAGATTCGGTCTTTAGCCGTACTACGTGAATGCAGAATGCCTTACCACACCAGCCACTAAAATATTCACTAGTTCAAAACCAATGTAAACTGATACCTCTTTTCCAACCCTCTCTCTCATTTTTAATACTCACACTGTTTCTTCTAGTATAGAGATTCGGTCTTTAGCCGTACAACGCGAATGTGGAATGTCTTACAACACTCTGTCCTTCCTAGTCATGGCAATATTTAGTTTCTTTTCAAACAAACCCTCTCTTCCATTCGTATAGCTCACACTATGTCTTCGAGTACAGAGATTCGGTTTTTCACCGTACTACGCGAATGTGGATAGCCTTACCACAATCTGTCTTGGTTAAACATAAAACAAATTCTGCTTATCTTAGAAGCTGTTACATATAGAATTTCGTTCAACTCATAATGATTTAGCGGGTAGGATTGTGTATTAAGGAAGATTTCTTAGGTCAATGTGGAATTTCATATAACAACGAACCAAACATTTATTATTCGTGTTGGCTTCAAAACTAAGAACTTAAAATAACATTGCTTAAATTCCGAGTGCATTCTAAAAAGCTTGTTAAAAAAAATGAAAGCTGATGGTCTTGAGCAACTGGCTCGCTTTTGTAGCGAAATATTTCATAACAGATAGTTTTGAAATACTTGAGAGGGTTAAATCATTTCAACTGTGAACGAGTCGTCTATAATTTTTCGCTATTTTTCGAAATTTCAGTTCATCTTTCTTTAATAGATAAAATTGGCAATTATATTTTATCCAACAAAAATCGAATTCTTATCCCTTAACCGCACGACATTCCATAAAAACCTTGTTGTGACTCAAGACTTTTGTTTCGGAAGCCTGAATTTTTATTTGTGTCTGAATTTTCTACGATCTCGCCGTAAAGCGTATGTTCATCTTCAACACGCAACAGTTAGCTTGTTTTAAAAAATATATATGTATGTACGCAAACAAAAAAAAACAAAATTAATGGTGCGACACCTTGTGAGAACAGAATCGTAGCCTCGTCCCTTTACATACGTTCCCAACCATTACTGAGTGCGTGTTGTTTGTTCGCAGAGCTCGCAGAGTACAAAAAAAAGGAGGCATAAGGGATAGATAAGTGTTCTTTAAGTTCAAAATTGCTTAAACGTGTCATTTACACATGTGTGTCTATTTCAAAATATTTAAATCGCGACCGACGCGACGCGACGCGAGGCGACACAACGCACGCAATACGTGCTAGAAAAATAAGCTACTTCTTATTCACAGACACACAGAATAGTGTGGCATAAAAAAAAAAATTTGAATACAATTAACAGTTAAAAATTTAGTTTAAATAAATTTTCGTAATTTTATGAAACAAAAAACTGAATAAAAACAACAACTTTGAATGCACCAAAATGATACAATTACTGTTGCAGGAGAAGTTTCTATAAGCTCTGCGTCCTCTCTAAGATACAGTATCTAAATATATGTATGTGGTTATAGGTAGATGTCCTTAAAATATCCTATAACTTCAACGACAGAGACAGATACACCAATAGTCCTGGTCCCGGACATACCTCCATATTCTGGAAATAGAATATAGATATTATTATTTTGAATTTAATTCCCGAAAATTTGTTCGGTTCGTTGCTGTTCACAGCAATTAAACACTCTTCAACGAATCTGCATTTGCTAATTAGGTGTTGGGAAACCAACCAAATTGAAATTCTACATCCCTGATGCTTATATATGTATGTATATGTTTAGAACATGTAACGCATATTCAATTCAACGACTTTGTAAACAAACAAAAGTTTTTGGAACTGATGGCTGCGGAGCAGAGGTTCCGCTTCCGCTTCACAGCGGCAACTATGTATGTACCTACATAGACATAAATAATGTTGTATACATATACATTCCTCCACCTATACATGTTAGGGTGGAGCGTCAAACTTTGTTTTAGCTTTAAAAAGTTATATTAAATCATGAGCTATAGAAATATCCTGTCTGTCTGATAAAAAAGTACTGAGAGAAATCGGCTGCATCTTCAAAATTAAGCAGAAGCTTGTAATCAATATACGTCATTGCATATATCGATCAGAAGCAGCTGTCGTAAGTGCTGTTTTACAAGATGTTGGCCTAGTTATTACAGAAAATATCGAAAACTATAGATCGGAGTATAATTCGTATAGAGCTTGAAAACGTCATCTCAAGGGTTTCCTAAGTGAAGAAATTCTTTCGCAAAGATAGATAAGACATTGCGATTGCGAAAAATCAAGCAACCGCATTCGCTTAGAGTCTAAAACACAGAAAAACATGTTTCAATATTCACAGAACTGGGTACCTTGGAAATTTAAAAATATTTTCCAAACAGGAATAAAATATAGTAATTTTGATAAATTCCATAGTTTCGGACTGACACTTAAATTTAAGTTTTTGGTTGCTATGGTTAAACTACAAACACTGATTGTAAAAATTAGAAGTGGGGTAATTCGGCTGGAAGATCGCTGCAAAATGTCAACTCAGCTCAACTTTTTTTGGGACCCATTGGAAAGCACTGTTAAATTTGAACGACCTTCCTGTTCGTGAGCCCATCGCTGACAACTTATCAGCTTTATACAAAAATACCCAAGACTCCCATCAGTAAGGATCAAAATTATTTGTTTGAAACACTCTATAAGACAAGGATCCTGTTCTATAAATTTGTCCAACAGAGAAATCAAGTATTCAAGCTAATAACTTTACCGAGATGTTTAAGTTTTGGAGTAATAGAATATAATTTAGAAGTCGTTATTCAAAGCAATTTATATTTTGCCAGAGTTGGAAAGTAATGATTACTTTTTGTATTTAATTTCAACTTTTATTTCAATTACAAGTAATTAAGAATATTAGTTACTTGTACCTAATTGTAATTTAACAAAATATACATTTCAATGACTTGTAATTGTTATTAAAAAAATACACGTAATAATTACATGTTATTGAAAATAAGTTTAAACAAGTTTATTACAGTGAAGGTAAATCGTTCCCTTATAAAGGGTGATTTTTTAGCTATTATCTTTTTGGCAACACTGGTTTAAACAGCTGACGCACGTTTCACTATTGTTAAGTTCTTCTTTTTAATGAAATAAAACTTTTTTTTTTATTCATATAATAATAGTAAGCTTAGGAATGGTTATGTATGTATATATACGTATAATTTAGAAGGTTTAATGAGCTACTTTTTTAGAGGCGTGTGATCGGCTTGACTTACTGATGAAGAATAGATTCACTTTAAGCTTATTCAAGCTGATCCCAGCCATATAGATAAGGGAAAGGAAGAAAAGGAAAGAAGCCATTTTATAACACTTCACTTTTGTTAACAAAACAGGGTTGGCTTAAGGCCGTTTATAACAATTAACAACTATCAAACATCTTGAGTTTGGTCTATAATTTAGCCATGAATCGTTGAATTGAATTGAATTTTATTATCAAAATACGTGCTCTTTTAAGAAAGTTCAACGCGCGCTTTTTCCATTTTATTGAAGTTTTAGTTTAATCGGCTATTCGGGCTATTGTGACTGAATTTTGGACCAAATTTACATTGTTGGACATTAAGCTACCAACACGCTTACGTTGAGTGCGAACTGAAGAAAATATCGCAGCTGTATCGGCCAGTGTTAATGATGACCATCAATTATCGATTCGTCGCCGTTCGCAGCAATTGGGCCTCTGTTACTCAACAACGTGGACAATTTTGCGGAAAGATTTAGGTGTGATGCCTTTTAAAATACAGCTGGTGCAAGAATTGAAGCCGATTGAACTACTGCAACGTAAAATTTTTGGTGAATGGGCTCTTGGAAAGTTGGCCGAAGATCCACTTTTTTACCGAAAAATTGTGTTCAGCGACGAATCTCATTGGACCGTACTTCTTCAAAGATGATGCGAATCGTAACGTAACTGTGATTGGTGAGCGCTACCGTGAGATGATATCCAACTTTTTTTTGTCCAAAATGCAAGAACTTGACTTGCATGACATGTGGTTTCAAAAAGACGGTGCCACATGCCACACAGCACGCAACAATGTACAACAATGTACATGTAGGCGAGTTCGGTGAACATTTTATTTCACGTTCGGGACCGGTCAATTGGCCGCCTAGATTGTCCGATTTAACGCCCTTAGACTATTTTTTGTGGGGCTATGTTAAAGCTAATGACTATACAGACAAGCCCGCTTTAATGGACGCATTGGAAGACAACATTGAAGCATTTATCGTGAGTAAAGAAGAGTATGCCGAAATTGGACTAAGCGGATGGACCATTTGAGGCCCAGTCAAGGTCAACATTTGCATGCAATAATCTTGAAACATTAAATTATATGGACCGTACTATCGATTCAAATAAAAATGTATTTATTTTTTTGAATTTTTTGTGTTTGTTTTTTGAAAAACTTTCCTATAGCTTTTAAAAAATCACCCTTTATTTATTTATTAATTTAAAGCAATACACATAAAAGAACGTAGTATTTCAGGAAATTATTTTTTAATATCACGTAAATTGATGGTTTGTGGTTCAGTAAAAAGATTATTACTGCAGAAACTTAATTTCATAATTCAAAAGATTATGGTGGCCTAATAGGCTGCAGCAAATCACATGTCATACCATATCCATTGTTTGATAGGACTAGAAATTAAAAATTGAACGTACTTGGTACGTAAATGGTAATAAAATGGTTTTGAATTCCTAACCATTGCAATTACATTCATGGAGTACGGTTAAAGAACGAAACTCAGTACCTCACATTAAGGCCGAGGTTGTGCTGAGGGGCACACTAATAGGAATGGAGGAATGCAACTGGCTATTTTACTAGAGCATTACTTCATTCAAATAAAGCTATAAAAGTGTGATGCAAGAAACCTTACTACGATTTTCGATTTTAAGGCTCTTTTAATACTTTCCAAAAGGCTTAAGTAAGTTGCTTAAGTTAAGTTCCACAAGAGGTGGTTGGTGATGCACTTATCGACAATATGAAGATATTCACTTGCATTGGTGCCACTCTTACCTAGTGGAAGGAGAGGTATATCTCGCTTTAACGATACTATACGTTTTCCAAGTTTTGGTATGACGCCATACAAAGTCCAATTGGTTCAGGAGTTGAAGCCAACTGACCATCCAATGCGTTTTCGCTTCGCTAAGTGGGCCTGCGATCGACTTAGAGAAGATGCCGATTTTGCCAAAAAATCATCTTTTCAGATGAAGCTCATTTTGATCTTGTCGGTTATGTAAACAAGCAAAATTGTCGCATTTGGGGCACAGAAAACCCGCACGCATACATTGAAAAGCCGATACACACAAAACAAGTCACTGTTTGGTGCGGCTTTTGGTCCGGATTTTAGTCCAGGGGCATAATTGGGCCATTTTTCTTCAAAAATGAGCAAGGAGTTATCGGGCCTGTTGAACAAATTTTTGTTCACAAAGATTAAAGAGGAGGAAATTGGCAACATTTGGTTTCAACAAGACGGCGCTACGTGCCACGCAGCCGAAGCTACACTCGATGTTTTCCGCCCCATTTTTCAAAATCGCATTATCAGCCGCAAAGCTGATGTCGTTTGGCCACCTTGGAGCTGCGATTTGACACCGTTGGACTATTATTTGTGGGGTGCCGTAAAACGTAAGTGTTACGAAGCCAGAGACAACTGACGCTTTAAAGGACAATATTCGTGAAGCCAATGGTCAAATACAGCTGCTTACAATCGATAATGTGCTTAAAAATTGGGCCGATCGTTTAGACTACTGCATGGCCAGCCCAGGCAGCCATTTGAATGAAATTATTTTCCATTATTAACCGGAAGGATTGTATTTTCAATTAAAAAAAGAAATTTGAGAAAATATTAAGTAGTTTTTTTTTGTAGCATTTTCAAAAAAAAAAGTTATTTGGCGGACCCTTTACAATGAATTTGTTGACCTTCTCGTATTATGTGTAGTTGCAGTTCCACATCCGAAGAAGTAGCGATGTGAGACTCAGAACGAATATGAAAAGCTAAGAGTGTTATCGTCAGCAAATCAATCATTTAGATTAGATTTTGCAGACAGGAAATCTTTTATAAAAATGAGGAAGAGAGTCGTAATCAAAATGGAACCCTGGTGAACACCAGCATTTATATCAGCGTTTTCAGGACCTTGGAAACAAGGGTCCTTAGTGCTATCGGTGTATAAATTAAAGGAAGACGATGATTTTTTTTTTGAGAATTGGCTGAATAAATGCGGTTTTCCAACTACATACTCGGTATGAGTCCAGAAGAATAGGATAGATGGAAAAGCTTACGCATAGGTTTTAACAGAGTGGAACAACAATTCTTCAGATGTGGTGGGATACTATCCTAACCAGCGGATTTATGTATGTTGAAGTCTTTAGAATTTTCTCAACGGGACTATTATACAAAAAAGAACTAGGTTCATGTACATGGATTCTTAAGTTTATATTTTTAAATTTATTATCATTCCTGTTTGCGTATTATTAGTTCAAAAATAGTACAATATAAAGTTCTCTAAACTTGTAGACACATAATTTCTTAAGTGAACAAAGTTTTGTTTTTTCCCAAAAATTCAAAAAAAAATTCACAAATCAAGATCAGGTCGAATTTTACTCATCGAAATGCAAAATTAACGCTCCACCCTAATATGTTAGGTATTAATTGTAGATAGCGCTACCGTGTATAAGTTGACAATCATCTGCTTTTGTTTATCAAGAGGAGATACGTTTGTAGGGATAACATTCAGGTTCAGTAGCATGAGATGGCCCATATCGATTATAGCAGAGAACAAACGACACACTTCCCAAAAGGAGTAGTTATTCGGTATACCTTACATTTACTGATATTGGAACAGTGAACAGAAAATAGTACGGTGGGTGGCTGGCTTGGCTTGGCTACTACCTACTCTCAAATCACACATTTAAGTGCATTTATCGCAAAAGTTTTCGGGATGAATGCCATTTAATTCAACTTTATTGTCCAATGCTTGTTCTGTGTGATACCTTACCTACCTAGTTCTAGAACTTCTTGCAGAGTTTTGGGGCGAAAGGAGAAAGTTTTTTTTAAGGTGAATGCCACAAATGGTTAAGAATGCCCACTGTGATGTTTTTTTTGAACAGACAAAAATAAAATCACTTCGACGAGTCTGCAGTGTTCAGTTCAGTGTTTCTTTTATAAATTGCTTTCGGGACATTTGTAATTGTTTTTTGAAGTTTTTAAAGGAAGTTGAAGAGTAAGGAGCTATAAACATTGTTTAAAATATTCTTGTCTTGTTCTTAATATGACCTGTACAGGTGTTTCTATTTAGCATTAATATTTTTAAATTTGAATAAAATGACACCATACAGTGACAACAATAATTCTTGGATTTTTCTTACCCTAAATGCGATAATTCTAATTATTATTAACGTATCCTCCAAGGTCCAAGTAGTACCCGTGGCGTGATGGTTAGTGCGTTGGACTGTTATGCCAGAGGTCTTGCGTCGATCCCTGCCTGTGCCATATAAAGTTTTATTCACGGGTACTGCCTCTTGCGAATTGACAAATTTTCCAAGAATAATTCTTGTTAAAAAAGTGCTTTCTCAAATTGGCAGTTCGGATTCGGCTTAAAACTGTAGGCCCCCTCCATTCCTGACAACATTACTCGCACACAGGAATAGTTGGGAGTTGTAAATCACTAGGCTCTAGTTCTCAACGGACTGTTGCGCCAACTAATTTATTTTTTATGATAGCATCTAGGAAAGGGCTCTACAGAGCAATGTCTAGTTTTGGCATCCCTGTCAAACTTATCCGTTTTTGCAGGATGGTGACAATGGAGAATGCACGCTGCTCAATCAAGCTCGGAAAAGATCTCAACGATGCATTTGATGTCAAAAAAGGTTTTAGACAAGGCGATGCACCTATACGGGACTATAATAGAAAAAAGAACCAGGTTTATGTAGACATGGATTCTTAAGTTTTTATTTTTAAATTTATTATCGTTCCTGTTCGCGTATTATTTTTTCAAAAATAGTACAACATAAAGTTTTCTAAACTTGTAGACACATAATTTCTTAAGTGAATACAATTTTCTTTTTTTCCAAAAGCTCAAAATTTTGACCAAAGGTAGAGGGCTAGAGAAGTAATGAAAAAATAGACTAGGTCAAATTATTTTACTCATCAAAATGCAAAATTAACGCTCCACCCTAATACGTTAGGTATTAATTGTAGATAGCGCTACCGTGTATAAGTTGACAATCATCTGCTTTTGTTTATCAAGAGGAGATACGTTTGTAGGGATAACA
Source organism: Eupeodes luniger (assembly GCA_951509635.1). Lineage (NCBI taxonomy): Eukaryota > Metazoa > Arthropoda > Insecta > Diptera > Syrphidae > Eupeodes > Eupeodes luniger. The sequence continues at coordinate 61,862,933 of OX608073.1, read as the reverse complement.
TTCAGGTTCAGTAGCATGAGATGGCCCATATCGATTATAGCAGAGAACAAACGACACACTTCCCAAAAGGAGTAGTTATTCGGTATACCTTACATTTACTGATATTGGAACAGTGAACAGAAAATTGTACGGTGGGTGGCTGGCTGGATGGCTGGCTTGGCTTGGCTACTACCTACTCTCAAATCACACATTTAAGTGCATTTATCGCAAAAGTTTTCGGGATGAATGCCATTTAATTCAACTTTATTGTCCAATGCTTGTTCTGTGTGATACCTTACCTACCTATGTAGTTCTAGAACTTCTTGAAGAGTTTTGGGGCGAAAGGAGAAAGTTTTTTTTAAGGTGAATGCCACAAATGGTTAAGAATGCCCACTGTGATGTTTTTTTTGAACAGACAAAAATAAAATCACTTCGACGAGTATGCAGTGTTCATCAGTGTTTCTTTTATAAATTGCTTTCGGGACATTTGTAATTGTTTTTTGAAGTTTTTAAAGGAAGTTGAAGAGTAAGGAGCTATAAACATTGTTTAAAATTTTCTTGTGGTGTTCTTAATATAACATGTACGTACAGGTGTTTCTATTAAGCATTAGTATTTTTAAATTTAAATAAAACGACACCAAACAGTGACAACAATAATTCTAGGATTTTGCGAGCCCTAAATGCGATAATTCTTATTATTATTAACGTATCCTCCAAGGTCCAAGTAGTAATCGTGGCGTGATGGTTAGTGCGTTGGACTATCATGCCAAAGGTCTTGGGTTCGATCCCTGCCTGTGCCATCTAAAGTTTTATTCACGGGTACTGCCTCTTGCGAATTGACAAATTTTCCAAGAATAATTCTTGTTAAAAAAGTGCTTTCTCAAATTGGCAGTTCGGATTCGGCTTAAAACTGTAGGCCCCCTCCATTCCTGACAACATTACTCGCACACAGGAATAGTTGGGAGTTGTAAATCACTAGGCTCTAGTTCTCAACGGACTGTTGCGCCATCTAATTTATTTTTTTATCCTCCAAGGTGCTAATTGGCCTCATCACTGATATAATTGTTCGATGAAAATCCGGAATTCGGCCAGCTTGAGTTCTTAAGCCTTCATACAGAATACGATGTTTTATCGTTAGTGGAATGCCTAATGCTAACTGCTCCAGAATTGCTAATCAACAATACGCCGTGCGTCGTTGTCTGGTGGTGTTAATTCAGCTAATGGATCATTTGAATATTATAAGTATTCAGGCTTAATACCCATATTGTGATCTAAGAAAGCCCATATTATTTTGAGCGACGCTAAAATTACTGCCACGGATTCCTCTGCACTCTTAGGATTTTAAAAGATTTTACGAATCCTTAACGCACGTGTGCTATTAGAATATTCCCTGAAACAGTCGATGCCAATGTTTTCACCATTATACTGGTAACCGTCTCCTTGAAAAACGAACTCATATTGAACGGACCCGGGCCTCAACCAACATTCGTCTCCAGCCAGCTCGGTCCCTCGCTAGCTGTGTCCAGTTTCGCACGCCAAGTTGATTGAGGTCTTCACCCACCTGCGTGCGCCACCTGAGTCGCTGTCTTCCTGTACTGCGCCGACCCTCGGGATTGGATTCGAAGACCTTACGGGCTGGAGCGTTGGTGTTCATTCGCTCTAAATGACCTAGCCATCTCATTCGTTGGACTTGAATTCTGTTAACTAGGTCAGTGTCGCTGAACAGCCCGTACAGTTCGTCGTTATATCCTCTCCTCCATTCTCCATCTATGCACACGGGACCAAAAATTACCCGAAGAATTTTTCTCTCGAAGCATCCTAAGACGCTCTCTTATGTGTCTTATAGATGGTGATTTTAGATGCTCGAGAGAGGACTTTACTACTTAATTGCCTTCTAAGTCCAAAGAAGCAGCGATTTGCAAGAGTTATTCTTCGTTTGATTTCAGCGCTGGTGTCGATGTCTGAGTTTATAGCGGTGCCTAGGTAGACAAAGTCCTCAACTACCTCAAAGTTATAACTGTCCATGGTGACGTTTTGTCCAAGACGTCGTTGTTCAATGTCCTTTTTTGATGACAGCATATACTTGGTGTGCCCTCACTGAAAAACCCATCTTCTTCGCTTCCATCGCAATGCTCAAAAACGCTCCACTGACATCACGCTTTGATCTTCCAATTATGTCAATATTATCTGCGTATCCGAGTAATTGGATGGACCTTTGGAAGATTGTGCCTCTAGTGTTGACGGTTGAGTTTTACACAATTCTCTCCAGAACAATGTTGAAGAAGTCGCATGATAGGTGCATCGCCTTGTCTAAAACCTTTTTTGACATCAAATGCATCGTTGAGATCTTTTCCGAGCTTGATTGAGCAGCGTGCATTCTCCATTGTCACCATCCTGCAAAAACGGATAAGTTTGACAGGGATGCCAAAACTAGACATTGCTCTGTAGAGCCCTTTCCTAGATGCTATCATAAAAAATAAATTAGTTGGCGCAACAGTCCGTTGAGAACTAGGGCCTAGTGACTTACAACTCTCAATCATTCCTGTGTGCGAGTAATGTTTTCAGGGATGGAGGGGACCTATAGTTTTAAGCCGAATCCGAACGGCTTATTTGAGAAAGCACTTTTCATGGCAAGAATTACTCTTGGAGGATTTGTTAATTGCTCGCAAGAGGCAGTAACCGTGAAAAAACTTTAGATGGCATAGGGAGGGATTGAACCCAAGACCTCTGGCATGACAGTCCAACGCACTAACCATCATGCCACGGGTACTACGGTACTGTCATACCCGGCTTCAAAATCGATAAAGAGATGATGGATATCGATTTGAAGTTCCTGGGTTTTTTCCAAGATCTGCCGTAGTGTGAATATTTGGTCGATAGTGGACTTTCCTGGTCTGAAGCCGCACTGAAACCGTTCACATAATAAGGCAGAGAGGATCTTATATGCAATGTTAAGGAGGCTGATGCCTCTGTAGTTGGCGCAATTTAGAGGGTCTCCTTTCTTATGTATCGGGCATGCTTTCTTCCGACCATATTTTGCAGATGAGTTGGTGCATGCTCCCTACCAAGTCATCGCCTGCTGCTTTGAATAGCTCGACAGCGATGCCGTCAGCTCCAGCACCTTTGTTTGACTTCAGTTTAGATATAGCTACATAATCTTCACTTCGTCGAGGTCGGGTAGGCCGAATTGTTGATCTGCGTAGCCTAGGTTGAGTGGTCATCGCCGTTATATAATTTGGAGAAGTGATCTTTCCATATTCTCAACATAAACTGCGGTTCTACTACGATATTCCTCTGATCGTCCTTACAGGCTTCGGTTCGTGGCTGGTACCCTTGGGAGGTTTTTTTTACCTTTTGGTAAAGTTTACGAACCTCATTCCTGTTGTGACATCCCTCTATCTCCTCGATCGCGCTCTTCTCATGCTCTCTTTTTTCCATCTAAGAAGCCGGTGTTCCTCTCTCCTCTTCTGCTCGTAGAGCTCGCGAGCAGCTTCGGTCCTTCTGTGCAGCGCCGCCGTTTTGTATGCCTGTTGCTTAGCTGCGTGCGCTTGCCGGCATTCATCGTCAAACCAGGGGTTTCGCTGTGGTGGCCGTGTGAAACCTAACACTTCAGAGGCGGCATCTCTGATGGCTGCAAGGCAGCCATGCTTAATGCTTGCAACATTAAATAAATACTTTAATAATAACCTGGGTCATGAAATAACCTCGATTATTAAATAACGTGGCTTAAGAAATAACCTGAGTAAAAATAACATCTAACAAAAAATAACTTGGGTTAAAAAATAACCAGGGCTATTAAATAACCTCGGTTATAAAATAACCTGAAATAACCATGGTGGGAAAATAGACTGGGTTGAAAAATAATCTACGGGTTAAAAAATTACATGTGTTAAAAAATAACCTGACTTATTAAATAACTTTGATTAAATACAATCTGGGCTAAGAGTAGTCTGGGCTATAAAACAACATGGGTTGTAAAATAATCTTGGTTATAGAATATCTCAAAATACGTTGTGTTCGGAACTTTATTTATGTATTGAAATTGAGTTCGATTTTTCATTTGTCCCTTCTCCCACTCCCTTCTTTATTGTCTTATTTTAATTTTTAAGTACCAACAAAATTTCAGGAAACGTCCCAATTATAGAACTTAATTTGGCTAAAAATCGTTAAGGTAATAGAGAACGAGGAAGGCTTAGTTTTTTTTTCTGTTTGTCACCAAACCAAAAAAAAAATACCTTATGGAAATGGTAGTCCCTTTTTTCTTTTTTTCTTTAGCCCTGATTAAAATAATCCTGAATATTAAGATTGGATACGGTACCTATACATAAAGGTAGGCCTTAGCGTTTAAAATGGACACACAAAAAAATCCCTAACTATTAAAACAAACAAATTTTTTTTCAGTAGGTTAGGTAGGTGCCGCTTTAAGCCAGAACCTATTCTGGCTTTTGTCACCCGCATCTAGTCGCTATCATTTTTAAGGACAAGACACCACTTCCTCTATCCTATGCTTAGACCCATTCTTGTTCCTTCGATTAAATATTTTCCATAAGTACACTCATTTAATTGAGGTTTGCAAAACAAATTTTGACCTCAAATAATATTGGGTCCATCATGGTCCATGAAAAGTCGCGTTCCTTCAGCTTTAAAATTATAAATAATACATAGCCGGAGTTCAAGATACATTTTAGGGATAGTGGTAGTAAATAATAAATAAAATGAATAGCTTTATAATTTCTAGTATATTATTTGTAGCCAAGGGAATTTACTTAATTTTCATTGGAAAGGTTTTTAAGCTTTACAGAAAGATGTTTGTTTAAAATCTATTGCAATCGTTTGCAAACTTCCAAATCAACACTTTCAACATTTAAATAACGGAGTTTTTGAAAATTAAATTTAAAGAAATTTTAACTCAGAACAAGATTTTCAGTGGAAGATTAACTTAAGGTCCTTGTTTTTTTTTTCAATCCAGATAGATGTGCTACCCACACCGACACTATCATCATTTGTCTAAAATTGAGTCGCTTAGGTGGTCTTAAGATGTTCATATTTAGCTATTAGGAATATCTCTTTCTTTATGTTAGGCCAGAATGATCTCAGAAAATGTGTTTAGTTAACTGGAATTTCATAAACTGAATTAAAACCATGCTTCAAAAACTTTTAACTTTTTGTTAACTTAACTAATTTCCAATTGAATTTTTCAAGACCTTGTTGATGATTTTGGGCTTTATCTCAGGGTCCAAAGCACTTGAATCGATTCGGGATTGCTGGTCCTCCGATACTGACATCGCCCTGGCTGTTAGTCAATTTGTTCTTGCTAATTTTACACTACAATTTCTATATAGTGTCAATGGTGATTTGAAAATTGGCAGTCAGCGTGCAAAACGCAGCAAACGTCAATTTAGATGTCATGGAGATTTGGGGTGTGCCTATGTTTTATACGGGAATTTTGATAATTGACGAAGCCATTTAACGGAAATACGTTTCATTCTATTGACCGCTAAATGGACGAATTGGTCTCCGAATTTTGTATAGGTATAGTTTTTTCAATGTTTATGTTTGCAGGCTTTTTGATAATAAATTTCTTAACCTTACCGAACAGGGATGTCAACACAGTTTAACATTTTTAACTGTCAAACTATAGATAGCAATAGTCGTTCCAGTAAAAAACCCTATATTTATTAACTTCCCATAGAAGGTTATTGTGACCGATCCGATTTACTGAATTACAAATTTTCACATTTCTCGACGTTTCAAGGTCCCTAGAATCAAGATCAATGAGTTTTAGAGAGATGGATATGTGTGTACAAAACGCCGAGCTGATCCCACGAAATGCAGATCATGATCTTGGAGTCGTTAATATTCGATTTGGCCGTAAACGTGAAAGCATGGCCGGGATATCCCCATGACTTTTGGCATTTAGGGTCAGCGTAATAAACCACCCATTTTTGGTCCCCGATCACAATGCTATGCAGAAACCCCTTCTGTTTTGACTATGAAGCCACTGTTCAAAAACACTAAAACGGCGGTTAATTTCTCTTGGTTTCAACTCATATGGAACCCAAGTTCCGTCTTTCTGAATCATACACATGGTCTTGAGACGTTTTGAAATCGTTTGCATGTTTAACAACCAATGAAATTTCCAATTCTTTTTTAGTTTTACGCTAGCAATGTCTCCAATTTTGCATCTCCAAAAACTCTCTCTCTCTTCCACCACTATGCCAGTCTTCCACTTTAGAGCCACCATTCTTCAAGCTTTGAAACAACTCACGCCACGTTCTCTCACTAATAGCCTCGTTAGCACTAAACATCACGCTACGGGTTTTTATTAAACATACAATTAATAAAAACTTTCAAGAAATTCAACTAAAAAGTGGTTAGCATTGGTTCTTGTCTCGAGAATAAATTATGTTAAAATTATAGGATTCTTTACAAAATATTATTGTCAATATTTACATAGTACATAATTTTATTGTAATAAATAATGTCTCGAATATGACAGAAAACATAAAAAACTTAAATTTTAAATTGCATGCTCTGCCGATTTCTTTAAATACAAAAAGGCTCGTTGAAAAACAAAACTGTTTTAAAATTTTAAGCGGCCACTAACGCGAAAATATCAGTGTAAGTCGCATTTCAGGGTACCAGCCACGAACCGAAGCCTGTAAGGACGATCAGGGGAACATCGTAGTAGAACCGCAGTCTATGTTGAGAATATGGAAAGACCACTTCTCCAAATTATATAACGGCGATGACGAACCGAATTCCGCTGTAAGGGAGATAGAACCACTCAACCTAGGCGACGCAGATCAACAATTCCACCTACCCGACCTCAACGACGAAGTGAAGATAGCTATATCTTAAATGAAGTCAAACAAAGCTGCTGGAGCTGATGGCATCGCTGCCGAACTATTCAAAGCAGCAGGCGATGAATTATAAGATCCTCTCTGCTGTATTATGTGAACGTCTGAAGCCGTTCGTCAACAACCTGATAGGTCCTTATCTCTTTATCGATTTTTAAGTCGGGTATGACAGCATCGTAGTACCCGTGGCATGATGGTTAGTGCGTTGGACTGTCATATCAGAGGTCTTGGGTTCAATCCCTGCCTGTGCCATCTAAAGTTTTTTCACTGTTACTGCCTCTTGCGAGCAATTGACAAATCCTCCAAGAGTAATTCTTGTTATGAAAAGTGCTTTCTCAACTAAGCCGTTCGGATTCGGCTTAAAACTGAAGGTCCCCTCCATCCCCGACAAATTTACTCGCATACAGGAATGGTTGAGAGTTGTAAGTCACTAGGTCCGAGTTCTCAACGGACTTTTGCGCCAACTAATTTATTTTTTATGGTAGCATATATAGGGAAGAGCTCTACAGAGCAATGTCTAGTTTTGGCATCCCTGTCAAACTTATCCGTTTTTGCAGAAAAGAATCTCACCGATGCATTTGATGTCAAAAAATGTTTTAGACAAGGCGATGCACCTGTCGTGCAACTTCTTCAACATTGTTCTGGAGAGAATTGTGCAAAACTAAACCGTCAACACTAGAGGCACAATCTTTCAAAGGTCCATCCAATTACTCGGATACGCAGATGATATTGACATAATTGGAAGATCAAAGCGTGATGTCAGTGGAGCGTTTTTGAGTATTGCGACGGAAGCGAAGAAGATGGGTTTAGTGGTCAATGAGGGCAAGACCAAGTATATGCTGTCATCAAAAAAGGACATTGAACAACGACGTCTTGGACAAAACGTCACCATGGGCATCGATAACTTTGAGGTAGTTGAGGACTTTGTCTACCTAGGCACCGCTATAAATTCGGACAATGACAACAGCGCTGAAATCCTCTCTCGAGCATCTTAAATCACCATCTATAAGACACTCATCATCCCTGTTCTCATTTATGGTGCTGGGGCCTGGACCCTGTCAAAGAAAGATGAGAGCGTCTTAGGATGCTTCGAGAGAAAAATTCTTCGGGTGATTTTGGTCCCGTCTGTATAGATGGAGACTAGAGGAGAAGATATTACGACGAACTGTACTAGCTGTACAGCGACACTGACCTAGTTAACAGAATTCAAGTCCAACGACTTAGATGGCTGGGTCATGTAGTGCGAATGGACATCAACGCTCCAGCCCGTAAGGTCTTCGAATCCAATCCCGAGGGACGGCGCAGTAGAGGAAGACCGCGACTCAGGTGGCGCACGCTGCAGGTGGGTGAAGACCTCAACCAACCTGGAGTGCGAAACTGGAGACAGCTAGCTAGGGACTGAGCTGGCTGGAGACGCATGTTGGTTGAGGCCCAGATCCGCCCGGACTGTAGCGCCACCTTATGTAAGTAAGTAAGTCGCATCCCATACTCTGTGTTTATTACATTTTTTGAACCATCAATTTTGATTAAAAAGTTTACACAAAAGTCTTGTAATCTAAGTTCTGGAATTCGGCTCATTTTCCGGTTTCAACTAAATGGAAAACATGGATAAGTGACCAATGTTAGCATTTTTCAGAATATGTAAAAATTCTGCTAAAATGTCTTGCTCAAGAAATTCAATCTCAATATTCGTATTACGAAGAATAAATTTATTTATTTTATTAACTCTCATTTTTAAGAGTAATCGAAACCTTTAATTGACATCTGTCAAAGTTATTATCCACACTAAGTGCGTTTTTTTGGTATTCCATATATAGTACAGTGAGAAATTGCCAACAAAACGATCCGCAGTAGCCAGTTTTTTGTATTTAAAAATTGGTACAACTGAAAGAAGATCTGTCAGAATAATAATAAAAAAAAAACACACAAATAGAAGAAGGTTTTGTGAAAATAAAATGTTAAAATTAACTTAGCAAACAAAAACTAACTAAAACTAATAAAATGGACAATTTTCAAGAAGAAATGGTAAGAAAATATCTGGAAATTGAGATTCTATAAAAAAAAGTTCATTTAACAATTGCTTCAAGGAGGGGGTTTGTTCGTAGACTAATACATTAACATGTGGTGTTGAAGCGAGCTTGAAGATCGCCTCAATTCTTTATATACCTGAATAGAGTTGAAATGAGCTTAATTTGACTCGATTCCCATCGGAGATCGGAGTTGAGTCAAAATTTGAGAAGAAAAACCTGTGTGATGGAGTTGGTTTAACAGATAATGCATTCTGGTCTGTTTATTTGCATGTTTGTGTACAAAAAATATAGTTTTGTTTTAATAAAATTAAAAAAAAGAAAATGGAAATGGAGTAGGTAGAATATTCTTATATGGTGCTGAACTAATCAGTTCTTCGTTGTTTAACACACATCGAAAACATCGAAACACCATTTGCATTTTAGAAAGTGCTGTCATACTTAATCATTTTTAAATCTTCTTGTGCGGTGGAAACACATAAGATCCATTCGAGACTCCATAGTAAGATTCTACTCCAACTTTTATCGGTGTTATTCATACTATGGATATTGTTTTTGTTATTCGTGTAAAATCCTACTATACTATGGATAGATTTTCCAACAAAACACGGGTAGTGATGCCAATGAAAGTTTCCTTTTTTAAATATTTGTACCTATAAGTTCTGCGATTTTTTTATCAATACAACACACTTTTTTCTTCTTCTAGACAAATCCTGCCATGTATTAATTTAGACTTGAAAAATACTAGATATTTTTTCAAAAACCCTTAAAAACCGTGTTTTGGCCTTTCCTAACCTTTTTTTTTTTGTTGTTTTTGTTTTGTTTTAACTCACTGGCTTTGTAAATTGAATGTGTTCCGCTTTTGACTATATGCAAATTCGAAAATTGTTACCCCTTTTTTCTTTTGCTGTTATTATTCTAGGTAGGTATAGAATAGTGGGATATAACCAAAAGCTTTAGAATGTTAAAGCAAAAGAAGCTAACGCAAATTTGCGTATCTAAAGGTGAAGGTAATTTGTGTTGTTTTGTTATATACAAATATTCGTACTTGTACTTGTATACCACCTACTTCTGTTTTGTCTTCTAAGGACTCTTAACGGCAATAGTGCTCTCTAAGTGTCGTTCTCTATGTAGTATAGTATAGTACATGCATATAGATATATATGTATTTATATAGTTGGAGGAGTATATAGGTATACGTGAAGATTGGATTGGATATATTATCTTTGGGGGTGAGTGAAAGTGATGATTATCTTCTTGTCAATTTAATTGGACTGTGTCAATAAGGACGCGTCAATAAATTGCCTGAAACGAGTTTCCATTTCAAAGCAAACAACTCGCGCAATTATCCTTTGAAATTCAACACTATACATAGGTACATAGGAAAAATGTATAGATATCTCACAATTTAATTGGAGAATATATATAGATAGCATACATGTAAATTGTACGTCATATTCTATGTTATGTTCCACACCACCCGAGTTCGAGCTCGAGCCCACCAGCACCCAGTATACCAGCACTGTGAGCACAGTGCCAGCGATTACGACACTCGCTCTTCCTTCTTCTATCCTGGCTGCCAAATGAAAGGGTTCACTATTGATTATTATTGATGAAGATGGTTTGAATCGACGAAAAAAAGAAGAAGAAAGGGTTGGTTGTTAACGGTGATGGGGCTGGCTCAGAGATGGTGGTATCGAGGGTATGCAATAGGGTGTCGGAGACCTGGCAGGGAATATAGTTGGGTGTTTGGAAATCATTCAGCATTGTTTAACCGAGACTATCCTGGAGCAGTGAGTTCTTTTTTCTATTTTTCAATTTTTTACTTTTTGTTTTACAAAACTTGATTCATGAGGTTGTTTTCAATTTTCCAGAACTGGCTGCGGCATCATCATACTCGACTCGAATAGAATACTTTTTCTTCTCGTTTTTCCTTTGAGCGGTTATCAGGAAATCTAATAAAATTTTATTGAATTTCCATGTTTCATAAGATCAGAGATATATTTTTTTTCTCCCTTTTGCTCCTTTCATCGCCAATGGTTGTATCCTTTATCTCTTTACAATATCATGGCTGACTGGTTGATTATTATACGGGCAGCAGCGATTATAATATAGCGACAGCGTATCCTTTTTTGTTTTTGATTTTTATTTTACTCGCGCGCTTTAAAGGGTAATTCATGCAAATTTGTTGCTGTTGGTACCATACTTGAGAAATAAAAGAACAAATAGAAAACATATAAAAACCCAATGTAAAACATGTGATGAATGTTTTCAAAGGGGTTTTTCATCTCAATCTCAAGGACCTTTGGCTGTGTTGTGTTGTGGGGCATCACAGCAAAAAAAGGCGAAAAAAAGCTACAAAAATAGCAAATATCTACATAAGTATATTTTGGACGCACACCTTGAGTTTAGAATTTTTTGATGGGATTTCTAAACGAGTGACAAGCTTTTATGTGTTTTTCCTTGTTTTTTGATGGTTCTTATATTTTCGAAACGATAAAGGAAATATATTCTTATTTCTTGTTGTTGCTGAAGAAGATGATGATATTCTTGCTACGCTTTTTGATTGAAGTTTTTTGAATCTGACTGAATCTAATAAAGTCACGTTCACAAAGTAAGATGAGTTCTGACAGGATTCTTGAGGATATATTTTGTTTTTCATTTCATTTCAGTTTTTGTTTTATTTATTTATTTCTAAGCGTGAATACGAAAGCAAAATCGAATTAATCGACAAAAGAGAAGGGTTTTATTTGCACATATTCAGTTTAAAAACAAAAAAAAGCTTATGTCTTTGTATCAATTTCAGGCCTGTGGGCAAAAGAGGTTATTACTTATATTGTGATAGTAAATTTCCTGAGAAACATTTTTTGGCTTTGGGATACATTAAATATATACAGTGTTGGCCAAAACAAAAGCAACATTAATTGTCTTGATTATTAAATAATTTAAAAAACAAATTTAGGATTCAATTGTTGTACAGAGTTTTTCAACAATCAAATGCTTTGTTAGCCCAAGAAACAGCGATTAGCAAAAGTAATTCTTCGTTTGATCTCAGAGCTGGTGTTGTTTAGGCAGACAAAGTCCTTAACTACCTCAAAGTTACGTCTGTCGATTGTGACGTTTTGACCGAGACTTCAGTGTTTTAGGTCCTTTCTTGATGACCTCATTATCTGCTAAAACCCATTTTTGTCACCTCCATTACAATACTCACAGAAGCCCCATTGACGTCACTCTGAGTACTTCTGATTGTGTCACTGTCATCAGCATATGCGAGTAATTGGACAGACCTTTTAAAGATATTGCCTCTAGTGTTAAAGTGGGAGCTCTGCACTATTATTTCAAGGACGAAGTTCATGAAATCACATGACAGCGCATCATATTGTATAAAGTTGTTTCCAATCTTTATAGAGCAGTGCGAATTTTCCATGTTCAACCTGCACAAAACGAACGAGTTTGGCAAGGATGCCAAAACTAGACATGGTTTTGAACAGTTCGTCCCTGTATACGCTGTCATATGCTGCCATAAAATCTATTAAAAGATGGTCGGTGTCAATTTTGTGTTCTTGTGTTTCTCCAGGATCTGTGATAATGTAAATATTTGATAGACTGTGGACTCTCCTGGTTTGAAACTTTACCGATAAGGACCTATCAAGTTATTGACGATGGACTCTAGATGTTACGGCAAAGAAAGTCTTGTATAAATGTTTCGGGCAAACCAGACTGGGGTTAAATACACTGAGCTGGGCATGCTTTCTTTTGACCAATGAAATCGTGAAAGAAAAAAATAATGAAAAGAAAAATCGACGTTCCTTTTTTCAAATTTATTCTCGAATCTGTTGATAAAACTCGCTGTACTTATAAGTGTAACTTTAAAATTTTTGTTTTAGTGTTCACAAGTTTTTTCAAGTTCCCAAAGAAGGAACCATTGGTTATCCATTTTTATATTGTGGTCGCTTTGATTTGAACTTTTCTTAGCAATATTGCAACAAACTTAGTTTCCCACTTGTCTCCAATACTAATTTTCACACTTCTTCCATTAATTTACCAAAAGTGTTCAATATTTTTCATTTAAACTATTTGTTCTCCATGAATTCCTGCAAATTTCTTAGTTGTTTCCCAAATAGAATGTTTTTTCATGATCCATCTCTGGTCCGTTTTCATTTGTCTTCTAACTTTGTTTTTCCCGTCAATTTGTATTACAATTCTTTCTCATCTTTTTCACATGATCTGTCTTGAACTTATCCGTCTGTCATCTATTTCCATAATAAATACCCACAGTTTCCACTTGCTTTATTTTGGAAGTCTTGCAAGTTTTTTATTAATTTTTTTTTCTAATTTGCCATTCTTTCTCCATTTGTCTCAGCAATTTTCCAACAATATTTGAAACATCTTAATCGTTTATTTTCTCAACCTTTGCAAGTGCTCGGTTTCCAAAGTTGTCCCTCATCTGTTCCCCATTGCATCTACCAATCGTTTCTTTTATACAATTTATCATTTTACTGACCATTTCATATGAAATGTTTCCACCTATTACCGTTTAAAATCCGTTACCTATGTATCAATGAATTGGTAGTAATGTTTTCTTAACCCATTTCCAATTCCATTAAATTCCATTTGTATACCTCTTTTTAGTGTTTCTTATCGTTTCCATACCGTGTTTTATCATTCATCCATCTCACGGCCGTTTCCAATCCGTATCCCATCCATTTATCATCCATTTCATATTCAAATCCCATCACAACAATTTCACAGCCGGGTCTAATTGGTTTTCCACCTATACCATTCAGTCTTCTAGTTGTTTGTATTTCTATTCAATTTCGTTCTTCATTCCTTTCCCATTTATTTCTTTACCATTTTATACCTGTTTCCCGTCAAAAGATATCTTTTTTTTATTTATTTATTTTGCGTGCACTAAAGGGGTTATGAGTACCCTTATAATAATACCCTTATTATAAACACAGTGCGAGCAATTAGGAAAGGAGGATAGTATTAGAAAGGAGAAATCGATGCAAATTAGTTTTGAATGTCTGCACATTGTAATGAGTGGGAAATATTGATTCAGTTTAAGCATTCCACATTCGCGTAGTGCGGCTAAAGAAAGAATCTCTCTACTTAACAGTACCTCCGTAATTGGGCTCAAGGGCAAACTGATGGGCATTACTAGCAGTACGGGTATTACGGTTGAATTGTTTAAGGGGAGGAATACAGCTGGCTATTTCGCTAGAGCATTGTTTAGAAAAATAACAAACAATGACAGGAGTGAGACCTTGCGGCTGTGTTCAAGAGAAGCAAGTGTCTCGGTAAGAGAACGATCTCCTATAATTTTTAGAGCTCTTTTTTCAATTCTATCCAGAAGACTCAAGTACGTTATTGGGGCTCCAGCCCAAATTATGAGAGTAATACTTGAGTTTAGGACGAAAAAAAGCTTTGTAAATTATAGCCAGATCAGAAGGGGTAAACAACTTCTTGCATCGTCGGAGAAAACCTAAACACTTAGCAGCATTTTTGGAGATGTCAAATATGTGATCAATCCACAACAATTGGTTTGTGATTCACATACTTAGGACTGATAGTTGTTCAATCTCCTCGATGCAAGTACAACTCATGGATAGTGGCATTGGGGGAGGGTTTAGCTTTTGTGACAGTAGACAGCATTGAGTTTTTGAAGCATTAAATTCTACACGCTTTTTGAATCCCTATTGAACAATGCTGTCAAGATCAAAATTTAAAGAGCTTATCATAGGCTGCCGTTGGTAGTTCACATCCGAAGAACAAGAATGAGAATCTAAAGACGAATATGAAAAGCAGAGGGTACTGTCATCAGCGAAACAATTTAGTTGGTTAGAAGTTTTAGACAAAAGATCATTTATAAAAGTAAGGAAGAGTGTTGGAGACAAAACGAAGCCCTGGGGCACACCAGCATTTATTTTATGGGTTTCAGACTTGAATCCGTCGAAAACAACTTGTTTTGAACGGTTCGAAAGAAAATTTCTAATTTAACGAAGAAGAGATTCGTCAATACCAAAAGCACACATTTTCAATATAAAGGAAGATGCCAGACTTTATCAAATGCCTTTGAAATATCAAGTGCAATAATCTTACTTTTTCCAAAACGATGTAAATATTTTTTCCACTGTTCGGTGAGATTAACCATGAGATCACCAGTGGATCTATTGCTACGAAAGCCATACTGCCGGTCATTAAGAAGCTTCCGTTCTTCAAGATATTTCTTAAGCTGAAAATTAATCAGCGTGTCCATGACCTTGGAAAGAAGGGACGTAAGTACAATTGGACGATAGTTAGAGGGGGAGGAGGATTCACCTTTTTTAGGGACAGGATGGACAAATGAAGCTTTCCATCCACTCAGAAAGAGACCTGTAGAATAGGACAGATGGAAAAGCTTACGCAGTAAAGAACACCTCTTCAGAACAGTAGCGGGGATGCTATCCAGACCAGCGGATTTGTGAATGTCAAATCTTAATCTTCTTCCAGGCATTTCACTTCTAAACAATATTCCTTTTCCAATTGTTCCAATTCTTCTGTTTCCAGTACAGTTCTGATCCGTAAAAGTCGTTTTTCTTCTGCAATTTATATTTTGCTCAATCGTTTCAGTTGATCTTTTTCGACCTTTTCGTTTTCAATCCGTTTGTTGACCGTTTTCGAACCATTAACCAATAGTATACCTTAACGTTGCCATCCGTAGCCTATTGCTTTCTTAGTTGACTTAGGTAGATTATCCATTTCTCATTTTACTCTGATCCGTTTTCAATCTATTCCTCATCTATTCCCAATCAGTCTCCTTTAACCATCCAAGAACTACATATTTCACTCTCACATCTGATTAAGTTTCAGTACCTACAGTCCTACACATCATAAAATCTGATGAATATTTTTAAAAGGTTTTTTAAAATGTCATTGAGAGTTTGTTGCATACAAAAGTTTTCTATTTTATTTTGTTTTATTGATAGTTTAGAAATTGATATTTAAAAAAAAGTTTCTTATACCTTTTAACTTCCAAAGCAATAACAAAAGATCCATTTAAAAAATTGAAATAAAATAGGTCATTGTAAAAGCAAAATAAAAAATATTTATTCAAAACAAACTTAACTCCGAGCTTGGACAAAGGAAAGTATACAAATTTAGAACATCAATATGTTGGTTGATACTTTATTTTTCCTTAAGGCCATAATATTGTATTGGTTTTAATCTTGTGTACCTTTCCATCCACTTCCAGCACACCCTTAAGTTAGTTGAGTTAAGAACGGCTTCAGAGATGTATATTGTATACAGACAGATCCTTCAAAAACAAAGATAAGTTGAGATACCTGCTTATTAACCACTTATTTAAGGTTGAAAAAATTCTCAAATTTCTCTCCGGAAATTATGGTCAGTCAAAATTTCAGGGCAGTAGCAACCACTTGTCTCGAAAAATAAAAAAATTAAATAAACTCAATACCCTTCCCTGATACTTTAATTGCATGACTAGGCATTAAACAAATGTGCAAAACCACACGTTTTATATTATTTCATTTTATTTTACCCTTCAAAATTTTATCTCCAGGTACCTATCTTATTTTTATTTTATTTATATCAACTCATCAAAGAAAATAAAACTAATTTGTTCTTTTTTCTCTTTTAAAAAATAAACCATAAAAATGGCAATGTTGATGTCATTCATTCTGCCATCTCGTCAATATATGCCCATTATATGAAGGTACTTCGTCAACATCAAGGGCATACCTTTACCTGACTATTGCTACCTTACATATAGATGATTGTGCTTGATTTCTCGAATGAGCTTCATATGTTATTCAATCACCATCCAGTCAGTCATTCAGTTTAGTTCTTACTTGTAGTTGGAAACATCAGAACTTGAATAACTATACAGATAGACAGATGGATTCCCAAAGACAGACAATCATGCGCACCTAACAATTTAATCATCAACCCCATTTTATGTCTCCTCTTAGATACTTTTCTACTCCTCTTTACCTTACATATACCCTTATGGTATAGAGAGCCTCTAGCTAGCTCTAGGTAGGTAGGTAGGTAGGTATAAAAGTCTATAATATAGGTACCCGAATGATTGTGGTCTCTTTATTACACATCGCCGGATGTTTTTCGCTTTTGTTCATAAACAAAAGCGACTCCTGCCACATTGCACCTGACATTTATAAAACTTGTTGTCTTGTGTAGCACGTGCCTATATCTATCTACCTTTACCTGCCTTAGCCTGTGACTGCCTTACACCAAAGAGGCTACATCAAAATCACCTGCCTCAAGATACAACAACCGCACTTCGTTACCACTTTAGGGAAATTGTTTTGGCGCATAAAACGCAAAACGAAAATAAGAGAGAGAGATAGCAAAAATGAGAAAATACAAATCTCGTGTCGGGAATTAACTTAATACGTGACTTTATTGGATTCAGAATCAGACTTTAATATAAATGTATGTATGTATGTATAATTTGTTTGTATCAAAGGGAGATGATTTCAATAAAATAATTAATTTTACAAAAAAAAAATAACAAAATATATAAAACAGCACATGATAAATTTGCACACACATGTGTATGACGTTAATTATGTACATACATGATGGAGAAAGATGTCATTTTTGAAAAGTCGTAGACAAAATTATTATACCTTTTCTGGATGAGAGACATGTCTAGCAAAAAAAGGTCCTTGAAGGCTTTTATTTAATATTCTTGTGTTGTGCTTTATGTTTTTGGAGACATAAAGGTATGTTTTTGGAATACAAAAGCAATAATTCATATTCAACATTAATAGTTTTTGACAAATAACGGAATGGTCTAGATGGGCTAATTTGGCTAAAAAGTTAAATGGTCTTAAATATTATGATGGTATGACAAATCTTTGCATAACAAGATACTCTTGATGTGTTTAAGAGTCTAGATGGTCTTTTTTGAATGGTATAAACGAGGTCGATCGGTGATATATTTTAGGTGGTTTAAATAATTAAACTAAGTTAGATTTTAACAAACCCGAATGGTTTAAAATGGTAAAACTTATTAAAGTTGTTACGATTTGACAGATAACCAAGGCGTCAAATATAAATAAAGCAAAGATAAAATGAATGGTCTAAATGATCTACTAGATTGGTTTTATTTTTTGGATAGTCTCTAGCCCATGTAGACTTACTGATGTAGATGGTATACAACTTTTTTTGTTGGTCTAAATTGCCTGAATGGTATTGATAGTAAAAATGGTGTGAATATAAAGTGTGGTGTGATTTGTTTGGAGGGTCTATTTAGAATCTCAAGTGGTGTAGATAGTATAAAGTGTTTTGGCACATATATTTAATGGTATAAATGGTATTATATCAGTTGATTTGAGTGGTATAATTGACAAGAATGAATTGATACGTTTAAATAGTATATATAAAAAGATTTGTGACATGGATGGTATGAAATATTGTTTATGGTCTTAATTGACTAAATGGTATAAATAGTATTGATGGTATAAACAATTTTTAAATAGTATAGAATATAATCATGTCCGTCAAGTTAGCATTAGCACTTTAAAATTTAAGTAAACTAATAATTTGATTAATTTTCGTGGCTGTAACGTTAATTTGTCGCGCTTGTTGTTTTTTTTTAAGTAACCCTGGTAATGCTAGCTTTTTAACGGAATTATCATCATAGAATTTGTTAAAACAATTGTAGTAACATATCTTCTAATAAGTTGTACACTAAAAATAATTTACGCAAAAGTAGCATTTGTTTAAAAAGTTTAACTTATAAAAATTTCAACTATTTGACTTTTAAATTTTTAAAACTTTTACTCATTCAACAATGCCCCTATTCGAATGGTCGAGAGTTAGAAAAGTAGAATAGTTGAAAGTTTGAAAGGTTGACATTTTTTAAAGTTGAAAGTTTGAAAGGTTGGTTGGTTGAATAGTTATAGTTTGAACCTGTTTGCAACATGTTCGATGTAACAAACTACAATTTACAAATTTAAAGTCGGATCCAAAAAAGTTTAAAATTTGAATGGTTGACAACTTGAAAAGTCATATAGTTGAAAGTTTGAAAATGTAAATGGTCGAATAGAATAGTTAAAATTTAAAAACTTAGACTACAAACTTAAAGTCGAATTGCTGAAAGTATAAAAAGTTGAATGGTTGAAAGTTTGATAAGCCGAAAAGTAAACCATTCGTTCATTCAACTTTTCATACTTTCAACTATTCGACATTAAGTTTGTAGTTTGTAGTTTTCAAATTTCAACAGTTCGACATTAAGTTTTTTTAGTTTGTAGTTTAAGTTTGCAGTTCGATTTTTTAAATTTTAAATGTTCGATTTTAAGTTTGTAGTTTGTAGTTTGAGTTTGAGTTTGAGTTTGAGTTTGAGTTTGAGTTTGAGTTTGAGTTTGAGCTTGAGTTTGAGTTTTGTAGTTTGCAATTTGTAGTTTATAGTTTGTAGTTTGTAGTTTGTAGTTTGTAGTTTGTAGTTTGTAGTTTGTAGTTTGTAGTTTGTAGTTTGTAGTTTGTAGTTTGTAGTTTGTAGTTTGTAGTTTGTAGTTTGTAGTTTGTAGTTTGTAGTTTGTAGTTTGTAGTTTGTAGTTTGTAGTTTGTAGTTTGTAGTTTGTAGTTTGTAGTTTGTAGTTTGTAGTTTGTAGTTTGTAGTTTGTAGTTTGTAGTTTGTAGTTTGTAGTTTGTAGTTTGTAGTTTGTAGTTTGTAGTTTGTAGTTTGTAGTTTGTAGTTTGTAGTTTGTAGTTTGTAGTTTGTAGTTTGTAGTTTGTAGTTTGTAGTTTGTAGTTTGTAGTTTGTAGTTGTATAGTTTGTAGTTTGTAGTTTTATAGTTTGTAGTTTGTAGTTTTATAGTTTGTAGTTTGTAGTTTTATAGTTTGTAGTTTGTAGTTTTTTAAACTTTAACTATTTGTCTTTAAGTTTGCAGTTTGTAGTTTTATAGTTTGTAGTTTGTTGTTTTTCAAATTTAAACTATTTGTCTTTAAGTTTGCAGTTTGTAGTTTAACTTTTCAAACTTCCAACTAAAAAATAAATAGATAGTATAAATTATTAAAACTATCTTCAATAATGGTTTGGCTCGTTTGGATACACATGTAGCCCAGGTTGTATCCCTGGCTTAAACGGCTTAAGTTATGGTCTAAAATAAATCTTTACTAAAAATTAAATAAAAGAGGCTTCCCTTAATAATTTACAAAAATTGGTTTATCTAACATTTCAATGCCTCTCAAATGTTTGAAATGCTATAAACGTTCTAGTTTATCTAAATTCGGTCAAATGGAATATCTAGGTCTACAATATTGCTCAAGAAAAATATAGACGATCTAAGAACTCTCAATTGTTAGTATGAATAGTCTAATATTCAAAAAGTCTCAATTGTTTGGATTATACTTTATAAGTCCTGTTCTAATTCTGAAAATCCTTTTGTTTTTTGTAGCATTAAATTTAAGCTTCTAATTTTCTTCTTGCACAATTATACGCAAAGGCATTTGATTTGTCACAATTCAATGAATGCTTTATAGAAGAAACCCTCACCCTAGTTAAAATGTTCGTCCTATAAAAGTTTTATTTAGCAAACACACTAAAAAAACCTCTTCTTACTTTTTAACAATATTCAAAAATCCAAAGTTTTCTATCAATTTACTTTTGACAACATTTTATAACTTCAAGGCTTTTTCTTAAAGCTTATTGGCATCACTTAAAACTTATTTGCCTTCAAGAGAAGATTATTATTTAACTCTTATAACATTTTAATGGTTATTTTAATTGAACTAAAAATCACTTTGTATGCAAAGGTAAACGTTAATTTAAATTATTATCAAACGAATAAAAAGAAAAAAAATCTCGTAAAAAAATAATTACCTACTGCTGATCGAAATGATATCAAAATAAAAATATCTTCGTTTAAAGAATAAGAAAAAAAAAGAAAACGGAATGAAAATCAAAAGTAAAGAAAAGCGATTTTAATT
This sequence comes from Eupeodes luniger, assembly GCA_951509635.1. Lineage (NCBI taxonomy): Eukaryota > Metazoa > Arthropoda > Insecta > Diptera > Syrphidae > Eupeodes > Eupeodes luniger. The sequence continues at coordinate 61,842,112 of OX608073.1, read as the reverse complement.
TTAGATACAAATCAGGTCCATCATTTTTTTTTATTTTTTTATTTGTAATTTATTTTTAATAACCAAAAACAAGTTGTTCTGTTCAGTCATTTTAATACTACGAGTAACTTGGTATGTTGTGCGATAGACCAAGTCAAATGGGAATTTGTTCGGTGAAGACAAAAATTCAATTTAATTTTTATTTTTCATGTTGAAAGATATATTCATCACTATGATGATAATGTTAACAATGTCATCAAAATTAACTACTGTAATGGTCAAGTTGAAAAGTGATTTTATCTTAGAATACGATAGAATTAGAAATACAACTTTGAGAATAACTGTGTTTTTGTCATTAGAACTGTTGTGAAAAGAACTTCAAGTTTTCGAATTTACCTTGAATTCTTCCAAGTGGGACTTTTGAACTCTGACAGTTGTTAGCGGACAAACAAAAAAGCAAGAGAATTGATGAATTGGCGACTGTCTGCTGAATTTTGATAAACAGGGTCATTGATTAACCTATTTCGCCAAATCGCCATAGAATGATAAAGCGCTTGAAATATCACATGAAAATTGGTGCACTGCTCGATCTACTTTCCAAGTATTTCGCTCATATTACGGCGGCTTATGTCGTAATATCAAGCGGACTGTAGAATTCGTATTGTCAAAGATAAATATAAGTCCATTGGTGCAATAAATAATTCGTGAGAATATGCAAGAGAAAATAGCAGGTCTATTCAAAGAACTTAACACAAAAGACCCTCTGGCTCCCAGAGAACGGATAGGGCAATGACAGAAAAATACGAAGTGTGGTAGAGCATTCCATATTCGCTAAGTACGGCTAAAGAACGAATCTTTCTATTTTTGCTAGTACGACTTAATTTGACGGATGAGGCGTTCTCGGAGGTGGGAGTATAATGGCTGAGTTCATTAATGGTAGGAAAACAATTGGCTTTCACACTAGAGCCTAATCCGTTACAATAACTCCAAGTAAGTAAGTGAAAGAGACGTTACAATAGTGTAATTTTGAATATTGTTCAAGTTTCTCAGAGCCTTAAGACGCTAGCTATACTCAAACTTTGTACGTATTTATATTAGTTTTATGTATAATAGCCTGATCTGACGTTAAGAAAAACTTTTGTCATATTACCTCATTTTTGGCATTTTTCGACTTAAAACTATCTTTTCTCAAGAAACGTTTCTGTGATACACATTACACATACCTAGAACTTCCCAATTCAATAATACTTTCAAAGACGAATTATATGAGGATATCATACATATTCATTGAAGTGCTGAAAATCGAATAAGTTAGATAAATTCAGGAATATTGGAAAGTAAAAAAAGTTATTTAGAGCACCACAAAAAAGGTAACTAGTTATTAGAGAAACCATAGAAGACTTCTTGATACTTCTGTAAAACTTAAGTTTTCTGATTAAAAATATCTATCCAGCCTAATTCTGTACTCAAGTTTGGGGAAAAAGTTCGTGAGATTGCTTAACTTGTGGACGACACTCAAAATCCCTGTTCTTCTAAGGGTGCTCCAAGACGAGAATATGGTAGCTGCAACCGATAGTTTGAGACTCCGTCCACAGACATTGATCTCAACAGCTCAACATTTCACGCTCAATTCGGAAAAAAATTCTGCAGAAATATTTTGGAGGATAAATCTTTTAAAAAATCTTTTGGACTCAATAATTGAAGGTCATCCCATTAGTTATCGCATTGCAATTTGGACCATAGAGCAGCTTAAAGTGAACAACGATTTTGGGAAAAAAAAACATCTTTTTTTGAGAGGCAAAATTTTCATCTCGGCTCTCGCTGGTAACAAAGGCGAGGCTAACGGTAAGAGTTCCAGAGCCGTGTTAATCGTTTTTTTTTTTTGCTTAAATGCAACACATATCGATTTCTAGGAACTCTCCTTCTTTTCCTCACTAAAATACGTATTTATGCTATCAGCTGTCTTGGATATGTCACTTAGCTGATTCAAAGCTGCTATTTGATAACTATGGACTTTTTGGAAAAAACTCTGAAGGACCAATCTTTTACGAACAATCGCAAAATGATTTAAGCACTTATGGTCAGTATTTACTAAAAAAAAAAGTGAGCCAGAGCCTGATCTTTATAAGACTTGAAGCCTGCTGAAGTACCCATTTAAACGACACAAGTTTTGTTCCATAATAATTAAGAATGTTTGCTCTTGCTAGGCCCAAGTTCACACAGGACTGTAGCGCCACCTTAAGTAAGTTTGCTCTTGCTAAAAAATCGTAATTACATGGAAGAAAATACGTCAATATTTGTAAACAGTCACCAATTTTCGTATAAATGAGCGACAGCTAAAGTTAAAATTCATCAATATTTATTATCGTGCATCAATATTCTCTTTAATTCATCAATATGATAATATTATTATTTTAGTAGTGAACTTGAGTCAATTTACGTCACTATCAAAATGTATTGTTATGCGTCAAAACACGTTAACAAGCTTCAGTTACGTTGTTAAATAGAATCAATATTTGTTATAATGCTTCAATATGCTTTTAAATGCGTCAATATTCATGAGTCAACTTACGTCACCATCAAAATGCATTGTTATGCGTCAAAACACGTTAACAAGCTTCAGTTATGTTGTTAAATAGAATCAATATTTGTTATAATGCTTCAATATGCTTTTAAATGCGTCAATATTCGTGAGTCAACTTACGTCACTATTAAAATGCATTGTTATGCGTCAAAACACGTTAACAAGCTACAGCATACGTTGTTGAATAGAATCAATATTTGTTAAAATGCGTCAATATGCTTTTAAATGCGTCAATATTCGTGAATATAAGTCAACACGAGTTTCAATTTACGTCAAATTGAGTGGTAAAAATGCATCGTAATTCGAAATAATAAATGCTAACGCTAACGTCAATGTACATTAAAATGCGTGTGCTTTAAACGTCTTCAAATGACGTAGATTTATTGGATTAAATACCCCTCCCGCCCCCTTTCCAGGAGCAAAAACCAATTTCGAAATATGTGGCTCACTCAATTTAAACTTTTAATAAAAGCAATTTCTCAAAATGACAATAGAAAATCCCCAAGTTGGTTCATTTTCAATCTCAATTGAATAAAATTGTCCTTAAATAAGCCTCAAAAGAACAAATCTTTTTGGAATTAAATTCTTTCCGCCTATTAGCCATTTTGTTTCATTTAAATGACCCAAAAATGAAAAATGATAAATTATAGTTTTATCAAAATCATAAATAAAGTTACAAAAATAATAAAAACGAGTACTCAATCAATAAAATTATACATTTTCAACATCTTTTTGGTCTTATGGTTTCCCTATGACGACAATGATGAGGATAATGATTATGACGATGACGCTGGCAATAATGACGATGTCGACAACGAAAACGACAACAACAACGACGACGATGACAATGATATGAAGACGAGGAGGTGGACAACGACTGATGGAGGACTGGACGTTGGTTGGTTGGAAATAAAATCATCGTGTTACCATATTTAATAAATGATTTGCTGACCACATCCTTAGTTGGTCTTCATAAACCAGATATTATTAAACCACAAGTATTATAAGACAAACCATGGGAACTTATTCACATGTTTTGTATCTGTTCCGTCTACATATATAAGTATATAGATACAATATATATATTTGCTGCATTATAAAATGTATTCGTATCTGATTAAAAGTAAATGACGTAGCTGACTCTATATAGTCGTTTAGGCAATGGGAATTGACCGACCGACCGGACTGGACCGGACCGGACCGGAACGACAACGACTGATGACGGGGTCAACATCTCAGAACTGGACATTAGGTCAATACCTATAAGACGAAGAGAAATGATGGAAATGGCAAAAACATCTACTTCCAATTCCATCAAATTCAAAATTGATTTTATATTCAATCTTCTTTAATAGCCCCATCTGTCCCTTGATCTGATTGTGATTGTGACTCTGAGTTAGATGCAATAATTTATTTTAATAGGCCCGGTTTTCAATTTGAGCTTTGTCCATATCTTCAAACTGCCATTAATTCAAAATTGTTACTATATGAACGAGCGACGCAAAGACGATGAACGTCCATATGCCTACTTTTACTCGTTGTTGTTTTTGTTCCCAAGTTGTTCAGGATGGCTAACAAAGTGCTGGAAGGGGGAGACCGACATGACGACGACGAGCGACGACGCGACGGACGACTTGAGTGTGATTATTCATTCACAAAATCTTTAGAGGTTGATTGCTCAAGACTTTTAAAGAGAGTCGACTTATAACCAATACATAAGTTTCCCAGTATGAAGTCTGCTGATTTTTTGGAAACCCACAATATTTAAGCGTTGGATGATGGTCTCTGGTGTAAATAAATGTAGGCACACTAAAATCAAGTCGCAAGCCTATACACCTGGCCGATTTAATGACCGTCCATTCATTCATAAAAAAAAATGTTTACTTGGAATATAAAATGTGGGCGCAATATATGAAGGTACCTCATCAGCTACAGTTCCATGATGGGAGTTGCTGGATAATGGCGTTTGTTGGTAAGGGGAAAGCGTGGGCCGACACCAGCATCTAGGTTGCCGAGGCTTTCTTGTGTGTTGGTTGGAAGTCTCATTCCAGAAAGTGAGTCGTAAAATATAAATACAAAAAAAAAACAGCATTCAGCATCAGACCAAACGAGCTAAAGTCTCATGTTCAAGCCACCATTGCTATGATACCAAAAACAAAACACAGAAAACCCCATAACCAAGGTCTGTTAGCTGTTGTGATAAATCTGAATATTTGATTTAGTGACAAAGATAATAGTTAATAAATAAATGACCAGCAAGCCAGCGAAGAGAGTATCTATAGACTTTACATCTTTTCTGTAAGAGCAGAGCACAAACCTAGATAGACAAAACGACGACCAACGACGACATTGTTTTACTTATGTTTAGTTTTATTTTTATGTTTATTTTAATTTCTATAATTTTTGTTTTGTTTTGTTGTAACTTTTGTTTTTGTTCTTAAAAAGATTTATTTATTTTCTTGGTTTTTAATTGTTGACATTTATGCGATTTTATCGATAAGCTTAACAAAATGAATGCGAATAAAAGGGAAACTGATAGTAAAATTAAAATTAATGTTTATTTAAATTGCTTTTAGTTATTGAATATGAAAATACATATACCTTAGAAAACCTTACATATATTCTCAAGAAATGATGTAAATTTAAATTTTATGATCATAAATTTTATTAATTTAAGAGATTGTTATTAAAAAAAAATCAAGTTTTATTTTTTAATTCTAAATTATGATGTTCATCAAATATGTAGGCTTAAATATGTAAAATTATCTGTGAAAGAGTTTCTAATTTCCTGTCTCATTGGAATAGTTTCAATGCTTGTCATATTTAATTTTAAACTAGTTATACGATTTCTATGTGAACCGTCAAACTTTTGTTATTTTTCAAAAGTATTGTTACACATTAAAGTTACCCCACTGTCTTATAGTGGGGAATTTTTCAAAATATTTATAAGAACATTTTGTGAAAGATACAAAAAAGTTAGAAGTAAATATATTTCTTTGTTCTCAAGACACTTGAGTCGAAAACCATTTCTTATCAGTTTTAGTTGTTTTTATATGTTTTAGTTTCTTTGAACAAAAGTTCTGAATTAAATTTCTCTGAAAAATAAGCGTAAAGTTTACAAAAATATTTTGCATATGAATTTTTGTTCCCTAGATCTTAAGTCAAAACTAATTTTCACCAAATTACGTTAACAACAATATTTTGAATAGAATAAAAAAGGTCCACGTACTTCGAGGAAAACCTTGATAATATAGGAAAGTTTAAGAGGTTTCAGGGAAGTTTTGAAATAATAAGGGGGGTCTGGAGATATCAAGGGAGGTCTTTAAATATCAAGGGAGGTAATGTAATTCGAAAGGAACTTTCGAGATTTCAAGAATGGTTTTTAAATATCAAGGGATGTTCTGAAAGGGAGATCTTGAAATATCGGGGTAGGTCTTGAAATATCAAGAAAGGTCCTGAAATATCAAGGGAGGTTTTGAAATATTAGTGCTGGTCTTAAAAATATAGGAAGGTCTAAAATATCTTGAAAAATCGGGGCAGGTTTTGAAACCTCAACGGAGGTCTTGAAATATCAGGGCAGGTCTGTGGATTCCAAGGAAGGTCATAAAATATCAAGGGAGGTCCTGAAATATGAAGTGATCAAAGAAGTCTTGAAATATAAAGGAAGGTCCTCAAATTTCAAGGGACGTCTTGAAATATCAAATGAGGTTTTGAAATATTAGTGCAGTTCTGAAGATTCGAAGGAAGGTCTTGAAATATCAAGGGAGGTCCTGAAATATCAAGGAAGGTTTTGAAATATCAAGGGTGGTCTTGAAATATAAAGGAAGGCCCTGAAATTCCAAAGGGGGTCTTGAAATGTCAAGGAAGGTCTCGAGATTTCAAGGGGGTTTTGAAATATCAGGGCAGGTCTGGAGATTTCAAGGGAGATCATAAAATAACAAGGTAGGCCTCGAGATTCCAAGGCAGGTTTTGAATTATCAAGGGAGGTTTTGAAATATCAGGGCAGTTCGGAAGATTCCAGGGAAGGTCTTGAAATATCAAAGGAGGTCCTTAAATATCAAGGAAGGTTTTGAAATATCAGGGGTGGTCTTAAAATATAAAGGAAGACTCTGAAATTAAAAGGAGGTCTTGAAATGTCAAGGGAGGTCTCGAGATTTCAAGGGAAGTTTTGAGATATCAAGGGAGGTCTTGAAATATCAAGGGAGGTATTGAAACAACAAGGTATGTCTCGAGATTTCAAGGCAGGTTTTGAAATATCAAGGGAGGTCTTGAAATATCAAGCAGGTCCTGAAGTGCCAAGGGATTCAAATATCAATGCAAGTCTGGAGATATCAAGGGATTTGTGTTCAAATGAATAAGGCTGCATGATATTTTCAAATGTCCTTTGACCATTTATTCTTACAAATGGGCCAACTCCTTAGCACAGGAACGCACCCAAACCATTATGTTTCCTCGTTCATGCTTGACGGTCCGGAGTCGTATTTATTATATCAAGTCTCTTCAAATTAATTTTGCGAAAGCTTTAAAATTTGTCTTTTTGTGGTGTAAATTATCGATTTTTAACTTCCCATAGGAAGTTAATGTAATCGGTCCGATTTGCCAAATTGAAAATTTTGACATTTCTCGACAATTCAAGGTCGAAATAAAAGATTTTTAGAGAGATGTCTGTGCGTGCGTGTGTATGTACGTTTGTACGTCTGTACGTCCGTACGTCCGTACGTTCCCGACGTTTTTTCGTCGTCCATAGCTCAAGAATCATTAGAGATATCAACTTCAAATAAATGTTGCTATACAAATAATAATGCAGAAAGATGCAGAAAGGACTCTCACAAAAATTGCTTGGGTGTTTTTTTTACCATAGCAATTTAAAAAAAAGGTTAACATTTTGGTTAACCCTAAATATCTCACGAACCAATAACGTTAGGGACTTGAATTAAATTTTATATTATATATTGTACAGTGATACAAAACAAATATAATTTTGGAAAAAAATCCAATTAACGGTTTTTTTTATAAATAAAAAAAAAAACTGAAAAAACTTTACAAACAAAAAATAATTTTATCTCCAAAATAATTTTGTAGAACGAAAAATAACGTTTTTAACATTTTGTGAAATTTTGAGAAAAATTTAATTGATAGTTTTTTTTATAAAAAATAAAAACCTAAAAAAAATATTACTCAAAGTTGGTAAAAATTGATTTTCGACTTAAATATCTTTTCAAAATTAAAATTATTGGCTTCAAACTAATTTTATCTTATAAGAAATATTGTTTTCAACATTCGGTAAAATTTTGAGAAAAATCGAGTTTTTTTTACAAAAAATAAAAACCTAAACAAAAATTAATGAAAGTTGGTAAAAATTGATTTTCGATTCAAATATCTTTTCAAAACATTGAGATATTGGCTTCAAACTAATTTTATATTTTAAAAAATATTGTTTTCAACATTCAGTTGAATTTTGAGAAAAATTAAATTGATAGTTTTTTTTTTTTTAATTAGAACTTTAACAAAACATTGCTAAAAGTTGTCAAAAATTGAGGCTTAAGTAATTTTCGACTCAAATATCTTTTCAAAAATGTGAGATTATGGTTTACAACTAATTTTATCTTATAGGAAATATTGTTTTAAATATTCTATAAAATTTTGAGAAAAATCGAGTTAACAGTTTTTTGTACAAAAAATAAAAACTTACAAAAACAATACTAAAACTTGGTACAAATTTACTTTCGACTCAAGTATTTTTTTTTAAATTTAAAAATACTGGCTTAAAACTTATTTGTTCTCACAGAAAATATTGTTTTCGACATTTAGTAAATTTTTTATAAAAATCCAACAGTCCGTTTTTTTCATAAAAAATTAAAATCTACAAAAAATAGTACGCAAATTTGGTAAAAAGTGATCTTCGGTTGTCAAAAATGTTGGCTTCAAATTAATTTCATTCATCCAATTTGTATTTGTTTATATGTATAAGAAATAAAAACTTTTAAGAATTGCTACTAAAATTGGTAAAAATTGGTTCTCGACTTAAAATCTCGTTAACAAAAAAAGATTTTGAAATCAAACTATTTTATCATATGCAAAATATTGTTGGTAATTTTAAAATTTTTTAGAATAATTCAACTGACAACTTTTTTAACAAAACACGAAAACCTACACACCTTTTAAATAAGACAAATTGACAGACAAGATGGGAATCTATTAGTGCGGGTCGCATCCCAGGCTCTTTTTTGCTTTTCTTTTTGAGGTTTCGAAGCTGCCAGTCTTTTAGTAGATTTTAATTGCGCCAAATACAATCTTTTTCGAGCAACTAAGTCTTTAAGCTATAAATTCCACTGACTCATTTTCGTTGTAATGGCAATGCACTTTGAGCTTCCGTCGTCGTTCTGAACTACAGGACTTATTTTTGTCCATTTTCGTCCCTGTTTTTTTAATTAATTAATATTAATATACACAAATAATCGGAACGAAAACTGAAAACAATCAATTTAGATTGATAGTTATGTTCTTAAATTTTTGTATTAATTTACTAATACTTTAATCGTTTCTTATTTTGTGTCCAGGAAACTCAATATACTTGTAGTTTTTATTTTGATTTTCAATTAGAACCACCAAGCTTTGAATGTTTACTGTCTTTTTGGCTTAAAAAACCTTACTTAAAATTATTTAACAGGTTAACCAGAATCACTTTTACCTCACCTAAAAAACCTTGTTCTTTCAACCAACCAATTATATTTGGCTAAACAATATTTCCAAGTTCAATAATTTTTTCTTGTAGCTCTTTAACATTTTGTGTCTTGAACGAAATCAGTGCCATAACATGCATTCTCTGCAATAAATTTAATGGTGACATATTGTTTCGTGGTTTTATGGGAACTTCCTTTTCAATAAAAGTTAGAGTATAAGAAAGAAGCTCTTTTAGAACACTCAATCCTCCCCCGCCCCACTTTCAATGGTCCTTTCCTTAGTTTCAAGTATTCCTACATCTTCTTTCTCATCTTTATATTCTCCTTCCTCAGAAAACCGTATTTCGATGCTCATATATATCAAGGACATTAAAAACATGTTATTTATTCTCAACCAATTTTTATTCATCCTTTTCAATATTACAATAAAACTATTATTTGACTTTAATATGTTAACGTTGAATCTGAATTCATTCACCAATTTTAATTTTCTACTTAGTTTCTGAATACTTCAAAATTATTTATAGTTCAAAATAAATATCAAAAGACAAACAGGAAATTATCCTGACAAATTGAAAAATAAAACATAATAGTTTTAGTAATTCATTCATTCATCATGTGAAAATGTGAATCATATGACGACAAATGACGCCTATACTCTTTGAATTCTAAACCAATTGAGAAAAATCTTCTAGGTCACACAAAATGTAGTAAATTCTCTTGAAAAAGGGACCTTTTTTTCTTTGTACATACATATTTTGAAAAGCATGCATAATTTCTTTTTCAAAAAAAAAAAAAGACGGAAAAACTCAACTAACCAACGTGTGTGTGCATTTAAAAAAAGGATAATTAGGCATAGCATATTATAATTCTGTAAGATCCACACCACACACAATTTTGAAGCGTCAAACACGTTGCCCAAAACACAAACCAAACCATATCCAACAACTTCAACACATTATAAATTTAGAAATGGACCAATTGGAAGACATATTTCTTAAACACATTAACTGTAACTATGAGCAACTGAACTGTGAGCTAAGAGCTGATGCTGATGCTGCTGCTGTGCGGTGTGTGACCCTTCAGGGATAAGGATCACATGCTTGTTTTTTTTTTTGGACTCGTATTTATTTTTAAATTTTTTGCCTAAAAGATGCCATACGACGACGATGACGCTCAAGACGATCGACCTAAGACGAGAAGACGCATTCATCTATTTTAAAGAAAAGCGAAATGATATGCTTCTCGAGTGGTGTTCAGGGTTTTTGGAATATCGTTGCCTGTGGTAGAAGTTGGAAATATACTTAAAAGTATTTATACGAGCATCGAAAACAAAAACAACAACGACCAAAAGATGAAATATTTCAAGTGTTGAATACCGACCGAGAAGGAAATCGAAAACGAAAAAGACGACGATGATGATGACAACAACATCGTCGATGTGGCTTCTGTGCTGCGATGCCAGACCAGGCCAGGCCAGGCGAGCCATAGCCAGAGCCATAACCATTCCAATTCTGCGGGTATATGAGCTATGAGTATATAAAAAAAAAACCATCCAGGCGACACCAAATTAAACAAACAATATTTCCCTCAAAAATAAAATTTATTTAAACGTTCATACTTCATACCTATAAATTTATTATATACGAGTCAAGTATAGGTATGGCACATGAAAATATAACACTCATACTTTCTAGCCTCAGGAGCGGGAGCGGGAGCTGGTGCGGGTGCGGGTGCGAGACAAGCAGCGACGGACGACAACAACAACGACGACGGGTGACGCCGAAAAAGGGACTTTGTGGCTATGGGTATTATTTAGAGGATTTCTATACAAAGTCTACACCTAATATGTCATCCCAGGGAGGGCTTCGCGACGCAACGCAAAATGAATGGAGAATTCAACCCCCCGTTGCGAATTGTTAGTGACCCGTCAAAAAATCGAAATTTACTGGCTTAAACAATAAATAATTGGGTTGCAAACCATTTGACATTGTTATAGCTTGTGCCTCGTTTGTGGCAGATAAATATTCGACAAGAACACCAACAGCAACAACAACAACAACAAAAACGAAAATAAAAGGGAGAGTATTTTATATGTACATATGTTGTGAGGGTGTGAACTGAAAACGGGCGTATAGCTTATACCTAACTCCCTCCCTCCCTCTCCCTATACCACTCTTCCAATATGAAATTGTATAGAAGCTGACATATTTATTTTTTTGTCCGTCTGTTATAAATGAACGAGGACATTTTTGGCCTCAGGAATAGATTGCATTAATATTGTCTGGCCCATATATACATTTTTGTTATGTAGAAAAATAAAAATATTCCCTGCAACAACCATTTTAAGAAAGGGTCGAGTCAGAGCAGTTAACCCGGATTAAAAGCATCATATAGGAAAAGCTTTCGTATTTAGGATATAAGTTGGGTTGGGAATGGACAAACAAAAATAAGGAAACTATCCTGGATGGTGATATGTGGCGCTATAAGATGTCGCATGTTCTTGTTCTATTTGTAGTTTGTTGCAGATTATACCTACACATACAACAAGTCGTGTGAATCCTATTTACACCCAAGAAAATCTTTCTTCAAATACTTTTGGTTTGTTTGTTGGGCTAGTGGTAGGTACAAGTGAGATGAAATCCTTATTTGATCCTGGATCAACTGAAGACATTCAATGCATATCCACATACATACCTACATATATATGAAAGGTTCCTTTCCTCTTCTGGATGGCTGAGGTTAAGGTATATGTGAGCACATATGTATCTGGTAGACAATATTTCAATAATGTTTTTGATGACCACGATTGTAAAAAAAAGTCATCGAAAATCAGACCAATAGATTAAACTATACGCCCAAGCCAGCTGTATGAATATTTCAGTGCACAAATATGTCTCATTGTCATTCTAGAGGAGGAACTGATCCAACCCCTCATGAACCCGCAACCCTGACTCGTAAATGCTTACACGGGCCTCTGTCGCTGCCCAGCATTAGTCCGTTATCTGTCCCTAAACATGGGAAAGTTGCAAATCCGGCTCGAAGGACCAAATGTTGAGTAAACTTGGTTGTAAGTCGAAATGAGTACTTATTTTATTTTACTACGTTACTTCTATAAATATACAATTTTCTTGTCTTATCTATCTATTCTTAATGTCTATGGTTCTTATCTTTCTATTTATCTGTAGATAACCGTCAGTGTATGCTTAGGGTGATCTGTCTTATCTTTATTTCACATACACATTGGGTTATCTATAGATTGGATATGTTCATGTTTGAACACCAGCTGTGGTGTTCATATGCCAGAAATTATATTTAATTTTAAATAACAGAAAGTTATCTTTCGAATAATTTAATTTTATGTCGATTTAAAAAAAATATGTTTTTTTTTCAAAGTTCTATTTCTCTAAAAAAAACACCCTTTATAAGTTAATTTTAAAAATGCATTACAGGTTAGTTTTTTCCTTTTAGTGTTGTCCATTACAAAAAATTCAAAAGGGCTTATAACACGATTCGGAACTGTGTTGCACAAAAACTCGATTCGGCCCTAAGATGTGCGGTCGGTTAACATGATTCTGTTAAATTCATCCTCGTTTTCGAAGAAAATGCCACCAATCCATAATTCGCAACCAACTTTCACTCTCTGTTTGTGAATTGGCTTCTCGACAATAACCAGCGGGTTTTCCCAGATGTTGAAATTTTATTTGTTAACATAGACGCCAATATGAAAATTGGAATTGTAAGAAATTGAACCTTAAGCGAATAATCCGAGATCTTTATGCAAACTGCAGAATTCTTTTCAGGATCCTGTGTGAAATATTGAAATGGCGGGTTGACGTTCGTAGTTTAAGTCTCTTTCTTTCAGCTGAGTACAGCAGTTTAAATCTCGTCTATACGACACAACGGGAACTATGATTGCTGTCCACTAGCATACCAGTGTAACGAACATTTGCATAAACTTCTATGCAGCAAGGACTGTGGGTGGTTCATTTCGGCTTGTCTTCAAAAAACACACTTTTTTCAGCTCAAGGTGCTTGATATCTCTAAGTAGATTGCGTATAAGCTCGATAATTGATGCCATAGCTGGACACTTTCGTGGCTGAAGTATCAAATGACTTGCAGAAGCTATATGGACAAGTAAGAGGACAAAACAGTTCTAACCTTAACTGCACATTACTTGCTCAAGGCTAAAAACGTAAGTCCTACCTAGGGGAATTCTTCTATAATGATCTGAACGATCTAAACGACCTTTAACACACTAAAATTACTATTCTTTTACGTGTCGTAAGGAACTCTAATCGGTTTAATTTAGATTAGAAGAAGTCCTCAGGATTCTTGTGGTATCACCATGTGCCATAACTGGCCTAAATTTATCCTACACCATCCCGGACAGCCACTTCGACCTAGCATAACCTTAGCGCTTGTTGTTGTCAGTAATGCGTCGATAACAAAATCGTTTTCCAATAAATTTGGACCGATTACGCCGCCCGCCAGTTTTAAATCCCCATCAAGCCATTGCCATTTTAAAGATGCATTGAATGCTAATGGACCTGATGCAAATTAGTGCCGTCCGATATTTTACAATTTTGTTTCTTAACATAAAAATACATTAAGATTGTTGGTCTCATTGCTAAAGATCATTTCTCGATGAAATTAAGTTCAAAAACACTTGTCATTATCCCTATGGCGGTTTAACTTAAAATCTTAGGTCGTGGGCTAGTTGTAGGTAAGTGTGTTAATTGATTCTTTACTGATTACTTACTTACTTACTTAAGGTGGTGCTACAGTCCGGGGTGGACCTGGGCCTCATCCAAAATGCGTCTCGAGCGGGATTGGTTTCGAAGACCTTCCGGGCTAGAGCTTTGGTGTCAATTCGCTCTACGTGACCCAGCCATCTAAGTCGTTGGACTTTAATTCTGTTAACCAGGTTAATGTTGCTGTACTGCCCATACAGTTCCGCGTTGCATCCTGTCCTCCATTCTCCATCTATTCTCAACAACCTCGAAGTTATAGCTGTCCATGGTGAAGTTTTGTCCAAGACGTGTCGTTCAATGTCGGGTAGGCGGAATTGTTGATCTGCGTTGCCTAGGTTGAGTGGTTCCATCTCTCTTACAGCAGAATTCGGTTCGTCATCGCCCTTATATCATTTGGAGAAGTGATGGTCTTTCCATATTCTCAAAATAGACTGCGGTTTTACTAAGCTGTTCCCCTGATCGTCCTTACAGACTTCAATTCGTGGCTGGTACCCTTGGGATGTTTTTTTTACCTTGTGGTACAATTTACGAACCTCATTCCTGTTGTGACATCTCTCTATCTCCCCGCTCGCGCGCTTCTCATGCTCTCTTTTTTTTCCATCTAAGAAGCCGGTGTTCCTCTCTCCTCTTCTGCTTGTAGAGCTCATGAGCAGCTCTGGTCCTTCTGTGCAGCGCCGGTTTGTATGCTTGTTGCTTAGCTGCGTGCGCTTGCCGGCATCATTCGTCGTAAAAAAAATGGTTTCGCTGTGGTGGTCGTGTGAAACCTAGCACTTCAGAAGCAGCATTTCTGATGGCTATGTTGTATCATAGCCAGGGCACTGCTCATATGTCTTGTCCAAGACATTTGGTGTCTTCATCTTTCTCCTCTGTTAGGGCATGCGCGCATATTAGGCTTATGTTGGCGAATTTAGCCTTGATGGGGATTGTCGTGATGCGCTCGCTTACACTGTTGAAACTCAAGACTTTTTGCCTGAGTCTAGTTTCAACAACAAATCCACACACAAATAGACGCGTTGGGTCTTTGTTCTCGGTAGCAGTCGCCGTAGTATACATCGCAGTCTTTTAGTTTGCGTTTGCCCGGTCCATCCCATCGCACTTCTTGGAC
This sequence comes from Eupeodes luniger, assembly GCA_951509635.1. NCBI lineage: Eukaryota > Metazoa > Arthropoda > Insecta > Diptera > Syrphidae > Eupeodes > Eupeodes luniger. The sequence goes on along the minus strand of OX608073.1, from coordinate 61,827,007 downwards.
GGCGGTAATATCTGCCTTGCAGCAGTTTAGGGCTTCCGCTAATTGTTCGGCTGCACGTGGTTTGTTAAGGGACCTAACATTCCAGGTACAGATCCGAAGTTCGTTGTCCTTATTTCGTTTGCTTGGGTTGTCAACAGTGAATCCGTCCGTATCCGAGGCTTGTTGGTGCTTCGCAACTAGAAGATTTTTACGTGGTCAGGAAGTCACCCCAACGGCACAACCCCCAACCTGGAGGGCCAGATCCTTAGTATAACTCCAAGGACGGGGAGCCGGATAAACCGCTCCTTATAGGCCTGGGCTCCGAATAAGTCGTAGAAGCCCTATAAGGTGTTCACTAAGTAGTTCAGCCTTACTGGAATTGTAGACGCCACCGTTGATTCCATCTCGAGAATTCGTCCGCTGCCGTCTGGATAAGGAGAGGTGCCTTAGTGGAAACACCTCTCCCCAACTCTCTCGTTTGATTCCCCCAACAACTTTCCACTGGGGTTAGAACCCAATCTCCAGTTGAGGTACTAAGCACCCGATGTTCACCTTGGGGAGGCGAGAGTAGGAGTTGATAGACAGAGGTAAAAATAAAATAAATTGGGTGGCGCAACAGTCCGTTGAGAACTAGGGCCTAGTGACTTACAACTCTCAACCATTCCTGTGTGCGAGTACTGTTCATAGAGATGGAGGGGACCTACAGTTTTAAGCTGAATCCGAACGGCTAATTTGAGAAATCACTTTTTCATGACAAGAATTACTCTTGGAGAATTTGTCAATTCCTCGCAAGAGGCAGTACCCGTGAAAAAAACATTAGATGGCATAGGCTGGGATCGAACCCAAGACCTCTTGCATGACAGTCCAACGCACGTACCATCATACCACGGGTGCTACTGATAGACAGAGGTGGGTTTTGAGAAAAACCTGTGGACACTTGTGTCCTCTTTAATGCACATGTCTACTATTTGATCATCTTTGCTGATTCGGTGATCTTAAATTCATCGCACCGAACAGAACATTCATTTATGATAGAGCAATTTTTTCCATTTCATTGAACGATCTTTCCATCCATATTTACTTATCATAATAAATTGATGAAATGACAGCCAAATTCACAGCTGTAAGTTCAACAATATGTCCGCTATCAACTGTCAAAGCTTAGAAGATGTCTTAACAAAATTGTTAAATTTTGGAAATTTATTATTTTTGCCTTTATTATTAAATTATATTTAACAATTTAATTTGTTCCTACAAAGCCTAGGCATTTCTGCAGAAGATTGTCCATTTTGATTATTGCAGTGAATACAGAGAATTTTAAAGTTTAAAAAAGTTGCTTTTTTAAATTAAATTCAATTAGCAATTTTTTCTTTTGAATTTTTGTCTTCTTTTATAATTTAGTATGTTTTGCTTAAGTTCTTGATTGTTCGGACGATGTACTGGGATTTGAAGAACACCCTGTGTGTCATAAGATAAAAAAATATGGGTTGTTGTCATGATATTCCAGAATTTTCATCATCTTAAAAATTTGTTCGACTTAAAGTACCCGAAAGCTGTTCTCAGTTTGCTGTCTGTTATTGTTTCGTATTTTACCAAGAGCTGAAGTTAACACACGCCAACGACGTTGACCTTCGGAAACACAATTCTATTGGATGTCAATGAACCAGACATGAAGCATTCATGGGAACCTGCTGACATTGCACTTATACCTTTGCATTGCTTTAGGTAATGCGTAATGCGATACGCCTATAACCATCCGGTAGGCGAAATAGCTTACTCAGCATTTGGATTGGCTGAGCGAATATCCAATAGGTGGGTTAGGGAGTCAGTCTTTCGGCAGACGCGAACTTGAATAGTTAGAACCAATAAGCAAATAAAATAAATTAAATTAAATTAATTCTTTTGTATTTTCATTTAACGGTACGAACAGTTGGGCCAACTCACGTTGGCGTTCGGTTTTTTTTACTAACAAAGGATGCGAAATCCTTAATTGGCGCCCGACCAGGGACCCGGCAAACTGCATCCTTCAAGCCTATGAATCAGTGCTATTCAAGACCAGGACACTTTTTAATAAAAGTGAACGTCACTGTACACATGGGAACACAGTCGCTTTCCTGGTTCTTGAGCACACCTTTCTGCATTCACATGGGAACATGCGGATATTCGAAAAGGCATAAGGATGTGGTGTGAAGATTGGTCGTGCCAATAGTAGGTCGTTCTAAAACGTCCAAACGGGACCAACACGACACTTCCTTGCCGGGTTTCCGTTAGAAAACCCGTTATAATAAATTTTGTTTTTTTATATAGATATTGTTATAAAGTGCGGCATATCATAAAACTGAATAACCGATAACTACTAGTGCGGTATATCATGAAACTCAATAACCTGTGAGTCGATAAAAACTTTATAAAAACTTAAGAACAAATTAAAATTGTGAAAGGAAAGGTTATTAAAGGAAAACATCTCAAGGAATAAAAAAAAAAGTTAAAAAAAAAAGTAATAGAAATTTATAAAAAAATTAAAGAAAATAAAAGTTATTAAAAGAAAATATCTTAAAGATAATAAGTTTAAGAAAAAAATTAAATTGGGGAGAATCTCAATAAAAATAAATTAAAAAATTTTTGTTTGAAATTAGCTTAAAGAAAAATTTGTGTTTAAGGAAAAAGAAGTAAACTCGTGCCAAACAATGGATGAGTTGCAAAAATCTGTTCAAGATTTGACCGGTGCGGTAAATCGAATTTATGAACAATTAAAAATTGTTGAAAATAGAGTAATGTCGCTCGAAGTTGCGAACACAGCTAGCGCGAGTGGTGTGAGTGGTATCTGTGCTGCAGAAGCACCCTTAGTAGGTCCGAGGACCGAAGTTGAGCTAAAAGAAATTAGCAAGCTTCCGGACAGTGTAAAGGAGCTACAAGTATTTGATGGGAATCCGACGCAATATGTGTCGTGGATCCACAACGTGGAGTCGATTTTGAGCGACTTCAAAATCGTAAGAGGTAAGCCGATTTACAGGGCAATAATGCAGCACATACGAAATAAAATTAGGGGAAATGCGGACACCGCATTAATATCGTACAATATATTTGAGGACGACTGGAGTGCAATCAAGAGATGTCTCTCGCTGCATTACGCAGACAAGAGGGACATAAGGACTCTTGAGCACCAGTTGAGTCAGTTGTCTCAGAGGGGTTCTAAGATTGATGAGTTCTATGCTACCGTGAACCATCAATTCTCCCTCATAATCAACAAAATTAAAACGGGGACCTATTCTCCAGAGACGGTAAATGCATTAGTAGAGACGTATCGCAACCGTGCGCTAGATGTCTTTATACGTGGGCTGGCTGGGGATCTTTCTCGTATGCTAATCATACAGAAACCCAAGACTTTGCCTGAGGCCTACACGGCTTGCTTGGAAGTTCAGAATTTGAATTTCAGAAGCAACACGATTCATAACCCATACGTGACCAATTCTATAACCGCCCCAATCAATCAATCCTTCAGGCCTATGAATGGGGGAAGATTGAACGATACCAGGCCAGCGATGCCACCGCCGAAAAAATTCTCACATCCTGGTTCGTCCCAAAACTATCGTCGAGATGGTAATCCTCCACCCAGGCCAACAGCTCCGAAACCTCACGAGAAAATGGAGCTGGGCTCGGTACAATCAAGGCAGACAGATTATATTAATCGCCCTCGGAATGGTAACCCATTCAAAAGGGGAGCCAGGTCAGAAGGTTATGGCCCTACCTATAAAAAGCAACAGAGGTTGTACAATACTGAGTTTATAGATGAAGACGAAGTCTACGCTGGTGAATATCAGCGCGCAGTCCAAGATAACGTCGAGGACACAGTAGAGGACACAGTAAATTTTATGACGGGCGCCTCTCCAGCGTTCCATATATAGAATATGTAACGCAGGGAGGCACCAAATTAAAATTCTTGATAGACACGGGTGCTAACAAGAATTTTATTAGCCCGTCAATACACCAAAAAAGCACCCAGTTAACAAAACCATTCTCTGTACGTTGCGCTGCTGGAAATATAGTCGTAAGTAAAAAAGTCTCTGGTAAATTTTTTGAAAAAGCAGGCAATGACACCATTTTAACATTCTACGTCCTGCCAGGGTTGGTGTCGTTCGATGGGATTATCGGGGACGACACATTAAAAGAATTAGAAGCGGTAATAGACCGAAAAGAGAATACTCTCACTCTCAATCCTGTTTTGTTATTCCTCTTAAGGGTCGAATTTCTGCTCAGGTAAATGCTGTTGTTGATGAAACTCTTCCTGAAAGTGTTAGAACGAAAATTCGTGATATGATTAATAAATATATTGACAATCGACACAAACGAAGTAATAAGAACAAATGTTAGAGCAGAGATAAGGACAAATGCAACCGAACCCGTGTACGCCAAGAGTTACCCATATCCTGTGTGCATGAGAGAGGTCGTGGAAAAAGAGATAAGGAGTCTGCTTGAGGAAGGAACTATTCGTCCTTCAAATAGTCCTTACAACTCGCCGATATGGGTTGTACCTAAGAAGCCGAAGCCCTCAGGGGAAAAGCAATATCGTGTTGTAATCGACTATAAACGCCTAAACGGCATAACAATCGCAGACACTTATCCAATTCCGGACATAAATTCTACACTAGCCAGCCTTGGTAAGGCAAAGTATTTTACGACTCTAGATCTTACTTCTGGGTTCCATCAAATACCGATGAAACCCAACGATATACCAAAAACAGCTTTCTCGACTATGAACGGCAAATATGAATTCTTAAGGCTGCCATTCGGGTTGAAGAACGCCCCAGCAATCTTTCAAAGGATGATTGATGACGTCCTTAAGGAATTCATAGGAAAGATTTGTTATGTCTACATCGAAGACATAATTGTTTTTGGTCAGAGTGAAGAAGACCACCTCAAAAATATCGATACTATATTCGAACGACTCCGGACAGTGAACCTTAAGGTGAATCTAGAAAAAACACATTTCATGAAAACCCAGGTAGAATTTCTTGGTTATGTGATCACCCCTCAGGGCATACAACCTGACCCAAGCAAGGTATCAGCCATACAAGCTATCTCACCCCCGGAAACCTTGAAAGACTTAAAAAGTTTCCTAGGATTGACATCCTATTATAGGAAGTTTATACGCGACTACGCGAAGGTCGCGAAGCCCTTAACCATCTTGACCAGGGGGGAGTACGCACAAGTAAGGGCTAATGAGTCCAAACGTGTTCCGGTCAAGTTGAATGATGAAGCCTTGCAGGCGTTTAAAGATTTAAAGATATTACTAACTTCATCAGAGGTCTTGGCCTTCCCAGATTTTGAAAAAGCATTTAACCTCACAACTGACGCTTCCAACTTTGCGATAGGAGCCGTCCTTTCCCAAGGTGAATGGGGAAAGGATCGCCCAATAGCCTATATCTCGAAATCTCTCAGCCAAGCAGAAGAGGGATATGCTACTAACGAAAAAGAGATGTTGGCGATCGTGTGGGCACTTGACAACCTCCGTTCATACCTCTACGGGGCTAGGAAGATTCGTATATATACAGATCATCAGCCTTTGACTTATTCATTGGGTAATAAAAACCACAATGCTAAGTTAAAGCGCTGGAAGGCTCGTATTGAGGAGTATAACTGCGAGCTTATCTACAAACCTGGAAAATCTAATGTAGTCGCTGATGCTTTGTCCAGGTTAAAGACGGAAGTCAATCACTTGACCGACTCAGAACGCACTGAGACGGCACCAAGTGTTATTTTAACCGAAAACGAATCTACCGAAACCGCCGTTGAGAATTGTAGTACTGATGCTGCTACTGTTGTTACGGATAAATCGGAAAGTGCAGATACAACAGAGACAGCTGAGGAAGCTCAATCATCAAGTTCAACTGCCCATAGCGCTGATCAGGATAATACGGACCTGATCCCACACGTGGAAGTCCCTATAAATGTATTCCGTAATCAGATTATTATAAAAGTTGGACGGGGTATAGAAGCTTACGAAGAGCCTCATCCGGGGTACTTCCGTCATTACTATGCAATTCCTGAACCAGACAGAGAAAATCTAACAGCCTTATTGAAAATAAAATTGAATCCAAATGTCGTAAACGGTATTAAGATACCAGAGGGTTGTTTGTCGTTGTTACAAGAGGTATATTTAAATAATTTTACAAAGTATAAACTAAGGATCACTCAGAGAATCGTTGAAGATATAAAAAACGAAAACACGGTGTATGAATTGATTATGAAAGAGCATAGAAGGGTCCATAGGAATCCGCGTGAAAACAAGGAGCAACTCCTTGAGAATTACTATTTCCCAAAAATGAATAGCCTTATAAAGAAATACACGAAGACATGTGAAATTTGTAATTTGAATAAATACGATAGACATCCGAACCACCCAGATTTTCAACCAACCCCTATCCCCACTTATCCTTGCCAAATCCTCCATCTGGATATAGTTGAAATCCAGAATGAGAAATTTATCAGTTGCATTGATAAGTTTTCGAAGTTTGGAAAGCTTTTTCATATCAAGAACAGATCTGTTCTGCACCTCCGTGAAAAGATCATAAAAATTCTCCATTATTTCACAGCTCCAGAAATGTTAGTAACCGATAACGAAAGTAGTTTCCTTAGCCCTATCATAATAAACTTTATTAAAATGTTAGGGATAAAACTTTACAATACCCCCGTACGACGATCCGAGGTCAATGGTCAAGTCGAGAGATTCCACTCGACAATCTTAGAAATATACCGTTGCCTCAAACAAGAACACAAAGATCTGCGACTGAAAGAGTTGCTTAATATTGCAGTCGACAGATACAATAGAACAATCCACTCTGTAACCAAGCGCAAACCGAGCGACATTTTTTTTGAAAGAACTCAGAGATTAAATTACCAAAATTTCCTCGATTTCCGCACCAAGGTTAATAAAGAACTAAAACACGAAATAGAAAGAAAACAGAGAGAAACAAATCTGTATAGAAATAGAAAAAGAATTCAACCCAAAATGTATAAAAAGGGTGATATAATATATACAGCCTGTAAGGGCATTAAAGCGAAAAATAAACCGTTGTTTCGTAAAGAAATAGTCGCTAAAGACAATAAAGTAACTGTCATTACATCGACAGGCAGAAAAGTGCATAAAGCACATATCAAAAATATTAAAGATTAAAAAAAAAAAAAAAAAAAAAAAAAAAAAAAAAAAGAGGAATGAATTATTAATGAATTATTAATTAATTAATTAATTATGAATTATTTTCCTTATGTTCTTTCTTACATTAAAACATAAAAATTATATTGTCTACATAGTAAAAATATGAATAAAAATTATTATTTTATTTTAAAATTAATTGAAATTGATGTACGAATTAGAGTAAAAACAATTAAAATGAAAACAATTAAAAATGTTCATTAATTATACCCATTAGCTTAAGATATTGTTCAGATATTTCTTAGATTTCAGTAAAATTACAGACTAGCCTGCCTAACCTACCTAACTACAGTCCAGGGTTTGCAGCTGTTCTCATACACGTCACCGCTGGTTTCCATCAAAGAGAGCAAGGCTTGGATAATCAACGGCAACTTTAATCTCATCCATGTCATCGACCTGAGCCAGTTCGAGCGTCAACTAAAAGAAGTCTCGGAATCGATAAAGAAGAACTTCCGAGATTTAGACAGGAAGCAGCTGGTTAACTTTCACCTTAGTCAAATAGCCGACCGTATAAACTTGTTGAGGGCGAAACCATCGAGGAAGCAGAGGTCAATCGAATGGATAGGTTCAGCACTAAAATGGGTTGCAGGAAACCCTGACGCAGCGGACTGGAATAAAATCCTGCAAAGTCAACAGAAAATCGTGGAAAATAACAATGAACAGTACAAGGTGAACGAGAAAATTTCCAGCGTAATAGAAGACATGACAAGGAAGATTAACTGGGTTATTGAAAATTCTAATCGCGAAGTGATGGTAGCAGATATTCAGAAATTCGAACAGGATATCATTCATCAAGTTTTACTAATCAAGGAGGAAGTAAATGAAATCGTCCGAGCCTGTCAGATGGCGAAAAGTGGCATCATTAATACAAATCTCCTGAACCATGACGAAGTTACTATGCTGATTAATGAATTCGAGACGCTTCCATACGAAAACGAAATTGAAGCCATTGAGTTTGGAGTCCCATCAATTTACGCCAACAGTTCAATGCTACTATACATCCTGTCAATGCCAAAAGTCAGAAAAAACGACTATAACATGCTCCTGATTAGGCCAACAATCATTAATGACAAACAAGTGAACATCGACTTCAATAAGGTCCTAGTCAATCAGGACGAAACCTACGGCATAGTAAAGAATTGCCTCTCCATCAATAACTCTACGGTCTGTAGGGAAGAAGCTCTCCAGAAAGTTCCAGAAGATTATTGCCTGTCCAGACTACTTAAAGGAGCATGCACTTACCGAACTAACACGAATGAAGTCATTGAGCTGATTCAAGAGGATACCATCTTCCTCACGAACTTCAACGGTGAACTTAAATCTAACAACTCAATACAAACCTTATCAGGAACCTTAATTGTGCGACTAAACAACGAAACCATCCAAATTAAGAACAGGACCTTCACGAGTTCAAGCTCTACAGTTTTGCAAGCTTTACCACCAATTATGACGAACATCACTAACGAAGGACATAAAATAGATGTGCAATTCGTGCATAGCCTTAGTCTTCGAAATATAGAACGCCTTAGCAACCTTACGAATAAAGTACGTATTTCCACCGTGTCAGACGCTGTCATCCTCTTGTTGCTCATCTCGTTCGCATGTGTCATATGGCGGAAGATTAGTGGAAGACTTAATCTCCCAGCGATTAAGATACCACAGGAGAGATCAAATTAGAATTAGAAGACTTCGCGATATCCAACTACTGACGTCACTGATCTACGGGACGTAGATTTTCGAAGGGTGAAAAGTTAACACACGCCAACGACGTTGACCTTCGGAAACACAATTCTATTGGATGTCAATGAACCAGACATGAAGCATTCATGGGAACCTGCTGACATTGCACTTATACCTTTGCATTGCTTTAGGTAATGCGTAATGCGATACGCCTATAACCATCCGGTAGGCGAAATAGCTTACTCAGCATTTGGATTGGCTGAGCGAATATCCAATAGGTGGGTTAGGGAGTCAGTCTTTCGGCAGACGCGAACTTGAATAGTTAGAACCAATAAGCAAATAAAATAAATTAAATTAAATTAATTCTTTTGTATTTTCATTTAACGGTACGAACAGTTGGGCCAACTCACGTTGGCGTTCGGTTTTTTTTACTAACAAAGGATGCGAAATCCTTAATTCTGAATGTTAAAGTTTTGAAGCTTGTTGATGTGTGTTAGTGCTGCGTCCCCCCAAGCAAGTATACCATATCTCAGCTTTGACTCTACTTAAGCATAATAAGTTCAGAGCGTCCTCAGTAAAATGATACTTTAATTGTGAAAGGCCGTAGAGAACAGCAGCATCGAATTCCTTTTCCATTATTATTGTCACCGTTTCGAGAGATCTATCGCGAACATTAAGTGCAGTGTCATCAGCAAAAATTAATAATAGAATAAGCTTTAAAACTCGAAGAAGTTTGTTGGTATAAAGGATGAACATAAGTGGCCCTAAATTAGATCCCTGCGGAACTCCATGTTCAACATTCTTAGCTTCACTGTTAGCATCTTTTAGCTCGACGTAAAACTTTCAGTTGTGAAGATAGTCTGCCATCTAATCAGCCATAATACCTCGAACCCAAACTCTTTCTAACGATTCCAACAAATTTAAATTGTTGAGTCTACCAAAAGCCTTGCTAAAGTCCATAAGTACATATCAACATAGTAACATATAGCAAATTCACCAAGCAGTTGTCCTGTATCTTGTTCTTTTGAAATTCGTACTGGCTTTTGTTAATAAGTTTTTGTTTTTCAAGGAAACTTGGTAATCTATTGACAATAATTCCTTCTAGATACTTTTCAAAGACTGAGAGTATTGCAAACAGTCCATTGTTGGCCAATTGCTAAATAATTCTACTTTTGTGAATTGGTAGTTTTTAGTTCATTTAAGAACAAAATCCTTCATTCAGTATTTTCACTGAAAGTTGATTTTTCATTAATGATAGTTATTCACAAGTGAAAAAGATCACGCTCCTTAACTGATAACTCAAGGTAAGCTACATTTTTGTATCAAAAAAAAAAAACAATCTATGAAGAAAAATGGAAACAGTTCTTGGAACATAAGAAGTTATCGTGCTGTCTAGCTGTCTAGCTGCTTGCTCTCCGCTTTTATGCATTTTAATTCTAATGTCTCAAGTCTCACCCTTTATTTATAGAAAATTTACCAAACCTAAGTTTAAGATGTCCATAGTTCTGTTTTATCTGGTTAAGCCCTATAGTCTGCTACTCTGTGCTACTAGTTTCTTGCTAAATCCACACTTTTTCCTGATGTGTTATTTATTTTTACAATATCTTACGTCGATCAACCAACCAACCATCTTCATCAATGCCATGATGAGTTACTCTTTTTATGTTCATTTATATTCAACTCAGGTTAAATTGAAATAAAGAATAAAACTAGACGTTCTAGGTTCAATTCACTTCACACTAGAGACAAGACTGGGAAAACCTTAAATAATAATTTATCGCGGAAAATACTTTGTTGCAGTGAATTGTGAATGGTGTGGCGTTTACATTTTTCAAATTTAAACCAACTCCCGTGCAATTCATAATTAATGTTCTGTTTTTTTTTCACCTTTCACTTAAATATAATTATGAAAACCTACCCATCAGCTAGTTAGCTAGTTATAGGTAACTAGCTGAACCAATCTGCCTGCAACGCCAACGTATTATGGTAGGCCCTTAAGATAAATTTACACCCGACTTAAAATGTTAAGCCTGATTAACTATTCTATCTATAGCTGCTTATCCATCGGTGAGAAACAGGAGCTGTACTACCGCATTAATGATCGGGCGAATAAGTGAGTGACATCCGTGATCGAGAAGGTAAACAAGGATGATTGATTATAGTCACGTCTCACGTATCGCAAACGTACATTCCGAATCGTCCGTCGTCGTCGTTGTAGTCGTCGTGCGTCGTAGCCGTCCGTCGCTCGTTCTCTAGTTCTTCAGCAACAACGACCGTCCGTCGCGTATCTATACGTAGATATCTGTGAACGAATCGTTTTCTTAATGCACAGACATTTGTGCATGAAGCAGCCATTGCCAGTGCTCACTGTACAGTGCACAGTGCTTATATGTCAGTGCCAATGCAATTGCAGTGCAAGCAACCCATCAATTCGACATCACATATCGAACCAATCACAGCCAATCGAATCGAATCGTATATACTATAACCAAGGGAAGGGCGAATGAATCTCAAATTACGATTATTATGGTTATCGATCAGTGCGGTAGCCGCAGCGCCAGTAGTCGCATTTTTCCAATACCAGTTATGGTGCTCCTCTAAATTCACAAGCCGATGGGTTGGGTCTCCAACTCCAGCTCTAGCTTTGAGGAGCTTCAAGTTTGAGTTTGGGTTCGGGTGGAAATAAATTGAATTGCGTGCCCAGAAGACATTCAAATGATTTTCATGAGATATTTTGATAAATCATTAGCTCACAGCTCAAGGCTGCTTCTGCTTTAGCTTTAGCTTTAGCTTCTGTTCTGAACTGAGCGATTTCGCAATGCTGACTGCATCATCATCATCAATGTCACAAAAAAGGCTGCAGAGCGAGAGTTGCTTTATTTTGTATCACAAAATGTTCAATGTTTTATAGGTACAGTGTGTGGATATAGTGGCTAAGGGAAGAGGAAACAGCCAACAGCAAATCACAGAATCAGTGCTGTCATGGTCAATGCAACCGACCAACACACACAGCCTAAACGGACTTTTTGATTTCATTGAGTATAACCCACCCCTCCATCCCGACCGACTAACAGCCCGCTATCGCCATCGCCCGCCATCGTGATCGCCGCGACGCGTCCAAGTCCAGTCAGTGATGTACATAGATGTTCATAGCTCATGTCCATTGTATTATGCATGAGTTCATTTACGTGCAACGTCCCTATTTATGTTGCTATCTCTCTACGCGGAAAAGCCTTTTACTTGTCCTACATCTGAAAGCTGAAAGTGTAGATATAGAGGTATAAGGTAGAGGTAGACATACGCCATCAGTCAAAAATAAAGGCACAACAAAATAACCAACAAAAAACAATAAAATGAATGAAGAAAAATGCATTTTTGAGATGACTTGATGTTTTGAGTATGATGAATTTGATGGCTGCGTGCGGAACTATCTGCAAAAAAAAGGTTTGTAAATTGAGCGTCAAAGCTTAATAGCGTCATAAAATATGGAATTCCTCCCTATGCCAATTGTGAGTCAAATTTTGAGGGTGATTTAATACCAACAGTTTACATCTTAATTCAACACGAAAGATGAGTTTTTCTGTTTTGCTTTAAACATAAATATATCAAATCAAACACAAAATTATTGTCTGATACAGGAGCTGAATATAAAAGAAGGTGGGAGCCTATGGACCCTACTAACCTATTCTTATTTTCATTGCAAAAGTTATCATTGCGAAGTTATCTTACTTGCTTACTAAAGGTGGCGCTATACTCCTGTGTGAACCAGCGCCTCAGCATACAAACTTCTCCATAGAGCTGGGTCCCTAGCTCCAGTTTGGGTAGGTCACTTTCAACTTGTACGCGCCACCTGATCCGCGGTCTTCCTCTACTGCGCTGTCCTATGGGCGTGGATTGGAAGACTTTCCAGGCCGGAACATTATATTCCATCACCATTGACATCACGATGAGTTCTTTCTATTATGTCAATGTCATCAGCATATGCCAGTAATTATAGAGACTTTTGAAAGAAAAAGCCATTATTCTTTTTCCACCATGGATTAGCCGTATTTATAAGAAATGATGTTGCATACCAACTTCAACTACAATATGGTTTGTGCTCTAACACAAACTTCAACTTCATGTGGTTGAAATTCAAGGTAAATAACCACATCATCCACGCATGCTTTCTTTATCGAAGCCCAAATGTGGACAGAAATTTAACTTTTAACGAATTTGATTATCTGTCCGACTCCATCCAAAGAATTGCTACCCATTATCCTCACACTGAAATCGTCATTGCGGGCGATTTCAAAGTACACAATTCTTCTTGGCTTCGCTTTTCTGGCCAGTTAACAGCCGAAGGAAGGTATGTTGAAGTCTTTGCTGAGTTAAATCAATTAACTCAGCTTGTTGACGAGCCAACTCGAATTCCTGACGTTGCAGGTCAATCCGCCAACACCCTAGACTTGTTTCTTACCTCTGACCTTAATAAATACACAATCAATGTATTACCACCTCTGAGTACATCAGACCATTGTATCGTATCTGCAAATTTCTCATGTCAAAAAAACCCAGTTTGGCAATATGAGAAAGCCAACTGAGACGGTCTCAATGAATTCTTTGGGAACTTTAACTGGTCACTATGCTTCTTCGATAGTGACGTTGATTCCAGCGCAGATATGGTTACAAATTTAATTCCTTGTGAAATGAGAAATTTTATTCCGAATAGGGTAAAATCTATCAAACACAAGGAAAACTCATAGTTTGATTCGAGCTGTAAAGAGGTTATTAGGATCAAAGATGTAAATTTCCGGATTTATAAAGCCAACTCCACTGAGGAAAACCGGAATAAGTTCAAACAAGCTAGAAAGACCTGCAACGGTCATATTCGACGAACCGAATTTTTGTATTGACAAAATTAAGGGACAAAATTCTACAACGTCCCAAAGGTAGTACAAATTTCTGGTAATTTATAAAAAACGTACGAAACACCACGTCATCCTCGGTTCCAACGCTCGTCCACAATGACACTAGCTATGTGAGCTCGATTGACAAAGCCAATTTGCTTGCAGCACAGTTTGCTGTTAATTCGACGCTACCGGTGAGTGTCATGAGTCCTCCTGTTCTTGAGAGCGTAAGCGATTCTATGGAACGAATCTTCTTTCGCACTCGTGCAGTTGCAAGAATACTAAAAGACCTTGACATACACAAATCCACTGGCTCGGATAGTATCCCCGCTATTGTTCTGAAGAGGTGTTCTTCAACGCTGGCAAAACTACTGCGTAAACTTTTCCATCTGTCCTATTCTACAGGTCTCTTTTCGAGTGGATGAAAAACTGCATTTGTACAGCCTACCCCTAAAAAGGCGAATCCTCTTCCCCCTCCAACTATCGTCCAATAGCACTCACGTCCCTTCTTTCCAACGAAATGCTGATTAATTATCAGCTTAAAAAATATCTCGAAGATAAAAAGCTTCTTAATGACCGGCAGTATGGCTTTCGTAGGAATAGGTCTACTGGTGATCTCATGGTTTTGTTCACCGAACAGTGGAACAAATCTTTACATCGTTTTGGAGAAAGTAAGATTATTACACTTGATATTTCAAAGGCATTTGATAGAGTTTGGCATCAAGCTCTCTTATCGAAAATGCGTGCTTTTGGCATAGATGAATCTCTTCTTCTTTGGTTTACTACCTTTCTAACCGTTCAATACAAGTTGTATTGGATGGTTTCAAGGCTGAAATACATAAAACAAATGCTGGTGTTCCCCAGGGCTCCGTTTTGTCTCCGATTCTCTTCCTCATATTTATTAACGATCTTTTGTCTGTCACTTCTAATCCATTAAACTGTTACGCCGACGACAGTACCCTCAGCTTTCCATATTCGTTTTTAGATTCTTATCCTTGTCCTTCGGATGTGTAACTTCAACGGCAGCGTATGATAAGCTCATTAAATTCTGATCTCGACAGCATTGTACAATGGGGAATTAAGAACCGTGTTAAATTTAATACTTCAAAAACTCAATGATGTCTCCTGTTGTTAAAGCGTAACCTACCCCCGATGCCGCTATCCATGAGCGGCACTTGATATCAGGAAACGAATCAACTTTCAGTACTCGGTATGTGTATTACAGATCATCTCTTATGGAATGATCACATATTCAATATCGCCAAAAACGCTGCAAGGTGCTTAGGATTTCTCCGACGGTGCAAGAAATTTGTCACCCCTTCTGATCTGGCTATAATTTACAAAGCCTTCATCCGTCCAAAACTTGAATATAATTCTCATATCTGGGCAGGTGCCCCTAAAACAAGTTTAAATCTCTTGAATAGAATTCAAAAAAGGGCTTTAAAAATGATAGGCGATAGAACTATAATCGAAACATTTACATCGCTAGAACACCGTCGCAATGGTTCATACCTTTCTACTAGGGATACTAATAACCCCTTGAGTGCATGTAAATTATATAAAAAAAATAGATATTTAAAAATGTTAAATGACCCTGTCAATGTCGTTAGTTGTAAGGATAAAAAGGAGATGGCCTAAATGACTACCTTGAAAGACAGCAGAAGCTGATAGAATAGGATGGCAACATGCGCGGTTTTAAATCGAACATTGTTTTCACGATACTAGAAAGGTAAGAAGTAATCCATTTGAGGAAAAGAGGTTCAAAACCCAAGGAAGAGAGTTTAAAGACTATGAGATTAAGAGAGATTTAGTCAAACGCTTTGCTAAGATCAGTGGAGTGTGGAGATCATATCAACTTCATTCCCGTTTTCTATAAGGCTCTTAGAGTGAATGAAACGAACTTTACAAGTTCTGTGTTGGTGGATCTATTTTTTAAGAAACCGTGCTGTGCTGGGGTAGTTAGAGATCTGAAACGGAAGCTGAGGAGATCATAATATAGAATGGTTTCAAACATTTTTGAGATATGAGAAAGTTTATCTTAGTTTAATTGGTCGATAGTTTATCACCTCCCCTTTTGGTCCCTTTTTATTAATTGGAGTTATATTTAGGTGAATACTCAAAAAAGGACTTGTAAAAAAGAATCCTTCGAGAATGAATTTTTAATATTATAATGCAAAGTTTCATTATTGAAGGACAAGGAGGATGAGTTTTTTTTTACAAGGTACTTAAAATAATCAGTTGATGGGCATTGAGGGCGTACGAAAATTTCCTACAGCTTATTCCTTTGGTTAAATAGCGATCGAAGTATAGGAACCAAAAAAGAAGAAGAGTTCTTCATACTACAAATGACAAACAATTTTTAAAGATTTTGGGACGTTGCGATATTTTTGGCCATAAAAGTTTTGTCTAGATGGTTTAAACTTTTTTTCCAGTTTTTTTTATTAGTTTTAACACAACGACTCTGATAACCTCTTTGCAGCTTAAATCGATGAAAATTCTCATTTAATACAAAATTTGAGCTCTGGGGCAGCATAGTAACTAGTTAAAGATCCTGAAATAATGTTATTTTAATCAAACAAAATAAGCTCTTCAATTAATTAAAACAGAAAGTTATTGTTTTTCTGATCAACATACATTTATGAGTTAAGCTCATAGAAATAATTATTACATTAATATTCATACATCATATGTACCTATCATATATAAAAATATTTAAATTAAAATGCAAATATTTTTAATTAATAGAAACAATAGAAATAGTTGACCGATTAATAATTTAATTATTTATAACTAAATTTATCCCCCATAGAAAAAAAAAATAAATTAAAAATAAATATATTTACAAATTAAAGAAGTAAAAATACAAAGAGTTTAATGGTTTCAACAATTCAAATATAATAACTAAGGACAAACCAAAAATATATGTATATTTTATAATTAACCAACAACAATACATAAGCAACCATTTAATTGCCTACTTATATTAATATATTGTTGATATTTTAGAGATTTAATTAGAGAAATAATTTTTTTTTATTTTAAAACTATGTATATAGAACGTGCTTTTTTTTCTTTCGACAAATAAAGGTTTACATAGGTCGATGGAATGATAGATAGAGGCATAGTAAATATAATAGAAATAAAAATATAAAATTGAACTAGATTTCTTTATTAATATGTATCAACAGTATTATCGGTTGTCAATTAACAATTGATTTATGTGATTAGTGATTAGCTAAAAATGATAGAGGACATTTTGAAATACGAAAAAATTGAAAGTGTAAAGAATCATTTGATTGGAAAATGTTCATATTTTTTAAAATCAATCGAACATTTAACAACCGCAATGCGAATTAATTCAATTTTCACCCTTCAAAAGAAAATAAAACAAAAAATCCATCCCTTAAATTTCACCTGATAATGAAGAGTTCATTAGCTTTAAGCTGAAATTTAATAAAATAAAAAAAAAAATCAACAAAAATATTTCTCATGTTCATCAACGTTATTACTTTGCAAATCATCAGATTCCAGATTCCTGTCACCTTAAATATACATAATAATAATATCAACCTCGGGGACAAACTCTTCGATTGCCTCATCTGACACATGCCTGTCTCGTATACCTTCTGCCTACAACTACAACTGATGGCAAGCCTTCCTGATGCCTTTAACAAGAGCCCTTTTTATTAAGGCAGGTAATAAATTGATTCCATTAAAATTGCATGCAATATGTATCGCATGTCTGATACGATACGTTCCGTTCCAAATGCGTGAATAATTATGCAAGCAAACTTATTAAAGTAATCACTGGTTCTACTTAAAATTTCGAACTTTTTTTTAATACTCTCAACACTTTTGCTTTCGACACCAATTTCAAAAAGCTGTCAATGATTTTTTTTAAACAAGCTTCTTAAAGTGAACAGAGTAAGGCAGAATTTATAAAACAAATTTAAAACAAGTATAAAAGATCTTAAACTAAAACTGGTTAGTTAAAAGATGAAGAAGAAATATAGCAACAAGACCAAATTAAAAGATATCTAAAGTACAATTTATTTTTAAAATCGGAACACACAAAATGCCAACTACATAAACTGGAGCAAAACAACAACAAAAAAAAAAGAAGGGCAATTCATTAACTTAATTGGCTATTAAGCTAAATGAATTCGAAATTATGTCCAGGGGAGTATCTATAAATACGTATAGGAGTTTATATCTATGCTCTATGGCTCTATAATATATACAAATATACAGGGATACTGAAAGCTTTTGTCTGATTAGCAAGACATCTACTATAAAATCTAATCTAAATGCTCTCCACCTGCCCCCCTTTTGCCCCACCACCAACCACCCTTATCTTATTTTTCTTCATTCTATGCGAAAATTTCACATCTCTCTCTTTAATAATATCAGCTCAGCAGTTCTCCAGTACTCCAGTATTCTTGTGGAACTATTCAAAATTATCTTCTTCTACATAAGGAAACTTTATTTGCAAATTGCCCTCCTGAGTCTTGGTTCTTCAGTTCTTCAGTTCTCTGGCTCTCGTTTTCTTCGTTACTATATGATGTTGATGCGGCATCAGCGACACTGACTCTAACGCCCCCTAACGTTCGTCGTTCGTATATAGGACACCACATATTTAATATAAATTTTGCATTTTAAATTAGGGAATTCCTTAAGCAGTTGATTGTGTATCATAAATAAAGTCGTGAACTATGTCGTATTTACTATATAGCTGCCCAGTGAGAGGTTTACGCGATTAATGGTTATCTTTTATGATGACGAAACTGTTTAAAATCAATTACTTACAGATTCTTTAACAACGAACGCAACATCACCAACGAAGACGACTACGACTACTAGATGGGGAATTTTGTCAAGCTGAAAAATTCATTTTTAAATAATATTTTTATTTTGTATCCTCCTTGGGTCTTGTCTGTAAATAATGTGCTTTTGGTTGTGTTAAATTTCATCATTATAAGTTACACACTGTCTTTAATGGTTTTATCAGGCACATTTAAAAGTTATTTTTAAGAAAGCTGACAAAAATCAAGCTTACTTTTTCCCGATGGAACAATTTCCGATTTTTTTGAATACACTATTAAAGTGGGTTCATTTTGGAATTGAAATTGGATTACTTTTCGGACCGTTCAATTCAAGTAGAATTAGAAAGATTAAAATTTGATATACACAAAGTAAATACTGGTGTGCCCCAGGGTTCCGTTTTGTCTCCGACACTCTTCCATATTTTTATAAATGATCTTTTGTGTAAAACTTTTAACTACTTAATTATTTAATTCTAATCTTGATTACATTTACTATCGGAAAAGAGTAATACTCCTACAATGCCACTATCCATGGGTGGTACCTGCATTGAGGAGACTTAACAGCTTTCAGTTCTAGGTATGTTCATCACAATTCATTACTTGGAGAAACTCTGCTAAGTGTTTAGGTTTTCTATCCGTGCGCCGCCTATGCAACAAGTTTTTTACATCTTCTGATCTGGCTAAAGTTTATAAAGCCCATATTCACCTTAAACTCGAGTGTTATTTTCGTATCTGGGCAGCCCTAAAAATGATAGATGAGCGTTGTTTAACCATACTTTTGTATCTTGTGAGCACCGTCGTGGTAAGGTTACATGTCTGTCATTATTTTATCGCTTTTTTCGCAAGAAATGCTCTAGTGAAATATCCACTTGCATTCCTCCCCTCAAAGAATTTAACCTTAGTACCCGTACTTCTAGAAAAAGAAGAAGCATTTGTGCAAACTTTTTTTCAATTTTCAGAACAGGTTTGAAGGTCCTCTTCTAGTATATCCTTCAATTCCTTCTTTATTTCGGTTTATATTCCAACAGCATCAGTATAAGGTCTCGGATTGTCAGTTGACGATTTCGAAGAACCAATTCTTTGATCAGTGGACTTTGATCTAAACTTACCATCTTCAAAGCTTTTCTTTGAACAGTTTGTACCCCTTATGCTGATAGAGCCTGCTCTTGACAGAAATTTCCTTCCCTACTTATCAACTTTAGGTGGCGCTACAGTCCGGAACGGACCTCGACCTCAAACAACATGCTTCTCTAGCCACCTGGGTTCCTAGCTAGCTCTCTCCAGTTTCGCACGCTAAATTGTTTGAGGTAATCTCCCGCATCTGAGTGTACCACCTGAGTTTCGCTCTTTCTCTACTTCGCCGTCCCTCGGTATTGGATTCAAAGATTTTCCCTCTACATGACCTATAGCCATCTTATTCGTTGGAATTTTATTCTTCACTTCTAGATCAGTGTCGCCGTATAGTTAGACAGTGTATCTTCTCCTCCATAATATCCAGCAATATATGGTCTAACTATTTAAATTCGTTGACTACCTACATATGAAAGAGTTCTGTCCTTGGTTCCATTTTTATAAATAAGAAGAACGTTACAAAAATATATGTAGATTCACAAAGCCTGAAAATGAGAAAGCTCGCCAGAAAATAAAACAACTTTTTTGGCGTATTTTCTCGTAACTCAATTTCCTGGAGCCTTTTGTTACTATCATTTTCAGTCTGCTTACTCGTAGTTTGGAGCCGATGCTAGAATACATATTCTAAAAAATCACTGTTTTAAGTGAACCTTTTGAAAATATTTTGTTAAAAAAGGAGTCAACAAAACATAAAAATTGTAGAAAAAAGTGAATGTTTCTTGAATTTAAGGAAATAGGTGCATTTAGAAGCATTAAACAACCATTAAAAGAACATTCTCATATTTCAATAAGAACCTGTCTTATTATACCTCAAAGCTCTTACATTAACTTCAACTCAAATTTTGCGAAATCTAAAAACTGATTTCATGGACAAAGTCCACATTTTTTTTTATTTTCCCTCATTTAACCTTCAATAAATGACTCTAAATATAGAGACTTTCAAATCAATTAGAATTCATAACACCACTTCGAGTGCTTAAAAAATAAGAGACAAGACCAGAAGACCAAAAGACCACTCATCAAAAATTCCGCCTCAACAAAATCTGACTTTCTATTTAAGAAAAACAAATGCTAATACACTCTTTAAACGCATAGGAAATATTGAGATGACTTTTGAATAAATCAAATAATGAAATTTCAAAAACAAAAAGAGAAATAACTTCCAATATTTTAGATCATAATATCCACCGATGACTTTTAAAAGACCAAAATAGAAAAAAGAAAAGCGAAACGAAAAAAAGAAGTCCATAGAAGTCCGTTATAAGTAAAATTGCTTTTGATGGAGTCAAAAACAAAGTTTGTCCAATGCAAAGCATCCATAATGGGTCCAGCTTCAAAGATCAGAGATTTAATATCACTGCTGCTGCTGCTGCTGCTGTGCTGCCACCATTTGATAGAATTCACAGAAAATACGTCTTTTTTATTATATTTTTGCTTTCTATCTTTTTAATTTCATATTCAGTGATTTATTCATGAAAAGTCAATTTGTTTGTCTTCCTTCTTTTGCACTCTTTTATTATTCCCTCATTTTAATAGCTAAGGAGTTATGATGATGGCGATGGTGATGGTGATGGAATAGCTATTATTGATCTCGTTGCACGTCTTAGAAAAACAAACAAATTAGCTGAGTTAAAAGTGCGTTGTCGTCGCTGTCGTTGTTGGTGTTGCTGGGTCGTCCGTTTGTTGGTTTACGTCGTGCGTCATAGAGAGCTATTATGGAAAATGAACTTTAATAATCTGTCCGTCTGGCCGTTCAAGTTCCTTTTGTTTTTTTTTTATGTACTTAGTGTACTTTTAGGTACATAGCCTTGCAACATATAAATAGGTATGCAGATAAGGTTCTTTTAACCTATAAGGCAGAGTTTTGGGTTCTTCAAAATTTATTAAGAAATTTGCATAATAGAACAAAGTGCAAACGAAAATTTCCAAACCATTTTTGAATTATAGAATTTTAGAAAACAATGTGTTTTTTTCTTAGTTTTAGTCCCAAAGTCTTTTTTCAAATGGACTTAGACTAAATAGCTTAGAAAATCACAGTCAATTATTTTAAATGAACGAACCTTTTAAAATATGATGCGAATATTAAAAAAAAAATAATTAGGGGGCACAACAGTCCATTGAGAACTAGGGCCTTGTGACTTACAACTCTCAAGCATTCTTGTGTGCGAGTTATGAAAAAACTTTCAATGGCACAGGCAGGGATTACACCCAAGACCTCTGGCATGACAGTCCAACGCACTAACCATCACGCCACGGGTAGGTACTACTGATGCGAATATAACTTACCTAAGTGAAAAATAATCAAATACTGATAATGAGACTCTAAAAACTGCACCAACTATAAAGGTATCAGTCCCCTCACTATCGCACACAAAATTGTCTCTTCTGAAATATATCAACATCTAGAGCCCTCACCAAAAACCTGATGGACCCTTTTAAGTGATGCTTTAGACCAGGAAAGTCCATAGTCGATCAAATATTCATATTGCAAAGATCATAAAAACAAATCACAAGAACATCAATTTGGAACTCACCACTTTTACATCGATTTCAAGGCAACATATGACATCATCTACACCTCGTCCGAGGTACCAGAGTGGGTAAAGCATTCCACATTCTCAATGAGTGGTTCAAAAAAGAATCTCTATACTTAACAGTACGTCCGAAATTGAGCTCGAGGGTAAACTGATGAGCATTCCTGGAAGTGCGAGTATTACGGCTGAATTATTTAAGGGGGGGAATGCAACTGGCTTATTCGACAGAACATTGTTTGTAAGAATATATGAAACAACGAAAGACATGAAACATTGCGGCGATGTAGAGTGATGTAAATGTTTCGGTTATGCTTCTATCGCCTTTCATTTTCAAAGATCTTTTTTGGATCGGGGGTGGGTTACGCTTTAACAACAGGAGACAGCATTGAGTTTTCGAAGCATTAAATTCTACACGGTTTTTGATTCCCCATTGGACAATGCTGTCAAGATCTGAATTTAATGAACTTATCATACGCTGCCGTTGAAGTTCCACATCCGAAGGACAAGGATTTGAATCTAGAAACGAATATGAAAAGCTGAGGGTACTGTCGTCGGCGAAACAGTTTAATGGATTAGAAGTGACAGAAAAAAGATCGTTTATAAATATGAGGAAGAGAGTCGGAGACAAAACGGAGCCCTGGGGAACACCAGCATTTGTTTTATGTATTTCAGACTTGAAACCATCCAATACAACTTGTATTGAACGGTTAGAAAGGTAATTTCTAATCCAAAGAAGAAGAGATTCATCAATGCCAAAAGCACGCATTTTCGAGAAGAGAGCTTGATGCCAAACTCTATTAAACGCCTTTGAAATGTCAAGTGTAATATTCTTACTTTCTCCAAAATGATGTAAAGATTTGTTCCACTGTTCGGTAAGATAAACCATAAGATCACCAATGGACCTATTCCTACGAAAGCCATACTGCCGGTCATTAAGAAGCTTTCGTTCTTCAAGATATTTCTGAAGCTGATAATTGATCAGCGTTTCCATGACCTTGGAAAGAAGGGACGTGAGTGCAAATGGACGATAGTAAGAGGGAGAGGAGGATTCACCTTTTTTAGGGACAGGCTGGACAAATGCTATTTTCCATCCGCTCGGAAAGAGACCTGTAGAGTAGGAAAGATGGAAAAGTTTACGCAGTGGTTTTGTCAGCGTTAAAGAACACCTCATAACAATAGGGGAAATACTATCCGGGCCAGTGGATTTGTGTATGTCAAGGTCTTGCAGTACTCTTGCAACTGCGCGAGTACGAAAGAAGAATTTTTCCAATAAAATCGTTTACGCTCTTAAGAACAGGAGAACTCATAACACTCACCGGTAGAGTCGAATTAACAGCAAACTGTGCTACAAGCAAATTGGCTTTATCAATCGAGCTCACATAGGGAGTGTCATTGTGGACGAGCGTTGGAACCGAGGATGACGTGGTGTTTCGTACGTTTTTTATAAATGACCAGAAATTTGTACTACCTTTGGGACATTGTACAAATTTTTGCCTTAATTTCGTTCATACAAAAATTTGGTTTGTCGAATATGACCGTTGCAACTTGTTTGAACTTATTCCGGTTTTCCTCAGTGGAGTTGGCTTTATAAATCCGGAAACTTACATCTTTGATCCTAATAACCTCTTTACAGCTCGAATCAAACTATGAGTTTTCCTTGTGTTTGATAGATTTTACCCTATTCGGAATAAAATTTCTCATTCCACAAAGGATCAAATTTGTAACCATATCTGCGCTGGAATCCAAGTCACTATCGAGGAAGCATAGTGACCAGTTAAAGTACCCGAAGAATTCATTGAGACCGTCTCAGTTGGCTTTCTCAAATTGCCAAACGGTTCTCTTAGGAGTTTTTTCTTTAACTGGGTTTTTTTGACATGAGAAATTTGCAAATACGATACAATGGTCTGATGTGCCCAGAGGCGGTAATACACTGATTATGTATTTATGAGGGTCAGAGGTAAGAAACAAGTCTAGGATGTTGGCGGATTGACCTGCAACGTCAGGAATTCGAGTTGGCTCGTCAACAAGCTGAGTTAATTGATTTAACTCAGCAAAGACTTCAACATACCTTCCTTCGGGTGTTGACTGGCCAGAATATCCAAGCCAAGAAGAATTGTGTACTTTGAAATCGCCCGCAATGACGACTTCAGTGTGAGGATAATGGGCAACAATTCTTTGAATGGAGTCAGACAGAGCATCAAATTCGTTAAAAGTTGAATTTCTGTCCAGATTTGGACTTCGATATAGAAAACATGCGTGAATTATATGCGTATTTGCATCCAACGAAGCTTCCTTTGGGAAAATCCTTTCCTGGTATCATCACCTCCATCTGTTAAACTTGAAACCATTACAGGAACGTAGAAAAATTGCAGAAATACTTTCCATATTTTGGGTCTCTCTAGTTCAGTTGACTGCTTTTCTCTCAATAACTTGATTTTTTTCAACACTATCAGCCGTTACCTGAGAAACCTCCGCCTCTTCTATTTACCAAATTAAATAAGTTTATTTTAAATTTGTACTTAAAGATTGAATAAAGGTTATTAAATGGGGTTTAAGACCCAACTAAAATAAAATACGAATTAAAAATCGTCAATTCGAGTCCAATGAACTTTTTCATGTATATAATGAAAAACAGTTCGGCAATGTGATAGTTATAACTGATAAATCTCATCAGTCAATATCTCATTGTCAATATGATGATATGATGTCAATATGATGAAATAATTTCCCCTTAAATTGTTTATCAAATTATGAAAAGGTTCTTCATAGTGATTGATATTCATAAATATGATGGTTGATATCATAAATATGATGAACGAATTTCTTCAATATAAACACTAAATTCATAAAATTGAAGATTGCATTCATCAATATAATGATGGTTTTCATCAATATGATCGCCGAGTTTATCATTTTTATGATCAAATTTATGGTTATGATGATTGTTTATATCAATATAATGAATGATAAAAAAATTATAAATATGACGAATGCATTTGTCATGTAAATTAATCTTTTTATGATGATTTTCAGTTGATGAATTTCATTCGATAGTATCATGACGATTTTTTCAGTACCTATAGGTACGCTGCTCCTTTGTCAATAAAACTGATAATTAAACCGATATTCTTTTGCACTCGTACTGTAGTTAAAATCGTAAAAGATCTTGACATATACAACATAAATCCCCTTTGTTCTGATAAGATTTTCTTCAACGATATCAAAACTTCTGCGTTATCTTTATCATCTATCCTATTCTTGAGGTCTTCTTGTGAGTAAATAGAAAACAGCATTTGTCCCTTTAACCAAAAAAAGCGGATTCTTCTCCCCCTACATTAATCTATTTCGTCGACACTGGTGATCTCATGGTTTATCGTCACCAGTGCGATTGATATTTCAAAAGCATTTGGATTTGACATCAGGCTTTCTTACAGAAAATGTGTGCTTTCAGTTATGATTGATTTTGAGTCCACGTTTTGTTGGAATAGAAATTCGGATCATTCAATATAAATAGTATTGGATGAGTTCAAGACTGACAGCCACAAAATAAATGGTGGTGTGCCCCAGGGCTCTGTCCTCTCTCCGACACTTTTTCTCATTTTTTTAATGATCTTCTGCATGAAACTTCTAATTCGTTTTTAGATTCAACACTCCTCTCTTGGGATGTTGGAACTTTAACAGCAATGTGTGATGATCACATTAAATAAACATGAATTATTAAACGGAGGATAAGAAATCATGTAGAATTTGATGAGCCGAAAATTGAATGCTCTACTTGGCATCCTACATTTTGAAAGAATTTTTCCTCTCTGATCGGGCTAATAATATTTAAAACATATATACGTCCAATAACTTACTAAAGTCTCTTTAACAATATTCAAAGAAGAATGTTTAAAATTATTGGGGAAAATAACATAGTTAATTTATTTAGGTTGCTTGAACATGGTCGTAATGTATTTTGTTTCATCCTTTTTACAGTTGCTTGAAAGTTATTATGTCTCAGTGAAATAGTCAGTTGCGTTCCCCCCATTAAGCATTTCAACCGTAAAACTCGTATACCCTCGAATCTGACTTCAGCCGTATTGTCAAGTACAGAGATCCGTTCCTTAGCCGAACTACGTGAATGTGTTACGCTTTACCACTGAACAATCATTATCAGGTGTTATGCTCTAGAATATAGTTTTTAGTTTATAGTTTATATTACGAAAAGAGGTCCTATATATAGGCTTTCCTGATGAGTAATTCCACATTTGTGTATATAATAAAGATTGAAAAAAGGTTTATTCTTTCAATAATGTTTTTATTACGAGATCATGATACAATCTGACGGTATTTGTCAAGAGCTTAAATAGTGTTCTTGCGGCTTGCAGATGCACATCTAGATAGAGAATTGACTTAGACAATTCTCTAGAACGAAATGTGATAGTTTTGTTTCTTGAAGAATTGTTGCAGACAATTCTTCGGAAATTAAAGTTAAGTTTATTTCTTTAATAAAGTCAAATTTGTTTCTTTAGAATTGGAGATGATTCTTTAGAAATTATAATTGAATGTTTGTTTTCAAAGAATTGTTGATGACAATTCTTTGGAAGAAAAATTAAGAGTGTGGGAAATTGTGGCGTATTATAATTGTGTGACAATATGAAATAAGAGTCTACAAATGCAATGTTAAAGTAAATTAGAGAATTTAACGACAATTGAGAAAAGACCTGTTCAAATTAAGAAACCTTCATTGGAAAGATCAATTTTTAGAGGAGATACTCCAGTAAATCCCACCACCAATACAAATTGGGAGCTATTTCTCCACTGAGTGATTCATAAGAATCAGTGTATTACCTCTGACCAAAGCTGTGTAGTAGTTCTAGAAATCTTTCAATGTTCTGATATTTTGAACTTTAAAACTATATATAAACACTATTATTGTAGGAATTCTAAGAAAAAGGTGAACGAACAAACCTTTTGGCTCTGGAATTTATTCCTCAACATATTTTTTTCTCCTTTTTTTGTGCAGAAGTCTATAAAACAGAATGTGTATATTTTGAATGTTTTTCCATCACAATTTTACGCATCAAAAATAAAAACCCTACGTCGTCGTCGGTCGTCGTTCCAACAACGTATAAATATCAACCTTATATTTATTAAAAGAAATTCTGATGATGCTTCTGTAGATTCAAACAAAGATATAATTCATTGCATTCATAAAGAAGAAAACGCAGCATAATCACCACCCGGTGTTTGCTAAATACCCTAAATGCAAAGTCTATTTATGTATACGTCACAACGACGACGAGTATTATATGATTTATGTGAAATATACAAACATAATAATAAGTCCCTTCAAATGTTAAACCAAGGAAACTCCAGGAACCCCCTCTGATTCTGGATATTTCGAATGTTTATCATCAACGATAAGTGATTCTTCTGTGCTAGTAGCAGCTAGTGTTGGCTGTACGGATCCAGATTCCAGATCTATGAAATGAGGGAAGAAATCATAGCATTCGTCGACATCGTCATCGTATAGTCGTGTTGGAAGAGGGCCAGAGGGTTGGTGGGAAGGAAGAACGGGTGGAGGGTTTATAGAAATTGTGGATATCCAAAATCACAGCTACAGTGGTATATATTTTCCACCTACATGCAACACCATCATCAAAAGTAAACTCTTATAGCTATACCTTTTACGTTTGCGAAAACGGCTCTGCTCTGCACAGCTGAATATTGAAAGCCCGAGTTTGATTAGAGACCGAGATTTGAGATTGATTGCAGTTGCACAAGTTTTAAGTGCGGAAGTGGCACGATATAATGCCTTTGGCCCTTTATTTCATTCGTTGCGTTGCGTTGTTGCCTCTAAGTCCTTTTTTGGTCCTTAGACCTTATAGTGCTAAAAATCCTCTGTGATTCGAAGTCGATGGCAATGGCGATGGCGTTGTCGATGATGGTTCGGAGGAGGTTGGAAACGCAAACGATAACAAACGTTTGAATAGAGTCCTACGTTTATAGTTAGACTACGAGACTAACTATAAGTATAGAGCATCAGAAAACAGAATGCCTTGCCTGGTTCGATTGTAGTGTTGTGCTGTGTTCTGTTGTGTTGTCCGTGCCACATGAACGAAGCCAAACGATAGTTCAAATCGATAAAAGAGGTCACGCAGAAATGCACAAATCCTTAAAAGTAGGGGGTGGTTTTCTTCTATAGCTGTGGCTGTGGCTCTGGACGTTGTTGTTGTTTTTGATGGTATTCTTTTTTGTGTTGTATTTTTGAGTTTTATGTGTTGTTTTGTATTTTGCATTGTGTGTTATATTTTGCACTCTCAGTTTTTGCATCTTTGAAATGAAACTCGTACAAGACTTGCGCAATTAAGGTCCACAAAAACAGGATATTTTGTCACGCTTTGTTTTGGGATTTCACAGCGCGACACTTGAGAGTCGAGAGGAATTTACGGGAAAAAAAATGTTTTCCAAATTTCGTATATCGTACGTCGCTCGTCGTGGCGCGGCGGGAACTTAGACAATATGAGTTGATATACGGTACGGGACTTGTACTCGTATAGTTAAGGGAATGAAACAATAGACCTTCAAGTGTAAATTACCAGTGTTAAGTGTTGGGGGGAGGGTTCTTGTGTTATTTATGTGCGATGTGTTGATGTTGACTTCTTTTTTTTCAATTGA
The DNA here is from genome assembly GCA_951509635.1 of Eupeodes luniger. NCBI lineage: Eukaryota > Metazoa > Arthropoda > Insecta > Diptera > Syrphidae > Eupeodes > Eupeodes luniger. Next base: position 61,798,095 of record OX608073.1, on the reverse strand, counting down.
GGCAGCACGCACGCCTCACGCTCTGCCATATCGTCAAAGTTGCGCGTTGTCGCTCGTCCGTCCGTCACTATGTTGATTGCTGAATACTGATGCCTGATGCCACACAACAATCAACCGACACAAACCGTGTTAATGATGAAGTTTTGTTATTTTTTTTTTATCTGAAGATCCTTCAACTTTTACTAAATGCAGTTAATAGGGTAGTTCCGTGTGACTTGAGAATTTTTGTATGGCTCAATATTGAGATAAATATCAAAAAATTAATTTGTAAAGAAAACATAACGTCGAATTTATGTACTTATTTCCCTTAATAGTCAATACAATTTTAGCAAAATTATGTTGAGGGGTAAGGCCATAGTAATACTACACGTGACTTAGATGGTATGTGCGGGTGTTTTGTATTGTGGTGATTATATCGTGATTGACGGACTTGAGACCGGTCTTTTTAATAATATTATTTGTTATTTAATAACAGTAGTTACGAGTATTAGAATTAACAAGACTGTCTTAGAAACTGTATGACCAATTAAAAGCATCAATCTTAACACACAAATTCTGACTCATATACAAAGAGGACCATTTAGTAGAGTTTCTTTCTCTTCGACGAAAAACTTGAAGACTTTGATAAAAATATACCGATCAGAGTGTCCAGTTGAAAAAGAAGATGATCTTCTCAATAAAATCAAGGTGTTCAAATCAAATTGTAAACAAAGATAGTAATACAACCGAAAACCGTTTTCTGGATAAGAATGAAGACTGGCTTATCGAAGCAAAGAATTCGAGGAATCAAATGACCGAACAAAATGTTGTAAAACAATGGAATTTCGATAGAGTTTGTCTGTTGATGAACTGACGTATGTGGCACAGATGAGTCAAAGAGCGTCAGGAAATGTTGATGTAGCCAAAATCTTGCAAGTTGTGACTAAAACACAAACCAGGGCTACAAAGTTCTAGAAAGCAGCTGCGATTGGCAGTACAACCCTGAAAACGAAATGATTCATCAGGCCAACAAAGATATATATCCGTGCTTGTATAAAGCTAAACCAAAAGTTATCCACCAAAAAGCTTCAGTGAGATTGTGGCTGAAGTCAAGCTCCAAGATTTAGTGGATCACACAACATCGCAGTTATATCAATAGTTGAAACCAGAACTCTTACTTTAGGAAGTATTAAAAACCTATATTCACAAATTGAATGTGTACAACAATGAGAGTATTTCAAAAAAGAAGTTTTTGCCGAAATGAAGGCCATAGCTTCTGCTGTACGCAAGTTTGTTCAAAAAATTCGTGACACTGGTATCTGGTGTCGTAAAGTTAGCAGACATAGCTGCCACAGAATAGCTTAAATTTTATAACGATTTCGGGCGAAAAGTCGTCGGCAGATACGTAAACAAATAAAATGCGTCCACAGATAGCGATAGTTTGGTGCGGATTGTAAAGTGGTATAATTAGACCAATGTAGTAGAAAATTAGGCAGGGAACTATGGTCACTATGCTTCCTCGGTAGTGACGTAGACTCCAGTGCAGCTATGATTACTAATATGATTTGCTTGGCAATAGAAACCTTTATCCCGAATAGGGTTGAAAGTATTAAACCTGAGGCTAAATCATGGTTCGATTCGAGCTTCAAAGAGGTTATCAAAGAGAAAGAGGTGAGTTTCCGGTGTTTTAGAGCCAACCCAACTGAGGAAAACCGGAAAAGGTGTAAGTAAGCCAGGAAGGCCTGCAACGCCCATATTCGAAGGACCAAATTTTTGCATGACCAAAAATTACTGCAAAAAATACTGCAATGTCTCAAAGGCAGTAAGAAAATTTGGTCATTCGTAAAAAATATGAGAAATTCTTCCTCTTTCTCGGTTCCTACGCTTGTTGACAATGACACTCCTTTGGTTAGCTCTATTGATAAAGCTAACTGGTTTGCAAGGCAGTTCGCCGAAAACTCCATCTTACCTCCCCCAGTTCTTGAACGCGTAAATTATTCTGTGGGACCAATCTCAAGGATCTCAATATTCATAAATCCACTGGTCCGGATGGTATCCCCGCTATTATTCTGAAGAGGTGTTCTTCCACGCTAGCGAAACCACTGCGTAAGCTTTTTCATCTACCCTATTCTTCTGGGCTCTTTCCAAATAGTTGGGAAACTGCATTCGTTTCGTTCACCCAATCCCAAAAAAAAAGGCGAATCTTCTTCTCCCGCAAATTATCGACCGATACCACTAACGTTCCTTCTTTCTAAGGTCATATAAACGCTGATTAATTATCAGTTTCAGAAATATCTTAAGGAACGGAAGCTTCTTAATGACCGGCAATTCGGTTTTCGTAGCAACAGGTCCACTGGTGATCTCATGGTTTATCTCACCGAACAGTAGAACAACGGCAAAATATGATTAGCTTATTAAGTTCCGACCTACACAGCATTGTAGATTGTAGAATGGGGAATAAAAAAACGTGTGGAATTTAATGTTTCGAAAACCCAATGCTGTATTGTATCGTTAAAGTGAGATATACCCTCCTTGCCACTATCTTTGAGTGCCACTTGCATCAACGAAACTGAAAATCTAGACATCTAGACAATGAAAGAAATAGTCTACACCCTCGACGGTAGCCTAACGTATTTGGTCCAGAGATAAATTAAAAGTGTTGGGATCAGCTTTGGTGAACATTATTTACAATCGCTTGAGGCCTTTATTTGCAACAAGCTTATCAAGAGATTTTGGTTGCTGATGAATTTTCAGCCGAGATTGTAAAGCTTAATATCCCAAAAGAGGCTTATTTTAGGTTCGGAGATTGCCATTTGCAACCTCCACCGCAACTGTTTTTTTTTTTTTTTAATGTATGGAAACGCAATTAGATGGTACTATTTGAGGGGAAAGCATATCTTTTAGTTAAAATAGTTTCAGTCAAAGATGAAGTAGGTCACATCCATAATCTAGAATCAGTTTTAAGAAAACTATCAGAAGCGAACTTAACGTAGTCTTTTTGGTAAAAGATATATGGATTTCTTAAAATTCCATATGTGGTAAGGGTATCTCTATAGAAAGTTAAGGCTATTCAACTAGCTACATTTTCCTAAAATAAACATATGCTACAATCATGTTTGGGATTATTAAACTTTCATAATGCTTTTTTGACACAAATTTCTTACTTACTTACTTAAGGTGGCGCTACAGTCCTGTGTGAACTAGGGCCTCACCCAACAAACTTCTCCATCTAGCTCGGTCCCTAGCTAGATGTCTCCAGTTTCGCGCTCCGAGTTGGGTGAGGTCACCTTCCACTTGTGCGCCACCTGATTCGCGGTCTTCCTCTACTGCGCTGTCCTGTAGGTGTGGATTCGAAGACTTTTCGGGCCGGAGCATTGGTTTCCATGCGCTCTACGTGACCCAGCCATCTTAGTGGTTGGACTTTTACCCTTCTGGCTAAGTCTACGTCGCTGTACAGCCCGTACAGCTCGTCGTTCCATCTTCTCCTCCACTCCCCTTCGATGCATACGTGACCATAGATCACAGTAAATCCGTCCGTATCCGAGGCTTGTTGGTGCTTCGCAACTATGAAATTTTTAAGTGGTCAGGGAGTCACCCTGACGGCACAACCCCCAACCTGGAGGGCCAGATCCTTAGTATAACTCCAAGGACGGGGAGCCGGATAAACCGCTCCTTATAGTCCTGGGCTCCGAATAAGTCGTAGAAGCCCTATTAGGTGTTCACTAAGTAGTTCAGCCTTACTGGAACTGTAGACGCCACCGTTGATTCCATCTCGGGAATTCCTCCGCTGCCGTCTGGATAAGGAGAGGTGCCTTAGTGGACGCATCTCTCCCCCCTCTCTCGTTTGCTGCCCCCAACAACTTTCCACTGGGGTTGGAACCCAATCTCCAGTTGAGGTACTAGGCACCCGATGTTCACCACGGGGAGGTGAGAGTAGGAGTTGATAGACAGAGGTTTGTTTTGAGAAAAACCTGTGGACGCTTGTGTCCTCTTGAATGCACATGTCTACCATTTGAACATCGACACAAATTCCTACTGTTTAGAAAAATTGCATCGGATGAAGATGTCAAATGGAATTGGACGAACGAATATCAGACTGTTTTCCACTAGATTAAAGATTCGAATATCGTTTCAGTCAGCGTTGGGCCTTAACAAACTGACAATATGGATTCATATGACTTCTGCTTCATTTATAGAATAGCGCAACATATGCCAGAAACCCCACTTCATAATTAGTATTTTGAGCACCAAATTTAAAATCGAGTTATCAGACGTCTTGACGATGTCTTTTGGCAGCCTCGGCACTGCGTTTTGATTATTTTGTATGAGCAATCGTGAAAATCCAATGTTGTGCCAACAGTTTGGAAATAATTTAAGCACTAAGTATGCTTAATCTGCAACATCAATATCATTCAATTAATTAGTAAAATAAGAACCAACAGCATTAACAACTCACTAACTTGCTTATGTCATCAGACCCATACTATCCATGGGTGTTTCATAATGGAATAAAGGGCCTCAACTACTCCTAAGTTCTTTTCAAGGTCTTCCCTAGTCTAGAAGATTCCTTCTCGACTGTTCTCCTGCACTTGCTTCTCGGTCTTCCGACTCTTCTACCTTCTTGAGTAAATGGATTCCATTGCATTATTATTTAAAAGGGACTATCCAATCCAATATCAATTTCGCTTTCGTATAGAAGTGTCAACAAGTTCCTGATCCGTTATCGCTTATAGTTCTGCCTTGGATTTACTACTGGGATAGAAAACCCGTTTAATGTCTCGTAGACAAAAAATATTTCCAGTTTTTTTGGTAATCGTTGCTGTTATTTTCCAGGTTCTTCATCCGAATAACAATTCTGATTTAATGATTGGTCGGAACAGTCTTCAAACTCAAAGAATTGTTATTCCAAAAATTGAACAACATCCCGAACGTACTTTAAGGATTTCTCGATACTGTCATCGATATCTTATTCGTTCACCCTTCAGTAGAGACAATACTTCCAAGATGCCATGTTTACTGGTTGCTGAGCAATGTTTATCAGAGAGGATGACTGGTGGGTTTTCGTTTTCCAAGATTGACCATCTTGGAATTTTCCGTGTTGATTTTTGCATCAAAAAAATCTTTCGCAAGCTCTGGAAAAATAAAGCATGCACTAGTTCGAAGCCAGTCAAAGCAGCCGCTTGATCGACATGTGTTTCATAATCAATTGCTTAATGTTTGTTCTTGAAAGGAAGCTTATATTATTTGGCCCACCATTTACATATGTCTTCTTTTTGTAGGATATTACGTCTCATTGATAATTCAAATTGAATTTCAAATTTGATCGAGAATATCAATAAATTCAATAAACCAATTAGATATGACCTTCTGTGATCTGCTCTTATCTTCACTTAGCTGAAAACCTCTTCAGAAATTATCCACAAATTTAAACTAATTACTGAATTTTCTTCTCAGCCTTCCAACCTCAAAACATAATTGCATGTATAAGCTTTTATCATCTAAAGAATATATTACGTGTGTACCTTGTCGTCATCGACGTCGCGTCGTCGGTCGGTCGTACACTCAAAGGTATATTATTTTGAATACAGATTTTCCACTTCGACATCCACCCGCACCTCCAACCCCACTCAGACCCGCCACGGCCATTATCATCGTGCTCAGAAAATGAAGTACTTAATATGACATAATACTCATTTTTCCATCATGAATCTCTTAAGAAAATTTTCTATAATACATTTTCACTTTTTCACACGCAACTATAAGACACACCACAACCCAAAAGCAAAAAGAAAAAGAAGAAGAATAAAATAAATAAAGGAAGAAAAAAGAATACTGAGGTTCTTCTTTGTGACTCAAGCTCGAGGTATCAAAGAAAAATTAATTTCCCTCATGTCGTTATGTCTTAATTACATTTTATACTCGAAAAGCAGTTTTAATGAAGAAAATTTAACCTTGTGGTAAGGTGTCTGGGTTGTGTTGTGTTGTGTTGTTCTTGGGTACCTTATACCATTTTTGAATGAAAGCTAAACTTTACATTTTGCAGACTTGAAATGTATCTATGATGAGTATTTTTGAAAACAAAACAACAACAAAAATGAAAGCTTCGGATTGAGTGATAACAATTCATACTCGAAATTTTAATTTAACACAATTTCAAGTGGCTATATTATACAAAATAGACAGACATTTATTTTATATTCATACGAGTTTATGATTATAATTATGTGTGCTTATGTTACATACGTAGCGAATGAAATTAGCTAAATTAAGCAATTATTTTATATTCGAAATAATTCCTATCCACTCAGCGGTGAACATTTCAATCAATTTTAAGTCCTTCCTTTAGCACTTATCGGCGGCGGCTTGGTGATTGGTGACGGCTGGCTGCTGACTGCTGGCTTCTGGCTTCTGGTGGCTGGCGTCTGATGTCCAGACCCAGACTCAGACCATGGCTGCATTGAGAAAATCTCTCGCATCACCGACGCAGTATTGGCCGACCGGAAATGAATACGTTGAACTTAGGGACAATGAAAATAATCATAATAATCATACCATATAGTATAAGCGTTTGAAGTTAACGGTTTAACCTTATTGCGGATGGATTTCTTATTTAATTTGCTCCGTCCGTCGACGGTTTGTTGTCATTTGTGGGCCTTCCTTAATAAAACTAGACCTCTTTATATTCTTCTTATGATTATAATTGTTATTTAACTAAAACAATAAAACTCATTCAAAGAGTCTTAGCGAACTAGAGGCTTGATATAAAGACAACTGTGATGTTAATGAATTGATCTCTTTCTTTAAAAAAGAAAAGAATAGGACCCTTAAAATGTTAAATATAGTGTCAGCTGTTAGAAAAACTGAAAGCATTCAAGAATGAGTTTCGTCAATTAGCCCGCTAAGATGGCTTCCGGTATACCTGCTTAGACCGTGTGCATAGAGGTTTCAACAATGTCGTTGTTAATTCTTGTGAAAAGTGTGTTTCGATTTGAGAACAACTGATAATTCTATGACAGAATTTTTGGTTAAGTCCACCAGTAACAAAAACCGAAGTTATTCTAATTCCTCGAAGATGATTACTAAAGTAGATTTTATCAAAGTAAATAACTGCCTTGTTCATGAATTTTAAAAGTAATGCATCAGTTTGTTATTCTAATTTTCTCGATACTCTTAAATGGCACATTAATGACTGTACTCCTATTTTTATACCCAAAAATCGTACAAGCTTTAAGCCATGGATTACAAGGTAAGATAAGGCTCGAAATTCCCTAACAACACATGTTTAAAATCCAAATACAAAAGCTTATGTTTGCAACCTACAGAAGAAATTCCTTTATGACGTGATAATTTGTATCAAGCAAAGTTAAAAGGGGTAAAAGGTAATTTAAAAAATAAATGACAAGTTGTGAAAAGCATTTTTAATAAATCTTGTTCAGACAAAAAATCAATTCTTTAACGTATTGGAAACTTATATTTCTCACAAATATGCTATAGATAAAAGTTAAGTACTTACTTGCTTACTTTAGGTGGCGCTACAGTCCTGTGGGAACTAGGGCCTCACCCAACAAACTTCTCCAGCTAGATGTCTCCAGTTTCGCGCTCCAAGTTGGGTGAGGTCACTTTCCACTTGTGCGCCACCTGATTCGCGGTCTTCCTCTACTGCGCTGTCCTGTAGGTGTGGATTCGAAGGCTTTCCGGGTCGGAGCATTGGTTTTCATGCCCTCTACGTGACCCAGCCTTCTTAGTCGTTGAACTTTTACCCTTCTGGCTAAGTATACGTCGCTGTATGTCCCGTACAGCTCGCCGTTCCATCTTCTCCTCCACTCCCCTTCTATCCATACGGGACCGTAGATCACACGAAGAACTTTTCTCTCGAAACGACGCAAGCTGCTTTCATCCGCTTTTGTCATAGTTCATGCTTCTGCTCCGTATAGTAGGACGGGGATGATAAGGGTCTTATATAGCGACACTTTCGTCTTTCGAGAGAGAACTTTACCACTCAATTGCTTTCTTAGCCCAAACAGCGGTGAGCAAGATTTATTCTTCGTTTGATCTCAGCGCTGGTGTTGTTTTCTGCATTTATAGCGGCGCCTAGGTAGACGAAGTCCTTGACTACCTCAAAGTTACGTCCTTTTTTGACATCGAAAGGTTCTGTTAAGTTGTTTCCAACCTTTATGGAGCAGCGTGAATTCTCCATGGTCTGGTCATTCTGCACAAACGGACGAGTTTAGCAGGGATGACAAAACTAGACATGGCTCTATAGAGTTCGTCCCTGTAGATGCTGTCAAGTGCGGCCTTGAAATCGATGAAAAGATGGTGGGTGTCGATTTGATGTTCTTGAATTTTTTCCAGGGTCTGCCGTAATGTGAATATTTGATCAACTTTCCTGGTCTAAAACCACACTGATAAGGTCCTATCAGGACGATGGGCTTAAGACGTTCACATATTACTGATTCCTCTATAGTTGGTGCAGTTTAGAGAGTCTCCTTTTTTCAGAATCGGGCAAACAATACTGAGGTTCCATTCATCAGGCATGGTTTCTTCCGACCATATCTTACAGATAAGTTGGTGGGTGCTCCTAACCAAATCATCTCCAGCTGCTTTGAGGAGCTCGGCAGTCGGCATTCAAGTCATCTGCTCCAGCGGCTTTATTAGACTTCAGCTTAGATGTGGCAATCTTTACTTCGTCTAAGTCGGGAGGACGGGATTGTTGGCTTTCGTCGTCTATGTTGAATGGATCATCCTGCCTGACAGCGGAATTCGGTTCGTCGTCGCCGTTATACAGTCTGCAGAAGTGGTCCTTCCATATCCTCAGCATTGACTGTGGTTCCACTATGATGTTTCCATTTTCGTCTTTGCAGCCTTTTCGGTTCTAGGTTTATGTACCTGTGAATTTCGTTTCACCTGTTCATAAAACTTTCGAACTTTATTCCTGCTTTTAAACCCCTCAACATCTTCGACCGCACGCTTCTCATGCCCCTATGAGAAGTCGGTGTTCCTCTCTCCTCTTCTGCTCGTAGAGCTCATGAGCAGCTCTCGTCCTTTTATGCAGTGCCGCGGCGTGTCGTCGACATTGGGCCGTACTTTTTCCGTGATGATCAAGACCAGCACGTTACTGTAAATGGGGATCGCTACCTTTCAATGTGGTGTCACAAGCCACACAGCGAATGTCACAATCAATGTATTGGAAACAAAGTTTGGGGAACGTGTTATCTCACGAAATGGTGCACCCGCTTTGCCACCTCGGTCGTGCGATTTAACGCCGTTAGATTATTTCCTGTGGGACCACGTCAAGTCTATGGTCTATGCCAACAAGCCAGCAACGATTGATGAACTTCGTAAGAATATCAAACGTAAAACTGCAGCAGTATCGGCCGATTTATGCTTTAAAACTGTCAAAAATTGAGCTCAGCGTCTGAACTTCTGCAAGCGTGCCCGTGGGGGCTATGCAAAAGAAATCAAGTTCCAAAACATAATGGCATCAAACGTACTTTCACAGGAATACAAAATTGCATTGATATCCACAACCGTTTTTGTTTTATTTAAAAAAAAAAACTTTTGTAGCGCTCTTATTGAAAAATCCGATACAAAGGTTCATTTTTGTTGCCTCTCCTCAACGAGAAAGGCTCTATTTTAAAAACAATTCGTTCACTAATTTGAAATTTAAATTTGTTTGTTTACCTATTGTGTTAATCAGCAAGTTATTTGTTATAATCATTAATAACATTTATTTCTCCACAAATAAACCTTAAAATATAAAACTAAACTAAAATCGTTTACTCTAAAAATTATCAAACTTTTATTCGCAATATTTAATTAATCAATTGTATGCTCGAAAATATCATCATAAAATTAATATGAATGTTAATTTCTTTTATTATTTGGAACCATATCGTGTTTAGAGACATCAAATGAAATTCATCAAAATCTATGAGAACAAAAAGTATTCCAGAACAAAGTATTTGAAACAATTTAAAATACATACAAAAATTTTCACATGTCTATAAATAGAGAACACAAAATTAAAATTGAACAAGAAATCGTGTTGTTTCGATTTAAAAGGTATCATGCATCAATAATCAAGCTAATTAGATAATTTTATAAGTTTAAAGCCTCATCAGCCTCCATCCACCTCCCTCTCTCTCTCTCTCTCTCTCTCTCTCTCTCTCCAGCTAATCCCTCATGCCTTACTTTAAACTCGGTCACATCGCACAAATTTTGACAAAACCATGATAATTAACTTCAATATTTCAAACCCTGATATATCTCAAAGCTTATACTTAGGTTTATTTAAATGTAAAACAAAAAAATAAGTGAAGGGTAGGGATAGCTTTACTCTTATGTAGATATGGGATATGGGAAAAATGAAGAAGAAGAAGAAGTCTTTTGTTGTGATAATAAATTTTGAACCCGATGTGATAAGTGATATACACCCGAACCCAGCCCTCTAAGACTTTACCACTCAGCATAATTTTTGTTTTTCTTCTTTTTTTTGAATCTCTGTGAGAAAAGCTATATGCAACAACTGTTGTTAGTTAGTTAAAGATGTTTCCATAAGGGGGAGAGATAAGTCCTATATTGTAATACTTAAATCTGCTACATATTCGACTTTAATGCTTTCAACAACTTATGTATATTCTCAACGCCAACAACGACGACAACGATATATCAGATATATAGCTCTCGAGAAAAAAATTGTATATATGTACACATGAAGATAATTACAATTTAAAACATTATTAATTTTCTCCGTGACCTGAAATAACTCCCTCGTGTGTTCAGTGTTCGTTCATATTATATTTTATTCATGCTTTTCCACAAAAACAACAAAAAACAACAACAACAAAAACAAAAACAACAAGAATAAGAAGAAGACAATAAGATTGCCTTCTGGTGATGGTACTGATGCTTCTGATGGTTCTGAGGGTGATGGTGATGGTATAGTGAAAGATGAAAAGAGGAAGAAAAGTTTTCTTCCTTCCTTCCACTTGACTCATTAATGGATGACAAGTTCCCGCAACGCGTTACAGAAAAAGCCAAGACCCTCAGACCCCCATAACATCATACCCAGCCCAAGCCCAAGCCCAAGAGCTGAGACCAAGACGAAAAGAAGCCAAATATTATTATATTATGTGACAATACATGAAGTTGTTCTTCTATAGAGATATGTAGATACCTACCTACCTACTATCAGCTTCCAGTGGGAATAATTAATTCTCACGAGATACGAAAAATTGATACCTACCCTTCTTGTATTCATTCTTCTTCTTGGCTTTCCAACTCGTGCGAACTATAGATACGTATAAAAGTCGTTGTCGAGTTGGTTTTGTCAGCGGCTTCGGCGGCGGCGGCGTTCGTTGTCTTCGTCGTCGAACTTCGGTGTTTGTTGTTTTCGTCCGCGTCGTCATTGAATGCTGAGGCTGCTTCAGTAGCACTATAGAACGCTTCAACCATGAAATTCCCCCTTAAATAACGCCCCACATCCCCATTCCCAGAGATAACCAATTCCGTAACTCGTAACCACCCCCCAACCCTCTCCATCCGAGACGAGAAAAAAAACAGCTAACAGCGCGACCGAAGATGAATTATCAACTTGCTTTATTTATATTGCGCTGAGATTTATATATATTGCTGATTCCGAGGCAAGAGTAAAGGGGCGCCACTTCCTGTTTCACATGCATAATATACATCAACTATAAGAATTGCACGGCCTCTGTGGAAGCCTGCAACTGCAATTCAAGCTTACGCGCGGCGACTATGTGCGTCGCGTCGTTCGTTCGTTCGTTGTCGTTGCTATTGCCGTTGCCGTCTCCGTCCGTTCTCCCAAGGAACACAGACAAAAAAAGAAACATAAACCCAGTCCAGTTTTCCTCACCTGTGCAAGCGAACCAACAGCGACGAACTTCATCGCTACATCCAAATTGTATCTACGTATCTACTACTACTGTTTATGACAATGATATTGCAAAAATAAAAACTCTTACGGGCCGGTCAGAAACCAGTTTCTCTTGAGCTAAAGCTGGAGCTGGAGTATTGGACTGGTGCAGCCAGCAGGTTGGCATTTGGCTTTTTTTCTTTCTTGCGTCCGCGTCGTAGTCGTCGTAGTCGTCCCAGGCAGGTTGAAGGCACCAACAGATGAAATGAGAAAACCAACAAAAAAGAACAACTTTGCCACCATAATAAATGGCCGCTTTTACTTCTTCTGACAATTGCCATTAGCAGAAAACGATGCATATATAGCAAAGACCTGTCCATGTCCAGGCCAGGGCAGACCGGGCTAGGCCAGGCAGTGCAGGGTGATTGGAACGAGGAACGAACCGACCGAACAACCTGTTGGGTTGGCCGCTGCTGCTTCAGCTTCTTCTATTTCTGGTGGTGGTGCTGTTGTTGCTGGTGCAGCAAAACAAGCATTTCTACGCTGCAACCGGTTTCTCCACAAACCAACAACAGGCTTTTCAATAAAAGTCAGGTGCGCAAGCCTCGCGTCTTCTAAGTTTCATTCATAAAACGAAATTTAGTTTTTTTCGTTTTTTTGTTTTGTTTTTGTTTCAATGCTTTTTCGCTTTTTCGCCTAAATGTGAGGAAATCTTCTTCGGTCTTCGGCGGCCCAAGGGTTCTCTCTTTCTTTTACTCAATTTAAGAAGTATCTATCACGCGATAAAAGAGATATTTGAGATGCAGTTAGAAGTTGTATTAACTTTCAAAGAGAAAAACGAAGATATCTTTTTTTTTGTCATTTTGTATCTAACAAGCTGAAGCTCTTGTTTAAAAGTTCGGCGGTCTTCTAATCTTCGCTATAGAAGAAGAAATTGACTGCTGCTGGTATTTAAAAATTTAGCTCGTTTTTGTTTTGTTTTTTTGAAGATAGAAGATACCAATTCTTTCCACAAAACTAACCTCATGGCAAAGAAGTTCAAAGTAATTATGTAGCAAATACGACGACGACGAAGACGAAGACGCAACGATTGTATTGCCTTTTGCCTTTGCCTTTTGTGTTTAATATTGAAGCTCTGATGGGAACATTCACATGATTTAATGTGATGTGTGTCTTTTCTGTTTTCTTGGGATTGGAATTGGGATTGGAATTGAGACGAGTGACGAGAAACGCGCAATGATGATGAAAACGGTGCAGAAGACGAAGACGAGACGTTTTTGTTGTTGTATGAATAGGAATGATGACAATGATTTTATCTATATACATACTATATACATGTGTATATGTCTATTTGTATATGTGTAATCTTCTTGAAAGTTATTAAAAAGCTGATCAAGAAGTCACTGGGGATCAAGAGGGTTAAGACAAGCGTTTAATTTTGATTCAAAAACTTTTCTGATGTATATGAAAACAAAAGAAAACAAATTTAGCTTTAATTTGTTTTTGTAATCATACCATCTTCATCATACATATATGTACATATGTAGAAAAGATATGATTGCAGAAGAATTTTGAGAACAGTTTATAGATTTTATTGGAGCAATTAAGTCTTGGAATATACGCATTAGGACAAACATTATTTGATGTCAATTATGTATTTCGAGCATTTGAAAGTATGTACCTACATAGGTATTGTCTGTTGAAGTTATATATTAGAAGTTTTCTCATAGATAAGTTGGGATTTTGACAGTTCAAGACGGTTATGGTGTTTTATCTATTTTGTAACTTTACTATTTTTTTCTGTTTTTCACACACTTAAGTAACAATTCTAAGTTGCAAAAATGTGAAGACTACAGGAATATTTTAGAAAAAGGTTTATAGCTATCAAAATTCCAGTGAGAGGTTTCATTTTGATGAGGTCGCTAATTGGGCAGCTGTAACTGTTGAAGCTTTCATCTTTGACATTTGACAATTTAAAACTACCCTATTACTAAAAATAGAACGATATACGAAAATATTTATAATTTTGCAGTCTGCAACACTTTTTACGTGCGCCGTCGTGAAGTAACTTCTTGGCGCGGAAATAGTGAAACTGGTGGCACAAATTTGGTATTTTGGAACAAATTAGTGATGTGCGTCACTCAAGAACAATTTGGAATATTTCTGCTGTAGTCTGGAGTGGTGAAAAAACCTAGGTTAGCCGATTTCGCTTTGGTCTTTGGAATAAAAGGTTTTCCACAAACGACATAACACCGTATTTTGCATTCAGGTTAAGGTCTTATAGTTTTTAAAGTTCAGTTAAGGCAAGAAACTGCAGTTGATCAACAACCAGCACTATAGATGCCATAACTTCGTTTATTGGGTCCTTGAAATGCATTCAAATTACCCGGTTTTTCATCTATTTCCACCTCGGACGTCACATTAATTACGGGATTATCTTATTTGGTAATCCTAAAATACATGAATGATTGTTGAAAATGCTCTCCATCCTTAATGTTTCACTTTTTGGTGCTGTTTTAAAGCTTTGTGTTTAGGACCTGTATATGAACTTATGTGAAAATGAGGCTGGTGCAACTGTTACGGTTAATATATTTTGTTATGATTAATGCATTTTAATAGCTTGAAGTGAAAGATATTGTTGTCAATGAGAAATTTCTTGACCATGTTATTTTCTTAAGAGGTTATCAATATTTGTTTTGTTTTTAATTAAAAAAACTAAACCTTATTGGAAAACTCTGTACAAGTCGCAGAAACGAAGTTTTTGTTTCACGTGATTAAAATATTAACCGTAAAATAATGCTAGTACCCGTGGCACGATGGTTAGTGCGTTGGACTGTCATGCCAGAGGTCATGGGTTCGATCCCTGCCTTTGCCATCTAAAGTTTTTTTTTCACGGGTACTGCCTCTTGCGAGAAATTGACAAATTCTCCAAGAGTAGTTCTTGTCATGAAAAGTGCTTTCTCGAATTAGCCGTTCGAATTCGGCAGTACTCGCACACAGGAATGGTTGAGAGTTGTGAGTCACTAGGCCCTAGTTTTCAATGGACTGTTGCGCCATCCAATTTATTTATTTATTTAAAATAATGCTGAAAATATTTCTTCTTCAACAGTGGTACACTGGGCGTATACGCACTTTTTTGTTTCATTGGTGTTTAAGAAATGTCCTTCCATCATCTTTACTTCACATAATTCCTTCATGTGTTTCTAAAATGAATTTCAGAAAGCGTAATCGACTTATTACTTAGAAAATTGTTAACTAAGATGAACAATCTGAATACAATCCCTTACAAAGTAGAAACTTTAAGAAAACTAAAAATTGGTCCTTATAGAAGGTAAAATGTAAGTTGGTAAAGATGATCACAAATGTAAATTTTTAGTGGGATATTTTCTGTTAACTTTTAGTTGTTTCAGTTGTATCCGAAATCATTACAAATTAATACATTTATACATATTTTACATAATCTGTGTCAGCACCTCGAAAGTGTCATCTTCTCATCTAAGTGCCATCGATGAAAAAAGTCCGAATAAAGTTACAATTTTTGCTTCTAAACTTTGAAAATTATTAAAGACATTTTAGGTTGAACGCGTTTAGATTCTGAATACAGCTTATTTTTAACTTTAAATAAAAAGTTATTGCAATCGGTCCGATTTGTCAAATTTAAAATGTTGACATTTCTCGAGGTTTTAAGGTCCCTATAGAATTTGAATAATACCAAATGTCTCTACTGTTTCTCAAGAACCAGTAGAGATATCGACCTCAAATAAAGTTTGTTTTACAGATAACAATATTCAAAAAGCTAATGTAAGGTTTTTGATTGTTTTAGTTCGAATTTAACTTGTTCAGATCAGGTTATTAATATACCGCCTTTTAGAATTCCAAAGACTTTTTGAGACTTTGTACATTTATAAAGTAGTTTTTTTTTTCACTAATGGCTTTCCAGATCTACAATAATTCCTCTCTATGATGTTCCGTTCGAAAATGTTCAGTATCCTACTTTCCAAAAATCCTCAATAGTTGTAAGCCTTAACCTGCCATACATTAACCTGAAGCATTTATGCTAAAATGGTCCTTAACAGAAAAAACTGTATAAAAGCAACTTTCGAGCCTTAACTCTTAAGGTCAAGTTTTTGGAATATATTGAAAAAAA
The DNA here is from genome assembly GCA_951509635.1 of Eupeodes luniger. Classification (NCBI taxonomy): domain Eukaryota; kingdom Metazoa; phylum Arthropoda; class Insecta; order Diptera; family Syrphidae; genus Eupeodes; species Eupeodes luniger. The sequence goes on along the minus strand of OX608073.1, from coordinate 61,782,094 downwards.
ATATAAAAATAATGTTGAAAACGAGAAAGGCCTGTACCGCTGAAAATAAAGCTGATGTAAGTGAAAGTGTTGCCGAAGACCAGAATGTGTCGATTCCTCGTCGTTCTCAGGAATAAGGACGGTCTTACGGCACATCATGGCGTATTTTGTATTTGGATCAACACCTAAAAAAACAAATAAATTAGGTGGCGCAACAGTTCGTTGAGAATTAAGGCCTAGTAACTTACGACTCTCTGTGTGCGATTAATGTTGTCAGGAATGGAGGGGACCTACAGTTTTAAGCCGAATCCAAACGGCTAATTTGAGAAAGCACTTTTCATGACAAGAATTACTCTTGTAGAATTTGTCAATTTCTCGCAAGAGGCAGTACCCATGAACAACAAATTTTGATGGCACAAGAAGGGATAAAACCCAAGACCTCTAGCATAACAGTCCAACGCACTAACCATCATGCCACGGGTACATCCATATAAAGTCCAGCTCACAGAACAACTGAAGCCAGCTGACCATTCACAACGTCGTAGATACGTCGAATGGGTGCTTGAACAAAAGGCTATGGACGGCGATTTTTCGAACAAAATTTCTCACTCGAGATGTGCTCTTTTTCGAGTACATTTCTCACTCGTTGCGGTGGGTAAATAAAATTGTCGTATTTGGAGTTCTGAGAAAAGTCACTGTTTGGTGCGTTCTTTGGTCCGGAGGTGTGATTGGACCTTACTTCTTCGAAAACGACGATAGAACTACTGTCACCGTCAATTCGGAGCGTTATGGTCATATGATAACCGACTTTTTTGCTTGCTATTGAAGAACACGACTTTGAGAATATGTGGTTTTAACAGGACGGTGCCACATGCCACACAACTCGAGCGAATGGCTTTATTGCAAGAGACATTTCCTGCCCGGGTAATTTCGAGTCATGACGATATCAACTGGCCACCAAGATCATGCGATTTGACACCGCTGAACCTTTTTTTTGGAGGGCTAGGATAAAGACCGTGTTTAGACCGATAAACCTTGTAACTCGTGAGCACTTAAAAGCCAACATTCGACAAGCTATGGCTGAGATACCGCCCAATATGTGTCAAAAAGTGGTCGAAAATTACCTAAGAAGAATCGATGCTTGCAACAATTCGCGTGGTGGTCATTTAAATGATGTAGTCTTTCGCACAGAATGTCAACGTTCAAACTTTATAATAAAAAAGAAATATCATAAAAAAAAATATTTAATATGTGTTTTATTAACGTTTACTTTTGAAACCGCAAAATGAAAACCCCGTAATTTGCAAAATCATCATAAAATGTATTGTTAAGGGACATGTTGTGTTTTACCTTGGCGATAGAAAATCCATTTTTTGTTATACCATTTTCAAATTGGCATATTTTAAAACCTAATGTGGTAGATGAATTTAAATATTGGTGTTAATTAAGGTTATTTTCTTAGAAGACTTCAATCTGCTAATTTAAACATATACAAAATACTGTTGTTACTTTAAGTTAATATCTTAAAAAAATCCAATACACAACCTCTTTTACAAAAAAAAAAAAACGAAAGCATTCAAAACCAACTGAAAACTAATTAAAAAAAGCGGTTTTCGACTGAAGGTATTAAAGAACGAAGAATGATCTTGACTCCAAACTTGTGCTTATCTTACACAAAATGTTGTAATAAATATTTTGTTAAACTTTTAGAAATATCGACAGACTGCAGAAATTGGAAATTCACACTGATAGCATAGACGTGGATATCACGTCAGTACCCACTATTGGGAAATGAATTGTTAAATCAATTGATTATTTTAAATCCAGAGTTATTTTTGCATAAAATAGTATGATATTGTGTTTTTCGCTTTTAATTAATTATTAATGAAACAAAACACCCTCAAAACATTAATATCGTTTGAATAATTGCACTCAAAGCGTATACTAACTTTTAAAAATTAATTAAAAACTGTGAATTTGTATCTTTTTGTTTCTTTCGATTTTATAATAAGCTATGATGTCATTACATAATAATTGCTTTGATTTGTCTAAATTATGTACACGTATTAATTTGCATTAAAATTTAAATTCTTTTTTTACAATTTTAACAAAAGTATTAAAGGGTTTCAATTAATTGCTGCCTTAACATCCCCCAACTTAGTAAACATTTTTAAAATCCATCCACTCCCTAATTGCAATTAATTAACAATAAAATAAAACTTCGACAAATTAAATATCCTAGTTTTCGAAGAATGTTCGGATTAAAATTTTTAGTTTTTGAAAAAGAAATGAGAAAAGCTTAAACCTGATGGCAGAAATTGAAAAATTCCTAAAACTTTCAACCCAAAAAACAACCTTTATTATTTTTAAGAACCAAATAAATTTCCAACTATTTTCCGATACTCTATAAAACCTGCTGCTACAATGCGTTTGTGTATTTATGTATATCGGTGACTTCTTTTTTCAGTTTTTCAAATCTTTTTTGTTTTCGTTTTGTTTATGTTTTAAAAGTCAAATCCCATTGGGGGCGCCACAAGTAAATACCACTTTGATTTCTGATGTTTTCTATAGGAGTTAGAGTTTCACAGTTCAATTGACAATACAAATACATAAAAAACTTACCTTACCTATTTGACTATTTTATATGTATGTGTGTATTTGTATGAGATTTCCCAAAAGCTAGCACTCTCTGAAAGAAAAAAAACAAAACCAAAACCAAAAACAACAACAACAACACTATAAGAAGAATATACTACACCATACAGCTACTGGGTTCTGGAAATAACGTGCGTTTGTTTTGTGCTTTGGACTTATGCTTGTTTGCATGGATTATGCCAAAGCTGTAGTACAAATTGGCACAGATGCAAAAAGCATACCGTTTCAATAGCGGTTAGCCAATAAGCGTTGTAGAATGTGCCATCATATAAGCTTATACCTATATGACTACACTGGAATTTAGGAAGAATTTCATAGCCGATGGTAGGTATAGTAGTTCAAGGTAGTTACATACCTATACGATACCTACTTTTTCGAAAAACCGCCATTAGATTTGAGCCAGAAGCTTTATAGTTGTACTGCCCGCCACCGCCGCGCCGGCTGTATATTGCGACAAGCGATGATGCCACGACAGTCGTTGACACAAAGAAGACGTTCTGTCGATTTTTTGGCAATTTCGTCAAAATTTAGCAATGTCAGGCATACGAACATATTTTGTCGTCAGTTGGTTGATTCGGTCGTGACGTCCAATTAAAATCTCGAAACATCAACAAGTGACAGAAATGTTCAGCGTCATAGTACAGGAAGCTGTGTTCAAAAAATGTCAAGTTCTTCCGAATCAGCTAAAAAGCTACAAAGAGTAGCAACTTCTTAGACTTTGGATTTATACAATTTATAGAAGACTGTTGTGCCAGTGGCTTGGTGGTTATTGCGTAGGACTGTCATGCTAGAGGTCTTGGTTTTTTTCACGGGTACTGCCTATTGCGCGGAATTGACAAATCTTATAAGAGGAATTCTTGCCATGAAAAGTGCTTTCTCAAATAAGCCATTTGGATTCGGCTTACAATTATTGTAGGTCTCTTTCATACCTGGTATGAATCGCACACAGGAATGGTTAAGAGTTCTAAGTCACTACACCCTATTTATTTACAGACTGTTCCGCTACCTAATTTATTTCTTTAGAGAAGCTTCAAAACCTGTTGGAGGAAAAAAGTACTTATGTAACTAATTTACGGGGCTTTGAAGTTTTACTATAGGAGCCTTCAAACGTGTCTCCAAAACCAGGTCGGATAATTGTCAGGAGAATTGTATTGTATCGGCGCAGACCTACGTACACAATTTGCACAGACAAAGTTCAACTATTTACCGATCCGATCTTTGTATTTTAAATTGCAAAGGGGTTTTTATAAAGATTTCGGTATCCGATTTTACAGGAACCTCTTCAACCTCAAGACTAAATGTAGTACAGAAATACGATAATTTATTGCTGTAATGCGTTTGATAAATCGGTTTTCCGCTGCAGACCTACCGATACAATTTAAGCAATTTAAGTCCTACTATTTAACCGATCTTTGATATTATAAATTTTCATTAAAATCGGAACCGGGTTTTCGGTAGATGATCTTACAAGAACTTTCGTACCATAGGAATGAATCTATGACAGAGAGCCGATAGTTGATGCTTTTGAAAAACCGGTTACCCGTTCTCTTTGCTCTCAGGCAAAGTTCTACCTTTACCTAATCGTAAACATTATACAATTTACATGACCTTCTAGGCGCAGAGATATAGGGCCCAGGGACAAAACGCACAACTTTTTTTTTTGGGCTTTTGTCTCACTTTGGTGGGACATAAAACCGAAACCTAATTTGGGCCCTTAGTCCCACCCAAGTAAGAACGAAGCCCCAAATCAAATTTGGGGCTAATGTCCCACTTAATAAGAATCACCAAATGACAAAACTTGGAGCACTTCAATACCACAAGACTTTGTTTTTTGGAGTGTAAATCCTGAGATCCCTCTAAGCGGGCCACCCACAGGTGTTTTTATTCAAAAAGGGAGGTAAAATCCTGAGATCCCGCGAAGTGGGCCAACCACAGGTACTGTTTTCAAACAAAATTTGTTCATTCAAATCAGTTTATTAAAAAATAATACTAATGCAGGCAATTCTATGAAGATCTCTAGAGACAAAGATTTTCACTTTTTGAAAGTTTTTTGAAATTAGTTTCACTCCTTACAATTTTTTTAGCCCTAAAAAGAACATTTTAACACTCCATTTCTGAAGTTCTTAGCAAAAAATCCAATACAATAAATAAAATAAAAACAAAGTATTTTCAACATAGATTTCAAAAAAAGAAAATTTAACAAAACCCTGAAAAGGTACAAAAATTTGGGGACAATGCCCCATTTTTAACAAACAAATTTGGGACTTAGGTCATATTTGAGTAGGACTTAAGGCCCAAATTCAATTTCGGTTTTATGTCCCACCGAAGTGAGACATAAGCCCCCAAAAAAAAAAGTTGGTCGTTATGTCCCTGGGCCCTATGTCTCTGCGTCGACCTTCTATGCATGTTCACTTGGACTCGGAAAGGAAATCTGGTTTATGGTCGTACAGAAACTTTTACACGTAAAGACTGAATCTGGAGGGAAGAAGCGGTGGTGGTCTATTGCCGGGATGCTTTTGAAAAACCATTTATCCAATATCGATTAGCTATAAAAGCTTATAAACATGGTCTTAGTTGGCGACTGTCTAGCTGTGATATTATGGGTTATCAGGCGGATAAGCGGCACCAAAATATATTTTAGAAACCGTATAATTTCGACCAAATTGAATCTAGATAGCATGCAATCGAAGTCTTCTTGAGATACCGGATATCCGATTGCTAAGTTACCAGAAGTTACCAGAAGTGTTAGTGAGAAATCAAAAAGGTTTTGAGACAAATTTTGTTTTCGCTCCATTGAATTAGGTCTAGAAGCCGCCCACTCTCTCATCTTCTTTTCTTTTTTTCCAAAGAAAACCCCACTCAAATGCAACTTCATTTCTTGGACTTGCACAATACCACTTTTTTATTCCATTTCCAAGGCTCTAATGAAAAATCTCTCAAAAACAAAAAAATCATGAAAAAGCAACCCGTAGTAGTTTTTAATCTATGGTATGTCCGTTCGTCTGTCTGTCTGTCTTTCTGTCTGCTGGGGTCTGGGGGTGCTTCGAGGAAAAAGGTGAAAACCCAGTAAAATTTGTGCGCTATACACCAGTGCAGTGTTGGAAGAATAACTTTGAATTTGAGTGTCTCAGGACCCACTGCCAGCCCAGTCCGAGTTCCACATATTGCACGCATTCAGAGAGAAAATAATTGGACGAGTTTTTTCATCCCTCGCCCATGAGCTGATCTGGAGCTGGAGCATAAGCATAAGCACACCGTCAAGTCACCAGTAGCTTTGCTTTTGCTTTGATAGTGCAGAGCTACATTCATATATCGCCGGGGCTGGTGCTGGTGATGGTGCTGGAACTGGAGCTGGACGTAAAACATCTGTTGGCCACATTTTATGTGTTTGTGATGTGTTTTTACTTTATTTCGTTTTTCATTTTTCATTTTTATTTTTATTTTTATCTTTGTTTTGTTTTTAATCTCGAGAAATCTGCTCTTCTGTGAAGTGACATTTTTGTGGATATTTGTTGTACTTCATTTTGCATGAAGCATTGGATACAGTAGAGTGCAGTGCAGTGCAGTAGCAGCCAGCATATATTTTATACAATATATACCCGACTCCGGCTCTAAGGGAAGAGGAAGCTTGAGATGTTTTTTGATGTTGATGGCCTCGGCTAAATCGTGGGAAAGTGAATTACAGTTTTTTACTTAGTTTCGTGTCAGAGTCATTTTTATTATATATATCACAAGGACTTTTATATTTCTTTTATTTTTGTTTTTTGAAACAAAATTTACCTAATTGATAGTGTTGGCTGTTTGCAGTACTGTACTGTACTGTACTATACTGTACTGTTGCTGCAGTTGAGTTGGTTGAATTTGTGTAGTGTGTTTGTTTAATTGAAAATTTATACGAGAAACTCCCTCTTTGTTTTTAAATAAACAGAGTAGAAGATTTTAATTACTTCTCGTCAAAAAAAAAAAAAAAAACTCAACTAGAAGAAGATTGCTTTTACAAGCTTAGGTATGATATTTATACGTAATACGTATATATTCGTTAGATTGGCTTTTATTTTTAATATTTTTATTTTTATAACTTTGGGAAGAACCATTAAATCTAAAGTAGTTTTTGACGGATTTAATTTGAGCCTTTATTTGTTTACAAACCAAAGTGTTCAAAAATTTCACATTGTACAATTTTTGAATGTTTTCATGGGAATTTCCAAAACTTATAAGATGTGAGAGTTTTTTTTAAATAAATAACGTTATAAGATTGTCTTTGTTCATGCAATGGGAGGATAGAAGATAGATTAAATTTTATGAAAAATCGGAATGGACATTTTTTCTTGAAGGAGTATAATTCCTCAATCTTTCCTAAATCGAACCAATTTCAATTGAATAGCTACATGCTCTTGGTAGAAATTGAAACGCTAATCTATAAGAAGTATCTACCCCCATCAGTTGTTAATCCGTAGTGGGATGGCTGGTGCTAAGCACTGTCATGCTACATGCTACATGTTCCACCTAATATTTTTTTTAGGGTACTGCCTCTTGCGATGAATTGATAAATCCTCCAAGGGTAATTCTTGTCATGAAAAAATCTTTCTTAAGTTAGCCATTCATTTTCGACATATAACTGTAGGTCCCTTTCATGATACAAATAAATTAGGTGGCGCAACAGTCCATTGAGAACTAGGGTTTAGTGACTTATATTATAACTCTCAACCATTATTATGTGCGAGTACTGTTGGCAGGGATGGAGGGGACCTATAGTTGTTTAAACTGACTCCAAACGGCCAATTTGAGAAAACACTTTTCATGACAGGATTTAGTCTTAGAGAATTTCTCAATTCTTCGCAAGAGGCAGTACCCGTGAACAAAACTTTAGATGGCACAGGCAGAGATTGAACCCAAGACCTCTGGCATGACAGCCCGACGCACTAACCATCATGCCACGGGTACTACGGTCTCTTCCATACATCATGACATAACTCCCACACAGGAATGGTTAAGAGTTCTAATTGACTTTAGGCCCTAGTTCTCAACGGACTGTTGGGCCACTTAATTTATTTATTTATTTGTTATTTCATAGTGACCAATAAATTTAGAAAAGGATAATAATTTGCACATTAACTGGCCCTTAGGTGATATTCCCACCCAAGGCAACGCCATTTTCTCGGAATCCTAATCAAACTTGAAAGTGGCTGAATGTAAACTTGGTTACTGTTTGAGGAAAATGTGTTTCACAAAATTTGTCGGCTGTTTGTTATTGATTTTGGTGTGTCTCCGAAATCATCCAGTTTCCAGAATCTTTCGATAAGGTCATTTGTAGACTTGTCTTTCCAGAAAATTACACAGGTGGCAGTATTATAGGAGACATTTTCAATTTTGCCTACCGCAACCCAACAAATGACAGTGTTTTGTAACAGTGGCATCTTGTTACTTATTCGTATTTGCTCAGGACGTTTAATTGGATGATATAACTCAAGTCAAGTCAACTTATGTCAAAATGACAATTGATCATGTTTTTTCATTCAACTGAAAGCTGAACTTTATTACTCTATGATTTATTTATTTTCTGCACAACTTCATTTAATGCTTTCTGTAAAAAGCTTCCTTGTAAATTTGGAAAAGAAATAAGTAATATTTCTTTACAATATACAAAATACAAATCGTGATGGACTTATAGCTTGCCTGAGGAGTGTTCTGTAGACAATAATGATGTTGGTAGTTTTTGTACTATGAACTGGAAGTATAGGTTTGTGAAGTAAAGTTCTGAATTTGAAATTTATGACACTTAAAAAACTAACTAGTGGCCTTGGTCAAAATATACGTTCAAAGAATGAAGTTGACTGCAAATGAAGTCCCTTATGTTGTCTGAACCTGCCCAATTACTTTGGAAACAACGTTTATAACTATTGTCAAAATATTGATTTAATTAAAAACCTGTATAGTGACAAAGACAGTAATTGAAAAATTTAAATGGCGCCCAACGTGAAACTTATGGAATTCAAAAAATAGCTTTAATAAGAATTACAAACATTCGCGTAATAAAATAGACCCCTTTAATATTGTATTGCAACAAAATTGAAGTGATAAAATTGTAAAACATTTGAAACTATTTTACATATGGATTTACATTCGAATAACATGTGAAATAGTTTTAAGTGGTGCCCAATGTGGATTAAATTGGAATCATTAAAAGTTTCATAAAAAGCTACTTTACACTTCATCGAATCCCTTCAATAATTTAAAAAGCTTATAAATGGCGCCCAATGTGGGGTAAATTAAATCTCAATGAAAAGTGATACCAAAGAAAACTGATTAAGAGTGAAATGCCCGACGAATGACAAGTGTAATGAACTCTGACAGAGGGCACAAAGAAGCTAAAATTAGTTAATTCAGGTTTTTGTTCTTCCATTTTGCTCCATTAAGGTTCCAGAAATAAAACGAGAATGACAGTGGAATACAAAGTTACGACATTTTGTAACGAATATTTAATGCGTTTTTGGTGGTTCTCCTCCTCCTCCTAATTTTTTTTCGCAACTGTCAAATTTCTAGAATGGGTGAGGTGTGTTGCGGTAAAATTTACCACAAAAAGTTTCACTAGCCTATCTTATATCCTTTTTCCTTTGTTAACCTTCCTTTCGTCGTTGCGGCTCCAAAATATTTTAAGAGTTCAGTAGAATCCTGCTTTCCATCAGTCAGTGTCCTGCTCTTATTGTATTTTGGAAAAGCAAACAAAATAGGTCTTTCATTGGTAATGCGGAGTTGTGTGACAGAGGTTCCACATTTTAAGTTACTTTTAAAATTTGTGACGGGCGGTCACAAAATGCATAATTGTGTGACGGATGAGTCACAAAGACGGCTTTATTGAGGGTGCGACAGGTGGTCCACACAATTAGAATAACATGAAGAGTCGAGTTTACCCATGTTCAACGGACAGTGTGCATCGTTTATCTAATTGGCACACCACCCTAAAATTAGTATGGCTTAATGCCCAGCCTAAAGTGTCGGAATACTAAGTAAGGTCACCTTGCGATGTGTTTTCCCTTCCCTTAAAATTGTCTGCACGGAAGTCTAAGGGTTTAGAGTCTAAATTTAAAACTATCGGACCCTGCCTCTCAATCTTGGTTGAGAAATTCCAAGATTCCTAAGAACAAGAACGCTTTCCTCAAGTTATTAAACTGGGCCGGTTTGGGCTGGGGATTTTACTCGCGAACACTCAAAAATTTTTCGTTTACTTTTTAGACCAATTGGATTTGACGGATAAGAACTGAACTCGTCCATTAAGCCAAGGTTGGTGTTCAAATCACCAATGTGAAAGAGACCACAAAGTTTGGCTGGTTATTGGAATCGGCATGCACCCCAGCGAAAAAGCCGGGTGTCGCAGTTAGACCGAAAGAGAAAACCAGATCATAACAAAAGGTCAGAGTAGGATGGCATGTTTGTCGTGGCCTTTTGGATGAGGGAAGTTCGCCATGAATTTGGCACTTTTGAAAAAAGCTAAGAAGAGTGAGGTTGGAAAAAAGTAAAATTGGTGAAGAATTTTTGAGAAAAGAAAAAAAGAAGAAAAAAAAAATCGTGTTAGTTTTGTGTGAGGATAACTAAATTAAAAATTGGAAAAAAAATATAAAATCTGTGAGGAAGGCGTTATTGAGAAGTGAGGAAAATTAAGAGGCAGGATCCATTTTGCAAACAAAAGCTAAGTATTTTTTTTGTTCTTTCCATTGAGTTTTTTTGTGCTTTCGTATTTTCTGATAATTTGTGGTTGGCTATACAGAGCCAAAATTTAACCTGTTAGACTTTCGGTCGTTTCTTTTGTCTCCCGAGATTGCGGGACCCGCGTCCGTAAAATTCTTTGTTCTTCGGGAACTTTCCCGAGGTGACCTTTCTTTGTGTCCTTTGTGCACAACAATTGTTCTATTTCTTACTTGTTCTTTATTTCACTTTTAAATTGTACAATAATTTGGTTGAAAAAATTCTGGGTTTTCTGCCTATATTTATAAAGGTTTCCCAGATACAAAATAAAATATCTTAACCTTTTCTTAGTGAAAAATTAATTTTGAATTTTATTTCAATTGGGAAGTAAGTTTCCGCTTTTTCTTATTATTTTTTTTTCTTGATTGGTGATGGTAAGTACCATAATACTTCCTGGCGCCCATTTTTATTATTTTGTTGCTACGCCCCTGAGTAGTAACTTTTATTAATTTTCTAATTAATTTCGATTTTATTAATCAAGTTCGATTAATAAAATCTACATTTTACCAAACCCACCCCCAAACTGAGCTACTGGGTGACAGCACTGTTTTTGCTGTCTGTTGTAAAACTAACAAACCAACCCTTTTAGAATTTGACATTTTAACTTGTTTACATTAATAAGTAGGTATCCGCTCGTGCGCGCCGGCGACCTATCGAGAATCATTTCAATCGTTTCGTTCTGTTTTCGTGGTTTGTTTTATTTAATTTTGCGGATCATTGTTCCGCCAGCCTAAATCTTAATATAATAATATAGATTCAAATTCGGGTTTGTTAATTTTGCAACAATTGGCGCCCAACGTGGGGCTTTAGCTTTGGCTGTTGTCAACAAAAAGTGCTGGAAGTGCACTATATGTGATTTGTATTGTGTTATAATTAGGAAAGTGTCGTTCCTTTGTTCTTTCTGAATAGAAATTTACTGTGTTTTATTTTCTTTTCCTCAGGTAAAATTCAATATTGTATCCAGCGAATATCGCAACAACTACCTACAAACATTCATACTACCTACAGGAATACCAACAGAAATACCTGCGGTATCGTCAAGTGTTCGGATTGGTGGCAAAGGGGTTTTTTTTTGTTCATAGGAGAGTACGGAGTAAGAATTTTACTTTTATTCGTATTGCAATTATTTCTTTTATTTCTTTTATAATAATATAAAATTTAATTGGGTGAGATAATTATTTTGGGCCACCATTTTATTTATTGCGAAGGATAATAGTGTTGTCTCTTTCAGACACATAAATTAATCTGTCAGCGATTGATATTAACTTTTAGTAGTGTTGTACTGAGTCAGTGCTGTCGTATCAGCGCAATAACTTTTATTTTAATAGTATTTTTTTTAATACTTTTGATATTTTGAATATTACTTTTACTATTATAGGAAGCAATTTAATTTTCATTTCGTTTTTAGTTATTATTGTTTTTTTTGATAAATATTCTTTTTTAATTTCGCTGACAACGATTCGGTTTTTCGTGTTCAATTTTGTTTTCTTCTTTTTTCGCTTCGTTTAATATTTTAATATAGATTAGTTCTTTTTATTTTTGGTAATATGGACGTGAGTCAGGTTAATAGGTTATCTCAGGACGAGATAACCTATGAGATAGAATTTCGGGGTTTAACTGTAGGGACAGTGGAGGAGATGCGCAAAGCGCTTAGGGTAGCTTTAAAGTTAGAACGTAGGAATTCTTTTATCCCTCCCGCTTATCCGTTTACTTACGAACAGGATTCGATGGCGGTGGAGAAGAAATTAATAGAGATAGGGAAGTTGCTAGAAACTCCGCCGAAGTCGGAAACTTCAAAGGAGTATTTAAAAATAATTACAAAGGTTGAATGGGGATTACGTAGGATGGATAGGAGCATTCCAGAGAATGAGAATCAGGAGAAGGGAAGACAGGTTCTTAAAAATAAGTTGGTAATGGCAATGGCTGAGTTAGAAGGGGATGAGGAAGACGAGGAAGAGGAAGAAGATGAAGTCGATGATGAGGAAGATAATAATGATAGGAAACAAAAAGGAAAATCAGGTGGTAGAGTTAGCGAGGTTGAAAAGCAGCGTTCAGCTGAACCTCAACAAAGTATGTCGAGTGGTACGGCTGCCGGTACCTCGAAGAATTTAGGAGTGGCAGATTCGAATAGGGATAGAATTAGGGATAGTGAAAATCAGGTTAATCCGGATAGGTTTTTCAACATAAAAAAATGGGACGTGAATTTCACTGGGGAGCGCTGTGGTGCTTCAGTGAACGCGTTTTTAGAAAGGGTTGAAGAGATTCGTTCTGCTAGGGGGGTTTCGGAATCCCAACTTTTCAAGGCAGCTGTTGAGCTTTTCGTAGGGAAAGCTTTAATTTGGTTCAGGGCAATTAGACCATCAGTTAGTTCGTGGTCGGAACTCATTCGAGAGATGAAGTTGGAGTTCTTACCACCGAACTATGATGATCAGTTATTGGATGAGATTAGGCGTCGTACACAAGGCAAAGATGAATCCATCGGAGTCTATGTGGCGACAATGCAAAATTTGTTTGGTAGGTTAACTGAGCCAATATCGGAAAGTAGGAAGTTGTCAATGATTCAAAGGAACTTGACACCTTTCTACCAAACTCAGCTTGGTTTGGCTAAACCAAGTTGTGTGTCCGACTTGGTCTCATTAGGTAGGAACTTAGAAGCGGTTAGGGCAAACGTGGAATCGTATCTTCCACCACCTAGTGCTAGGGATAATAGGAATCTGCTAGAACCGGATCTAGCATATGTAGGTGTAGAAACTCCAATGGTTTCGGTTGTTGTGGGGAATGACCAAACCAAAAATCAGGCCCGTTCCGTGAATCAAAACTCTTCGCTGAGATGCTTTAATTGCAATGGATCAGGCCATTTTGCAAATAGGTGTTCCGCTCCTAGGCGTTGTTTTGGTTGTGGGCAGTTAGGGGTGAATAGACAGAATTGTCGTCGCTGCTCGGGAAACGGGCAACGGGCTCTTGCGCCAGCAGGGCGGGAAGTCCGCAGGAATTAAATAGGTTGCCTGCTGGGAACCAGCCGGCAGATCAAATTCACCTAGGTTTTACTTTGGAGGCAAACGGTAGTGATAGGAGACCATTTTTGAGTATTAGCATTTATGGTACTAGATTTTTAGGTTTATTAGATTCAGGAGCTTCTAGAACCATAATAGGTAGGGATGCTTGGAACATTCTCCAAAACTTAGGTCTTTCTTTGAAAAAAGACAGTGTTCACTGCGTTCGTTTAGCAGATGGAACAGGTGTAGCAGTGTTAGGGACTGTCTCTCTTCCAATAGTTGTTGAAGATAGGGCAATTTTAGTTGACTGTATCGTCATACCAACTCTTCCACAAACAGTGATTCTTGGTGCAGATTTTTGGGCACTTTCGGGTATCGTCCCGGATTTGAGGTCACGCGTTTGGAATTTTTCGGAACAGCCGGTTTCGATTTGTTCTATTACAGAACGTTCGGAGTTAGATGATAGGGAAATTAAGAGTCTAGAAGATCTGATAACTCAATCTTTTAGTAAAATGCCTGAAGGTTTAGGGTGCACAACTATGGTGGAGCATAAGATTAGGACGTCGGCGGAACCGATTAAGCAACGGTATTATCCGGTTTCTCCGGCAATGCAGGAACACATAGATAGGGAATTAAACGAGATGTTAGAAGCAGGAGTTATTGAGAGATCGACAAGTGCGTGGTCATCTCCAATACTTTTAGTTAAAAAGAAAGACGGCTCCTATAGGTTCTGTGTGGACTATAGGAAGCTGAATAAAAATACAGATAGGGATGCTTATCCACTTCCATACATTAATTCAATTTTAGATAGGCTTCGAGGGGCTAGGTTCTTGTCTTCGCTAGACATTAAATCAGCATATTGGCAGATTCCTATGGAAGAGGAATCAAAGCCATATACTGCCTTCACGGTACCTGGTAGGGGTCTTTTTCAGTTTAGGAGAATGCCTTTCGGTCTTCACAATTCGCCTGCGACTTGGCAGAGGTTTATCGACACAGTTTTGGGTGCCGACCTCGAACCATACGTTTTCGTCTATTTAGACGACATCATCATCATTACAGAAAATTTCGAAAAACATCTTGAAATTCTGAATGAGGTGATGAAAAGGTTAAGTGAAGCCGGATTAAAGGTTAGTAGGGAAAAATGCAATTTTTGCATGCCATCTTTAAAATTTTTAGGGTATATAGTGGATCGAAATGGTTTACACGTAGATCCAGAGAAAGTGGAAAGCATGGTTAGGATTCCAGCACCGAGGAATGTTAAAGAGGTTAGGAGTTTTATAGGGACAGTTTCTTGGTACCGTCGTTTTGTACCAAATTTTGCTGAATTGCTTAGGCCGTTATCGGATTTGTTAAAAAAGAATAGGAAGTTCACTTGGACTCAAGAATGCGAGGATAGCTTTAGGAAGGCAAAAGAGTGTTTGGTGACAGCACCTATACTCACTTGCCCAGATTTTAAACGACCTTTTGTCGTTCAAACAGACGCGTCAGATTTTGGGATCGGTGCAGTTCTTTCACAGAACTTTGATGAGGGAGAGAAGGTTGTCTGTTACCTTAGTAGGTCCTTAAATAGAAATGAAAGGAATTATTCTACGACGGAGAAAGAATGTTTAGCTGTATTGTGGGCTATTGAGAAGTTGCGGCCGTATATCGAAGGTGTTCGGTTTACGGTTGTGACCGATCACTATTCATTGGTATGGCTAAACAATCTTAAAGATCCACAGGGTAGGTTAGCTCGTTGGGCAATTAGGCTCCAACAATTTGATTTCGAGATCATTCATCGCAAGGGCAAGGAGCATGTAGTTCCAGATATGCTCTCTCGGGGAGTGCCGCAGTTGGGTGGTATCTCAGACGAGGATGTAGACCCTTGGATGAGAAAAATGATCTTAGCAATCAATTCTAATCCGCTTAGGTATCCGGCCTGGAGAGTTGAACAAGGTCAGTTGTTCAAACTTGTGAAGGCAAATCATGTGATAGTACATGAAAACAATCAGGAATGGAAGAGAGTCTTAGGGAAAAACGAAAGGTTAGGGATTTTGCAGGAATACCATGATGGCCCTCTAGCGGGACATATGGGAGTTAGGAAAACTTTTTCTAGAATAGGAGCAAAGTTTTACTGGCCAAAGATGAGGGCCGACATAACCAAGTATGTTAGGAACTGTAAAGTTTGCCAACAGGTAAAACCGGTGAATGAGAGGCCAGCTGGGTTGATGACTGAGAGGGTAGGAATCAAGGCACCGTGGGAAATGATTTGTGTTGATTTGGTAGGTCCGCTTCCTAAATCGAGTAGGGGTTTTATTTATATTTTGACGGTGGTAGATTATTTTACTAAGTTTCCGCTTCTGTTTGCGTTAAGGTCGGCCACTGCAAAGGCCATAGTTAGGGAACTTGAGGATAACGTTTTCCTCTTATTTGGCGTACCAAAAGTGATCGTGTGTGACAACGGTCCCCAGTTTCGGTCTAAGGAACTGGAAACGCTTTGCCAGGCGTACGGGTCACAATTAAAATTCACAGCCCACTATCATCCGCAGGCAAATCCTGCGGAAAGAATAAATCAGATAATTAAGACGACGTTGAGGGCTTACGTCGCTGAAAACCACAGAATGTGGGATTCACAATTAAGTAAGGTAGCGTGTGCTATACGCACTTCGCAACACGAGGTTTTGGGAGTTTCGCCGTATTATGCGAACTTCGGGAGGGATATGGTAACTTCAGGTCGAGAAGTACCATTAGTCGAAGATGGTTCAGGGAATGTTCAGGATCTGGGTGAGATCGCTGAGCGTTTTAAGGAACTAAGGGTAGATATTGGGAAGAAACTGGAAGTAGCATCGAAGAGAGCTGCTCAAGCCTACAATCTCCGACGGCGTGATGTTCAATATCACCCCGGCGACCTTGTATGGCGTAGAAACTTTTCGTTGTCGGATGCCGCGAATTATTATGCTGCCAAATTAGCACCGAAGTTTGTCGGTCCGTTTGAAGTGAAAAAGCGTGTGTCACCTTGGACATACGTGTTAAAAGATAGTAAAGGTAAAGAACGCGGAACTTGGCACGTTAAGGATTTAAAACCGTATACCGATGCATCCGAGGATTAATCAGTAAAGTAGCTTATTTTGTTTTGTAGTTATTTTGAATTATTTCTTATGTAACGTTTTTCATTTGATTTTTTTTTGATGGAAAATCCTTTATCTTGTTTCCATTACCTTGGCAGCCTTTAGAAAATGTGTTACAAAACTGTAAGCACATTTCCTAGGAGGTAAGGGTGGGATTTGTTGCGGTAAAATTTACCACAAAAAGTTTCACTAGCCTATCTTATATCCTTTTTCCTTTGTTAACCTTCCTTTCGTCGTTGCGGCTCCAAAATATTTTAAGAGTTCAGTAGAATCCTGCTTTCCATCAGTCAGTGTCCTGCTCTTATTGTATTTTGGAAAAGCAAACAAAATAGGTCTTTCATTGGTAATGCGGAGTTGTGTGACAGAGGTTCCACATTTTAAGTTACTTTTAAAATTTGTGACGGGCGGTCACAAAATGCATAATTGTGTGACGGATGAGTCACAAAGACGGCTTTATTGAGGGTGCGACAGGTGGTCCACACAATTAGAATAACATGAAGAGTCGAGTTTACCCATGTTCAACGGACAGTGTGCATCGTTTATCTAATTGGCACACCACCCTAAAATTAGTATGGCTTAATGCCCAGCCTAAAGTGTCGGAATACTAAGTAAGGTCACCTTGCGATGTGTTTTCCCTTCCCTTAAAATTGTCTGCACGGAAGTCTAAGGGTTTAGAGTCTAAATTTAAAACTATCGGACCCTGCCTCTCAATCTTGGTTGAGAAATTCCAAGATTCCTAAGAACAAGAACGCTTTCCTCAAGTTATTAAACTGGGCCGGTTTGGGCTGGGGATTTTACTCGCGAACACTCAAAAATTTTTCGTTTACTTTTTAGACCAATTGGATTTGACGGATAAGAACTGAACTCGTCCATTAAGCCAAGGTTGGTGTTCAAATCACCAATGTGAAAGAGACCACAAAGTTTGGCTGGTTATTGGAATCGGCATGCACCCCAGCGAAAAAGCCGGGTGTCGCAGTTAGACCGAAAGAGAAAACCAGATCATAACAAAAGGTCAGAGTAGGATGGCATGTTTGTCGTGGCCTTTTGGATGAGGGAAGTTCGCCATGAATTTGGCACTTTTGAAAAAAGCTAAGAAGAGTGAGGTTGGAAAAAAGTAAAATTGGTGAAGAATTTTTGAGAAAAGAAAAAAAGAAGAAAAAAAAAATCGTGTTAGTTTTGTGTGAGGATAACTAAATTAAAAATTGGAAAAAAAATATAAAATCTGTGAGGAAGGCGTTATTGAGAAGTGAGGAAAATTAAGAGGCAGGATCCATTTTGCAAACAAAAGCTAAGTATTTTTTTGTTCTTTCCATTGAGTTTTTTTGTGCTTTCGTATTTTCTGATAATTTGTGGTTGGCTATACAGAGCCAAAATTTAACCTGTTAGACTTTCGGTCGTTTCTTTTGTCTCCCGAGATTGCGGGACCCGCGTCCGTAAAATTCTTTGTTCTTCGGGAACTTTCCCGAGGTGACCTTTCTTTGTGTCCTTTGTGCACAACAATTGTTCTATTTCTTACTTGTTCTTTATTTCACTTTTAAATTGTACAATAATTTGGTTGAAAAAATTCTGGGTTTTCTGCCTATATTTATAAAGGTTTCCCAGATACAAAATAAAATATCTTAACCTTTTCTTAGTGAAAAATTAATTTTGAATTTTATTTCAATTGGGAAGTAAGTTTCCGCTTTTTCTTATTATTTTTTTTTCTTGATTGGTGATGGTAAGTACCATAATACTTCCTGGCGCCCATTTTTATTATTTTGTTGCTACGCCCCTGAGTAGTAACTTTTATTAATTTTCTAATTAATTTCGATTTTATTAATCAAGTTCGATTAATAAAATCTACATTTTACCAAACCCACCCCCAAACTGAGCTACTGGGTGACAGCACTGTTTTTGCTGTCTGTTGTAAAACTAACAAACCAACCCTTTTAGAATTTGACATTTTAACTTGTTTACATTAATAAGTAGGTATCCGCTCGTGCGCGCCGGCGACCTATCGAGAATCATTTCAATCGTTTCGTTCTGTTTTCGTGGTTTGTTTTATTTAATTTTGCGGATCATTGTTCCGCCAGCCTAAATCTTAATATAATAATATAGATTCAAATTCGGGTTTGTTAATTTTGCAACAGGTGGCCTGGCCATAGTCTTAATGTATTAACATTATTCTTAGCATGAAATTTACCCAAACACAATTAACTAGGAATTGTGCAAGTTCAAATGTCAATAAATGAAACAACATTATAAGAATTTTGTTCACATTCGAGAAACATCACACCTTTGAAACATTTATTTTCATTATTTTCTAAAGATTTATTTGAAAGTCAAAACATGTTTTTCTCAAGTACAACGTTCGTTTTTATTACGGCTTCAAGTATTATTAAATTATTGCTTTTTAAGGTTTTCAAAACCTATTTCAGAAAACTGCATCAAATTGACTTTACTAAGTTTCTAAATGTAGTAAATGCATCCAAATGCTGTCGAAAAGTTATTGAAAACAAAATAGCAGCTATCTTAAGTTTCAAACTCTCTGATTTTCAGATTTTTAAGACAACTATTGGACGTTTTGTAACACTCATCAAAAAAACACGAGTACATAACTATTTGGTAAAAATTTGAATTTTTGTTTTTAATTATTCAAACGCAACCTCAAACGTTATAAGAAATTGAAATAGGGACCACCCTAGCGTTTACAGATATTTTGTAAAAGTACCTTATTTGTCATGGTCAGCGAATAGAAGACCTTAACAAATGTAATGTTATTAAAACGTGTGCCTTTGCAAAACGTTTCCCTATAATTTTATTCTCAACAAAATTAACTTTCATGAATACATGTTTCTTTTTTTGAATTCTTGGGCGTGGGCGATTAGCCTCTAACTCCGATATCATCTTTCAGCGTTTATAGGTGGCGTTTTCATCAAAATTTATAGATTCAAACAAAACATTAAATACATCAAAAACAAAAAAAGCTATAAAACTTTAAATCATATGCAAACAAATAAAGAATTCCTACGAATCTCTAAACTCTTTAGGGCTTTAAGGTATAGGTAAGATTTTAAATGTACATAAATGTGCTAATCGATTAACATATGTTTATCCAATTTTGATCCAAGTTCTTAAATATAAAATTCTTAAGAATTTGTTTTTATTATAACGACAAACTATTTAAAATAAACCCATAAAATTTGCTATTGTTTTCTTTTTGTTATTGCCAAAAATAAAAATCATCAAATATGGCAACATAATTCCTTAGATTTGAATAGGACAGTTTTATTATAATAAACCTGTCACAACTCCCACGCATGTGTGATGAAGATGTCAGTTTTGAATATTTAATTGAAGAACCCGCTGTGATTTTGTCGGGGTATTTGTTTATTGCGTTCTTTCTTCTTTATGATTTTGTCTGCTACTGAAAATTTAATTACATGTGTATTTCATGTTTCAGAAGAAATGTACAAAAGTTGATACAAAATATTTATCTAAGATGGAAGTCTATATTTTTCAATTGGTGTCTTATAATTGATACTTGTCAACTTAGAACTTTTGCTGTTGTGAATGATCATCTTCGTAAAGGTAATGAAGTTAGAAGTTGGCAAATGGCTTATGAAAAGATTTATGTATATATGTGATTTAATCAAAACCGCTTGGAATGTTTTCGTAAATGAAAATGACTGTAACGTTACAGTCAGCACGGAGCGCTAGAAAACATGTTAAAATGATATTTTTTTGGTGAACTGAATGGGGTAGAAATTAAGGATACGTGGTTTTAATACGACAAATCTTAGCTGCAGCATGTGTCGGAATCACCTTCATGGTTGTTTTTGTCGAAATGTACAGACGATAAGCCAAAACTTAGTTCAACAAATTGACGATTTGTTCTTTCGAATGCATACTTCCATTCTCGAGACAAAATACTAGTCAATCGTCGTGAAGCAACTTTTCGGCCTTCAATTCGAACAAATTAGAATCAAAATCGTATGCCTTGCTTAAGAACAACAACTGTGAATATTGCTGCTGTATCCTATAATGTTAATCAAATGCCAAGTTTGTCGGCTCCTCGTCTATATTTATAGTAAGGCATATCACTAACGACATAACATCGTAATAGCATACTGACGTTGGTCTTAAGGATTTTAAAGTTCAGTTAGCACAAGAACTCAAGACGGTCGATCACCCGGGTTGTATCTTTGCTGATTGGATCCTTGATATGAATCAAAATAATTCCGATTTTCATCGAAAAATAATCGTCAGTGGTTGTGATCAGGCCCATTTTCACATCGGGGGCTATATTAATTAGTTTGAAAAGCCTATCCATTCTCAAAGTGTCACTGTTTGGGGCAGTTTTTGGGCTAACGATGGAATAATGAGTGGACCTGCGATTTAACACTTTTAAACTATTTTGTTTGGGTCCACTTAAGAGACCATTTTAATGCCAGTGTCTCACAATCACAACAACCTTTATAATGGAATTCGTAAATTTTTCGTATTACTTACTTAAGGTGTCACTATAGTCGGGACTCAACCAATATGCGTTTCACAGCCAACTTAATCCCTAGCTAACTGTCTAAGGATTTGCAAGCCAAGTAGGTTGAAGTCCTATCCAACCTGTGTGCGCCATACCTGAGTAACGGCCCTCGGGATTGGATTTGAAGACTTTCTATTTGCTATACATAACCCAGCCTTTTAAGTCGTTAGACTTTTTTTCTTATAACTGGGTCACCTTGGCTGTACAGTCCGTGCAGTGCGTGGTTGTATCTTCTTCCACACTCTCCATCCAGACGTTACAAAAACTCACCAGGAGAATTTTTCTCTCGAAACATCCTAAAACGTTCTCATCATGTCTTGACAAGGTCCAAGCTTCAGCGTTATACATGAGACTCGAGTGATGAGTGTCTTATATAGAGAACGACTTTAGTTACTCAAGAGAGGACTTTACTACTAAATTGCCTTTTAATTGCAATGAATTGCAAGAGTTATTCTTCGTTTGATTTCAGCGTTTGTGTCATTGTCTGAATGTATAGCGGTGCTTATAGATAGACAAAGTTTTTAACTAACTCAAAGTTAAAGCTCTTCATGCTGACATTTTATCCCAAGATGTCGTCGTTCAATGTCTTTTCTTGATGACAACATATAATCTTTCCCTTCCATTGGCAAAGCTGAAAAATGCACCACTGGGATCATGCTTTGATCTTCCAATTATGCCAATGTCATCGGCATATCCACATAATTGGATAAACCTTTGAAAGACTCTGCCTCTAGAGTTGGCGATTGAGTTTTGCACTTTTCTTTCCAGAACGATGTTGAAAAAGACAGCCCATCGCTTTGTCTGAAACCTTTTTTGACATCAAAAGCATCAATGGGATCTTTTCCGACCTTTATAGAGCTGCGTGCATTCTCCATCGTTTTTCTACACAAACGAACAAGTTTGACTGGGATGCCAAAACTAGACATTGCTCTGTAAAGTTCTTCTCCGTAGAAACTGTCATACGCTGAATTCGAATATATGATTTGTACTTCCTGGGACTTTCCCAAAATCTGAACTGATCTGAATATTCGGCCAATGGTGGACTTTCCTGGTCTGAAGTCCCACTGCAAAATGGAGCTGTCAGGTTGTTGACGAACGTCGAAATTGTTGAATTAGCGAAGAAAAAGTTCTTGAAAATGATATGGTACTGGAATTCGGCAAAATGGCTGACATCGTTTTTGTCGTATCAACATGAAACCTCTTATTGGAGAACTCAGTATACGATTAAAATACAAGAAAAACGTTGATGGTATTCAAACATCTTAGCATTGACTCCAAAAATAATTAAAGTACAAAAGTTATATAATTTTTTACAAACATTATATGTATTTTTAAATCCTTTGGTCTTATCACTTTTAAACAACAAATGTCTTACTTGAGTCTTGAAAAGGCACTAACGTTTCACTAAAGCCTCAAGATAAGAGGCTAAAAATGTTAATAAATAATTGACTTGATTATTTTTGTTCATTTTTCTTTATTCGGGGGTTCTTGGCAATTAACTTTCTGCTTGGATGCGACTTGGTAGATGAAAAGAATTTTAGTAACAACTCTATGAGATGAGCGTAATTTTTAATTCTGTTTTTTTTTTCTTCCTCTAAGAGTCACAGGTGTAAAACAAGCGTGGGAATTATTTTTCAACATCTTTCGTACGGACTTTAGAAATAAATTGAGACTAACTTTTAAAGGGGTAGCACCCGTGGGATGATGGTTAGTGCATTGGACTGTCATACGAGAGGTCTTGGGTTCAATACCAGCCTGTGCCATCTAAAGATTTTTTCACGGGTACTGCCTCTTGCGAGGAATTGACAAATTCTCCAAGAGTAATTCTTGTCATGAAAAGTGCTTTCTCAAAATAACATTTCGGATTCGCCTTAAAACTGTTGGTCCCCTCCATCCCTGACTCGAACACAGGCCCTAGTTCTCAAACGATTGTTGCTCCACCAAATTTATTTTTTTTAATTTTAAATGGCGCCCAACGTGGGATCTATTGAAATTAATCCTAAAACAACTTTATCCAAAAATGGTTATGTTCTTATGGTTAAAGTCAGTTAAATTCGGGAAATGCCTTCATTAAATTAAATATTATGATTTAAAATGGCGCCCAACGTGAAGCTTATGGAATTCCAAAATTAGCTTTAAAAAAAAAATTACAAACATTCCGTGGAATAAAGCCGACCCTTTTAATATTGTATTAAACAAATTTAAATGATAAAATTGTAATATGGATTTACATTCGAATAACATGTGAAATAGTTTTAAATGGCGCCCAATGTGGGTTGTATTGGAATCATCAAAAGTTTCATAAGAAAACTACTTTACCCTTCATCGAATCAATGCAATAATTTAAAAAGCTTATAAATGGCGCCCAATGTGGGGAAAATTAAATCTCAATGAAAAGGTGATACCAAAGAAAACTGATTAAGAGTGAAATGCCCGACGATTGACAGATGTAACCAACTCTCACAGAGGGCACAAAAAAGCTAAAATTAGTTAATTCAGGTTTTTGTTCTTCCATTTTTTTCCATTAAGATTCCAGAAACAAAACGAGAAGGACAGTGAAATACAATGTTACGACATTTTGTAAGGAATATTAAATGCCTCCTCCTCCTAATTTTTTTTCGATATTGTCAAATTTCTAGAACGGGTGAGGTGGCCTGGCCATAGCCTTATTGTAGAAACGTTACACTTAGCATGAATTGGGAATTTCACAAATAAAATATAAGAGAGACCAAAAATAGGTATATGTTTCAAATTAACGTAATTGAGACGTTTTTTTTTCTTCCTTTTCATTTTGGGGTTTCTTGCCGCCAATCTTTCCTTTGGGGGTTCCTGCCCTCCAAAACTCTTAACTGAAGTTTGACAGATAGTAAGAAATTCACTTTAAGTCTTTAACAGAACAGAAAACTATACATTGACTTTACTTAATTCAATTTTGTTGAGGGTTTCGGCCCTCACACCCATTTACTTAGACTTCTCAGACTTTTAATTGCTTCAGATAGCCCAGTCGCGGATATCTAATATCCAAGTAAACAAAAGAAAAACTCAATAATTTTTAAATATCATATAATTTTTTTTTATTCAATAAAAAAGTCTTAAATATAAATTCATATTGATAAAAAATGTCGTATCGCTATTTTATATATTTTTGTGTTTTTATATAAGCTGCAGGCTTATTTTGTAATTTTAATTCATTTATTTAGATTTTAAAGTTTATTTAGCTGTTTGCTGAATGTGATGAAATGCATTATTATAACTTATTGTCTTTATATTTATATATTTTTGTGTTTTGCTGTGTTGGCTTAGATTTAATTTTAATTAAAAATACATACATTCTTAGTACTAAATAATTATTTTATTACTATTTAATATTAAATACATTAATATATATTTATATAAAAAGTTTTGAAATCGGAAAAAATATGATATATCTTTATGTACAAAGAAAGAAGCAACATGTTCGTCGTATCTCGTATCGAATCGTCGAATTTGTGAGTAATTAATTAATTTTTGTTTTCTTTTTATGTTTTTTAATAATAAATAAATATTGTATCAATGATATCATATAACAGGTACATATCACAGCCTTTTGCACAGAACTCGTGTCAAATATTTATGTTTTATTCCCAGAATCTGTGCATCCAAGGGCAACTTTTGTTTTGTTTTTGCTTTGTGTGTTTCTCAGTCTCTTTTTCAAATTTAAATGCTGTAACGCATGACACCCTTTTTTAACGATGATTTGTGGTTCTCGTCTTGTTTAATAAACCTGCAAAAGTGACAGAAAGGACAAAAGAAAGAGAGAAAAAAAAGAAGACATTAGTAATTAAGATTGATTTTGTTGAGGTTTTTTTTTTTTGGTTAGAATGCATCAAAAACAACGCACCGCCCTTACCACTGGTGGATAAGATAAGTATTTATCGCTCATGTTGAAGTATGATCCATCGGGCGGTGGCGCCGGTGACGGCGATGAAATGTAACTCCCTTTGATAACCAACGACGAAGCTGGAGATGGCGAAGGAATGTATAATCCATTGGACACCAACATGTGGTCATCCTTTGATCGATTGTCGTTCATAATCTTGGCATGACGCTTTGGATTTGGCAATGTTTTGGTATAATCTGCAAATGAATGGGCTTAATGTTGAAGCAAATTGTTTGGTCTTGGTGGTTGGTGTTTGGTCTTTGTGAAGGTTTTTGGGAGTTGGGTGAGATATGATTGAAAGGAGCTTTTTGATTTACCTGCATTAATGGTGTAGGGGGGCGAGCTTAGGGAGCTCTCTTGGTATTTTGGTGGAAACGAAGCTGATTGGATGATATCAACATTTTCGACCAAATATGTTGAGGCAGCCTTTTTGTGATTTTCACCCTGAAATTTCAAAAACAAATACATGTTGTGGTGATGTTAAGTGATTATTTTTTTTTTCAAATCAGTTTTGAAACCACATCCGAGATTAACTTGAGCAATTTATTATTTAAATCTTTGGTTAAGTTTACTTTTACTTACTCCTAGTTTACTTAGTGACAAGAAAAAAAAACTAGTAAATGAAATTCAGGTCTTGACTAAGAAGTTATTTGATCTTCGGAGTTAAACTGGGGTTAACTTGATATTAACTTTACCCACATTCATTGGGTTAACCATTGAATAAATAAAGAACATTATTTTTTAATGATGTTTTAAATAGTAAGTGGTCAATTAAAATTTGTATTCTAGTCAAACTGATAGCTGACTTAACCCAAGTTCACTTAACCCTAGATCAACTGTATACACAGAACAGAGTGTAAATAATAACATCTGATCAAAATGGCCATTGAGCTTAATATCATTCAACTAACTCAGGACACATATATTGCATTTAATAATAATTGCAACACAAACACATTTAATCTCTGGTTAAGCTTACTCTGATTTAACTACTAGCTTACTAATTGTGTGAGAGAAAAAAATTGAGCCTAAAAGTTTTATCTCTCCGCAAGAAGTCATTCGACTTTTATTGTCAAACTTAGCTTAAACCAAGTTGTTATTCATCTCTGGTTAAGCAAACTTTGATTAAACTCATTGAACTTTTATTCACTTGCACGTGTAAAAACTTGAGATATTTAATATCACAATAATTATAAAATAACTTAACCTCTGGTTAATCTAGCTCTGCGTTAACTTATAGTTAACTTTGAGTAAGTGGGAATATTGGTATATGCATAAAAGTTAATCGGTGGTCAATTTAATACCGTATTCTTTGTGTTTTACTGAAACAAATTTAAAAACTTTCCAATCTAAATTTAAAATAAAAACCCCCCTTTAAACCTACCTTATAGTCTGATTGGTTATCATCCTTCGAGTAAGCATCATCCGCTTGATGTTCACTCTCCGCCGAATCCTTATTCTGTCTCCTTATTACAAACCAAGCCACTAACGCTGCATTCAAGATAAGTAAAATCATAGCCGCTGACGTAATTCCAATTATAACTAAATTGGGCATCTCATTCTTCTCTGAGCTTTCTGTAGCTGTAATAGCTTCTGATTTATTCGTGGATATAGTTATTTTCATATCTGGCAAGAACTTTGATCCACCAGCTTCATTGGCTGCCATTACCGAGAAGACATAAACCGTATTCGATTGCAGGCCTGAGATAGTGGCATTCAGAAAATTCGGTCGTGCCTCAACGTATTTGTATTTATCCTCTTCCAATTGCCTGTGACAAAACATCATCAATCAAAGAGAAAGGACAACTTTCATTATTCCATTTCTATACCTAAGCCATACCAAATAGCACAGTTCATATATACAAAGTTCAAAGCTAACTCACCTGTATCGAATGCGATAGTAAACAGGTAGACCTCCGTCGAAACCAGCAATCCATGATAGGAGAACACTATTATCGGTCACGTTATTAATCATCAGCTTCTGAGGACTTTCCGGTCGCGATGGCTTGTTCAACTGTATCGCAGCACTTGACTCACCGTGCATGTTCTTTGCCACACATTCGTAGACTCCGTAATCGTCATTCAGCACCGACTCAATAAACAACCTTGATCCAGATGATAGTTTGTCAATTTGGTATTCTTCACTCCTGAACTTGTTCCGGCGATACATCTTAATTTCTTTGCCGTTTTTCCGCCAAACGAACATGGGTGTTGGAGCACCTTGGGCCGTACACTGCAATATACCACGTTCGCCTAAACCTGCCGCAAACCGCGTTGCTGACGGAAATTTATCGACTTTTGGAGCAGCTATATACCATGAATAGGTATGAGAAAGAGGAAGATAGAAAAGAGGACGAAAAGGTTCATTACACACTCTGAATTCATGAATTCATGCTCTATATAGTGTAGAGCTAGGCTACCATATAGAGAATTATAGGACTGGGACTGGGGCTGGGAGCTGTAGGCAAACCATACCAAACCAGACCACAGAGCCATTGATACTCACATTCAACAATTAGAAGGACATCCCGCTGCGCCATAGCCCCCCTCTGATTGTCAACCATGCAAGTAAAGTTCCCAACGTCAGAGTGTTGGACATTTTTGATGTGCAAATACGAGGTTCCGTTGACGAAAGCTGCCGTAGTTCGAGTAGCCATATCGTAGCCAGATCTCTCCCATCTGACATGGTCTTCGGTTAATGGTTTGCCATTAATCGAACACGAAAGTACTGCATCCTGTCCGGGAGCAAAAATGTTTCCATCCGATATTGATTCGATGTCTGGTGCATCTAAAGTGATAAAGCACAAAAAAGAGGTAAAAACCGTTAGTTGGTGGGGTTTTACGGTACAGGCATTATGTACAATTTGATTTCTTTTTTTATGGTCTTTCGAACAACAAAACAGTATCTACTCTACATATACATGGGCTGGGCATCCTTACATTCGACAATCACAAGGACACTCATTGTCGTCGTACCCTGTGAGTTCATAGCTTCACAGGTGTATCTGCCGGCGTCCGTTCTCTCCAATTTGATTATGTTTAGAACAGGTCCTTCCGCAAGAATTCTCTCATTGCTTGCAACTCTGTTGTTCGATGAAATCGGAAAGCCATCCTTAGTCCAGGTGAATGACATTGTCATTGGATTAGCAGTTGCCACTAATGGGATTTGTAGTGGCTCGCCTTCCACCCCCGTAAATGTCACTGGCTGAGATGTGGCAAATTTAGGTGGATCTGAATATAATATAAATGTGCCAAAGCAACGAGATGAGATGAGGTGAGAAGAGAAGAAATACAGAGTCGAGTTAGTCTTTCGAATTAGAAAAGGTAAAACGTATAAATTTTAAAACCTATTGACACTAACATAAAATGTCCAGGGAAATTGTTTCGTGAGCGCTGCGCTGCAATGCTTCATTTATACTTTGGCAGGTGTATATCGAGTCGTGCATCTCCTGTGTTATATTAATGAATAATTCCAGCGTAGATACTGAACCACCCCATAAGCCAGAACGATTCGAAGGATTTGCTCCTGTAGAAGAAGAAGAAAAACAAAAATAGTACGTGTGAGTAAAATTTTTCAACTGTGGCATATTTTTCAGTCTAATGAAATTATTTTACCATTAACGGGTATTCCGTCCTTCCACCATGACACCATGGCTGGCGGATTGCTGGAACTCGAGTCACAAATCAATTTGGCTGTTGTCCCTGGATGGAGATCCTTTGGTTCGATTCGGATTTTGACGGTTTCAGGTGGGACTGCGTATGAAATGATAAGATTTAATTTAAAAAACAAAAATTCCAACAAATAAAACAAACAAAAATCTCACAGTATACTTGTAGGGTTTTGACTTCGAATAATGGTATATCACTGGCTTTGCTTTCTACGTGACATTTGTAACGAGCTTGGTTATCTGATGCGTTAGCCAATATTGTCAATTCCGAGATAACTGTATTTCCATTTAATTTAGATACGGAGTTTAGCTGTAGATGTAGAATGATGGAGAGATGTTTGAATAAAGTTTGTTTTTAATTTCTGCTTGACTTTTAAATTAAATAAAGTTTTTGAATTTTTACCTTTTTATCATTTTTATACCAAATTAGAGTTGGTGGTGGATTTCCACCTGCCGATGTGCAGGTAAGCTTTTGAATTGATCCGGCTACGATTATTTGGCCATCAGTGTAACCTGTCACAGATGGTGCTGATGGTGCATCTGAATTGAAGAATGAATACAATTTTAAATAAATTGGTTGGAAATGCTGGAGTAAATTAAATGAATTATATTAAAATGGCGCCCGGGTAAGGATATATTTAGAAAAAAAAGAGAGTATTTAATCTTGTTTTCTATTTGATTTTATTATGAAAACAATTTTAGATCTTGTCTTTCTTAACAGATATTTCTGTTATAATATTATCTAATGCAAAAAATGGCGCCCAGGAAAATATCAAAAATGCTTAAAAATTTGTTCTCTAAAGTCGGTGTATCTTTGTTTATCAAAATGTGTTTATATTGACTTGATATAGATCTCAGGTAGAGACTTATAATTCAAAACAAAATTGTTTTGTTTGCTATAGCTAAAAAATTAAATGGCACCCAGGTGTTGACACATCATCATTCAAAATCAAATTTGAGTAAAAAATATTAAAATTTTCATGAGACAATATTAAAAACAAAATGGAGTCTGAGTAATGATATCATAGATCCTTATGTTCAGATATGTTTTTTGTACATCAAAGCCTATTGTATATTTTATGTCTATAGTGTAAAATAGTTTACAGAATTGCTCCCTGGATCACATTTGCATAATCACGTCTCTGATCTGATTTCAAATCAATTCCATAATTTGTGACATTTCACTTAATAAAATTTTAATCTGATTTCGCAAGAAAATGGCGCCCGGGTAGAAACTTCGGATAAATTCTATTATATTAACACGAATAAACTTAAATGCCATTTTATGTAAATCTACCTGAATACAAAAACAAATAAACTTCATTGCTCGTAGTCTATATATTTCCCGGAAGAAAATCTCTATCAAATATAATCTGACCCATTAGTGCTGGCAGCTTAATGGAAATAAACCTCAATTTCTGTATATTCTTTCTTTTTTTTTTTGTCAAATGAACTTCCATTTATTTCTGCCATATGTAACGTTCAGATATTTTTACTTTTATTATTTAAAGCAAACACAAAAATCGAGATCAATTCCAGTGGGACTTTTAAATTCTACAAGAGCCTTTCAAAAATGTTCCATATAGAATATTCGACTGACTTCCCCATCCGATTTATCAGTTTAATTTGTGCT
Organism: Eupeodes luniger; assembly: GCA_951509635.1. Classification (NCBI taxonomy): domain Eukaryota; kingdom Metazoa; phylum Arthropoda; class Insecta; order Diptera; family Syrphidae; genus Eupeodes; species Eupeodes luniger. The sequence goes on along the minus strand of OX608073.1, from coordinate 61,751,872 downwards.
TCCAATTATTCAAAGTGAAGCAGCGGAAATTCAGATTTCCCAAGTGAGTAATTCACTGAAATGGCCTAGAATTTCAAAATAAAAAATTAAAAAAAAAGAAACTAATTAAAAAACAACGAAAAAAACTCCGCGAAATACAATACAAAAACATAAATCTTTTTAATGCCAATATCTCCAATTTTCCTACTGCAACCCCTTCTGTATCGTATCCTCGTTTGAGAACGAACATCCTACGTATACGGGTAAGTGTGGATGCGTGTTGTAAGCCTTATATCAAACTGTTAATAGCTTTTATTCTATCTAAATAAATATATTCTTCAGTCAAACGATGCTGAAATTTTTGTTTTTATTTTATGTTATGCATGGAAGTGCTTGTTTTTTTTTGTTTTATGAAATCATTGAAAACTGCAACAAAATAAGAAAAACAAACATACCTGCATTTATTATGGAAGCTTAAAAGGTTTTTTATTCCTTAAAAAAAAAAAAAAAAAAAATAACAATTCACAAATACCCGATAACGATTGGCGAAAAGAACTCTATCTGCATCTATGTGCGAGTGCATTATATAAAAATACATCAGAGACGTATCACCCTTCACTCAGCAATATCCGATTCGCCTTTTTTCACAAATTTTTATTGTAATTTTATAGTAGAACGCTTTCCCAGGTCATGTTATCTGGCACTGATTTCGATTTTTGTATGTGTTTGATCAGATAGCTTTACTTCGCGTTTATAGCCCTAAAGGCTTTATTTTTGTAATGCAACACAAACAAACAAAAAAAAACTCACCGATACCCTACACCCTCTTGATTTTAAATATTTGAACTACGCCCCCATCCCAACCCCCTCATATCCCTTCGTTGTTGACTGTGTGACACAAACAGAACCAAACCAAAAGTAAAAAAAAAAAATTAAATGTCAACGAAAACTGAACGATTGATTAATACAATCCGTCGTTTTTATTGATGAGCACGCTTACTGGAAGTTTAATTATTGCATTAATTGCATAGTCCATATCTCTTTTCATATTGTTTCAGTGCAAACTATATTCCAAAAAACACAAAAAAACAAAAAAAAAAAACAAACACGACTCCTCTACCAACAATGTTTTCCCTACATTAGAGCCTGCACTGCATCACAGATTTTCATCGGAATTCCATGCAAACACTGAATCAGAATTTAACGGAATAAAAAAAAAATCAACTGAACTAAAAAAAAAAAAAATGAAACGAAACGAAACGAAACCCTGTCAGCTTCAGCGACAACATTTTCACTTCAATTAGCGTGACGGCTATATTGCTGTTAAATTTCCGCATCCAGGACGGGCGGACGGACATTGCTGTTCGATTCGCTTTTCGCTTTTAATCTCGATGTGTGGGCCTATAATGTCCGTCCGTAAGTTATGTAGGGTTCGTTTCATAAGATTTATAGACTCACAATAGTCTAAGAATTATTGTTGCCAAAAGAAAACTCGAATTTTGTCTTACCCAATGGAGATTTTCCAACAACTTCGGGAGCTTTAAGAGTCTCTAATTAATACAAATTATATGACATTGAATATTGGACCAATAATTTTCACCTAATTCAAAGAAAATAATAAATTTAAAATAAAATGGCGCTCGGGTGGGGACTATGTGGAACATTTATTTTTCCATTTCCATTTTACACAAACACGACAATTAATACAACTTGTACGAGATTGATTATTAGATCAGTAATTTTCCAGTACATAAAGCAAAATAGTAAAATTACAATGAAATGGCGCCCGGGTGGGAACTATCCATTTGACTTAAATGGAGGAAAATATGAAAAACACTCGATAATTAATACAACTTGTACGACATTGAGTATTTGATCAGTCAGTAAATAAAACAAAATAATAAAATCAAAATTAAATGGCGCCCGGGTGGGAAGCATATAGAACATTTATTCTTCGATTATCATTTGATGCAAATATGGAGCAAGATATGGAGAACACTCGATAAATAATACAACTTGTACGTAATTGAGTTTTAGCTCAGTAATTTTATAATACATAAAACAAAATAATAATATTAAAATTAAATGGCGCCCGGGTGGGAACTATGTGAAACATTTATTCTTCTATTTCTAATTTGACTCAATTGGAAGAGAATATGGAAAAAACTCGATAATTAATACACTTGTACGACATTAATTATTTGATCAGTCATTTGCCAGTAACACAAACAAAACAATAAAATCAAAATTAAATGGCGCCCGGGCAGAAAACATATAGAACATTTATTCTTCCATTTTTATTTAAAACAAATATGGAGGAAAATGTGAAAAACACTTGATAATTTCCCGTTTTATTTCCTACAAAACCAGACTATAACCAAAGGTATGTTAGCATTTTAATGGGACAAGAGAGTAAAAAGCACTCAAATGATAATACTTACGCAAAATATTTATTGTATGTGTTGCCACCACTGCTTCTGTCAAGGCTGCATTAAATCCATGACACACGGCAACCAGGAATCTCTTATTTGAGCCAATGGTCACTGATAAGTTTGATACTGTTATCCAACCACCTGAAATGGATGAATGATTGATTGCAATTTTGTTCCCTGATGGTCGTTCTTCTTGTTATTTTGCACCCCAAAAACATTCTTCCCTATCTTTTTCCCAACCCAGTCCCCAAGCACACTTACCTTCGGGATTTTGTTGGCTTTTCGAATTGGTGGCATTCATTTGTTGTCCGTCCACACTCCAACTGATTTCTGCAATTGGATTCGATGGAGCAGAAGAGCACGATAGCTGGACCGTCTCTTCGGCTAAAGCCTCTGTTGGACCCGAAATAGTAACTTCAGCTGGAGAAACTACATAAATAGAGAAAAAAAAACAAAATGAAATCATTAGCATCTTTCAGATTTGACAGGTGTACGAGTATGTAGGGGTATTTGGCTTAATTAACTTACATGTCACGGACAGTTCAAGATCGGCCTTTAGGGGCTCTTCGGAAAGAATATTTTTCGCTTCACAAGTTAATTTCGCTCCATTGTCATTTGGTTCGGCTACAAATTTATAAACATTTTCCGATAGACGTCCCATGTTCCTATACAAAAAGAAAATTGTTCATAATTAATTTCATTGTATCCCATTTTGTCAAAAGCGAAATTCATACTTTTGTGGTGAAACTATTGGCTGGCCATTTTTAAACCATACCAATTGAGCTGGTGGATTACCACCTCGACTACGACAAGCAATTTCAACGTTTTGTCCTCGTCTCAAGTTTTCCCCAGTAGAATAGCCTTCAAAAAATGGTGGGCCTGGGGGATCTGAAATATTTATTATATATATTTCTCAATTAAAACAATCAACCGGAGCAAAAAAAAAAAAAAACAAAATAAATCAACAAGAAATCAATTATTCTGATTCAATAAAAAAAATAAAATGTATAAAAACATACACAGAACAGATAGATGAATATTGGCACGCATTGGGACATCTGGAGGCAGAGCACGATGTTTTGCTTGACATGAAAAATCCTTGTAGTCATCGTCGGCACTTGGACGAATGGTAATTGTCGAAGTGGTAGTAAAAGTTTTCAATTGTGTTTCTTTAACTTGCACTTCCGGTTCATAAGCTACAAATTAATTTTATTTATTATTATTATTATTCTTATTATTTTAACAGAGAAGTAGTATCCCAGTAAACAGGGTGATTCATATGTATGTTGTTAAGATGTTGAGGAATTTTTGTTCATAATGATTTCATTACTTCAAAAGTAATCTACCATCTACTAACAATCAAATTATAATTTCTTGCAACTAGGATTTGAACTTTGATAAAAACTCTCAACTAATTTTAGGATTTCATTCATTGTTTGAGGTCTTCCCCGATAAATGAAAAATAAAGTCAAAATAATAACAAAACATAAAAATGGCGCCCGGGTTGGAACATGTAGTTCAAATTAAGATTTATGGACGTTTTTCACGATGTTCAGGAATAAGTGAAAACTTAGCAATATTACTCAATTTTAATTATGAAATACAAAATCAAATCATTGGAATTTAAGTCTGGCATATTAGGGGACACCTGAGAACTTAAGACGCTTATGCGAAATGAACGACTTTTAAAACAAGTTTTATGGTGAACACTTTCCGAATCAGAATATCTGAATAATTGACACTGAAGTACATGATATTAGACCCGTCAGTTAATTAAACGCAATATTTTCCTATATAAATACTAATATATTGAAAAATGGCGCCCGGGTAGGGTTAGGATATAGAATTTTGTCCAAAATGAATAATAACCAAAATAAAACAAAAATTCAAATTCTTCATCCTGGTATTCCTAGCTCATTTCACGGTCTGACAAAATGACTATTAAATTAGCTTTTTGAGGTTTTTAAGTAAATTAAAGAAATGGCGCCCGGGTTGGGATTTTGTAAAGCATTATATAGAAAGTCTGTACTTACCGGAAAAAATGAATGTCAAAATATTCTTAGCAACTTTGAAACCTAAGCTTGAACGTCTAGGATAAGTCCCACTAAAGTGCCAACTTTTTGAGGTTTTTAAGTAAATTACAGAAATGGCGCCCGGGTTGGGATTTTGTTAAGCATTATATAGAAAGTCTGTACTTACCGGAAACAATGAATGTCAAAATATTCTTGGCAACATTGAAACCTAAGCTTCAACGCCTGCGATAAGTTGCACTTAAGTGCCAATTGTATGAAAAAGTCTTAATATTTTGAATTTATAACTTAAACCCTATTAATTTTCATAATTTTAACTTAATGCATTTTTGATATAATAATCACCCTGTTTCAGTAGACATAAAGTAAAATATTCCTCAATTTAAATTGCAATTAAATACATACCATTGGTATATTCGATATTTCCTCGAAACCAAACAATTTCTGCGGCAGGTTTGGCATTTTCCACTATGCACTTCAATGTTAAATTTTGCTTTTCAATAACCTCAACTCGAGAATTTGAACCATAACCATCTATTTGAATTGATGTGGGCGCAGCTGAAAAATACATACACCAAAAAATCAAAAAAAAAAAGAAAAAATCATAAAAAGAAAGAAAGAAAATTAGAATAGAAAATCTAATGATAGAAACGTGAGTTGCATTAAAAAGTGCCAAATTTTAATAACACCGCACCAATCCAAATCCAATCCACCCGTAGAAGACGAATTTTTACGCCAAATCCTTTTCTTTAGTCTCTTTGCATATCACCATCGCCATCGCCATCATCATCATCAGACAGAAGAATATTGAAAATATTAAGGTTGGTAGGGAGGTAGGTACGAGTCTTCTTCGTCTGAATATAGATTTAATATAATAACTGCTAAGGACTCTAGCGTGTGTATGTATAAGGTAAGGATGAGTTGAATAATCAGTCAAATCAAAAGAGACGTTCTTTTGGTTCGCTAGCTCAAAAGATAGTAAAAAATAAAATAAACGACTATTGAGACGAAGATGCCGTTGTCTACAATGATGATGGAAAATCGAATGCAAAATTTTCAAAATCTATGGTAATTCACCCGCAAAACAAACATAATTAAGGCCTCCGAACACCCCCATATCGCCCATCCGATCCGCACATGATAAAGATGACGATGATGATGGTGATGATGGCTGGAACTGCTGCTTCTGTTGCTGTCTTAGCTATGGAATCTGAGTATAATATGATGCTTCAAAGCCCAAGCTAAAAACAGGACAGGCAGAGAGCGAGAACGTCTTGTTTACCCTTACGCTTTTAATAGACGAAAATGGTAATGTATACCGTATATGGGGAGGGGATAGCATCAGGCAGAACAGAAAGGATGATAGAAACAGGGTTATGGATATTCTGTGGAGAGAACAATGCTTTGCTTTGCTTTGGTTTGGTTTGGCAAACCATTATCATCTTCGTCGTCTTCGTTGTCGTCATAGTCGTCATATTAATCGTCATCTTCTTCAGTTCAGCTATGTCGTCGAGTTTGTCTTTTCTATACTAACCTGCCTTCTGTCCCTTCTTTATGCCATACCCCACGAGAAAGGTATACATATCGTATATCTTTAGAAAACAACCCTTCCATCTTTTAAATTCATATAAGACGATGAGAAGGACTCTATACCTAAAGTATATTCAAAAGTAAGATACGACCAAGATGTCGAGGAAGGTATATTCCTAAAGTAAACTTATCCATACATATATACATAAATACATATATACATAGCAAGATGAAGGAATTGAAGAACTCCAAAGCTTGGAGCCTTAGAGAATATAATTTTCTTTATGTTAAATAGTTTTAATTGCATAACTTTAAATCCTTTTGCTAGAGGCTTAATCACGAGAGCGATTGTATGATGAAACTCTTAGCATAACAATGATTATACCTAGCTTAGGAAGACTCCTTGGAAGGAAATTCGTACCATCTCAAATGCAATACAACCTTATTAATAGCAGAATTTATGTATGTCTTTCTCTCTGTCTCTTTCTCGCTTCAAATTTGTCTTCAAACTTAGGTACGTCTACTACCTACCACCAACACAGGATAAGGAAGTCGATGAAAAAGGATTTAGCAAAAGAGCTTATCCTTCTGATAAGACATTGATAATGATTTTTTTTTTTTTAAAGTTTGTTTGTTTGTTGTGTGTCTTTCATCCTTTTTCTTTTCTTTTTGATTGTTTTTTGGTGACAAGGACGAAAGACGAAAGGGATTTCAGCGGCTTCTTGGGCAGATTGTTTGTGAGGGGGTTACTAATTAAAAAAACCCCCAAAGCAAAGGAAACAAAAAAGAAAATCACAGACTAAAAAGAAGATTGACTTACCGATTATATTAAGCTTTGCATTGGCCCGTATAGCTGGATTACCTTTGGCCGGACCAACTTGACATTGATATTCAGCATCGTCTTCCAAAGTCGTATTCGATATTTGTAAATTGTAGACTCCTTGATTAAAGTCACCAATAACCGAATATCGAGGATAGCCGGGGATGATGGTGGAAAATCCCAATGCAAATCCATCCTTTGTCCATTGAACTTTTCCGACTCGGTTGGATATTTCACAACGAAGCAGGGTGTCGGTACCTTCGAGGATGTGTACATCGTGGGGGGTTGTACGGAAGGATTGTACAGCGTAATTCATTTGTTGTTGTCCTGTGACGATATTAATTGGAAATTGCGCTGCAAATAAAGAAAAAAAAAGAAATGAGTATGAATGTTGAAAAGAAAGCAAAAAGGACGAATGAATAAGGATAATTATCATGTTTCTGAAGGTAAAGGTTTGGTAAAAGCGTGTTTTTTTTTGTTTTACTTATTTTTTAATTCATTTGTTTCTCTGACAAATAATACATCCCTTTTCAAATAATTTCGTTCTATTTTTATTTTTGCAACTACGTACGTTCGTACCGACCAGCATGCAAAGGTACATGGATGGCATACCTACCTATATCTGAGGCTGTATAATACTCAACTCATATGTGTGTGCCAAAATTTATTCCCCGGGGCAGTTTTTGAAGTGAGACAATAAATAAAATAAGTACCAACATACCTTTCCTTCCTACCCACGACGACGAACCAGCCCCAGTAGAAACGAATAAAAAAAAATAAAAACACATCTCAGGCCCAGGCACGTCAGGCAATATTCTATATACTGATTGCAGGCAATTATTTTTTGGCTCGTTTAAGGCATGCAAACATGAGGCCACGTAAGAAATGTTAAAATTTGATTTAGGGAATTATTTGCACGTATTTCGAGGTAAATATTGTTTTACATACCAGATATTAGGTTATTTAGAAGGTGTTTTATTTTTTTTTATTTTCTTCTTTTTTATATTTGGGGGAAAAAGTCGACATGTCGTAGAAAGATTTCAATTTGAGGATTTTTTGATTAGTGTGGTATGGTTTTTTTTCCCCTAAAGGAAAGGAAGAAAAAGCAAACAAAAAAAAAGAAAGGAGATTAAGTGGTGGCAAATGAAGACATGAACCAACAGAAAGCTGTCTATTAAAGTGGTAAGAAGCTTGTTTTTTTTTATCTTCGGAAGAGATTTTGAAGTTGTACATGCATTAGTTTAATTGATAACAAAGAATATTTGCGTTTTTATCAATAAAATTTAAAATTCTGAAATTGGCGCCTAACGCAAAACTCTTTTAACGAACATTCCATAAAATAATAACTATTCTGACTTTATTAATGTCACGCTACGGTTTTGGAAAGAATAGATTAACAAGATTTATAACGAAGGTGTGTCTTTTAGCACTGAGACTATGAATATTTCTGTTTTTATCAATAAAATTTAAAATTGTGAAAATGGCGCCCAACGAGAAACTCTTTAAGGTGAAGGTGCGTCTTCTAGTTGGACAGTGCTAAATTAAAATGGGGAGAGGCATCTTCATGTATAAATATTAGATTTATATATCAATCTTTCTATGTTTATATTGATTCAAAATTCAGAAAATGGCGCCCAACGCAAAACTCTTTTAACGAACATTCCATAAAATGATAACCATTCTGAATTAATTAATGTTACGCTACGGTTTTGGAAAGAATAGATGGACAAGATTTAATACAAAGGTGCGTGTTTTAGAGCTGAGACTATAAATATTTGTGTTTTTATCAATGAGTTAAAATTCTGAAAATGGCGCCCAACGAAAAACTCTTTAAGGTGAAGGCGCATCTTCTAGTTGGACAGTGCTAAATTAAAATGGGGTAGGCATCTCTATTTATAAATATAAAATTTATAAATCAATCTTTCTATGTTTATATTCATTCAAAATTCAGAAAATGGCGCCCAACGCGAAATTCTTTTAACGAACATTCCATAAAATGAAAGCAGTTTTGACCTTATTAATGTTACGCTACGGTTTTTAAAATAATAGATGGACAAGATTTAAAACGAAACGTCTTTTAGTGCTGAGACTATGAATATTTGTGTTTTTATCAATTAAATTCAAAATTCTGAAAATGGCGCCCAATACGAAACTTTTTAAGGTGAAGGTGCGTCTTCTAGTTGGAGAGTGCTAAATGAAAGTCGGGGAGGCATCTCCATTTATAAATATTAGATTTATAAATCAATCTTTCTATCTTTATATTCATTCAAAATTCAGAAAATGGCGCCCAACGCAAAACTCTTTTAACGAACATTCCATAAAATGATAACCATTCTGACTTAATTAATGTTCCGCTACGGTTTTGGAAAGAATAGATGGACAATATTTTAAACGAAGGTGCATCTTTTAGTGCTGAGACCGTGGATTTTTAACAATGACTTTAAGTTTGTTTTTGAAATTTTTTGAAAACAACCAACGTCATATGTTCGAACTTCATGATGTTTTCTATCTCATACAATCAATTTCGGATGACTCTTATTCATACTATAATGTAGTAATTACTGCTCCATCTTAATGTAATTAAATACCGTCTCATATCTGATTACAAAAATGAATTAGGTGGCACAACAGCCCTTTGAGAACTAGGGCCTAGGACTTACAACTCTCAACCTTCCTGTGTGCGAGTAATGTTGTCAAGGATCAATGGGGACCTACATTTTTAAGCCGATTCCTAACAGTTAATTTGAAAAAGCTCTTTTCATGACAAGAACTACTTTTGGACAATTTGTAAATTCCTCACAAGAGGCAGTATCCGTGAAAAAACAACACAGACAGACACTGTAAAAATATGACTGTAAACGTATGACAAATTATAACTCCTCCATCTAAAGCCTGGTCCTTAATACTCTGTTTACATTATATTTCACACTACTCAGCACATAAATGTACAGAGTAGAGAACACGGCACCTTGAGCGACTAGACTATAATAAGGTGATAACAACACAAGACATTAATAATGGGTGATTTTTTTGAGGTTAGGATTTTCATGCATTAGTATTTGACAGATCACGCGGGATTTCAGACATGGTGTCAAAGAGAAAGATGCTCAGTATGCTTTGACATTTCATCATGAATAGACTTACTAACGAGCAACGCTTGCAAATCATTGAATTTTATTACCAAAATCAGTGTTCGGTTCGAAATGTGTTTCGCGGGTGTGGTTTGTTCAGCGATGAGGCTCATTTCTGGTTGAATGGCTACGTAAATAAGCAAAATTGCCGCATTTGGAGTGAAGAGCAACCAGAAGTCGTTCAAGAACTGCCCATGCATCCCGAAAAATGCACTGTTTGGTGTGGTTTGTACGCTGGTGGAATCATTGGACCGTATTTTTTCAAAGATGCTGTTGGACGCAACGTTACGGTGAATGGCGATCGCTATCGTTCAATGCTAACAAACTTTTTGTTGCCAAAAATGGAAGAACTGAACTTGGTTGACATGTGGTTTCAACAAGATGGCGCTACATGCCACACAGCTCGCGATTCTATGGCCATTTTGAGGGAAAACTTCGGAGAACAATTCATCTCAAGGAATGGACCGGTAAGTTGGCCACCAAGATCATGCGATTTGACGCCTTTAGACTATTTTTTGTGGGGCTACGTCAAGTCTAAAGTCTACACAAATAAGCCAGCAACTATTCCAGCTTTAGAAGACAACATTTCCGAAGAAATTCGGGCTATTCCGGCCGAAATGCTCGAAAAAGTTACCCAAAATTGGACCACCTAAGACGCAGCCGCGGTCAACATTTAAATGAAATTATCTTCAAAAAGTAAATGTCATGGACCAATCTAACGTTTCAAATAAAGAATCGATGAGATTTTGCAAATTTTATGCGTTTTTTTTTTTTTTAAAGTTCTCAAGCTCTTAAAAAAACACCCGATACAAGACAGAAGGACAGAGGAGAAAGAACAACATACAGAAAGAACACATGACAACAGCACGCGGTAGGTTTCGAGACGGTCCTCCATCTTTCTACTAACCACGCTCACTGATGCTTTATCAGTGAATAGGCCGTTGCCTTACTCTTTTTAATATCACGCTATGTAATCTGAAAAGTTTTCGAGGCTGTAGTAATTCGAAGTTTGTTATTTGATTTCAGTCTGTGAATAATTGGCTTTAGTCTGTAAAAAAGTGACAGTTGTTATTTAAGACTGTAAAATTGTGATGTACACTGTCTTAATCAGCTGTTATATGGCGTCTGCTATTCATACTGCTATTTTAAACCATTTTCTATCTCATTCAGTAATATTAAGCAATTTTTGCAACTGTTAACTATCCACATGCATTTATTATATCAGACTGTAATTTTTTTAAAGTCATGTATCTTAGACTGTAATTTACTAATTTTTCCTATATCAACTATTACTGATTGTAATTCAGAGACGTTCATTGTTTTTGACTGTGGCTTATTCCCATATTTGATCTGTCTTGAGGTAAATGTGTGTTTTTCTTTTCCTTTATACATAAAGTAATATAAAAATATGATCTAAATTCGAAGGTAATTTTTGAGACTTTAAATTTCTGTGCCTAGGTACACAGTTTTTAAATAAAATGAATGCTTTTGCATGACTGAATAATAATATGAAACATTCATTCATTCAGAAAAAAGCAAAACAAAAAAGAAAATCAAAAAGATACATTAACAAAAAAAAAAAGATAGAAAAAGATTTACAATAAAAACCAATTATAAGAAGATAGATACTTCCGTAACGGTATTCATTTCCGTCAATCTCATTCTAATTCATGAAATCCAAACAAACAGACTCAAAAATTTGAATTTATTTAAAGTTAATATGGGCGTAGATATTATGTTGTTGGCGGTATATATGTATATGTACATACCTAGTAGTGATGGTGATGGTTATGCGGTGGTTGTGCTTGGTTCCAACGGTTTTTTTTTTTTTTTGGTGAGGTGCGTGGTGTTGGCTTAAGATATAGAAACAAAACAAAAAATAACCTACCTGTTCTGTTTTGCAGTTGAGAGAAAAAGCCTTGAGAAGATAGATAATATTTAAGGTACAAAAAGACGTCGCTGTTCGTCGTCGTTCTAAAATATAATGGAGAAATGAGGTTGACACAATTTTCCAGGGCATGGAAATAGAAGTGAGATTAGAACCATTTTTTTTTTTGAGTTGAGTTTGTGTATATTTATAAATTCCCGCGCGTCATACATACAAAGGTTCTTAATAGGTTTGAATCTAAAGCAGATTTGCTATGTAGCTGCCTTTACCATAGGTATATAAAATATTTAAGGCTGTTATAGACATTATTTTGTATTTAGGCAAACATTAAAGGGTTTTATACTTAAATGGCTTTAACATTTAACCTAAAATCCCCCAAACACACGCACACACACACACGCAATAAAACACAACATATCGTCTAAAAACTCTTGCTCTAGATGATGGGAAAATTCGTGTGTTTCCCTGGGATTAGATATTTTATTAATTTTTATATATTTTTGTTTTGCCTGTTTTTGCTATTTCTGTTTTAGAATTAAACAATAATAATATAAGTTAAGTTTATAAAATACTTTAATGCTATTAAGCTTATCTGATAATTATATTCTATATTATATAAAGTAGACGATGGTATACAGAAGTAGGTAAATAATAATTAGATTATTACCGTTCATAGTCACGATTACATTTTCACCATGAAACTGATTATTTCACAATATTTCACTCGTATCTATCTAAATTCTATTTATACATACCTTCTATAAGTATCTAGATACATTTATACATTAGTTGATATGAAGTAAACTAAGAAATGATTATTATCCTGTGGGTCTCTATGTTTCTCTTTCTAATAAATCATGCTTCATGGTTAAAAGGTAATATTTAATTTTTGTCACGTTTGTGGTTTGGACAATTCATTCTATTCACAATACGAGTACATAATAATAATAATAATAATAATTGTGTCTCAAAATTCTCCCAGGTTAAATACCTTGATTGATTGGAATTAGAAATTAAGGGTGTGCGCGGTGTGTGTAGTATATACGAGTTGTTTTCGAAATAAAAGATGGACTAGATTGTAATAGGAATGAGAGTGAGTTAACTCAAATCAAAAGGTGTGGATCTATAAATAAAACCCACGAAGACACTTTTAATTTTACTTAATTTATTGTTTGATTGATTTCTTAAAAATCTAGGAAGTCATAAACAATTGCTGTCTTGAATTTGGTACTCAGAAAAGTTGGTGAAAATTCTGGTGAATTATCCACCAATATTTCTTTATCTATTATTCATTGAATTTTTACTGAAGTTTCGATTGACTTGCCCAAAAACACCCTTTAATACCCCCTTGTATAACATCATTCCTACCCATTCAATATGAACTTGATTTAGTTGAAGAGGTTCTGCGAAACGTGACTAATTTCGATCAATATAAAGTTGAAGATACTTTGGTCTAACGAGAGACGAAATTCATTTGAAAAAAAAAAAAAAAAAAAAAAAATAGATGACAGATGGTCTTGGAATACCTCTCCAGTATCTGAAGACAGTAAAAAGACTCTTTTTGACCTTTATTGGAGGTCGAAGATTTTTGTATAAACTATGTTAAGACTAGTTTTGCCTTTCCATAGTTCCCATAGTAATATAGATACAAAGCCAATCTTCACCTAAGACTAAGTCAATTCTGCTGAGTGAGTTTGAAATAAAAATTTAAAAGAATTTTCTTCTTTTTTAAAGTGTCATGTTTATGCCTTTTTAATTAGGGTCTATATAAAATTTGTAATTTAAGTTAATTTTCAAATTGTTCTGGTTAAATAACTATGTCAAGAAACCGCAGCAAGCAGTTCACAGTTAAATGAAATTAACGAGAACATAATAAACCCCTCCTTCCTTTTTTGTTTAATGGTATGGTGTTAATCATAAAAATGTGTACTAACCAAATTGTAATTTGGTTGATTTTTGTTTTGTGTTCTTTTTTGTGTAATGAAAGAAACACATGTCACATTCAGATAAAACAAAATTTATTGAAATTCCTGTCAGACGACGCATCGGGTGTGATTTGATTTGGAGTACATTCATTTCTTTTTTTCTATCCATCTATTATGAACTTTGTCCAATGATATTCAAATCAAATAATAAATATTTTTGTATGTTATTTTGTGTCTATGTAAAGTAATTATAGCTTGTCAACGAAATTTTTGCCAACAAAAAAGTAGGTATGGACATTTTTTAAATTATGTTCAATAATAAAAATGTAAATACTTTTCCAAACTTCAAAATAAATGTCATAAACACTGACACAGTGTAATTTATTTAAATTATAGTCTTTAGAGGGGAAGAATGTACATTGTACATACATATATATATATGTAGGTATTAAAAAAAATTAAATTAACATTATTCTTGAAAATGTATGGACTTTTTCTTTGGGATTAATAGAATATGGGAGGAAAAATTGAAGCAAAGTTGTGATTAGAAGTGACATTCATGACCAAAAACCAGCAAAGAAAGCAAAAATGTAAAAAAAACTTAGAATATAAAAAAAAAAGAAAAAATTGGCGCCCAACATGAGGTCCATGAAAATTTGTTAGAATATATAATCAATTCGTTTACTTATTAGAAAACTTTGCAAAAATATTCCTTGGATGATGTTGTCATTAATTTCCCACCCTGATGATATTTGTTAAAATTATGGTTTCATCAGGATTCAATTAACAAAAGTAATTTTTACATAGGTGTTGCATGCTGGCATACTGTTAACTCGTAAATAAATAATAATATTTTGCAAACATGCAACGTTGTCTAGTCGTTTTTTAATTACTTTTTTTGCTTATTGAATCATAAGAGACAAAAGAAAGGAACAAATAAGGTTTACGAAATTTCCAAAGCAAAATTTAATTATCCCCTAAACCCCATTTTATAGTTTAAATACAGACCTACGAGTGGCGCCCAACATGAACTCAGCAAATAGTTGTCTAAGTTCATATTGAATTGAATGAAAAGAACTTTTAAGAACTTGAGAATATTGCCGTTTGAGTGTTGGTGATTGAACTTGCCACGCCTTTATTAAAAGAAAAAGAAACAAATTGTGAATGGCGCCCAATGTGGGAATTATTGAACTTAGAATCTAGACAACTCTTGTCTGACATTATGAGTGGATCCAAGCAGGATCAACATAATAAGCCTGAAGTAAATGGTTTTTCAATTGGCCCTGGTAGATTTTGGCGCCCCGTGGAGGCCATTTTGTTTTGGTGACATCTGTCAAATCTTTTGTTCATTATTCAGTTGCTTATGCCAAATCATCATGTCAAGTTACACCATTGAACAGCACGTTCAAATGATAAAACTTTATTATCAAAATGAGTGTTCGTTAACGCAAACGTTGTGCACACTGCGTCCATTTTACGGTTGACGCCATGGCCCTTCGCAGTCGACTCTTTAACGTTTGGTGGCAAAATTTGAGACTACCGGTTCAGTAAACAATTAGATCGGCCGAGAACATCGCCGCACTCCGTGAAAGTGTACAGCAGAACTCGAGGCAGTCTATTCCTCGCCGTGAATAAGAACTCGGCCTTTCGCAGATTTCAACTTGGCAAATTTTGCGTCGGGACTTGCGCCGTGTTTCGTGTATTAAACAAACATTTCAGAATGGCGCCCAACGTGAAGCCTGTTGAACTCCTTCTTATTGATGGAAATTGTAAGGCGCATCTATCGACAGATTTTTTTTTCCGCAGTGAAATACTTAATGAGCCCAAAAGACCTCACATTGGGCGCCATTTTGTTTGAAGTTTTGATTGTTCAATACGCCTCTTTGTTATCACTTTTCACAAGTTTCAAATAATGGTTCATCAAAATCAATAAATGCAGACAACTTTTCACATTTATAAGCTTCATAGAAAATCTTATAATCTAGTTTAAGGAAGTTATAATCTCTTAGACTCATAAAAAAAAAAACAAGATGCAGACTTTTTCAACCCCTTTTTTCCACTGATCTTTATCCATCATCATACACCTACTACCGCTGAGCATACAAAGTAAACATAATAAGTATTTTATTGTTTAAAATACTTAGCTGAATCAAATAACTATCACTATAACAATAAGTTCAGTTCTTTATCTATACCAGTGTCAGTACCTTTGATCTATCAAAATAGATTTAAGAATCTGAAAAGATAATTTTACTTTTTTCTGCTGTCGATGCTGTGGTGGTGTGGATAGCTTGGTATGTGCTGTGGTGGTGCCAAATACCTATACTTTCTGTTTCAGTATAAAGTAGACCAAAAGAAGCCTTTTTTTTATTACCATTGTTTTATAATCCACCACTTTACTTTAAGCCACATAAAGTCAACTTTATCGACATCTCTATGCTCGTAAAAGAAAACTATTTCTTTTTTTGACTGTTGACTCCCGATTTGCAGATACTTTCGGATATAGAGAACCAGACAAGCGCCATACATGAGAGTTGGCCAAACATTCTTAAAATTGATGACACACCAGATAAGCGATAAAAGTTTTTATTTTCTTCTTTTTTTGCAAAATATATGCTTTTGCAGAATTCATTCCTCTCCTTCCTTTCTCTGCCTCGCTGTAGATATGAGTGTGAGGCTTTCATTTTGAGTCTGATGGTGGACTATGGTCGATATAAGGCAAGCAAAGTATGTAATGTAGTATGATTGTGCAAGCTACATGTATGGAATTTGTTCCCTGAAAGAAGAATTTTTGTTTTTGTTTTTAAGTGGAGGATTTGTGAATTTATTATGAATTGCTCATCATCACCACATATTTATACGATGGAGTCAGCCAGGCCCAATTCCTGAATAATAAAAATAAAAAAAATATAATAATGATAATGGTAATATATGGTGACCCCCGCATCTTTGTATAATTTAATTTAATTAGTTCCCGTGACCAGAGAGTCAATTATTGTAGGAGGCCTTTGGTGTTAATTATTATTATTCGTTTTCTTGGAACTTTTAACGCCATATTCACTATGCCATGCAAACGACCGACGCGACGCCCTCTCTGATGGCTGTCATCATTTTTCTTCTTATTTTTGTTTTTTCTTCGACATCGCCATCAGTCTTCTCGACTTGA
Source organism: Eupeodes luniger (assembly GCA_951509635.1). Classification (NCBI taxonomy): domain Eukaryota; kingdom Metazoa; phylum Arthropoda; class Insecta; order Diptera; family Syrphidae; genus Eupeodes; species Eupeodes luniger. The sequence continues at coordinate 61,734,971 of OX608073.1, read as the reverse complement.
AAGACCTTAAATATGAAATTTAACGATTTCAATTTTGAATTCAATTCATTTGATTAAGATGATGAGGGTCAGATTATTCTTTTTTTTTTCTTTACTTAGTTAATTTTAATTACAGTGAAATCTCTTTTTGGCGGGAGACTCATGTGACTATGTTTTTATACAACATTTTTATTTTTACGGTACATAAATACAAAATTTGAATGCTTAAAAGTGTTCATTAATTTCGTTCAAAGAAAGTGAATATATATATTGGGCTTGAATAATGTAATATTTTTTCGAACTTCAGGAATAACTAGAGACTTGCTTCTAAATGGCGCCCAACGTGGAGTCTATTGAATTAAATCTCAAAACAACTTTACCACAAAGGAATGTCTTCTTATGAGTGAAGTCAGTTAAATTCGAAAAATATCTTCATTTAATTATATACAATGTTTTTAAATGGCGCCCAACGTAAAGCCAATGGAATTCCCAAAACGGCTTTCATAAGAATTACATATATTCATGGAATAAAATCGACCCTTATAATATTGTATTGCAATATTTGTATGGACTTTAGGAATTACTAGAGACTTACTTTCAAATGGCGCCCAACGGGCGGTATATTGAATTAAATTTCAAAACAACTTTTACATAAATTTATGTCTTTTTATGAAGTCAGTTTTTAAATGGCGCCCAACATGAAGCTTATAGAATGCCCGAAACGAAGTTTATAAAAATTACAACTATTCGTGGAATAAAATCGACCTCTATAATATTGTATTAAAAAACACTTGAAGTGTTGAAATTGGTAAACAATGAAACTATTTAACATATGGATTTCTATTCGACACAATTTTAAATGGCGCCCAATGTGGCTTTTATTGGAATCATAAAAAGTTTCATCAAATACTATTTTATAATTCATCGAATGCTTGCAATAATTTAAAAAGCTTTTAAATGGCGCCCAACGTGGAAAAAATTTAATTATTAATTTTAATGAAGAGGTGATACAAAAGAAAACCGATTGAGAGTGAAATGTTTTTCGTAAGTTTCAAAGGAATAACCAATAGTAAATATTTTCAAGAAATGTGAAAACTTAAAACAAAAATTAAGTGGCGCCCAATGTGAGTTTTATTGGAATTATAAAAAGTTTCATCAAAAACGACTTTACTGCATTGAATACTTGCAATAATTTAAAAAGCTTATAAATGTAAACGAAAAGTAAATTAAATTTCAATGAAAAGGTGATACAAAAGCAAATTGATTGAGAGTGAAATGTTTTTCGTGAGTTTCAAAGGAATAACCAGTGATAAAAATTTTCAATGTTAAAAGGTGCCCCTCGATTTTGGTTCTTGAAAAAAAGAATTGTTAGCCTTTTAGAAGTTGATATTATTGATTTGTATTTGGAAAATTGAAAAAACTCGATTAAAAGAGACTACACTGTAGTTTTTGAGCATTAATTCTTTTTCTTTGCCGAAAATTCCAACAATTTTTCTTCTTTTTTTTTTTGTTTGTATTTTTGTCCAACCACTTAATAATAAATGAAGACCATGGATGATGCCATAGGTGTAGGTATTACATAGTGGGTGTATCACTCATCTTTGCATAAGAAACAAAACTTTCACTCTGTATTTAAAAAAAATTGATTGATTTCGCTTGATAAAACCAACACGATATTTTCATATCTTCCGGATGGATTTCCTTCAAAATTAACGACAACCCATTATACCTACTTATTTCGTGTATGGTCCACATTCTATATAATATTTTAGTTTCGAACCAAAATGAAATTAAAAAAAAAAAAAGTAAAAACAGAAAAACCCTAAAGTGAAATTAACACATGAGAAGACACAGAAAAGGCTAACAGGTAACCAGTGTGTGACATCCGGTCAGTTTATACCTTTATGGTTTGCTCTTGCCTCTGTGTGTGATGTTAAAAGTCCTTTTAAGTATACATACATATATCTAAAGGTAGGTAATATAAAATGCTATACGACTTTTCGCCGGACCCTCAATAAAAAGTACACCTTTGATAAATTACAAACAAGAGCATTCTGCACAGAAACTCGTTTAATTTTTTTTTTCTCTTTGAGGTTCGTTTTATTTTAAGTCACACTTCAAGGATTTCCCGTGTGCGGTCACACAAAAGACAAAAGTGCTTCCTTGTAGATTATTTCATATAAAATACAAAAGTGCACTTTAAAATACTAAGAAAGAAGACAAAATTAAAGAAAAAAAAAAACTAAAGACGAAGAACAAGAAGAAGAGCACTTCCTTATGTCAGAGAGAGGTTACCTTAATTTAGATTACAACTTACAGCAGGAAAAGTAGATATATGTAGGTAGGTATAGTTGGCATGGTGGGATGCGTTCACGAGTATTATATAGATACGTCCAGTGTCTTTGTCTTATAGTCATATAAATTTTCTTAGTCATTGGGTCACTTATAATACCACACTACTTCTTTACTTAGTCATCGAACTGCCACAGAGACAGAGAACTACTTTAAACCGTTTTCTTTTTATTTTCTTCCGTTGTCTTCGTCGTCATCACCCTCACCCTTGCATGCGGATCTTTGTGTTTTCAGTGCACAGAACGCGTTCCTTATGAGGGCATGCCATCTACTATGCCATGACACTACCACCATTACCATCACCAGCACTAGGAGCACCACAACCTCTAGATTATAACTTCTATATATATGAAAGGTACTAGCAGTTACTCCAGGCAGACCTAATTAACATCCGACATCCATTTTACAATTTTCTATACCTCGAGAACTCTGAGACTAAAAACATCCAAAAAATGTTCCAATCCGAGAACAAGGGAAAAAAAAGTTCAACATTATTATACGTTTTCATAATTGGGACATAATTATATGCTTCCCAGTTTCGAGAGGGGGAAATCTAATCAATTTTTTGGAACTTTTTCTTTAAAGGTTTTGTTTTGTATTTTACAATAATGAGGTCCAGGTAGATAATTTCGGATCTAAGGTTATTGACTGTGGTTTTTTTTTCTTCATATTTTTGTGGGAGATTCCTATACCTATGCTCTATCGTAGGTACCTATACATTAGGGAAGTATTATATAGGGACAGGTTGTTTGAAAAAGAAAAAAAAAATGTATTTTCTTATCCGTTGTTCCGACTTTTATGTTCCAGTAAAATGCCGTGAATGGATGTATACCAAAGTATAAGAAGAGAGTATGTATTGTATAGGTATTCAAATTAAGAAACTGGATTATATTTTGACAAAAAAGCATTTTGTTTTGTAATAGATATCTATATAAAAACACTTGATTTAGGTTCCATTATAGGTTTTAGTTGGCCTTGCGGTAGGTATAGATCTAATGTATGTTTTTTTGAAAGGATACCGCTTTTCATTGGCTTTGACTACGCATATAGAAGGCGCATGCCACTGCACTGTAATAATAAAAATGACCTTTTTATCAAAATTACGATGGCGGTGTTGCTTTAGGCGTCATTTTACTCTGTAATTTTGATTATTGTTTTTACTCATAGTCACAGGGGTGGGCTTAGACGTTTTAGATGAATCATTCACAAAAAAAAGGATCTATGGATATTGCTGGAGCTGAAAGTTGTTGAATGTTTGATATGCGCAGCTATCTTAATATGATGTTTAATAGTAAAAGTTAATTCATATCACTTTTATTAAAATGTGTCTAAGAACCTTCTTAAAAGCTGACGAACTGTTCAAAAATGTGTGAGAACATTTGTTCGTTTGATCAGTTCCTAATAATTTCTTGAGAGTTATCAACTATTTCAAGACTTCATATTGTGAAATGTGACCTTTAAAGGCAATGATTTCAGCCCTTCTACGAACATGAAGAAAGTTATAGTAAACTGTAAGCAGCGCCAGAAATATTTACCAGGAATACCAGATGTTTTCCAAGGGACCGAAAAAAGGCAGTTTTTGAGGATAAAGGAATCAAATCACTTTTTATTTTCTAGGCTTTAAAGGTCTTATTTAACAGCTCCAAAGAAAAATTTAATAATATTATTTGTATCATTTCAAATATAAATCAACAAGATTAACTTACAAGGTTATGTCTTTTTAGCTCGAAAAAGAAACATTTCCCTATCAATTTTTTTTTATATAAGTTTTTGATTAAAATCAGTGCACCCCACGTTGGGCGCCATTTATAAACTTTTTGAATTTACTGCAGAGATTCGATTTTTTTTTTTTTTTTTTTTTTTTCCAATTCATTTTTATTAATTCAATCTTAAATCTATCTTAAAGCTAGACAAAAATTCATAAAACTAGCCTAATTAACCATAACTTACAACTAACTTACTGGTCCCATACGGACACTCTAAGTTAAACAATAATACTTAATGGTAATGCCTTTCGGCCCTAAGATCTATTTAACTTCAATTCATTTTATTTATTTTTGTATTCATTAGAAAATTTAGAAAAAAACTAATGTCAATATCCTTTTTTATTTTTACTTAAAAACTACTTAAAATAAGGTCCTTAATATAAAACTTAAAGCTAACTAAAACTACCTATTCTACCTATAAACTACTTAAAACTAGAACAACCACAGCAGCAAATCTAACTATCTAACGTTTTTTGTTTTTTTTATTTTGTCTTTTTTTTTTTTTTTTGATTATTCCATTTTTTTTTTGTAATTTTTTTTTTTTTTTTTTTTTTTTTTTGTAATTTTTTTGTATTTTTTTTTGTATTTTTTTTTGTATTTTTTGTACTTTTTTTTGTATGTTTTTTTTTGTGCCACCATGCCTATTCTACTTAAAACTAAACCCTAAAACTATAAAACAAGTATGTAAGCCGGCCAAGGCTTAAAACCCCATCCCGACTACTCACTATCAAGTGCCGATTGAAGCCACCAAAACTGGTTCTCCTGCTTCACCCTATCAGTTCGGTCCCGTTCGGACACAGCCCTACTGAACCGAAGGAGCTCTGCTCCGCCTTGTGCCATGACGTCCCGATTGTACAGGAGTCGCCTATCCACGGTTCGTCGTCTGACGTGGTAGATTAACGGAACTGCCAATCTATCCTGTATCAGACCGCATCTATCTAAAAAGAGGAATGCCTCTGGTGGAATAAAGCCGCTCAAGCGTGCACTTTCAAAATATTCGTCGTTCGGGTAGAACGCCCCGAAAATTAAATTGTTGGTCGAAGACATAGCTCTTGCAATGTGACCTCGAACGAGTTTTATCACGAAATTGTCAATTCTGTTGATTCGAGCCCCGTTGTATAGGACCTCGTTGGAATAGTAATGCACGTAAGAAGATTCGGCTGTTCGATATAAGCCGGTACAGCGTCGTAAACACTGCCGCTCGAACACCCGAAACCTCTCCATCTGGGAAGGGGCAACGTTGAACCACACAGGACAACCATAAACGATCATCGGCCGTATGAGGGCCATGTAGCAAATTACCTTCACTCTGGGGTCAAGCCGACTGCTAAAAAACAGCCGTTTCGTCAGAGCGAAGGCTCCTCTGGCCCTGGTCAGAGCAGCATTTATATGTCTATCGAAATATAAATACTGATCTAACCAGATACCGAGGTACTTCACTACACTTTTGTTCGCTAATGGCTGCCCGTGAAGATCAACGATAACCATCTTGCGCCAATTCCTGCGCGTATCCCTCGTGGCCCTAGCCAACGGAGTCCGGAACAGAATTGTCTCCGACTTCTGGACATTTATTTTCAGTTTCCAGTCGTCGCAATATCGCTGAATCTTGTCGAAATCACGCTGCAAGAGAATTCTAATAACCTCAACCTTTCGGGCCGTTCTGTACGCAATAAGATCGTCGGCGTACGCAATTGCCTTTGTAAGACTACCTATCAGATCGCTGGTGTAAATGCTGAAGAGAATCGGCGAATTCACCGCTCCCTGTTGAAGACCATTTTTAATTAAGAATGTTGTGGTAGAAGTTACATTGCCACTTTTGACAACAAACTTTCTACCGTTAAGCATATCATAAAGTATATACAACAATGGCTTGCTTATGCCAAGCCTGCTCAGTTTTAGGTAAAGACCCTCTAACCATACGGTGTCAAAGGCCTTTTCCAAATCAACCAGAACAGCACCTGTGCATTGTTGTTTTGATTTATTCCATTGGATATTAGAAACGAGTTTAGACGCAGCATGAATTGTGTCATGACCCGCCTTGAACCCGAACTGTTTATCCGGAATAATTTTGTTGTCCGCAGCCCACTTAGTCAGAGCCCTATTGATGATCTTTTCGAAAACTTTGCTGATGCTCGGAAGAAGACTTATCGACCGAAGATTTGACGGGTTGGAGTTGTCCTTTCCCTTTTTCGGGAGAGGATGAACCACAGCGGTCTTCCAATGCACTGGATAATATGCATTATTCAGTGCATTATTGAAGAGTGTGGTGTAAATGTCAATTGCCTCCATCGGTAAATGTCTTAGTACAACGTTGGATATGCCATCGACACCAGCTGACTTTTTATTTTTTATTGAGTTGAAGATGAGCTGAAGCTCAACCTTCGTCACTAACAGGGGACTTGGACCCGTTTGCTCGGCGATTATGGCATTTGCCAAGGAATCGTCATTGAACCGCATGAAACCGCGGTTCTCAGATCGCCAGAGATTCGATTAAGTGGGAAGAAATTTAAGTTGACACTTTTTATGAATTCAATACAACTCACTATTCCAAATATGTATTATTCAAATACAATATCAATGTGTAAATAGTTTAAAATAAAAAAAAAAGAAATAGTGATTCTCTTGAACCTAGAGCAACCACGGTTTAAGAACTTCAATTTTGATTTTAAAAAGGTGTAAACAGGTGTTTATGAGTAATAAGGATAAAGTTATATGATACTTGCTGTTGTCAAAAAGTTAAAGGAAGTAGATGCAAAATTGGTTTAAACTTCGAAGCGATATTATGCTTAATCACAATTTTTTTGCATTGATAAAGTTGCGTCCAATAAACCTTGTTCACTTCAAAAAATAATACTTCCTTAAGAGAAGTTAAATTTTTTTTCAAATCGCATAAGGACAAAATATTTGCTTTCGTTTTTATCGAGCAATTGAAGACGATTTTAGGTCATATAAAAGTTAAAAATTGATCAAATAAGGAATTTTCCAATAAGAGGTTCTATTTTGAATCCACCACAATTTGAGCAACTGCCAGTTTTAAAGCTGTCATCTTTTGACATTTGCCAAGAACAAACTACACCAATACTAGAAATCGAGCGATATCCTTTTTTAAAACTTTTTGGCTTTGTTAAAATTCCCTACAAAAAAGGTAAAACATTTCCTAGTCATAGTTCGTAAGACTAAAGCAATTTTGGTCTGTCATGAAGCACCTTACGGTCGAAAATAGTCAAAATGGTCAACAATTTTGATCTTTTCGGACAAGTTCGTAATAGAGTGAAGAATCAAACTCATGTATGTCGCTCGAGAACAACTGAGAATATTGTATCGTAGCGTTGACGAAAAGCCAGTTCTTTGGAATTTTTGAAATTTTAATATTTGCCATCTATTAACTGATAACTGATAGTTGATAATCGTAATAGAAAATCGCACATAAAAGTTGCCCTTTGAGTTTTTAAATCCGCGTTTCCTTACAATTTGTTCTTCACTTCAATAACCTGCCCATTTCAGTAAATTTAATTTTCTAAAAAAACTTTCAACAAAAATCGTCAGAAATCTCTGTTAAAACTTACAGAAAACTTATTGTGTCTCGTAATTATTATAATTCCCTAAAAATCCCACACAAAAGTTCTTAATTATTCAATTGTCAATTTTTATAGTTGGGAACGCATTTCCTGACCTTTGCTACTCAATTTCAATGCATTTCAATTACATTGCCCGCAAGTACCTATTCAATTACCAACTTTTTTTCTCAAAGAAAATAATACTTTTCAACTAAATTAAATGTTCCTATATACGCATCAGTAAGTCAAACAAAAATTCAAAGTTGTAAAACATTTTGTGTCTCTTCCAAGTTGAATAGTTAATAGATAATTAATTATCTTAGAACTTTCAGTGAAATAATATTCATAAATAACACAAAGTACTTTTTATGATAATGATAAAACATAAAATAGATGCTTTGAAACCAATAAAACTTTATATATATTCAGATTCACCTTTACCCCGTTCTCAATTTCTTTGAAAAAAATATAAATAACATGTTTCATTATTAACTATTAATGTATGTATGTGTACATGTATTTCCATTAAGTGTTTCCCAAAATTTTCATCCCATTCACACAATGACTTTACGCTCCATAAAAATCACACTTAATTGGACGGGGCTCCCGAACTGTGACGATATGATATACAACATGGTCAACAATAAAAAAGAAAAAAACAAAATTGTACTTCAATTGATACACAAGTGTACAGAGAGTAATCCTAACTAACGAAACATCAACAACAACAACAAAAAAAAAGTACAAGAAAAATACCCACAACACTCAACAGAAAAGTTCACAGGAGGTAGTTACCTAAAATACAAAAATATCATACAACAACAACACCAACAATATTGACGACGACGACGATACGAAAAAAAAAACAACAGAAAACACTTTCCCAAGGAAGTCATTGTTCCCCCTTTCATTTCATTTTCGCTGACTCCGTCTCTACTATAGGTATACCAATTTCTACCTTAACTGCCTTCTGCCAATATGCCGGTTAAAGAGCAGGGACCTAAGAGCACCCAGAAAACACAGAACCAGAACACACACAGTCAGTCAGAAGCAGAAGCACCAGCACCAGCAGGAGCAGCACCATCACCATCGACCATTCACCATCCACCATTTGCCATCAGCCAACATCCAGCTAACAGGCTATAAGCTATATAACAACAACCCATCATCATGGTATGGCATTGGCATGGTATGGCTTGGCAGCATGGAAATCGAGCAGGTGCACACAAAAGTCGCGTCTGTTTTTGGGGCTGCTGTGACCCCCCTGTTTCCCTTTGATTCTTGGTTGAGCGGTTATAGCTGCTTCTGTAGCCTCTGTTCTCTGTTGGATTGTTAGTTGGATGGTAATACTTTGTATACATCATATGAATGGTGCGGACCCACCTGTATCCATCCAGACGACAGGCACATATGCATCCTTGTTTCGCTTTCGACACAAACAAAAAACCAAAAAATAATAAAAATTGCTACACATACTCATACATACATTCACAGGAATTGATGTTCCGTTGCAACGGCAAACATGCATAAGGAGTTAAGTGAAGAATGGAGTTTTGTCGCAGGATAGTAAAGGAGTAATGAGTAATGATGCAAAGTATAGGGCTTAAGGAATACCCAGCATAAGGAAAAAAATACACTACTGTGAAGAAAATCCAGACACCTTTCCTTGTTTCCTTACGTATGGTGACTGACGGCCCGACGTTTTTCCCACTAAGAAGATATCAATATTTTGTCAAAAGAAGTCCCAAACATATGTCTTTGACTAATTTGTACAAAAATGTAAAAAAAAAAAATGTCACAAAAGTAACAAAAAATGTTGCTCATTATTTTGGATATTGAGAAAGAATGTAAGAGTTTCAAAAAGATTCCTTGAATTCTTTTCATCTGTTATTGTCAGATAGTTTATCAAAAAGAAAGTGAGTTGTGTCACTGGCGTAACAACTAAATTTCCGAAAAATTTCACAAAAGTAACCAAAAATATTACTTATTATTTTGGAAACTGCGAAAGAATGAATGAGTTTGAGAATTTGAAATTCACTTTAAGTCAAAATGTACAATGGCATGTTTGTGTCATAACCGTAACAAGATAAACTTTTCATATTTTAAACTTTTTTCTACAATTTCTAGACAGTTTGTTAAAAAAAAGTAAGTTGAGTCACTGGCGCAACAACAAATTTCCTTGAATTCCTTTTATATGTTATTTTCAGATAGTTTATCAAAAAGAAAGTGAGTTGTGTCACTGGTGTAACAATTAAATTTCCGAAAAATTTCACAAAATTGACCAAAAAATTGCTTATTATTTTGGAAACTGCGAAAGAATGTATGAGTTTGAATAGATTCTTTGAATTTAAAATTCACTTTAAGTCAAAATGTACAATGGGATGGTTGTGTCATAACCGTTACAAATTAAGCTTTTCATATTTTAAACTTTTTCTTCAATTTCTAGACTGTTTGTTAAAAAAAGTAAATTGAGTCACTGACGTAACAACAAAAGTCACAAAAGTTACTCAAAAATTGCTTATTATTTTAGATACTGAGAACGATTGTATTAGTTTTAAACAATTCTTTGAATTTAATATTTACTTTAAGTTAAAAAGTACAAATGGAGGTTTGTGTCAGAATCATCACAAGATAATAATTTAATATGTTAAACTTTTTTCTGTAATTTTCAGATAGTTTTTTAACAAAAAATAAGTTGTGTCACTAACGTAACAACAAAATTTCCATATTCTTTTTGAATAGAAAGACAGATTCACCAATTTTAGAAGCTTTATAAAATTTCAAAATTCGTTTAATGTTACCAATAAACAAAATTCGTTTAATGTTACCAAGTAACAACCGTAACAGATTGAGTGTTTTAAAATATGTGTACACACCTTTCCAACCCATTGTGAGTTTTGTTAGCTACTTCATTAAAAAAAGTTAAGATTGTCATAAACGTATCAAAAATTTGTTTGTATTTTTTTTGGAAAAGAATTTGCTCTAAGTCAAAATTCACAATTGGATTTGTCACAAGGGTAACAAGTTAATGATTTAAAATTATGTTCAAGCTATTCAATTTTTAGCTGATTTTGAGCTTATTTCTGTTAATTTAGTTAAACAAATACAAAAACCAAGTTAAGTAGTATTTTAGAAGAATCATTTAAAAATTATTAAAATTGTTTCAAAGTCACAAACGGAACAAGTGAAACATACTAAGTTCTAAATTCGGTTATGGAATTTTCAACAAGTTCTGTGTGATCAAAAAAAGTTGTCATAAACGTAACTAACTTGATTATTTTTTGAAAAAAAAAAAAAGAATTTGAAATTCACTTCAAGTCAAAATTTAAAAATGAATAATTGTGTCACAACCGTAACATATTTTAGCCTTTAAAATTGTGATTTTATGTGTAGTTTTGCAACTCATTGCAGTTTATATACATTTTCGATAAAACAATATATCCACAAGAATTACCTTTACCCCCAAAATTCTTTGTCGCTTAACAAACTTACGTAAATTTAGTTAACCTTCTAAATTAGTAACAGTTCCCTTCAATCACTTATAAAAACTTATAAACACTTGGACTTGGACAAATTGTCAACAAAAACTTTCCCTAGTTTGTAGTCAATATATTTTTAACTGAAATCATAGACAAATTATGGGGTAATTTAAGGAATTTTACATTTGTGTAAGTTATCACACATGTAACACAAGTACAATTGTACACACAAGGACATCATGCAGGTGTCTTATAGGTTGCTTCTAATATCTTAAATTATTTTTATTAAGAAGAAGGTATATTGTGTAAAATATTTATTTGATCTGTGTCACAAACGTAACAATGCCAACATTTAATCCTGAATTTCTTTTTTAAATATTCATATTTTAGGTGATTCAATAATTTATTTTTATGTTCGCTTAAAAGGTTCATAACACAACAGTAAGCCGTAGAAGAATCCTTTTCCATGTAAAAGTATCTTCTGCTTAAGCTGTAAGTCGACAAGAAAACTTTTCTAAATACTTTTACATGCGAAAAAGAAAATTAAATTAATTCTTTTTCTTGTCTGAAAAATACCAAGAAGCTTCTTTGTCATATGAAAGTGTTTTGCACAGCAATGTCTGCCAGACGTCTATCACATTGTATATTGTATTATATACCTAAAGTATTGTATAGGTACCGTAAATATACCATAGGTATGTATAATGTAGGGAGATCCTTTATCCGTCATATTGATTTTTTGATTTCTTTTCTTTTTTAATTTTTTTTTGCTTGGGTGTCTTCACTTTTTCGTCATATTCAAAACTCAAGGGACCATTACAGTAACTTTATTGAATGTCAGATGATAAACGGGGAGAATGGTCTGTTTTTTTTTGTGTGTTGTGGCGTTTCCTGCGTTAACCGATTTCTGTCGTCCTCGACATCATCGTTGTTGGTGTTGTTGTTGTTGTTGGTCGATTCAGACCGAAGACAATCGACCATCATACAACGTCTTCTTATAACCACCATGATGTTGATGGCGTCCAGATGAACAGATGAGGAATCAAAGCCAAAAAAATGAAACTAACCAACAAAGTACAAGAAAGAAACAGAACCCTGCCTCCGTCCTCCCCATCATCGTCGTCATCACCATCAACATCATGATTCTCGCCCTCTCCCCCCGTCTTGATGTTTCGGACTGTTAGAGTTGCGAAGAGGTAATTGATTTCAGGTTATTTCGTCTACGTTTCGTTGGGCTCCAAAAGAGCGTTGGCTTATTAAATTAATCAAGTGGAATATTGGAAAAGTTGTTGTTTTTTTTTGGGCTTCCCTTTATTCCCAGCCTCTCCATCACATGGGTTTATTTATTTCTTTTCTTTTTTTTTTACTTTCCTGTGCCTAACTTTTTGGAAGAACAGGTGATTTAGAAGGTAAAGTAAGATGATGATGAAGAAGAAGAAAGAAAGCAAAAAAAACGCTTTACTTGTATGACAAAGTCTTCAACGTCAAAATCTCCAAACGAAGCGTATAAGTGCGTGAAGAAAAAAAAAATATCAGACCGACAAAAATAAAAAAAGAAAAACGTCGAAAAAAAATCACAACCACTTCATGCAAAGTTGAGCGGAAATGTGAATGTCATTAAAAAACATAAAATTATACAATAACATAAAAAAAAAAAACAAAAATTCAGTCAGATCAAAAATTATGAATGGACCGCTGATCGGCAATGAACAATCTATATATACCTTACCTCTATATATGTACACCCAACTCTCTGCTGCTGCTGCCTACGACTATACTATCTAGTATCTACAGGTCGTCGAATTAAAGACATATTGTATCTTTAACTATATGTATCTTTATGTTTATTGAGATAAACAGCATTCGTACGCGTTGCATATATTATAAATTTTGTGTGTTTCATTACAAAAATAAAAAAGAAACAATAAACTAGAAAAACACGTTATTTTTTTTTTTGTGTGTCTGTTGTAAGATTTAAGTTTGCTATGCGGTCCCACGGTTTTTTGTTTCTGAAAATGTCAGTGGGAACATTGGATTACAAAATCTCTATTTCGATACCAACTCGCACATATGTTTTATAGGTACGCGCGACGACGGCCGGCGCAAGAAACTTAATAGAGAGACACAAGGGTACCTACCTAACCTACACTCTGGTCAACTAGATGAGTCAGCCTAATTTTTACGATAGAGTGATTTGGGGTAAGATTGTTCAAAAATGTAATTACAATTACTTGTTATTTAAATTTTCATCATACAATTTTTCAATTTTTTTATTAAAATGTAATTGAAGGATTAATAAGATTAATTGATTGAAGAATTTAGTAATTATTATTAGTATTAGTAAACTATGTGTAATACCGAAGTTATTTGAAAAAATAGTTTGCTGAAAACTAAAATTTTTACTCAAAGAAATAATATCTCCTTTTTAACACGGTTTTGTATCTAGTAGATCCACTTCTTCGAACTTAGCAGTTTTCACTAATTAGGTAGTGTATGAAATGGAGAAGGGTCACCAAGTGGATGTTATTTACACAGATTTTACAGTGTTTATTATATATTATTCCAATATGCTTAACTTGTTTAAAACATATTTAACTCATCCTTGCCAGTATTGTTCAAATCTGTCAAATTCTATACTTATATCATCAGGAGTACCCCAGGGAAGCCATTTAGGTCCGATCTTATTTCTCGTTTTCTTTAACGACTTACCTAAGTGAGTACTTCAAAACTCAATGTGTCTCCTGTTTGCAGATGATCTGAAATTTTTTAGACACATACAAAGTACAAGCGATTGTGATCTTTTGCAAAATGAAATCAGCAGACTTTCTGACTGGTTTAAGATAAATCAATTAAATCTGAACATTCCTTAATAATGTCAATCACTTTTACTCGCCGTCAATTATCGACTGACTACAATTATTATAACAATAGAAATCATACACTTGAAAAAGTTTGTACAAAAAAAAGATCTTGGAGTTATTATTAACCATAAATTGAACTTTCACAAAAATATCGAATTCTTAGTTAAAAGAGCGAATTCCATGCTTGGTTTTATTTATCGAAACTCTGTTGACTTACATAATCCGTACAAGTTAAAGAGTCTTTTTATAAGTTATGTAAGGTCAGTTCCAGAATACTGCTGCATTATTTGGAATAATTTGTATAACATCTATAACCGTAGAATAGAAGCAATTGAAAAAAGATTCAAAGGATATGTGTTTTAAGAAATAAGGTGGAACATTGAAATGCATTCTTACATTGTAAGATGTCAACTTATTGGTATTCAGTCACTGGGGAACCGAATTAAGATTCATGCAATAACTTTAATTCGTGACATCTTATCTTACTACATAGACTGTCCTTTTTTATTAGCTCTCATTGATCAATAAGCTCCTTCACGTGATTTAAGAAATCGTTTCTTATTTCGCGAAAACGCTCATAGACGACCATGTTTCGAATTTTGATCGAAAGTGAATTAAAATCACTTTTTAATTTCACGTGAAATGAAATTGCATGTTCTTCAATTCGATCGATTTCGAAAACTTCGAAATTGCTTCGAACTGTCGGATCATCCATTTTTATTTTGTTTCACTTGAAATGAAATTGCATGTTCTTCAATTCGATCGATTTCGAAAACTTCGAAATTGCTTCGAACTGTCGGATCATCCATTTTTATTTTGTTTCACTTGAAATGAAATTGCATGTTCTTCAATTCGATCGATTTCGAAAACTTCGAAATTTCTTCGAACTTTCAGAACTGAAGGATCATCCATTTTTATTTTGTTTCTGAAGTAAAATTTTTGCTGTTTTGAAGATGAACGCAATATTATTAGCAATTTTAAGTGAAAAAAGGAAGCAGAATTTAGGAGAAAAAAAATCATATATATTGGATTTACCTGACACAACGTAAGTGTGCAACTGTATTATTTGACAGACAATTTACAAAAATAAATGAAATGCACGACTGGGTCGCACGAACTTGCTCCTGTATTCAAAGAGTCTGTTTAAAAAAGTATCTATGTATATAAGATTTAAAAATATACCTGTAAAATAAGTTTGTCTTCAAAGATATTAATGCCATTTGATTCGTCGAAAAAACCTCCATTTTTCAATTTTTTTGGGAGGGGGTTACATTCAATACAGTTAAAATAATTAAAAAAAAAAACTAATTTAAGATTCAAAATTTTACCTGAAAAATAAGTTTGTCTTCAAAAATTTAAATGCCATTTTATAAATAAAAAAGCCCTTGATTTTTCAAATTTTTTTTTTCGAAAATCGTTAAAGCGGTTTTTTTTTAAATTAATTTTTTATATATAAAATTTTTCAATTTTGTTCTAAAAATATTTTTGGTATGCAGTTGTTTAGTGATTGTAAATATACGCTCTACATTTGAATTTCGTAAAAAACTATTAACCCGTTTTTGAGATATAGAATTTTGAAAAAAAAAATTCAATATTTTTTTAAAAATCCAAACAAAAAAAAATTGCACTTTTGATAATCAAATATTGTTAAAGCAATATAAGAGCTTATTCACAAAAAAAAATATTGAAATCAGTACATAAGTTGCTGAGAAAATTAAAAAACAAAATAACGGTTCTATGAGCGGTACCTTTCCTGAGCAATACAAAAATATGTTTTTCTTATTAAAAGAAGCCAAGTTAAAAAATAAAATTTTAGAGAAAATTAAAAAAAAATCTATCGGTTTGTTTTTGAGAAAATTCGAATTATCGTTTTTTGACCAAGAAAATTGTATGGGGGCCACTGTTAGTTTTGATCTTAAAAAAAAATGAAAAAAAACGCCTAACGCGAATCTGCTCAAAACCTTTACTTCCAAGTTTGAACTCAATCGACCCAATGGTATAGGCTGTAGGAGCGTGGACAGACAGACAAAATTCTGCACGAATGCAAAACTTGCCATATAGTTCCTATATGTCGCAAGTAAAAATGTGATTTGTATGCGTTCAAAAAATCGAACAATAAGTGAAATGCAGAACATAGGCAAGAGTGAACTATGCTGCAACGAACTATTAACTCGAAGTGTTAATGAAAGTAATAACTTATCAATTTATACCTATTGACTTTAATTTTCATGTTAATATAAATACATTCGAATATTTGGCCAGTCTATTCTTTTTAACTTTCCATACTTAGTATATAATATTATATTTAAAATAAAACTTGTATTATTCATTAGTTTTTTTGAGTATATTTTTAACTCTAATTGATGCAAATAAAAAAATAAATTTAAGTAAAATAAATAAAATTTAATTGAATTGAAATTAATTTATTAATAGAGTAAATTATATAATAATTGTCATTGATAATGTAAGCAATGATCAAATAGGCAGTAATGATTATTTTTTCCAGTAATAATTACAAAAAAAATAGTTAAATATTATTTTAGTTAATAACATTTAACGTGATATTACAAAATAATTTACTGAAACGTTCATAAATTAATAACTGAATATATAAATTACCTTAACTGTAATTTAAAAATGTTTTCTCTCAATAACTTGAACAACCCCATTTTTAATTACTTATAATTATAAGTAGTACCCGTGGCATGATGGTTAGTGCGTTGGGCTGTCATGCGAGAGGTATTGGGTTCGATCCCTGCCTGTGACACCTAAAGTTTTTTTCACGGGTACTGCCTCTTGCGAGGAATTGACAAATTCTCCAAGAGTAATTCTTGTCATGAAAAAGTGCTTTCTCAAATTAGCCGTTCGGATTCGGCATATAAACTGTAGGTCCCCTTCATCCCTGCAATTACTCGCACACAGGAATGGTTGAGAGTTGTAAGTCACTAGGCCCTTGTTCTCTATGGACTGTTGCGCCACCTAATTTATTTATTTTAATTATAAGTGCATTTATTCAATTATAATTGCAACTAATTCAAATTTATATTCATTAAGTTACATAATAACAAAATAATTAAAATGTATATTTTATGTAATTACAACTATGATTACTTTTTGTAAATAATTTCAAATTTCATTTCAATTACAAGTAATTAGTAATTTAGTAGTTTCCACATTTAATTTCCATGTTTAATTGAAACAATGCCAATTACTAATTACTTGTAATTGAAATGAAATTTGAGATTATTTACAAAAATTAATCATTATTTTTCAACTGTGGGTTAGTTTTTTATTCGGATGAGAATCCAATTCCACTTTAATTACTAAGTAACTCATATTTTAAGAATGAAGTTATAAGAAAAGAAATCGTTTAGATTTTGAAGGTAGTTATGGCTTGATTTTTTTTCTTCAAAATTTAACTTTAAAATCTGTAAAACCATATGGATTTGAAATGTGTATTGAAAATCTAAGAAAGAGTCAGCAGTATGGGTCTTAAATGTTAGTTCGTTCAACTGTATAATAATACTCAAATCTTCAATATTTACCAATTCCAAAGCTATTTACAATGAAAGTCAATTAAGTAGTTATTTTGGATGTCTATAAAGAACTAAATATTGTTTAGTTAATTTTATTTTATATTTAAAAAATATTTTCAATTTCGATTCATGGCTGTCTCTTCTTTTGTTTTAGATTCTGTAATGAAGGAGCAACTCCTGCCAAGTAAAAGTAAGTAACTTTTGACATTTAAACTAAATAAGCTATTAAATAGGAATTGTTGTATTTTTATGAATTATTTTGAACTTAATTATTGTTTTATTTATATTTTAAATTTTTTGATGATGTTTTCATTAAAAATAATGTTTCAAAAATGTTACACAAAAAAAATTACAGAAATAATATTTATTATTGTCGATAATTTCCTCAGGACATTTTTATTACAAAATTAAATTTTCTGTTTTATTTTGTTTTGTTACAAAACTGAGTTTTAGTTTAAACACCTTCAAAAAATAAGGCTTCTTTAATTTCATATGAAACATTTTATAGAAATCCTATCATAGTATTTTAAACTTTATTGACTCTGAAAATCTTCTGATATTACAATGATATTCCTTATTTCTTATTAATTTTTCATCAAAATCGGTTAAATACTTCAAATTTTATATGTACATTTATGAGTCAATATTTCGTAATACTTGGTACTTGAACCACTGAGAGTTCCGATTATATATGAAAAATAATTTTCAAGACTTGGAAATTACTTGGGAGAAATTGTTTTTAAAAATGTAATTAAGAACAAAATTTTAAAAACAAATGTAGGGATTTTCATTAAGAAGATTTAATTTGACAGTAAGAAAAATCAGAACCTACTTTTACATGACTGCAAAGATAAAAGTCAACAAATGTTAGATCCAAAGATATCAGTGGCCACTGAGAAATAATACGATCATAAACCTTTTCCTACATCATTGTGAGTTTTTCGTTGCTTGTGTAGCATGTAGAGTATTCAAGTTGAAATCTAACGTAGCTGTCGTCCTCACCAATATCTTTCGATTCCCGAGTTTTTTAACTTAAAAAACCTTAAGACATACATAAGTCTATAATGTCGTTTTTGGAATGCTTAGTTCCAAAGATCGAACCTGGGTGTTCATCAACACTAAGTTTTTATTGACCGACGTACAAGGCTTCGATTCTCAGAAGTTTTTCCACCAATTTCACTATTGACTGTCAAGAAGGTTTTTTACGAAAATCCACTAGTGTTTTAGTAGAAGTAGTAGTACCCATGGCGTGGTGGTTAGCGTGTAGGACTGCCATGCTAAAGGTCTTGCCTGTGCCATCTAAAGTTTTTTTTCATGGATATTGCCTCTTGCGAGGAATTGACAAATCTTCCAAGAGTACCTAATTCTTGTCATGAAAAGTGCTTTCTCAAATTAGCCGTTTAGAATTGGCTTAAAACTTTAGGTTCCCTCCATCCCTGACAACAGTACTCGTACACAGGAATGGTTGAGAATCGTAAGTCACTTGGCCCTAGTTGGCCCGGGCTGTTGAGCTACCTAATTTATTTTACTAGTTTTTTAGTTTTGCGAACAATAACTGTAAATTTTTTAATATTTTGTTAGTGTATTTGAAAAATTTCAATGCATTTTTAATAATGAAGTAGTTATTATCTGTCAAATGATCTGCTATCAAAATGAAACTTCTTATTGGAAAACTATTTATATTTGAGAAAATTACTTCACAAATCAATTTTAAAAGACATATACTCTTATGCATGCTTTAATTTCCCAATAATTAACTTGGTAATTTATTTCCTCGCATTTAATTGTTTTATATTTTTTTTTGTATCAAAGTTGAATAATGTCATTATTATTTCGCTTATAGTCATAATCACTCAAATTCAAATCGTAACCTTCATATTTGCTATTAGAATGTTTCGCATTAAGTTACTTGACAGTTTTTAGTTCACATTATTGGTGTATTTCGCAAAAAAATTATTTCACTGTATCATAATTTTGCAGAACTTTATATTGAAAAGTATTTTCACTTCGCAAATTCTTTTTTCTCGCAATTTGATGGTGTCTCGCAGTTGTCTTGACCTAATTAAATTTCACAGCATTAATATCCTAATTTAGTAATTTCGTATATTTTTATTCACTTAAATCATTTAGTATTAAGTTATTTCGCATTTATTTGTAAAATTTTGTTCATTTTTTTAATTTTACTTAATAAAATTTTTTATAATATTCTTATATACATATATTATTTATCGATTCTTGTTTATTATTATTGTGCAATATTTTACTTTACTTTCGTTTTTCAAATTGATTTATTTTCCTATTTTAAAGGAAAATGTTATTGCATCTACAAAATAATGTACCTAACCAAGTGAACTGCACTGTTAAAGCCCCCAATGAATTAGATATACCCTCGATATATCGACAACTTATTTCTGGTGGGTTTTTAAAAAAAATAAAAACGACACCTAATTTAAATTTAAAATTAATACAAACCATCTGCATTGACAAAACAAAGCCAAAACAATACAAACCAAGAACAACAACAACAACAACAAAACTAATTTAAAATCGGTTAATTATATTATACGTGTAGAACACACCTTGATGGTCAAACACTGTCACACATCTCGTCGCAGAGGGCAATGATGTTTGTGCTAATTTCACTTTACAAGTCTACAAGTTTACATTCATATAAAATTATCTAGGCCCTATTTTATTTATTATGGACAGGTTTTCCCAGCAGCTAAGCAGCTAAAGCCGACTTGCTAGCTAGTTGTATATATCGTAGGTATCATACTGAATTAAGTCTAAACTATGCCTATGCCTATAAAATCTAATGAAATAGGACAGGAAATATCAGTATTCTTTTTCATTCAAGAAATCTAGTCAGAGAGATTAAGTAAACGTTTTAGTAGGTTTAAAAATAATATATATACAAAATATAGATATAGATAAATAAAAACCCATTAAATGACTCTCAAACGAAAAACTTATAGATCTATGGTCTGTAAAGTTGATGTACGAGCAGAGTAGGCAGTAGCAGGTAGGTATATGGTATTAGAGTCGTAGCTTATAGGTTATGTCTGTAGTTGTCCAATTAAAAGTAGCAGCTTTTAAAATTGCTAGCTTAGCTATATAGTCTAAAGTAGTTGGATTGATTGAGTTCTTATTGTATACCTAATAGCTTGCTTTAGCTCACTATACTTACTGTATGTATATTTATCTTTAAGATACAAAAAAACAAGTATGTTGAACTTTGCAATTATGTATCTAGAACGCACCTTCTGATGATAGATTTTTTTTTTATTTATTCTTCATTCAACGAAGATACATCACAGATGCTTGAATTAGTGGGGTGAAGAGGAGGGGACTAGCTTAGCTATAGTGTCGCTCGGTGGACGATTGGAAGATGGAATTTAAGTTTTTCTTTGAATTTTTATGTCTCAAATTGATCAAACACTGTAAAGTTTCTTATTTTTTTTGTTTTTCATAGGTTAGATATATCTTCTCTAAAGGTTAAAGGTTTTCCGTTTTTCTCAAGTTTTCCTAGTATCGGGGTATTTTATTGTGGAATGTCTTTTATTTAGTAGAGAGAAACATATTTTTGGAAAATTGCTTAATATGAAAATAAAAAAAAAAAAAAACAAACGACCAACAACATAGAATTGGAGCTTAACTTTGTTCAAGAGTTATTTTTATATAAGTTTTCTTTTTTCTTTTTGAAATTTATAGGGGATATAATCTTATGTTTATTATATTACTTTTTGAACGCAACAGGAAAGGTAAATACATATATATTTTAGGGGAAGGAAAACTCAATTATTAAATTCTTCGAAAAAAAAATTACAACTGTTCATTGGTAGCTGATTGCAAAACAATAAGTTTTAGGTCCAAAATCATTTTGTTGTTGTAGGAATTTTGATAGAAGAAAACGTTCAAAAGTTTGAAAGAAGTTTTTCAGTTGTGTTTTTTTTTTGTCTTCTATTTTTGTGGTAACATAAAACATATTGGCACACTTTTCGAAAAGGTCAACATTTTTGTTTCGTTTGAAAAGTTAGTAATTTTTTTTTTTGGTAGTAAAAGATAAGTGTCAAGTTAGCAAAAAGAAAATTTTGTTGATGGTAGAAGAGATGTGAGATGGATAATAAATTTATTGTTTATAATAATTGTTAAATACATTGTTAATTTGTTTTATAATGTTAGCGATGTCTTTTTGGTTTCCAGATAACTTGGTTTCAATATTATTAGTTAAGTTTCTAAGAACTGGGCTAAAAATATGTATCTTTTAGTGTAATTTTTAGAGATTAATCAAAATTTGTTGCACTATGTTTCCAATGTTTGCTCGAAGCTCTCGTCTTAGAAGCCAGAAAGTACCTTCTTGTTTATTGCATAATTTGCTGTTAAATGCTACAATGTCAGTAATTCTCAGTTCTGTTTTTTGTGTTTTATAGAGTTGTGTTAATCTCACATGCGTATCCAGTGAAAACCAATTTTTCAAAACCCGTGAACGTCTAATTACTGGGAAATCAGTAAGCAATAACCCATTCAAATACCTGAGCAGATTGGTTTAGATCGGTTTTTATTTTGATAACGTTGATTAACATTTTTTTTTTATAAAGTTTACAAACAAAAAGCATGGCTTTATTGCCGTCTGCCTAGTTGACAGATCATAAAAAAGATAACATAGCTCAATAATATATTTAAAAACTTTCATTTATAATTCTACTTCTATAGAGAAGAGCTAGCCTGCAGAATTGATATAATTTTTTAACATCCATATTGTTAAGAAAGAGTATAACTTGATTTTGCGTCAGTATTTCGTTACCAAAAGCATTTCTTCTTATTTCTTTAAGAACTGGATATATTCCAACAATGTGTAAAACATCCTCCCTTTCCTTTAAATTGCACAATGAGCATATAATTGGTAAGTCATCTCTATGAGGTATAAAATTCAGCTGCATAACTTTACCTCTCTATTTAACCATCATTGAAATTTCGTCAATGCTATTATCATCCCTAAAATAATTCCTCTCTTCCAAGTTGTGATTTAGCTGACAGTAGAGCTGCCTGTATATAGATCCTGTGGCGTCAGTCATGTATTTCTCTCGTTGTTTTATGTCCACTGCAGAAATGAGCTGGTATAAAGATTCTTTTAAATCATCCTGATTATTACACAAAAGGTTAAGTTCCATTCCACATTCTCTTGCCAAATTTATCCAATCATCACACCAACTTGTTTTGGTTCGTATTACTTGAAGCGCTGCTATCTTCGGAAGCCTATTATTGCTCATCTTCATAACTAACTCTCAAGATGTAATCGACTTGCATTTTTAGGGTTCGTATGAACATAGGTGATAATCCTGATCCCAACATAATAACATAGTTGGGTGTATTTGATGGCAGTCTAAAAATTCGCTTAATATAGTATCGGAGAAGTTTCTCAACTGTTTCGTATTATTTCGTTCCCCAAGTTTGTGCCGCGTAAAACATGACAGACTCAGAGACCGCTTCAAATATCTTGAACTTGCTGCTATGTGCTATACTTTTGTTAGAAAAACATCTTTTCCAAGTTGCAATTAATGCACTTTTAGCCTTAACTAGTTTCTCTCTCAGATGCATTTCCATGCTCAAATTTTTCGTTAAGTGAACTCCAAGGTATTTGAATTCCGTGACAACTTCAATGACCTCTCCATTATAGAACCATTTTTCTTTCGCTGAATTGCAGCCTTCTCCTCGTTTAAAAATGAAAATTTTGGACTTATGAAGATTCATCATCAAACTCCAAAGCTGACAATGTTGATACAGGCGGTTTATCATTAACTGTAATGATTCAGGTGATGCTGCCAAAAGAACAATGTCGTCCGCAAACAGCAATGCTTTTATTATTTGTCCGACAAAGTCTATGCCACCTGGTAAGAGGTCTGTAAGATGTTCAATAAACAAGGCGAACAGACTCGGACTCAATGTATAGCCTTGTCTGACTCCCGATTGTGTTTTAAACACTCTCGACGATTCTGAATAACTCTTCCGAACTTCCATGACATTCCGTTACTATACAGTTTGTAGATAAGCGCATGTCTATCGATCATATCAAATGCAGATTTAAAATCAACGAAAAACGTGTATAGCTTCTTGTCCTTATTCAGGAACGTTTCTGCGATACTTCTAAGGGTAAAAATGTGGTCAACCGTCGAATAACCTGTCCTAAAGCCTACTTGAAACTCCTTTAAGAGCTTGTTGTCTTCTATCCATTTATTAAAACGTTTTTGCAAAACCAGCGTGAATATTTTATAAGAAGCATTTAGAAAAGATACTCCTCTATAATTAGACACCTCGGCCAAGCTCCCTTTCTTATGAATCGGGAAAATGACGGACTCCTTGAATTCTAGTGGTATCATTCCTGTTTCCTTGACATTGTTATATATAGTTGTCAGTCGGTTGATTAGCTCTGCTGTGCCATATTTATAAAATTCTGCTGGTATTCCATTCGGTCCACATGCTTTTCCATCTTTAAGTTCCATTACAGCTGAAATCACTTCTTGGTGTCTTATTGCAGCATCAAGAGTTTCCTTTTTTAAGACCCGGAGTAGCGTATTGAAAGACAAGTTTCCCTTCTGTTGGATTCAACAAACTCTGAAAGTGATCTGCCAGCTGATCAGAACCTATACTAAAATGGATTGAAAACTTTTTTCCGTTCAGCTGCTTTGCCTGGTTCCAAAACTCCTTTCCATTTTTACAAGACGCTAATCTCTTGGATTCAGCTTCGAAGAATGCTGCCTTCTTTAGCTTACATATTGCCTTAAAAGATCTATTAGCCAACAAAAAATATTGATTTTTAAAGCAGCCATCATTCGAACATCTGTATGCTCTAAGCCAGCTAAACGATAATTCTCGTGCCTTTTTACAGTCTACATCAAACCATGGCTCTATGAAGTTCTCCCGGGCTTTGCTGTTGGCAGCTACAGTTGGATATGACTCCTTGATTATTTTATCCAACTTGGATAGATCACAATTTCTTTGACTCAGCAGTGAGATATCAAGCCTTGCTTGATATTTCATCTAGTTTGTCGGTTTCCATTTCAGTTACCTAAGTATGAGTACATGGTTTTGGTAGATATACAAACTTTAATTCACCGATTTCAGAAAACTTTTTAAATTTGATTTATCATTTATAAATTATAGCTCACTTGAACTTTATACCAGTGTTAAGCATCGAAATTGAATAAAAGTTGTTTAGATCCTTTAAATTAGTTTCAATCCCTTCCTGTGTCATCTTAAGTTTTCTTTCACTAGGCCCTAGTTATCAACGGATTGTTACGCCACCTAATGTGTTTATTTAATTGCCTGTTTGTATACCTTATTTCAGTACGTTCTGTCAACTTTTCTGGTATTTCCAATAATTGAACAGATTTGTTAAAATGACTAATGCAATATTTTATAAACTTATAACGATCAAAACTTCTTGGTATCTTCAGCGTAAGCTTCAACTCTTTGAAAAAATGAGAAAACATGAGAAAAAAGTAAGCAGCACGGATTTTTGGGTTAATTGCGCTAAATAAATAAATTAAGTGCCGCAAAAGCTTTTAAAGAACCATATCTTTGTGATTTATAACTCTCTACAATTCCTGTTTGCGAATATGCCACGAATAAAGGGGACCTACAGTTGTTATGCCGGATTTTAAAGGCTAATTTTGAGAAAGGTTTTCGTGACAAGAATTACTCTTGGAGTACTTTTTCGTTTTTTTTTTTTATTTCAATGGAAAGAAATGGGTACGTTTTGGTTTTTTAGTTTGAATTTTTTGAGTTTACACTACTTCTGATCTTAACGCCTCAATTATGAGTCTTAATCTGGAAACCGATAAATTTTGCAAAATTAAATTACAGAATGCAACAAAAATCCTAAAAATCGTTTTATTTTCCTCTTTTTAAAGAATCTTAGCTCTCAGTTCCTTAAAAACTCTCATTTCTTAGAGAATAGTTACTTATGTAACTTAAACGACTTTATTGCAAAGCTTTAACTTCCAATTATAAAAAAACCTCATATGTACATATGAGGTTTTTTTTTTGTATCAAATGTTTAGTCATTTTTTAATTCAAAGATTCAGCGATGGTATTTCTGGTTACTTTATTTTTTTGAACACTTATTTTGGCTTAAAATTGTAAAAACTTCTTGAAGCTTATGATCCCATAAAAGACTCCTATTGCATGATAACAGAGGCCAACTAAAGATACAAATTTACAATTTGAAGAAGATGTAACATAGAGAACCGTTGTTAATTTTTTACTTGAAACATTTAGAAAAATTAATCTAATGTGTTTGAAAAATATTGAAACAAAAATTGACCCCAAGTAATCAAATCATATTTAGAATTAAATAAGTTGAGGAAATTAATTTTAAAACCCAAAATTATTTCAGAAAAACGTTAAAAATTATTGGAATTCTTGCGTATATCAGAAATTATTCTGTCAAAAAACATGTCGATGTTTTAATCGTAATGAAGAGTCTAATGAGAAAATAACTTCAAAGGTCGTCAGATGGTTTATGAGTCAATATATTCCTTGTAGTGATTTGAAGTAGAGAGCCTTACTAATTTTAATTTATTTCAAATTTAATATCGAAGGGTTAGCTATACTCAAATTTTGTTTAACTTTTTTTTCTTAAAAGAGAAATTTAAAAAAAGGAGATAAAATTAAAAGACCCTTTTGATTCGAAAAACGATAAGGACACATTTATACGGGTTGAAGATCTTCAAAGTATGATAATGATTCACTGCGCAGAATCGTAGTTGAAATTGAAAATATCAAAATCAATATTTCAAATTTGGGTTTTAAAACGGAAATTGTTAATTTAATCAATAATTGATAATAATATAAATATAATATAATTTTTAATAATTAATTTATACAATTTTTTGAAACATGATTTTTTTTATTGATCGGAACACATCTTTAAATTCACTTGTTTTTATACATATATTTTAAATTTACCGTTATTCCGACATTAATTAAGAAAGATATAAGTTTTTGAACATCGTCAAAAAAAAAGTAAAATTTAAATTGAATTTAAAAAATATCGCACAAATATGCAAAAAGTTTTGAAGTTCCTGTAAAATTCTAATATCTATCTACAATCTATACAAATTGAAAAAATCCAAATCAAGGTTTTTGATTAAGTATTCAATTTTTCAAGTCTCAAAAATGAAAAAAAAACACCTGTTATAAATTGTTTCTTCCTAGGTACCTACTTAAAAACTTTAAAAAATAGAAAGTAATTAAATCGTCCTTAATGTAATGTTAATTCAATATTCGAGTTTTTATTCTTTTTTTTGTCAGCTAAATATTGAAAAAGAAATAAATACAACAATTTTTCACTTTTCAACAAAAGTCTCCACTTACCTAAAACAAGTCCAAAAAGTATGCTTATGCTTAATCCTTGGCTATTTATGTGAGCCATTGTGTATCCTTGTTTCATTTTTCTTCAAATCACTAACTGTTTTTAAAAATCAATTTTTTCAAACAAATCAGCTTCAAATTAAACTGTTATTTCAATTTCTTTTTAAAAATTCAAATTCTTACTCATACACAAACCGGCACAATTTTCTTATTTAATTTATGCATTTTAAGGATATTTATATTTTAATCTTTTCTATTTTCGATTAAATTATCACAAAACTTTTGAAATGTATTTTCTTCAAAATCAAACAACAAAACAACACTTTTTCGCTTCAACACAAACGCAGTTAAATAAAATCAATTATAATATTTAATGATGTTTCTAATAAAAATCCAATCGAAGATAATCTAAATTATATCTCAAAGATACAAAAATCTATCTTTCACATTCACATAAAATTTAGTCATCAGGAGAGTTCAAAAATTATTATAGTCTAGAGGTATTATACGAAGAATACGAGCATCACTATTATAACCGGTGCATTCCCCTTATTATGCGTTTTATATCAAGCTTCTCAGAGGTACTGGCTTAATGTTTTGTTCTGCAGTAAAGTAATATCTATCGATAAAGATACGTTAGGTATAGTTAAGATAGGTAGATAGGTAGGTACCTATTTCTTCTGCAAGCAACTTCTTATTAAAAACCCTCATCAACAACAGAAACAGAAACCGCTTTTCTGTGAGTCTTTTCTTCTTCTTCTTTTTTTTTAATACCTTAATACTCAGCTATAGCTAACCCACTGTCGAAGAGGAGCGAGATTCAAGATTCGAGAACAACCGACGACTCAACCACACCACAGACGAATTAAAACTGATTATTTGTGCGGCAACATAATGTTTTAGCTTCTAAGATGGTTTGTTCGAGTTCGTTTCGTCGTCAAAACCAAGCTCAGTCCCGGCTCGCATTCATTTAATTTTTTCTTTCGTCTGTCTTTCAGTCTTTCTGTCCTTATGTTTCTTGTTTGTTTCGTCTTATATTTATAACCACTGTAGCCTCTGTACTGTACTGTAGGTAAGGTAGGTTAGGTGGTGTGTTTTATTAGAGTAGTATACGAAAACGAATACGAATATACGAAGTGCTGTGGAAAAACAGGCTCAGAAAAGAGGTTTTTCTTTATATCGCATTTTTCTCTCCTCGTCTTCGTCTCGTTGTTGTCGTTGTCGTTGGTCGTCGTCGTTGGTCGCATATAAATTTTCTTGTATGTTGACGAAAGAAACAAAGAAAACGAATACAAAAAAACAACACAACATAGCAAATGTCATCACATGCATGCAATATACGAAAGACATGAACACAACAAAATGTTGATAAAGTCCCAAACAACCATCAGATTCGGATTTACGAAAAACTCCACAATACCATCTCTATAACTCCTGAGAAACTCACGAGCGAGAGACAAAACTGAAGCCATCAGGAATAATACCACAGCAGTGCTGCCAGCCGCCCAACGGAAGCTGAATAAAGAGTCTTTGATTTGACGAAGGAAAACCAACCAAAGAACGGTGGTATGTTTCGAAGTCGAAAAAAATACTCACTCTTGCGAAAAGATACACTTGTCGAATGACTTCCTGCCTTCTTGCAGCACCATATGTCGTCAAGTCAATGCGCAGGTTTTTTCTTTCGATTCTCTTTGTATGCTCAGTTTTTGGGAATGGCAGTTTTCGAGGAGAAAGAGAAGTGAAAGAGCAGAAGAAAATATTCTCTCTCTCTCTCTGTCTCTCTTTTTGTGAGGTTGATAAAGGTTATTGCGAGAATTGAGAATATGGACCGAAGCGAAGAAACTGTGCGCGAGTACCATGGATAGATGGAAGAAATCTTATAAGATGAACTTAACGAAGAAACGGTTGGCGTTGGGATGCATTTTTAATGCGTAGAGATGTTAGCCCCTCTCACGCCAGCCCTGCCACCTTCTTGGCCCACAAGGCCCCTTGATGATAGCCCTGGCTGGCGCAATGCAAGAAGCTGAAGCTAAACTGAAGCCCCCATCATCATCTCACATCTCACTTTGAAATCCAAGTAGAGAAAACGTATGTACGGCAATGGCAAGTGTTGGCTTTCGGTTACGCTCCGGTGCTGGAGTTCTTTAGAGTCTTTAGTTTCTTTTCTGATCTTTTTTTTTTTAAGGCTTTTTTTCTTATAATTCACACAGAGATTGTACTTATAGCTCGTAGGTATATAAAACTGGAAGATGCAGCATCTTTTAATATTGAATTTACGTTGAGTATCAGAAGTAAGAAAAGAAAAACTGATTGTAAGTTTTAAATATAACGACGACGATGATGATGATGATGATGATGCTATTCAGTTCGGTTATAATGTCCGGCCATGACATTTTTATATTTTATATAAAATTTTATATTTTATTTTATACCTATGTATCTGTATAAATGTATGTAGAGGTATTCTCTCTCTCAATCAAAATTTATTAGGTGCACTTTCGCACACTTGTTGTTCAACGCAATTCAATTTTTCAAAAATTCGTTGAGTTTGCGCTAAAGTTGCAAAATATAATAAAATAATTGCAACTCAACGCAACGCAACGAAACGAAACGTTTTTTAAAGGCTTTTGTTTGCCCTTTTGGGTGCGGATATATATTATATATATAAACACAAACTTTCGGTTCGCTTCGTTTCGTATAGAAGTATATAAGTTTTCTTTCTATTGTCTCGCGGAGAAAAAGTATCAAGGACATTATTCAATTAGAGCAAGAACAATTTTTCTTCGTTTTCGTTTAGTTTAGTTTGTTTTTGTTTTTTTGTTTTTTAGTTTTCATTTTTATTTTCAACATCAAAAGTTTTAAATAGACCTTTAACCTAAATGTTTTGGTTGTGTGCGGTAGACATGGAACATTTGTTTTAGGTATGATATAGGTACTTATATTGGATATGTCAATTGAAATAAAATAAGAAACAAAGGGTTTACTAGGGGTAAGGTATTATATTTTCAATTGTGGTGAAGACTGGAGAAAGAGAAATCAATTGGTAGGTACCGGGTTTTCAAACTACTAGGTACTTCATGGTTTTGTAATGGACTTTCCTCATTGAAATTAGTTGATCCATTTATTTCAAAGGGGAGACTTGCCATTTTTTCATACATCACAATAGATTAAATTTTGACGTCGTTTTAGTTTGAAATATACGTCGTTTCTTATGTAAGACTTAAAAACTTAATAATGCAGAATTTAAATTGGGTTTTCCTTTAATATTTCCTTAGTTTTCCGTTCGTAGGTTTTGCCTGGAGTATTGAAGGTTATTTCAGCAATTTTCCACAGTTGCCCTCATAGAGATATGTAGATTTTCTTGAAGGTCGAAACTTAGTTTTTCCTATAGAACCAACAATGTTAAAAGTAAGAACACAAAATATTTTAAAGCTGTTTTGTTTTTTCTTTATTTGAAAGAAGAAGCCAATTTAGGGTATATCTACCCTGTGGCGATATAAGTAGGTTGTAGGGTGACTTCTATACTGTAAAATGATAGTTTTAACAGCAACGTCCGTAGTCGTTGTGAACAAGTCAAAGAGGAGGAAGATTTGATGTCACTATATCAAATTACTACACTGTATCGAAAGAGTGTTTCTATATCACAAAGTACTCAAACTCAAAACGAAGAGATAGCCAGTGAAGTAAGTTTTTAGACGGAATTTATAGTGGTGGTGATGGTATTTCCATTTAGGTCAAACTATTTGATGAAAATCTTCTATGGGCTACTGTACTATCTATGTGCTTAGAAGACTTTCGAATAGAAGTTATTTAAAGAGAGTGATTTAAATGCCTGAACGGCTAATGGAGTTTTAGGTAGGTAGTTGTGTATTGATTAAGCCTTATTGTTTGGTGGGTTGTATTCGTAAGTTTCTAGGAAACTTCTATTAGAAAATAAGGTGATTTGTGAAATATTTCATCTTGCGAAATTTTCCTATGATTAGCAGATTTCAAGTTGTATTTTTGTGATTGATTGATAATAACTTGAATAGAAATCTTGGGCTTTGAGAAATGCAAATTATATAACTCTTTAATAGTCTAGCGTCCAGGTAACCTAATCCTGCACAGAAAAAAAAACTTGAAATATAGCCAAATTGTCGCATTGATTACCAAAATAGTCAATATGACAACCTTATTTTAAAAAATTGACTACTGAATAGTCAATGGAACAATTTTCGGTAGTCAATATGACAACAAAAGTAGTCAATAGAACAATTTCTGTAGTCAATATGACAATTTGGTTGTCATATTGACTACCAAAACTGACTATCGAGGATTGTTATATTGACTAACCGATAGTCAAATTAGATTTCGGTTTTCAACAAAAATTGTCATATTGACTATCGCAGACTAACAAAATTGACTGTCGAGAATTGTTATACTGATTTTCAGGTAGTCAAACTAGATTACGGTTTACAGCAAAAATTGTCCTATTGACTACCGAAGTTGTCATATTGACTAGCGCAGTTGCCAAATTGACTGTACCGCAGTTGTCGCATTGACTATACCCCAGTTGTCACATTGACTACCGCAGTTGTCGTATTGACTACCGCATTAGTCAATATAACCACCGTAGTTTCAATTTCCTCAACCAAAGTTTTCATATTGACTACCAACTACCACATTGTAAAAAAAACTTCGGATCCCAAAATTGACAACCGAAAATTGTTCTATTGACTATCGCGGTTATCGGCTGAAAATTGACTACCAAATAGTCATTTCAATTCTGTGAACTGGTGAATTCTGGTGAACTTAGTAGAAGGTTTATTAATAAATCCTTTTGTTTAGTTCAGTTTATTTTGGTATTGTGTGGATTAAAGACACCCGTTTGATTGAAAAGCAATGACATACAACTATCAACAAAAGACTATTAATTTATCAGCTTAGATGAGTAGCAGGGTTGGGCATATGTTTACAAGTCGATGTAAAATAATTTTTAGATTCTCCTTAGATCTTCGTACTTGCATGGTCGTGTCTACTGCAGGTGTTATCTACGTTTTATTGTCTCAAGTTTATGTTACAAAGTATTGACAAAATATTTCTAAAATGCAATTAAAAGTTACCAATCTGCTGCTTCACTAAAAGAAAGCAGTCAGAAAGCTTTCAATTGTTGTTAACTAGAACCAGAGCTTCTGAAAATGCATTTTAAAAGCTCCACGACTTTAAGATCTTAAACGTTTCTCCGTAGAGAAAAAAAAGGGAGCAAGGAGTAATTAAAGCTGTTTTAGTAGTTTTCGATGGAAAATTTATTTATAATTATAACTGAATAATTGATTATTTTTAATAATTTATTTTTTTAAAGGTTAAATAAAATGTTACACTAGGAGAATATGGAGCTGCAAATTAAGAAATAGAGCACTGATCTGTGCGAAGTATCTAGAAAAGAATTATGTCAAGAGTGTTAAGTTTTTAGGAAAACAATACTTCAGTTGAAGTCCTTTATGATTTGCTTAGTACATTAGATATCTTTCCCGTCGGACTTTTCAAAAAAAAATATAATTGTACGTCTTGGGCCGGTTAATAAGGGGTTTTTCTTATTAGGTGCTATTTTAACTGGCAGCCATTTTGTCAACTGTCAAATGTTTTCTTTTTGTTCGAATTTATTTCAAAAATCATGGTTCTGTTCAAAACACGTATCGTGCTAATATTGTTAAGCGATAAAACGCAGTTTTGGCTGAATGGTTACAGCTGGTGGCATAATTAATATATTTAAGGAAACGTTAGATAACCGCATAGTTCCACGTTATGGACCAGTCAAATGACCCCCCAGGATCGTGAGATTTAATGCCTCCCTTTGTTGTGTTTGTGAAGTCACTATGCCACGCCGATAAGCCTAAAACGATTGGCCACTTGGAGGACAACATTTGGCGAGTTATTGCCGATATATGGTCACAAATGTTTTAAAAAGTCATCGAAAATTGGACCTTCAGATTAGAGCCAGCCGTAGAGGTCATGTGCCAGAAGTCATATTTAAATTAAAAAAGTAAATTTCAAGTCATTTAAAAAAAACAAATTATCTCTGTCTTATTCCATTTCAAAGTTCAGGTTTCAAAAAACACCCTTTACATCAATATATTTGCGAAATTTTGGCTTTAAGATTTTAAAATTCCATTAAAGATTTCCAGCAATACCTTTTTTTGATAGATTTTACTTTTCGGAAAAATTCTGATATAAATCCACCTACAGTTGTGGGTTAAAAAATTAAGATATGAAAAAGTATTTGAAAATGGGAAGTATTGAAAAATTTAATCTTGTAGCCTATATTACAAAAGTTCTGCAAAATACATAAAAGAAAAGTAATTACCTCGAAAAAGTGACATCGCATCAGAATCAGCCTGCTTTCTAAATATCTGGAAGAACTAAAGATCTTAAAAAATTTAATGGCGGAGGAACAGCATTTTGTTACCTGTTATGTCATAGTTTAAGCCATTTCTAAAGCTTTTCTCGAGTTGTCAAAGTTTGTATTCCATAGTTGATAATAGGAATAAATTCATATCATATCAAAAAAGGCGACTCTTTCTTACACTTTAATTACCGACCGATTGCACTTACGTCCCTTCTCTACAAGGTCATGGAAACGCTGATTAATTATCAGCTCAAGAAATATCTCGAAGATCGAAAGCTTCTTAATGACTGCTTTCACTGCAATAGGTCTCATGGTTCATCTCACCGAACAGTGGAGCAAATCTTTACATCGCTTTGGAGAAAGTAAGATTATTGCACTTGATATTTCAAAAGCATTTGATAGGGTTTGGCATCAGGCTCTCTTATCGAAAATGCGTGCTTTCGGTTTTCATGAATCCTTCCTTCATTGGATTAGTAATTTCCTTTCGGATCGTTCAATACAATAAGTACTATTCGATGGGTTCAAGACTGAAAACTACAAAATAAATGCTGGTGTGCCCCAGGGCTCTGTTCTATCTCCAACACTCTTTCACTTTTACTAATGATCTCCTGTCTGCAACTTCTATATACGTCCAAAGCTTGAGTATAGCTCCCATTTCTGGGCTGGTGCTTCTGCAACTTACTAAAGCCTTTTGGACAGTATTGAACGTAGAGCATTTAGATTAATTGGTGATAATACCATCATAGGATCATTTACGTCGCTTCAACATCGTCGAAATGTTTCTTGTCTCACACTATTTTACCATTATTTTAACGGTTTATGCTCTAAAGCAATAGCCAGCTGCATTCCTCCCCTTAAACAGTTCAACCATAATACTCACGCTTCTAGGAATGCTCATCAATATACCCTCGAGCCCAACTTCGGTCGCACTGTCAAGTACGGAGATTCGTTCTTTAGCCGTACTACGCGAATGTGGAATTCCTTACCACACTCTGTCTTTCCCAGCCATTGCAATATTAAGGAATTCAAAACCAATGTGCACCGACTCCTCCTTTTAAACCCTATCTCCCTTTCCTAGTGCTCACACTGTGTCCTTACATAATAAGGGTAGTCTTTACATAATAAGGGTAGTAATATCCCTTATGTGCGCACTCTGTGTGTACTCTTCAACATAATTACAACTTAGTTGGTCCCCAAAACTCCACTACTCCTAAACGTCATTCTATACGATTTCTAAAGATATACTTCAGCTCTCTCCAAATGTTCCTTATGTGAACTGATTCCTGTTCGACCGTCCATTACTTCTAATGCAGCCCACTTGCCTTCCTTCTTGTGTGAGTAGGTTGCACTGCATCGTTTGGCCGACATTGCACCCGTCACTTCTTCGAAGAGTATGGCAGTTGATACTGCCACCTTCGTTTTCGAATAACAGAGTCTATGGGTTTCTGACCTGTTATTGCATGAAGTGCAAAATTGGATATGCGGTTGGGCCAGGAAATACAAATGTCTATGACTTTATAAGTTCTGCACTCTTAAAGTAAAACGGATTCAACATTGAAGCGAAACAGTCGTAGTCGTAGGTTTTTAAGATTAAAGATTTTTCTCTCCATATTTTGCATTCCGAACGCCTTTGAATTTCTGAAAATAAATGTGCTCTCAAAATATTAGAAATCTTCTACCATATCTTCCGTTTGTCCAAAAATACTAAATAAGATTGATGAGAAAGTTTCAAGGCTCATTTTTTTAGTTTTTTCCGAGGTTATCTGTACCCCCAAGATTTCTGCCTCTTTCTCTACCCTTGCTGTCATTTAATGAAGATCCTCGATCCTATAAGAGAGTAAGCATACATACATCGTCCGCGTAATTAAGATGTTTTGAGTCCAGACTGCACAGTCTAGTGAATTCCCTCATTTCCATTCCATTATTTAGCATAACCGAGTTTCTATAGCTTTATAGGCGATAATGTTGACTTCCCGTTATTTCTATCGACCTTCAATAATTACCATA
The DNA here is from genome assembly GCA_951509635.1 of Eupeodes luniger. NCBI lineage: Eukaryota > Metazoa > Arthropoda > Insecta > Diptera > Syrphidae > Eupeodes > Eupeodes luniger. The sequence goes on along the minus strand of OX608073.1, from coordinate 61,699,677 downwards.
GAGAAAATTGCGTAAATAGTTTTTGTGGTAGAAAATGAAACACAAAGATTTCGGTTTTTTCAGAAGTCCTGAATTCCTAAAAGGTACAATTTTTACTGATGCAACTTCCGACCGCCTTCTTTCAACTGACAATACGTGCAAAATTTTGGTTGGAACATAAATAAACATTTCTGTTTTACGCAAAACAATTGAAGTAATAATGTTTCCGTAATTGACCATGACCGACGACCGTGACCGTCACGTACACACTTCTTTCAATGGTATTTTGCTTCTAAATTATGGCATGAGGCATGGGTGAAAGTAAAAGACATCATGAATTCAATATAGAAGCCCTCCACAGCTTGAATTCCCTTAAAAAACTGTCGAACTCATCACTTATCCTTCTCCAATAGTTTACTATTACAGCAAAAATTTGGCACCAGTCGACAAGACGATGAAAAATGTAGTATTTGATTTCAATTCATCAATTTTCCACTAATTGATCTTTTTGCCACTTTCTGTCAAACCTGCACTGTTTTTCTTTTACCCCCTTTTCGCATATTATACTATATTAGGAGCAACAAGAAAGTGTAGATACTTGGGGTTAACGAATTAATATTCAGAAGCAACTAACTAGCATTGATTGTCAATAAACCCTCAATTTATACGCCAAAGTAGTTATTACTCAAACTAGTTCCCTCTCTCTCTCTTTGCCGATATAGTCCCGACTCCAGACTTCTGACTCCCGATTAAGATACCTAGCTATAAACTCGAGAAGTCTTCTTTTCGTTTTACACACGATTTCATTCAGGTTATGTGAGTTTGCTTGCAGAATCAGCATCAGCATCAAGGCAGGAGGAGTAGGTTTAGCATCGTATATAGGTATACTATAGATAGGAGATGAAGAAGTAATGGAAGCCATTGGAGATACAAGCTTCCCGAGGACATGTTTGCTTTAGGAATCGCGAATTCTGTTGGCTGGTTTGTTCTTGGTTTGTTGGTTGGTTGGGTGGATGGCTTGGCTTGGCTTGACTGTGCAATTGTGGGTACACTGCATTAGTGCACGTCTTGAGAGCGAAGCCTTTATTTATTTCACTGCACAAAGTGCTGATTGCCCTTTTCCGGTCCATCGGTGGCTGTGTGGATGGCAGCGGCAGCGGTGGCGGATGGTGGATAGTGGATAGTGGATGGCGGGTGGCCGGCAGAAGTGGTGGCGGCATTCAACATGCGGGGCAGTTATATTTATTTATTTTTGTTTTGTGTTGTGTATAGTTCCTGCCTTTATACTCATTTTATTGGCAGCCAAGAACCAAGGATCGAACATCGAATAAGACACTATATTAGCGCTTCTATTTCATTCATAAAAATACACAACTCTGCTGGCTGCTCTCGCTTGCCCTCTGTTGACTTGTGCGATTTTTAAATTGACTTTTTGTACTTAGCTTAGCTCCGGCCGGCGCGGCGGTATCAACGGCGGCGGCGGTGGCGACGGCAATGTATGGAGATACATTATCTACGAGTTGAAAGTATTGGAGGGTACTCGAACTAGTTAGGTTAGGTTTAGCTATAGTACTGCAAGTTGGGTAGCATGTTTGTTAGAAGACGAAACAACACCAACAAAAATATAAATAATAATATAAGATCGAAACAGTACACAAGGGACACGTGTTCGTGGCGCCGGAAATTAATCGTTTTTTTCTGCTTCCATTTCTTTTTTATTCGTTCGTTATATTTTCGTTCCTTTAGAGTTGGGTTGAGATTGAGTTTTTTGTTGGCTCTTATAAAGGTATAGGTAGGTACTGTTGTCTTATCGGTCGAGCAAGATACATTATATTAAAGCTACACCTAACTCTAAGGCTATAGTATATATTTTTGCTGCTGCTGGAAGACCAGGAATAATATATCACCTTACCGACCGAACCTGAATTGATATTGCATGGTTATAGTTATTGTTATTATTTCCAGGAGCATTGAATTTCAGCATTATATCTCAACTTAGATACTTAGATACCCTGTTGGCGTTAATGTTTCGTTTCGGTTTTGAGCAAGACCAATACCAAGACCAAGAGAGAGTAGCAGTAGAAGTAGAAAAAAATAAACTAAAGTAAATAAAGCAGGAGAAAGGAGTTCTTGTTAGGGTTCAATTTGGTCGCTATGCCCGGCTGGTGCCGTAGCTGTAGCCGGACGATGACGACCATGATGACGAGGAAGATGAGAAAAGATATCAGTTTCTTAGTAACTGGGCAATGAATTTATCTTTTTTTTTTTTTCATTGACTATACCTTCCTACCTACATATTTTATATTGATGATGATGATGCATCAAGAGTTCAGGTCAGACAGCTTCGAGGTGTGAAGTGAATTGAATTTTTTCCTTTTAGTCTTTTTTTAAGTCGTTTTTGTTGGTCTGATGAAGGAAAAGGGATGCTCAGCTCATGACAGTCGGTGGTAGTGGAATGGTGTGTTACAAATTTGAATGAACAAAAGTTATAGGGAGCTTTTCATTCTTTGTTGTAGTCTTGAATGTTTTTTGTTTGGTTTTCGTCCATCTTGAGACTTGTGTTGTGTTTTATGATTTTTTTTTTTTAAATTTCAGGTGAACCTGAAGTGAACATATGTATAGATATTTAAGTGGCGCCCAACTGTTGATCAAGGATTTTAAGGATTTGTTTTTTTTTTTCTTAAGGAGGCTTGTCCGGTGGTGTGTAGATTTTTTTATGGATTAAGATTCATGATTCATTCAAGAATTAAAGTGATTCATTCAAGTTATTCAATGAAGTTTAAAGACAAAGCTGGTAAACGAGCCTACTAGAATATCATCAGACGTGGAAAATCCAACAGAAAACACTCATGACTTGTTTCTTACATCTGACCCTAATAAGTAAATTATTAGTGCTTTATCTTTTCTGGGCACATCTGACCATTGTGTTATATCTGCACAATTTCTGGTGTCAAAATTCTTGAGTTAAAGATAGAGCTCCTAAGAGAACCGTTTGGCAATACGAGAAAGCCAATTGTTTCGGTATTAACAATTATTTTTCATGATCTTTAACTGGTCAATTTAATCTTCCTCGATAGTGTCATTGACGTTAACGTTGATATGATCACAAGTTTGATTATCTTGAGAACGAGAACTCTTATCCCGAACATCAGGGTAAAATCCATCAGACGTTAGGGAAACGCATAGTTTGATTTGATCTGTCATGAAGGGTTAAAAAATTATTTCTTTACTGAAGAAAGCCGGAAAAAGTTCAAGCAAGCCAGGACGGACTGCAACGCCCATATTCAATGAACTGAAGTAATGCATGACCAAAAATTACGGCAAAAAATACTGAAATGTTGTGGTCATTCGTAACAATTATGAGGAGTTCTTATACTCTGCCTCGGTTCCTACGCTCGTTGTCAATGAAATTCCATTTGTAAGTTTTTCGAAGAAAGCTAAAATCCTTGCTAGACAGTTTGCCGCTAATTCAACGCTGCTAGTGAGTGTTATGACTCCAGCTGTACTACATCGCGTTAGTATTTCTATGGGATTAATCTTTTTACGCACTTGTATTGTGATGAGAATCCTAAGACATCTCAACATACGTAAATCCGCTATTTCGGATTGTACTTACTGCGTAAGCTATTTCATCTGTCCTACTCCTCAGGTCTCGTTCCGAGTAGATGGAAAACAGCATTTGTCCAGCCCTCTCCCCAAAAAAGGCGAATCCTCCACATCCTTTAATTATCGATCTCGAAAGCCTTTTCACGACCTGCAGTACGGTTTTCGCAGCAGTTGGTCCACTGATTATCTTGTGTTTCATCTCATCGAACAGTGGAGCAAATCTTTACATCGTTTTGGAGAAAGTAATATTATTGCACTTGATATTTCTTAAGCATTTGATAGAATTTGGAATCAGGTTCCCTTACCGAAAATGCGTGCTTTCGGTTTTTATAAATCTCTCCTTCATCGGATTAGTAACTACATACCTTTCGGATTGAGTAGTAGTATTGGATTTCATCAGTATTTTAGAGTGGGTGAAGTTTGTCCCAGTTAGGTTCTTATACCCTTATATTTTACAGTTCTATCAATATGCCAAGACCTCGAAATCAAGATATTACGTATAGTTTAGAAGAGTTTTCTGATGAAGATGACTTTTCAAATAGAAGTGAATATGAATATGAGCCCACTGACTGCGGAAAAACGGAACGGAAAACGGAATCAAACGAGTCTAGTGAAGAAGAAATTAATGCTGATATTCAACCTTCTGAAAGTAGTTCCAGAAATTTGTCTAGGATTTGGTCAAGACCTCAAGCCAATATTGTGCCACGAAATACTATAAGTATACTCTTAGAGTTCCCGTGATAAATCAGAGCTTCGATAGGACTGACGATCCGTTACAAATCTTCAGCAAAATTTTCTCTGAAAGCTTATTTATGTATGTTAATCAATGTACCAATGAAAGAATTGAAATTTGGCGTAAGTCAAAACAGACAAACCGAAACATCAAGCTAACTGATATTGGAGAAATGAAGATTGTTTTTGGTTGCATTATAATTATGTCTTACAATCATCCTCTAGCTTTCAGGCACTATTGGTCCAAGCATGCTTCTATGGGAAATAATGTTATAAAATCTGCTATTTCTCGAGACAGGTTTCAGCTCTTGTCTTCCAAAATGTAGTTTGCTCCTCCCGAGAAGGCAGACAAAGCATCAAAGCTATATTGCATTGAGGATGTTGTTGAATGCTTGAAATCTCGGTTTTTGAAAGCCGATAGCGCTTTCCAAAGCATTGATGAAACATGACCAAATTCAAAGGGCGCTCATCAATAAAGCAATACATGCCCTTAAAGCCTACTAAACGAGGTATAAAAATGTGGCTAAGGTGTGAAGCTCTTACTGGCTATACATACGACTTCAATATCTATTTCGGAAGGGAAGAAGAAGTAGTCATAGGAACTCTTGGTGAACGCTAGTTCGATTGAAACCCCAATGTAACTCTATGCTTCGATCGCTTCTTCACGAGTATTCATCTTCTTGAAACCTTTGATTATGTTGCACTAGGAACCATTGTGACTAATCGAAAAAAAACCCTGCCAGTTGTGAATGAAAAGCTTCGGAAAGGTGAGCATGTTTTTCGGGAGAGTAACACGGGACTTATCTATGCCAAGTGGCATGATACGAAGGAGTCATTGTCATGAGTAATTGTCATTCATCTGATATGGGTACCGTTGATAAAAAGCAAAAAGATAGTCAGAAAATCAATATACCATGTCCGGAGATGATAAAGTTCTACAGGCAGATAATGGGTGGAGTTGATCGAGCAGACCAAATGGCAAGGCAATATGAATTGGATCGAAAATCCAATAAATGGTGGAAAAAGGTGTTTTATCGTTTGCTCATGGTGAGTGTTGGAAATTCTTGGGTGAACAGCCTCAATTAGGACGGAAACAAAGACCACTTATTGATTTCATGGTTGATTTGGCTGAAAACCTTATAAAAAAGGGAAAGGAAACAGCGGTTTTTCTGCAAGATGCAGCGAAATTTGTATGACTTTTCTACCAAATATATAAAATAAATACTTTTTGTATCAAAAATCATGTTTTTACACTTCTCAAAACAATGTACGTAAAAAACTGGCCGGGACACCTTATGTCCCATAGACAAAAACGGTCGGGACATATATGTCCCAGCCACGCCCACTACTTCCACAATTAATTTTTTTCGTTTGTCTAAACAAATCATTTTATATTTACATAACATGGCAGGTAAGCATATAAATTAAAGAGTTTTTTATATTAGTGGCTTTCCGGATCGAAAGGGTTGTCTGAAAACAACAAAATAAATGCTGGCGTGCTTCAGGGCTCTGTTCTGTGTCCAAAACTCTTTGCCTACGTTCAGACGACCATATTTTTCTCGTATACCGTATACGGGATTTTATCGAATAGAGCAGTGGTAGCGAGTGTTATATTTTGTACGTTCACACGAAGCCCATGCGGGAAAATCCCGTATTCGTGAAATAATTTTTTCCGTATACCGTACGAACCTGTCACTACGATTCGATAAATCTCGAATGTATTTTTATCGTATACGTGATTAGTAGCGCTTATCTTTATATTGTGTCGTTCTCACGAACAAAATTTCATCGAATTCGTTCATTACGTCGTGTTTTCGATCTATACCAATAAAAAATAAGTGGAATACGTAGATCCATGATGACGATGGTCGGTTGACTGCCGACAGTGCTGTGTCCCCTGCCACGCCTCAAAACCCGTACGTGAAAAAATCGAATCGAATATTTCTCGTGTGAAACGCCGCCCTTCTCGTATTCGATAAAACCGCATACGTGAAAAAATCGAATCGAATAGTCGCCGCCCGTCTGAACGTAGCCTTTCTCATTTGTATTAATGATATTGATATTTGTTTTCAGACTCATGACCTTTTTCTTCGAATGTAGAACTGCAATGACAAAATATGATAAGTTCTTAAAATTCCGACCTAAACAGCCTTGAACAATGGGGAATAAAAAACGGCGTGAAATGTAATGCTTTGAAACCCCAATGCTTGCTTGTATCGTTAAAGCGTGGTATACCCTTACTCAGTAAACCAGGAAATTCAAACCAGTTGGTGCTCTAAGCCATACCACTACTGGAAAATGAAGACCTTGATCGTCCTTACGGTTAACGAAGTCACAAAAGTCATACACTGATGTAATCTGGAAAAATCTTTAAGAGAAGACGGAGTGCCATATGTATTTTTCAAATCTGCTTCGGTGAACTTCTTTGAAAAATTAACCGAGGCATACAATTATATGTATATTTTATAGGAGAAGTGTCCACAAATATTATACTCCCAAAGTGACGTTAACAATCCTAACAACGTGGTCTACCGTTTATGAATTCGGTAATGAAAATATTCACTGGCGTCATCCTAGACAAGCTTACAATATGGATAGGATACAACAAAACGACTCACACCGGGAGTTTTAAGCCGGTTTATACTAAGAGTATTCCACAGTAGATAATATTTGTTCACTTATTTGTATTGCTAGGACTTACCTTGACAAGGGTTATATGGTTTCTTCTTTGATTCCAAAGAAGATTTATCAATTTAATCGATAAAAATACCCTTTTTAATAAGCTTAGCCGCCTTGGAATGTCCATACAAATGTTAACGGGTATAGAAGGTCTTTGAGATGAAAGCTTAGTTCAATTCTCCTTTCTTTCTTTTGAAAAGATCAGTCATCGGCTTTGACTGGAGGAAATAATTTAGCTGGAGTTAACATTAAAGCGATTATGTATGGAGACCACCTCGTCATATAGTAGCTGAGTTTCCTGAAAAGGTGCAAGTGATGATCAACAAATTACATTTTTGTGTAGTTCTGTGCAACGTTACTTAACAGAATTGAGATTGAATAAAGAAAAATATCCCCTGAAGAAGTAAGGAATTCTTACGAAACGTTGGGAGAAAGAATGAAATAGTTTTTTATTTGCATTCCCAAACCAAAAAGACCAAAAGAGCCTATTTTCAACACAATCAATAAAAAAAATTACAAGACTATTGTCGCTTGTGAAGCCAAAATACTAATTTTCCACAATGGAACAAGCAGATATGCAAGAGACTAAAAACGTACCTTTTAAATAAAGCGCTTGAAATCGTAAATGCATACAAATACCTCGAAATTCTCATAACTCTAGAAATAAAATAAAAGAGTCAAATAAGCCAATGGAAAAAAGTGTTGCCCCAAGTACTAAATACAAAATTTTTGAAGCGGTGTTGGAGCAATTACGTGCTCATGTTTGATGGAGTAGAAAAATTGCTAAGGTATTTTCTAAAAAAGATATACCAGAAATACACTTGCATATGTGCTGCATCTGGAGACATGTATGCCGTTAAGTGTGGAATATGACATCATTCAATTGCCCACCTCGGCTTCTTACGGTGGCAGCAATCCGAGTGGTCCAATTTATAATGACTCTTCCGCATAGATCCGACTAAATTTGAGCGATGGCCTGTGTTATGTTCACTTTTAGAGCATCAGTGGATTATGGTTTATTTGCATAGAAGACTTCAAGAAACCACATAGGTGAAAGCCTCGCGGGGTCAAATCGCATGACCTTGGTGGCCAATTCAAATCACCCCTGCGATCACCTTACCCTCAAATCGCAAAAATGCAAAATGTCAATCGTGGCGTTTATGCTGTGTGGCACGTAGCCCCGTCCTGCTGGAACCACATGTCGACTAGGTCCATATGGTTCAATTTGGCCCATAAGAAATTATGTAGCGCTCGCTGTTGATGGTGACCGCATCACTAACGTCGTTTACAAAAATGTACGGATGAATTACGCCGCCGGCCCAAAATCCATACCAAACGATAACTTCTTGAGATGCACCTGGTGAACCTCGCATATACTGCAATTTTGCTTGTTAACACAGCCATTCATCCAAAAATGCACCTCGTCACTAATGATGATTTTTCGGTCAAAATTGGGGTCCTCTTCCAAGAGCGATTCGAAGTCCAGTCAGCGAACAAGCGGCGTTGTCTATGTTCATGAACTTTGAGCTTCTTGGTCAGTTGGATCTTGTAAGGGTGTAGGCCAAAGTGCCGACGCAAAATTCGGCAAGTTGAAGTCTGCGAAAGGCCGAGTTCTTGTGCACGGCGAGGAATAGACTGCCTTGGGTTCTGCTGTACACTTTCACGGACCGCGTGCTGATCTTGTGTTCCTTGAACGAACGGGTGTTGGCTGACCGGTCGTCTCAAATTTGGCCACCAAACGTTGAAGAGTCGACTTTGAAGGGCCACTACGTCTATCATAAAATGGGCGCAATGCGCGCAACGTTTGTGTTAACGAACATTTATTTTGATAATAAAGTTTTATCATTTGAACGTGCTGTTAAATCGTGTATATATTGCCATGATGATTCGGCAATAAATAAAATAAATAAATTAGGTGGCGCAACAGTCCTTAGAGAACCAGGGCTTAGTGACTTACAACTCTCAACCATTCCTGTGTGCGAGTATTGTTGTCAGGGATGGAGAGGACCTACAGTTTAAGCCGAGTCCGAACGGCTAATTTGAGAAAGCACTTTTCATGGCAAGAATTACTCTTGAAGGATTTGTCAATTCCTCGCAAGAGACAGTACAGTAAGTAAACAACTGATTAATAAACAAAAGATTTGACAGATGTCACCAAAACGCCAATTAAAAAACCCTTTATTTTAACTAAGTTATAAAAATACCAACGCTTATAAAACGCTCATCGAAAACTTCAGCCAAAATCTCAGTTTGTTTGAGGATGGCCACTGCTAGAACTTCAGTATTACACCAAACTGGTGGCTACAGGCTTGAAGGATTGAAGTATAACCTTTGAGGTGTTACTGGCAAAGATCAAGAACACATGCTTTGAATAGTTTAAAGAGATGGCGATACGAAGTAAGTTCAGAGCCATGTACAAAAGCTTTCAGCATAACATGGGTCTCAATGTAGTTACTTCAATGACCAATATTCGATTCACATAGTTTCTACAATATTTACAATCCAGAAGGAAGCCAGTGAGAAATACAGAGTGTTCATTGTGCAACCTCAAATCATCAGAAAGCACACATCATTTCCTGGCCATCTGCCCCATTGTTAAAGAAATAAGATAGGTATGCTTATTGGGGAAAACCTGTCGAAGCTGTCGAAGCTCTAAACGGTCAAGAGTAGTCTGCGTTATACGATTATGTTAAAGTCACCTTGAGCTATAGCAACAAAATTTTAAATGCAACATTTTAATAATTTATGATTTGGTTAAAATATTTAATTTTAAAACAATGAACTACAATAATCAGGTTTCTAGCTAGTGGCATTTTTTAAAATTCTTAGTCACAAGAATCTTTGATATTTGATACATTTGTAACAAATCATGTGATTAAAGTTCCTGTTTAGATGATTTCTTCACGAAGTTACAAAATCAAATCTAAATGAATTGTAAAAGGAGTGTACACATTTCAACAACATTTTAAACCTTTAAAAACAGTCTTATAAAAATTCAAACAATTTATTTTTACGACTGACGCGTCTCATCTGCCGAATTTTAGTTGACCATTAACTTGAGCAAAAATTGTTGGCTAAAACATTAAACCTTCTTTTATATGAAACTCTGTTTTGTTTACACTAGAATATAAGGAGAGGTTTTTAAAAACCCACTCATATCCAATCCACCTAATACCAATAACAGTAATAATAATAATAATTTCCAACATTGCGTCTTGCATGCTATTTAACGTTTTGATTGCATATAAATATGCAAATTATTATGTTTCCCTCTTTTTAGAAAAATAATACAACCTGCTAACGAATTCCATACGTCACCTCTCTAACACTTCAAAATTCCACAACATTAACATGCACATACTCAGCGCAGCTTATCCTTTGCACAAAATATAATAATTCTAGAATTGAGAATCCAGACCAGACACAGACCTAGAGCCAGACCAGACCAGAACCAGAACTCTTGCAAAACCAAAGGAATATGCAGAGAAAATAAAAACTTCCTTTTTTGTACATAAACATTTTGTTCCTTTTTGTTGTTGATACTTTTTGATTTGAAAGTCATATCCTTTTCGCAACCAACCCCCAATCGAAATTGAAACCCACTCACCGACCGGGCGATGCTATACAAATACAACATGCGAGTGAGTCGCTGGTGCTTGCTGCGCTGCGCTTGCTGGCATGTTTTGGGTCACGCGCGAAACCAGCACGTCAGTATTCAAAACAACACGTGATTCCTTTTGCATGTCAATGGCGCGGCTACACCGCGGCGCTCTACGGTGGTGGTGGCACAAAAACACTCGTGATGTAGTGTATGTGGGTTAGTAATTGCTTAGACTTGTAAAGGACACTTTTTTTTGTTGTGTTTTGTTGTATGACTTTAAAAGTCCTTCGAACCCTTGAAAAAGTCACACAAACACAACAAAAAAAAGCTTGTCCAAATGAAGACTTTGTATGCTTCAAAACCTCACTCTGTAACTTCATATATTGACTAACAAGCCTCTTCTTTGATGTGAAAAAAGTCCATTGTTCCTCCTCTGTGAGGGAAGTTTTTAAATGGAACCGCTTTAAATTGAGACTCCATCAATTGTGTTTATGTTGCAATTAAGTTCACATAAGGCAAGATCGTATATCTATGGTGTATAACCAAACCAAAGCACTTAGCGTTAAGTAGTTAAATATAGTACGAACGACTTATGCTCCCAGACATTTTAGCGAATAAACTAGTATGCTTTTCACTAAATTAACGTTGCCATAAACGCTTGACATACCGACCATGAGCGACGACGGCGACGTCGACATTTTGATCAAAATAGCGTAAGTCGCTTTCAGTCTACGACGACGAAGCGATGCGATGGATGAAAATTTCAAAACAATACCCCCTCAGACTCAACTCAACTATAGAGACTTTCTATATTATTTGACTGAGAAAATTCAAAAATAATAGTCCTTCACAACAAAAACCCATCATCTGAAGAATTATTCATCATCAGGAAAAGGAGGCATCAGTCTATAGGTACAAGTAGAACTTCCCCCTTTTTTTATTCTCATTTTTTCGCAACAGATGCATGGAAAATAATAACAATAATCGTGTTCCCATTTTTGCCTCCAGATGACTATGACTATACCTAACTTGGGATGGGTATGTCTGCCTGCCGCGCTGCATAGGAGATGAAAAAAAAAGGCTTTCTCATCTCCCATCTGGAAGAAAGATTAAAAATTATACCAAAAATAAAAGCTGAAAAAAGTCTTCTACTTAACTAGATTACTTGAAATGCAATAATGACGTATAGCAAGCGTTTTCAAGAAATATAAGACACAGAACCTGCGCTGGTGGTGGGGAAACACTTGTTCTTTTTTAGATTTTGTATCTTGATGCAAGAGAAAACGACGGCATACAATTGAAAAAATACTCCCAGTCATGATTCAATCACCAAGTCACTTTAGCTTTGGCCATCGCCATCGCCGTCGCAGTCACCATCAACGTCGTTGTCGTTTTCTTCGTTGCAATATATATGTAAACAACTTTACCCTGCGACGATATAAACGATATTCTATCCAAGTTCCAGACAAGCCTCTTGCTTTACCTTTACTATATTTTGATATGTAAAGCTTTGTTACAAGAAGCGGAAACTCTGGAAACAATGAAAAGAAGTCCAAAAATCTTCCCACTATTGTCTTTGGGTGTGGGAATAATTAAATATTCCTAAATGGTCGGCGGCGTGTGGTGATGATGGTGATGTTTGATGTACCTAGTTGTAAAGTGTACCTATAGAGTTTTTCTGGGAGTTCATCGTGTCGGTTGTGCGAAATTTTAAATAGATTATTTTGTAACTGAACAGAGCGGGAATATCTGTTAAGAGAGGCCCTGAAATTGTTTGAAAAATCCTTAAATAAAAAGAGGCTGGGATGCGACCCACACTGATAACTTCCCATCCCGTCTGTCGATTTGTCTTGCTTAAAAGTTTGTCTATATGTATTAATTTTTACCAAATTTGCGTACTATTTTTTGTAGATTTTATTTTTTTATGAAAAAACAGACTGTTGGATTTTTATAAAAATATCGAAAACAATATTTTCTGTGAAATGAAATAAGTTTGAAGCCAATATTTGTAATATTTGAAAAGCTATTTGAGTCGAAAGTAAATTTTTACCAAGTTTTAGTATTGTTTTTTTTTGGGTTTTTATTTTTTGTAAAAAAAGCTATTAATTTTATTTTTCTCAAAATGTTATCGAATGTTGAAAAAAATATTTCTTATAAGTTAAAATTAGTTAGAAGCCATTATCTCAAATTTTTGAAAAGATATTTGAGTCGAAAATCAATTTTTAACAACTTTTGTTAAATTTTTTTTAGGTTTTTAATTTTTTGTACAAAAACTGTCAATTCGATTTTTTTCAAAATTTTACTGAATGTTAACAACAATATTTTTTGAAAGATAAAAGTAGTTTAAAGCCAATATCTTAAAGTTTTAAAAAGATATTTGAGTCGAAAATCAATTTTGACAAACTTTTGTTTATTTGCTTAGGTTTTTCTTTTTTGTAAAAAAACTCTCAATTCGATATTTATAAAAATTTTACTAAATGTTGACAACAATATTTTTTAAAAGACAAAATAAGTTTAAAGTAATATATCGAAGTTTTGAAAAGATATTTGAGTCGAAAATCAGTTTTTACCAACTTTTGTTAATTTTTTGTTAGGTTTTTAATTTTTGCGAAAAAAAACTGTCGATTCGATTTTTTGCAAAATTTTAACGAATGATGACAACAATATTCTTTAAAAGATAAAATTAGTTTAAAGCCAATATCTCAAAGTTTTGAAAAGATATTTGAGTCGAAAATAAATTTTTACCAACTTTTATTCATTTTTTTTTTAGGTTTTTATTTTTTTTTTTTTAAACTGTCAATTCGATTTTTCTCAAAATTTTACTGAATATTGAAAACAATATTTCTTATAAGCTCAAATTAGTTGGAAGCCAATATCTCAAATTTTTGAAAAGATATTTGAGTCGAAAATGTATCTTTACCAGCTTTTATTAATTTTATTTAGTTTTTTTTTTCTAAAAAAAACTGTCAATTTGATTTTTCTCAAAATTTTAACGAATGTTGAAAACAGTATTTATTAAAAGACAAAATTGAATTAGAGCCATAATCTCAAATTTTTAAAAAGGATTTTTGAGTCGAATTTCAATTTTTACCAAGTTTTATAAATTTTTTATTTTTTGTAGAAACACTGTCAATTCGATATTTCTCAAAATTTTACCAGATGTCAAAAATGTTATTTCTCTTTATTTTGGAGATAAAATCATTTTTTGTTCGTAAAATATTCAAGGTGACAAATACTTTTTTTTCAGTTTTTTTTTGATTTATAAAAAAAACCGTTAATTGGATTTTTTCCCAAAAATATATTTGTTTGGTATCACGTTACAATATATAATACAAAATTTATTTCAAGTCTCTAGCAGTTTTGGTTCGTGAGATATTTTGGGTTAACCGAAATGTTCACCTATTTTTTTTTTGGTAAAAAAACCACCCACAAAATTTTTGAGAGTCCTTTCTGCATCTTTCTGCATTATTATCTATATATAAAAATTTATTTGAAGTCGATATCTCTTCTGGTTCTTGAGCTATGGACGACGAAAAAAACTTCCCGAACGTACGAACTTACGTACATCGCTAAAAATCTTTTAATTCGACTCTAGGTACCTTGAAACATCGAGAAATGTCAAAATTTTCAATTCGACAAATCGGACCGATTACAATAACTTCCTATATGAAGTTAAAAATCAGAACGGCTTTAAAATAGGCCTTCAGAGTTAAGCTTAATTTTAAATATTGTTTAATTTTTAAACTTGCATGGTCAGAAAATAAAGAAAATTGAAAAATAAGAAATATTTGCTTGATAAGGATTTTTGAGGACAACGAAAATTTTAACAATAATTTTTGGAATAATTGGAATACACTTAATTCCAGTATTAAGTTAAAAAAAAAAAAAGGAATTAAAAGGTTTGAACAAATTCTTAATGTCAGAAATTCAGCTTTACTTTGGTAGGTCATTGAGATTCATTACCAACATTACTACTAAGAAAAAGAAGGCATTTCACGTTGAAATTTGTTATTGAATCTTTGGAAATTGACTTCAACGAATCTACCGTCGGTCGCAAACTTTTACAAGGCAGCCAGATGATAGAAAATTCGAATTTAATACGTATAAATTTAAAATATGTTCTTAGCTTACTTAATTAAAAAGTCCTATTAAAAGTACGTATACGCCTGGGTGTACCATACTTTTTTTCTCTAATAAGATACTTTTTGATGGTGATTTTTACAAAAGCAAAAGAGTGTTTCACAGAACTGTTGAAACTAACGAAGTTTCGTCTTGAGCACGAGCAACATCAATTCAGCAAACGTTATTGTAAAGTTGCACAAAAATTGTGTTGTTGGAAGCATTTTGAAACTTGAAAGTCTGATAAGGCTAGTTCTAGAATTTTTTTTTTGAATACAAGGGAAAAGTCAGTTCTACGTAAAAAAAATCTAAAAGACCATTGACGAGCTAAAGGCAAACATTCGTGCCAGAATTATTGCAATGTAACCCGAGAACCCATTGCTTTAAAGCGATGTCTGTGTGTATTACGTTTGTACGTGCGTTCGTACGTTCGGGTTGATTTTGTTTCTCTTCAAAAACCAGAAGAATTAAGAGAAGCATACATGACAGCTGAAGCGAGTTAAGACACTCTCCTGTCTATGAAGTGTTCTATTCTGAGTGCATGACAGCGTATTTTGACAAATAATTCCTCAAAATTAGTGCTACTTCATGCAATGTGTTGAATTTATATGTATTCAAAACAACGTTTCTTGGTGCTAGAATCGCTACTTGATAGAGAAATTGATTTTTATGTATGTTATCTTGTAAATCAGGGTAAACACTTGCAATAAGTTCAGAATTACTCTAAACTAAATTGCAAAAATCTTCTATTAGGGTTACATAGCCCTTGGCATCGGGTTTTAAGCCGCCCATCTCCTATTTAAGTAGTGTTTCAGCATATTTTCGTGCGTTAATGTCGTTATAAGAAACGCCTAATGATAGGCAATGATGATAGGTCCAAAAACAGGCAGCACCTAATGATATGCTACACATTTGTGTTCTAAAAAATTAATATATTGAATATCTAATTATAAGTGTTACCGGCGGATCTGCTCGGCGGATGAGCTGTGAATGGGGTATTTTAACGCAGTAAAAAGTTGCTTTAAATACTCTCCAGTCTTGTAACTACCTCTACTCAAAAAATCATGTCATAATATTGCTTTGTTACGACCTGAAGGACGGACAAACAAAGAAACACACCAACTTTTCCATTTATAATATTAGTATAGATGAAGGCCCCTCTTTTTACACATACCTTAAATATTAAATGAAGCCTACTTTGATAATCCGTCACTGGTTTTTCTCACCCAGCACCAGTTCCCCAACACCCACTGACACAACACCAAGAACCCACAATCTACCAAAATAATGATTTAAAAAAAATAAAACAGAAGAACGCCTTCCTTCCTCTTTGGCTACATAGATACATATAAGTAAAATAATATTGAATCACAAATTAAGCCATGCTATTAGGTGGAACAAAGTGCATGGCATATGTTGTTATAGTTGAAAAGAAACTCGCACTTGCCCCATTCACATCATCACTTCACATAACATATAAGAACAAGCATCAGCATAAGAAGGTCTATACCTCACCTACTCCTCCTAAGTAACCTCTTAAGAATAGGAATATAGAAAAATGGAGATAGGAATAGGGTGGCGATGATAACGACAATGAAGATGACTACGAGCGGTGACGACGACGGTGAAGACGAATACGAAGACGACATAGACTTTCGGCCTCTGTATCTCTCTCCTATGGGCACACTCTCCACTTTGCTAAACCTCTTTTGCATTTGGAAGTTTTCACATCCTTTTGACAGCAGCAAAAACAGTCTGTGAAAATATCACTATCTTTTCTTCATGTGCCAAGTGAGCAGAAAAATGATCTCCTCCATTTCCCCCCACACTGTAGGTACTCACTTCATCCAGAGATACGATATTAAGATGGAACGTTTCGAATGAAATTCATATAAATATCAACATATCACACTCATTGAACAAGAAAAAGAAGAAGAAGAAGAAGAACAAAAATATCCAAGAAATAGAGAAATACAAGAAAAAAGGATTTCCCACCCATATACATATACAACACGTATAGGTTAGGTATACGCTCCACTCATGATATAAAAGATAGACCCAGCGAAACACACTCTAAACATCATCGCAGATACAAAATAAATCTAAGATTTCAATTATAGATAAATCATCATTGGTCAAAAACTTCCATAGGGATCCTGTCTAATCCCGATTGAATGAATGATTTTTCGGTCAATTTAACCTTAGCGAGAGCGAAGGACGAGTGACGATACTACATATATACAATGGAACATCGAACATGGAGATGGAGCGATCCGTAATGAAGTGGAGAAATTCAACAGGACACATTATCCAAGCACGAACACACTATCGAATTTTCTTTCCATCTGTCAGCAAATTCAATTAATGAGTCAGCAATCAAAGCACGAACAAAAAAAGAATCGAAATAGATGAAGAGCTAGAATGAGCACTAAATAGATGGGATAAGAGGTCCTTTGCTCCTGATGGTATTCTATTTTTTCTATATACGAGGTTAGTGTATACCTCGTCACACGTTGCTCCTCGCTTAAGTCGTCGTCGCTCATCCACTCCGCACCGAACCACACTCTCATCCTGGCACTCGTCCTTGCTCGTGTCATTTCGTTGTAGGCGATGTCAATGGCAATGGCAATGGCCTGGCCTGGCCGTGCTTCTTTCTAATGCTTAGCTTATGCCATGCCCTGCCAGGCTATACCATTCCATGCCATTCTATGCCATGCCATGCCATGCGATGCGATGATGATGAATGATATTTGTTTTGTATCTTATAGTTTATATTATTTATGCGAAAACATATATATTTTTCTTCTCTAAGTTGACACATGAAATAATATAATGTCATTGTATACAGATAAAATGTTTCTATTAACATACACACACACACAAACAAAAACGGAAAAAGAAGAAAACCAAGAAAATTATGTACAGATTTTTGGAAAAGGAGCGAAATTTCAATTAAAGGAGCAAGAACCGAAAACATGCTTCGCTTATCCACTTTTAAGGACATACCTAAACTATGTACATGCTTCACTACATCACTAACTATAAATAGCAACTACTGAAAAAACCAAGTCTTAAGTTAGTAAGCCACCACCGCACCCAGTGATTTGGACCCTTGCCAGGGTGGATAGGGGATATTAAATACGAGATATGCAGCAATATTATATTTTTGTTTCTTGTTGGTCGCTTTGCTCGTTCTGTGTTGCATACTTCTATGCGCCACATTGTCATGTTCCAATATTAAGGGAAGACAGTAATGTGCAGTATTTTATGGTGTAATAGAAAACTGCATGTTTTTTTTAATTTTAAGAGTTTTTTTTTGAAAATCGGTTGAGATTGTACATTTTTGGTAATTTAAATTTTAACTGCATCCAAAGTTGTAACAATGCAGCTTCTAAGCTAGCTTCAATAAAAGAACTGCGTTTATAAGATAAATACTATTTGAAATGTTGCTACATCTTAATATCGTCTATTTTTCTACAGAACATTTCAAAGTAAAATTCTATGAATGTTTAAATGGCCAATTAATGCACAATTAAAAAATTTAGATTTATTTAGCATTTGGCTAAACAACTACATATATGGGAAGTTGTTTTTGAAAGTCGCATGAGTTCATTTTTGCACATTTGGAGATAATGACGTTTTTAAATTTTTTTATATATAATTATTATACACTGAAAGAGCTTAAAATAGTTTTAATGTGCGGGAGACACAGTGTAGGCATTAGGAAAAGAAGATGAGGTTCCAAAGGAGGTGTCGGTTTGGTTTTAAATTCTTGAACATTGCATAGACAGGTAAAAATAGAGCGTGGTTAGGCATTCCACTTGAAGCATTGAGTTAATAACACTACTGTCGCCAATTATTTTAAAAGCTCTTTGTTGAATGCTGTCCAAGAAGCTAAAGTAAGTTTCTGGAGCACATGCCGAGAATATCGAGATATTCAGTTTCATTGATGCAAGTGCCATCAATGGATAATGGCAAGTGGGTGTATCTCACATTACAAGGCCACATTGAATTTTCGAAGCATTAAATTCCACGCGGTTTCTTATTCACTATTGTTCAACTCTGTTAAAATCGGAATTTAATGAGATTATTATATTTTGTCGTTGCAATTCTAAAAAAAGCTAAGAGTACTACCGTCAGCGAAACAAATAATTGGACTAGAAGTAGGAGACAAGAGATCGTTAGTGAAAATAAGAAATAGTATCGGAGACAAAACAGATTCCTCTGGCACACCAGATTTTATTTTTTGCGATCTTAAGGACTCTAGCTACAGTACTATTACTTTTATGTTCTTATTAGTACAATGTTGATGATACAAAAATTCAAAGACCGATTTAATTTTCATTTAATTAGTCATCTTTAATAAAATAACAAAATTTCGGCCAAATTAAAGCAGACACAATTCCTTTTCATTGTAATGACATAAATAAAAGTTTATTGAACTCTTTCATTTCTCTTTAAAACATCAAGAAATTAATTTTCCTTGGACATAATAAAACGTCTGTATGATGTACCAAAAAAAAATGATAATGATGCCCCCAGAATTATTTTGTACTAGGATATAATTTTTTGTAAACTAGTAAAGTTTTTAGAAAACGCGAATTGAGTAGTTTTTTAACAAAAAATATATTTCTATGAAAAATAACATACTAAATTGGTTTAACGTTTAACAAAAAAAAGTCAATCTTCAAGCTTGGTTGTGTGCTCTTCGAAATTCTTTAATTCGTAATGTGACTATTTTTTAACCAAAGTCATGATAATGATAAGATTTCAGAGTAGATCCAGACTACTTTTGTTTCAATTCAATACAATATCTTTTTCCACTTTTTTTCATTTTTTTAAAATCATGGTATTAAAGATAAATATGTTTTTTTTATTGTCGTGCTTCTGCTTTGTTTTCCTTAATTCATTGTTTGATAGAAGTGTTCTGTCTTTCCTTACAAAGTGCCTATTAAATTAGAAAACTATTAAATGTTGAATTGCAACTTGCGGATACTTGAGAATCGTTTAATAAATTGGAGTAATAAATATCATCTTAAATTCATCAATGCTAATATTATAAACGGAACAGTCAGTTTGTTTGCTTGTTTGTTTGTTTGTTTGTTCGCCTTTCACGTCGCAAAGGAGAAATATTAAGACTTTATTTTTTGTGTGAAGGTAATTACAAACCTGGAGATTGTTTTAGGCTTCTTTTTACCTTAATAAAACATCACATTCACAGCTCTTTCAAGCAGATCTACCGGTAAGACTTATAATAAGATATCCAATATATTCAAATTAGTAGCATATCATTAGGTGCTGCCTGATTTTGGATCTATCATCGTTGCCTATTATCAAGCGTTTATTATAATGACATTAGAGCTCGAAACTTTACAGAAACACTATTAAAAATAGGAGATGGGACGTTTAAAAACCGATTCCGAGGTCTATGTGATACCAACGGATGTACATATTTTGTAATTTGGTACAGATTAATTCTGAAATTATTACTGACTAACAAAATATCATACATGACGATCAATTTCTCTGTCAAGTAGATGTTCTTTTGTCACAATATTGATGTTGTTTTGAAAGTAAATTTAAAAATTTTGGATAAAGGCGCAGGTAATGTGAGGGAGTATTTGTCAATAGACACTGTTCTGGACTCAAAACAGAACCCTCCATACCCAGTAGAGTTTCTTAACTGAATTCAGCTGTCCGGTGCGCATTCACATAAGTTGCAATTAAAATTAGGCGTGTTTGTTATAAAAAAAGTAACTAACAACTCTCAATCATTCCTGTATACAAGTCATGTCAGGTATGGAGGGGACCTACAGTTTTTATGTCAAATTCGAACGGCTAATTTGAAGAAGCACTTTTCCTGACAAGAATTACTATTGAAAGATATGACAATTCCTCGCAAGAGGCAGTACTCGTGAAAAAAAAACTTAAGGTAGCACAGGTAGGGATTGAACCCAAAACCTCTAGCATGACAGTCGTATGCACTAATTATCATGCCACGGATACTACGGCGCGGCGTGTCAGTGATACTTATGCGAAATTTGAATGACCCTCGATTGTGTAACGGTACAAAAAAAAATCATGTCACAAAACTTGGACGAAACATTAAATAAATAAATTAGGTGGTGCAACAATCCGTTGAGAACTAAAGCCTAGTGACTTACAACTCTCAACCATTCCTGTGTGCGAGTAATGTTGTCAGGGATGGAGAGGACCTACAGTTTTTAAGCCGAATCCGAACGGCTGATTTAAAAAAGCACATTTTATGACAGGAATAACTCTTGGAGGATTTGTCAATTCCTCGCAAGAGGCAGTACTAGTGAAAAAAACTTTAAATGGCACAGTCAGGGTTTGAACCCAAGACATCTGACATGACAGT
This sequence comes from Eupeodes luniger, assembly GCA_951509635.1. NCBI lineage: Eukaryota > Metazoa > Arthropoda > Insecta > Diptera > Syrphidae > Eupeodes > Eupeodes luniger. The sequence continues at coordinate 61,678,582 of OX608073.1, read as the reverse complement.
CCAACGCACTAACCATCACGCCACATGGACGAAACATTATTAGTGGTAATAATTTAACCAGCGGCGGCGGCGTTGGAAAGGGTGAACATGTTATTATTCGTCTGATCCTAATACTTCCTACAGATGTACCGTTCCAAATCAAAAGGCTTCAATTCAACATTAAAATTAGTGTCGCTATGTTAATTAATAAGGTGCAAAAGCTAACACTAAAACAGTATGGGGGGGGGGGGCGAACCTAGAAAAGCCGTGTTTCATTACTACTTTAACAATACACTTTTTTCTGCAATGTCTCTTTGTGACGTGTTGATCTTCTTTTATTACGTGGTCAAAGCCACAAGTTATTACTAGTTAAAGCTATATAAGAACCAGTATTCAAAAGCTTCTTCTATGTCCTTAAATGAAATGATACACTGTGGCGTATAAGCACTTTTTGTATTTTGTTGAATTAAAAAAACAAATTCGTTTGTCTTTTTAAAAGTTATGTTGATTTACCAGTCAGTAAAACTATTAAATTCCTTACAGAGTAGTTTAAAGGCAAGACTAGTTTAAAAAAGGTTTCTGGTTTAAAACAATTTAATCGTCAATAAATGTTCTATTATTCAAACACAAATGTGATTTGATTGACATCTAAATCAAATTTTTGAAAAAAAACTTGAAATTTGAAGACCTTTTAACACTATCTTTCAAGAACTCGACTATAATGGCATTACAAAAATAACTTAACCTGGTTTAGAATTTTCCAATAAGAGGTTTCATTTTTATAATCAAGAAAAACGAGTATAATTCTATTATTTAAAGTCTAAGATGGATTTTAAACAAGTGATTTATAAAGAAAGACAACATACAAAAAGAACGTAAACAGCACTGTATTCAAAAGTATACAAACATTTAAGTAAAAATATATAGACAAATTATTATAGGTAGAAAAAATCGGCCAAAATAATAAATTCGCTTTTTAAAGTGAAAAATAGTTCGAAACCATGACCGGAGGATATAATTTAATAACCACCTCAATAACACTTACTATACTCTTTCATTCTCTCTCTCTTTCCCTCTCTTTATACCCAATACCAAGTCCCCCCCCTCCTGACTTGCATACTTTTTGGGGTTTCTTTTGCTAAGCTACATTACATACTCGTTCATCTCTTGTGAAATGAATTTATATCTTTTGGCAAACACAATCTCTATAGCTTGTACAACTATGAGTATACACTGATGATAGTGATACAAAAATCTCATTGTAAGGATCTTTCTTCACTTCAGGATTAAACCAGCAAAGAAATAAATATCATACTCGTACACAAAATCACAGAAAATATAATATAATATAATATAAACGAAACGTAACGATTCAAAGGTTAAAATGATTTTCTTACTCTCCTTTATACTCTGCTCTCCGCCTGCGCTTCCTTCTGAAAACAAAATGAATATAATATATATGAAACAAAAATGAGGAATTTTATTGTGTGTGTGTGTTTTTTTTTTATTCGACGACTGTATAATCTGTTTTTAAGATAAAAACATTTTTAAGAAAATCATTTCAGAAGCCATACACAAAAGGACTTTATACCTACTACGAGAACATAAACGTTTTTGAAAGCCAAAGATAGTTTGACTTTTGAATTGTTCTACAACTCCGAGGAGTGTAAAGATAGATATAAAGATAGATAAATATACAGTATCTAGATCTACCTTGCGATATATCTGAACTCTGGCAAGATAAATAAAATTCAATGAAGGTCTTTATGGTTATGCTTGAAAGAATATAAAAACCTCACATATTGGTCCAGCCATTTAGGTGTACCAATGTACCAGTATATCTAAGTAGTTTTATAGCTTGAATCTTTACATATACTTAGACCGACAAATAGATACATATATACCAAACGAACCGATGAAAAGTTTTGTTTGAAAAAGTATCTTATTCACATTTAATATGTCGAAATGGTTTTGATATTGTATATATTTTCCTCCAACAACAACAAAAATATCTTCTTCATACAAATAGTTTGTGTTGCTGTCGAGGACAACAAAAGGACATAGAAATGGTATAGTTCGGAGCCATTATATTCCATAAAACTGACCACATGTTTGCTTTAAGCAAAATATGGTAAAATCATTTAAATGCTGCTACGAGTATAGTTAAACTACGAGAGAGTCTATATAGATGCGAAGTTTTAATATTTTCCTTTTCGGCCTTGGGACAATATTCGACTGAATTGCTTAAGGACTTTTGTCTGGGAATTTTGGTAAAACTTGAAAAGGTTTTTCTAATATATACTCGTATATGTACAAAAGTACACAAACTATAACTTTTATGTACCTATGCGTATATTATATGTACTTTCATACACTTGGAAAATCTTTATAATGTTTTCAAACACAATGTGACATGTGTTTTTTGGAATATGAGGGTGCATCCGGTTGGTTGTTTGTACGAGTTTCTTTCTTTTATCCTCTTTTAAGGAGTATACCTAGAAACCAAGAATTTAAACAAATCATAGGCAAATCTATATAATGGATCTAGGAGAGTATAGTTTAGATTTTGCGGGATATCAAAGAAGATTTGGCAATAGTCGTTATGATACACAAAATATCAAGAGACTTTAACAGACTAATTTTGAAGTCTATATAAATATTATTTGAATTTCAGGATTTTTTTTAGAATTGCTTTGTTTATTGTCGTCGGTAAAAAAGTACAAACATTTAATAATCACAATGTAACAAGAAGGTTGAAAAAGAATTCCCTTATCATATTTATTGACTTTACTTTGAAAATGGAGCTTCAATTACCTTTCGTTTGACATTTATTGATTATTTATTTGAAAGTGCATTCAAACATGAGTACAATTCTCATACACTTCTTTCTGGATTTTGTTTTTAAATCAATGATCCTTTCATACATATTCAATTGAAATCATAGTTTCTCAAGGAATGCTTATAAATTTTACCTTAAACAAATTTCGGAGATGTTTAAAAGATAGACACGTGTAACCATGTAGACATGAAGACCACGTGCAGCCGATATGTTCTTCGAGCTCTCGGACAAAGTATACGAGCAGTGCCTTAGTTGCGATATTAAAATTGTCTTGGGAGAAGCTAGAAGGGGAAGACATCTTTGGCGGAATAATTGGGGAAAATGGCCTGCACGGCTACACTTCCGATGAACAGATTCAGGCTCATGGATTTTGCTTCGGGGTTTAACGTTAGGTAAGTAGTATGCGTTTTCCACACCTCAACATTTAGAAAGAACTTTGAGTTCTCCAGACCAATTTACAGTCAACTTGATTGACCAAATTGCGATAGAAGCTAAACACGCTTCAAAAATCATGAAAGTCCGAACTTTCTTAGGGGGTAACATTGACTCAGACAGCTACCTTGATTTAGATAAAGGGTTTCCAGACCACAGGCAAAACAGCGAGATGCTGGGAGCAGATACAACGTCGAACAGCTACAATCGCAAGAGATCGCCAAGTTCTTCTCCGACCGAGTCACAAGTCACCTCTTTCGAAGTTCTCTCCCACCAACACAATGTTTTAAAAACCAGTGGCAACATTTGCCAAGATGCTATCAAAGAAGTCGACTCTGACGTTCTGAGTTTAAAAGAAGAGAAGAGAGGAACTTCGACTTCTCAGAAAGACAAAAAAAGCACGAGCAGCGTGCGTGGTCGAATATGTTGAGAAGTTCAGAAGGAAAAATGTCAGTTCGATGGTCTTAAGAGCAGGTGAAACGAAATTCACAAGTGCATAAACGAAAGTGGAAACATCATAGTAGAACCACAGTCATTTCTGAGGATACGCATATTGTATAACGGCAACGACGAACTCAATTCCGCTGTCAGGCAAGATTGTCCATTTAATTTTAGACCACGAAACCAAACAATCCCTTCTGCCTGAACTAAGTAAAGATTGTCATATCTAAGCTGAAGTCTAACAAAGTCGCTGGAGCAGATGGCTTAAATATCGAGCTTTTCAAAGCAGCTGGAGATAATTTGGTTAGGGGCGCGCACCAACTTATTTGTAAAATATAATCGTCTGAAAGTATGACCGATGAATGGAACCTCAATATTGTTTGCCCGACCGATACTGACAAAAGGAGACCCTCTAAACAGCACCAGCTATAGAAAAATTTGTCTTCTCAACATCGCATACAAAATTTTCTATGCCATTATAATATGTAAACGGCTAAATCGCATTGCCAGAAAATTGATAAATTCTTATCAGGAAAGGCCACGTTGGTTCTGGACTTTAAAACATGTGTCTTCTACCATACCATCCATCCTTGCAATTACTTGCACACAAGAATGGTTGAGAATCGTAAGTCACTAGGCCCTGGTTCTCTACAAACTGTTGCACCACCTAATTTATTTGTTTATTCTACCATACCACGACCGAACAAGAAAGAGAATGAAGATGGTATTATCAAAAACCTTCCTTCAAAATTGTATTTCCTTACCTCTCTTAAATGTTCATATTTTAAGTGCATCCACAGAGAATCAGAATTATATCTCCGCCAAATGAAATGACTCGCTTTACGTTTGATGAAGATTGATTTGAATTATCGAGGGTTTAAGTCTAATATCCACAAAACAAACGCTGGTGTGCCCCAGGGTTCCTCTTTTTGTCCGCCACACTTCATTACTTTTATAAATAATATTTTGACTAAAACTTTAAATTTAATAAATTGTTACGCTGACTATCCTTAGCTTTTTATATTCTTTTTCAAATTCACATACTTGTCCTTCAGACGTATGATAAGCTCATTTAAATCTGAAAAACATCCACTTTTTCAATTTGAAAACAAAGATCACTACAAAATAGGTGGTCACAGTAAGTGATCGTGCTTGTTTCAGAAGAGCAAGAGCAACTATGTAGTTTAAACTTTTTGCACTCAGGCTCATGAAAAAAGATTTCCGGTTCGAAAAACTTCTGAGAAGAAAGGCTGAAGAACATAATTTTCGTCTTAGAGCTTATTAATAATTTATGTTCGGCAAACCACAACCTAAAAAGATTCAAATCCCAATTTATATCTGCAACAAGATCAAGAGGACTATCAGCACCATAGGCACAACCAACATCATCTGCAAAAGCGGTAATTTTCGACTTGAATGGCAATTTAAATATAGAGTTAATGTAAATTAAGAACAATATTGGACCAAGCACAGAGCCTTGTGGTACTCCTATATTAAGAAATTTGAAGCCACTTCTTGTATTGTTAATTTTTACTCGTAATGATCTATTAACAAGGTAGGATCTAAACCAATCTCTCATAAAGCTTCGAATACCAGCATTTTCCAATTTAGACAACATGATTTCGTGATCAACCATGTCAAAAGCTTTAGTGATGTCGACAAACAGGCCAGCTGAACACTTTTTACTATCTAGGTTAATGAAAATATCGGAGCAAAATTTTAGAAGAGCGTCTTCCGTGGATTTACCTTTCTGAAACCCAAATTGTAGGGAACTAAAGAAGTTGTTTTTATTTAAGAAATCAATTAATCTGTTTTTGATACTTTTTTCAAAAATCTTACTTACAGAAGATAGAATTGAAATTGGTCTATAAATGTTCACTTCTTTCGCTGATCCTTTTTTAAAAATAGGAACAATGTCTGCACAGTTCAACGCATGCGGAAATTTTCCTGAAAATATGCTTTGGTTAAATAAATAAGCCAAAACATCAACTAAGAAACAAGCTATAGTTTTAAGCATATTATTTGAGATACCATCAGCTCCACAAATCTTCGAATTTTTGAGCGAACCAATACTTCTCAGTTATGGGTTCGAAAAAAATGTGTTTTGGTTCAAAGGATCACCACAAATAATGGAAGAGCTACAGATTGCACAGGTGGGACGAAAAAAAGTTTGCAAGGAAACTGAAACATTGGCAAAGTAATCAATGAATTTATAAGCAATAGCTAAAGTCTTATTATTAAAAATTTCATCTTCATCAATTTCTATGTTAAAATTCTTTTTGTTAGAATTTGGTTTATTAAGAAGACTGTTTACTAATTTCCATTCATTTTTAATATCACCTTTAGCTTGCTCAAATTGATTTCCATAGTATCTGTCTCTATACAATGGAACTTCTTTTCTAAGTTGAGAGCACATATCTTTATAACGCTTCATTAAATTTTGGTTTAGCGGATGTTTGGTACATTTAGTTCTTAGTTTATTTTTCAGATGAATTTTATTTAAAATATAGTTGTTTATCCATGGCTTAAGTTTTTTTTGTATACTCCTTAATTTGAAAGTAACACTGGATTGAACGATATAATTTTTAAGAATATCGAAAAAAGTATCAAAAGCTTTCGAGGCATCATTTTCTAAGTAAACCGACTGCCACTCTTCAAAACAAAGTTTGCTTTTCAATTTTAAATAGTCAATTTTAGTTACTTCAAAACTTTTATCAGTAGATAATAATAGATAATAATAGATAGTTCAATGCTACCAGGGGAACTCATCAAAAGACCAGTCATGGCATGATCAGTTATACCTAAATTAAATACGCCTTTTTCAATTGTGTCTAAAGAGCAATTGGAATGGGGACTCAAAAACAGTGTAGAATCTTATGCTTCGGAAATTCAATGCTGCTAACTGTCGCAAAAACGTAACTTTCCCCCATTGCCACTATCCATTGGTAGTACTTGCATCGTGGAGACTGAACTGTTGTCAGTTCTAGGTATGTGCAATGTGCATCCCAACCCATATCTTGAAGTAGCCAAAAACTATGCTTAGTGTTAAGTTTTTCACCACCTACACAAGAAGTTTTTATTCCTTCTGATCTGGCTAGAATAATTAATAACACATATATTCGCCTAAAACTCGAGTACAACTCACATATTTGGGAAGGTGATACAAAAATCCATTTGTATCTCTAGGACAACATTCAAAATGGAACTATAAAACTGATAGGTGACCTTTGCCTAACTGAAACATTTCTTGAGCACCGTCATAAGGTTTCATGCCTTAAATGATTTTGTATCGCTATTTTTATTAACACTGCTCTAGTAAAATATCACGTTGCATTTCGACCCTCAAGCAATTCAACCGTAAGACCCGTTCTTCTACAAATGCTCATCCGTTTACCCTGGAGCCCAATTTCGGACTTACTCTAAAGTACAGAGATTCTTTTTCATTGTTTTGATTCTTTCAATATTACTTCTGGGATAGTTTATAAACTTAAAAAGAGGCTGGGATGCGACCCACACTGATAACTTCCCATCCCGTCTGTCGATTTGTCTTGCTTAAAAAGTTTGTAGGTTTTCGTGTTTTGTTCAAAAAGCTGTCACTTGAATTATTCTAAAAAAAATTGAAATTACCAATAATATTTTGCATATAATGAAATAGATTGATTTCAAAATCTATTTTTGTTAACGAGATTTTTAGTCAAAAACCAATTTTTACCAATTTTAGGAGCATCTCTCAAAAGTTTTTTTTTCTTATATAAACAAATACAAATTGGATGAATGAGAAATTGTATGAAGTCAATATTTTCTATTATTCACGAGATATCGAGAACCGAACATCAATTTTTACCAAATTTGCGTACTATTTTTTGTAGATTCTATTTTTTTATGAAAAAATCGGACTGTTGGATTCTTATAAAAAAATTACTGAATGTCAAAAAAAATATTTACTGTGAGATAAAATTAGTTTGAAGTCAATATTTTTAATTTTTGAAAAGATATTTGAGTCGAAAATCAATTTTTACCAACTTTTAGTAATTTTTGTTTAGATTTTTATGTTTTGTTAGAAAATTGTCTATTCGATTTTTTTCAAAATTTTACTGAAAATTAAAAGCAATATTTCTTATAAGTAAAAATTAGTTGGAAGCCATAATCTCAAATTTTTGAAAAGATATTTGAGTCGAAAATCAGTTTTTACCAACTTTTGTTGATATTTTTTTAGGTTTTTATTTTTTGTAAAAAAAGCTGTCAATTCGATTTTTCGCAAAATTTCACTGAATGTTGACATCAATTTTTTTTAAAAGATAAAATTAGTTTAAATCCAATAACTCAAAGTGTTGAAAAGATATTTGAGTGAAAAATCAATTTTTACCAACTTTTATTAATTTTTGTTTAGGTTTTTTATTTTTTTGTAAAAAAAATGTCAATTCGATTTTTCTCAACAATTCACTGAATGTTGAAAACAATGTTTCTTATAAGATAAAATTAGTTTCAAGCCAATATTTTAAGGTTTTGAAAAGATATTTAAGTCGAAAATCAATTTTTACCAACTTTTATTAATTTTTTTTTAGGTTTTTAATTTTTTGTAAAAAAACGGTCGATTCGATTTTTCTCAAAATTTTACTGAATGTTGAAAACAATATTTCTCATAAATTAAAATTAGTTGGAAACCATAATCTCAAATTTTTGAAAAGTTTGAGTCGAAAATCAAATTTTACCAACTTTTGTTAATGTTTTTTTTAGGTTTTTAATTGTCAATTCAATTTTTCTCAACATTTTACCAGATTTTTAAAACGTTATTCTTCGTTTCACAAAATTGTTTTGAAGATAAAATCATTTTTTTTTTCGTAAAATTTTCGAGGTGGCAAATATCTTTTTTTCAGTTTTTTTGATTTATAAAAAAACCGTTTATTGAAATTTGTTTCAAAAATATACTTGTTTAGTATCACGTTACAATATATTATATAAAATTTAATTCAAGTCTATAGCGTGTTATTGTTTCGTGAGATCTTTAGGGTCAACCAAAATTTTCACCTTTTTGTTTAAATTGCTATGGTAAAAAAAAACCACCCACTCAATTTTTTTGAGAGTCCTTTCTGTATCTTTCTGCATTATAAGCTGTATAATAAATTTATTTGAAGTCGATATCTCTACTGGTTCTTGAGCTATGAACGACGAAAAAAACGTCGCGAACGTACGGACGTACGAACGTACGTACACACGCACGCACAGACATTTCTCTAAAAATCTTTTATTTCGACTCTTAAGGACCTTGAAACGTCGAGAAATCGGACTGATTACAATAACTTCCTATGAAAAACAAATTTCGTCTCTAATATCAATCTCTTGAAGGAATACTAACTTACTACCAAGTATAGTTTAGATCTCCTGCTAATTAAATTTCTTGCATACTCATATCATATGAACATAATTTCCAATAAAATTTAATTTAAGTTTCCTTTTAACTTCCGGTCATTGCTTGAAAGTAATTTTTAATCCTTAAATTTAATATTAATTAATATAATTATATCCAAGTAAATTGTGAAATATCAATATTAAGTTGAATTTAAGCAGCTATACAACACTTCACAGCAACCAAACGGATATCTTATTGTTTATTTCTGTAAAACGATGCAAACCCTCTATCTTAAAGCTTATTTGATTTTCAATAATAATAATATTCATATCAATGTTCATTTCAGTTTATCGTTTCAAACACAAATTTTCAACAAAACCATATCCAATCTCCAGCATTGTGAGAATCTCCAAAATGCTGGATTTAGTTGGGTTTCTGTTTACCTACTGTCAATATTTCGACTGCGATATGATAATTCATACAATTAAGATTAATTTCAAAATACAAGCAATCTTAATACACGATAATTTCATCAACCATATATTTATGTATGTGCATATGCATATTTTGAATAGTTTCCTTTAAAATCGTATCCTTAAAATATAAAAGCCCATAAGTGAAGCCGAATATACAAGTAAGGTATACCTAATATTGTGTGTTTTAGTGAAACTGTGAAGTGAAAGCAATTTGATTGGCTTATTCACCATCTGATGCCTTGAAAAGAAAGAGGCTTGTACTTGCATCAGCACCATCACCATCACCAAAGTGCTTCTCACATTAAACTATGCTTCTCAGTCCTAATCCCTACTAAAGTAACCCTAAATATTGGCTCAGCATATATAAAGTCTCGAATTATACCCCGATTTTCTTCAAAAGTCATTGAACTTTGAATATGCACTCTACGGTTTATGTACTCGTACTCCTGATGCAATTCTCAAAACTGATAATTGCTTTGAATGTCAAGTTAAATTTTGAGATTATATCTCCTGACGTAAATGCATTTTTCATAAGCAATATCAGGCTCTATAGGTCTGGTTCTGGTCTGGGTATAGGTTTGTACAGAGAGAGAGAAAGAGTGAGAACAACAAATCCTTCTTATATTATCCTTAATTGCACACTAAGGTGTGAGCAGAGCATCATGAGCCAGTCATATATGTATGTAGTTAGAAACCTATGCCCATAAATAAAATATGCTCAAGCTGATAGACAATAATGTCAGTTTGTTGGTTAGTTGTTACCTTTAGGTAGGATGATCTACTTTTCTTAATCAGCCTTATAACCCTTGTATCAAATGACACATCATATGACAGCAAATTGTGGTTTTAGGGAATGGTTTAGTTCGTTTAGGGGCTAGAAAGACACACGCACAGCATATGTATTGCAGGATTAAGGCTTGCCCTTGGAGCTCAAAAGTCCAACGAAGGACTTCGTCTTCATCGTCGTCGTGTCGATGAACAAACTACTACGACGACGACTAGAATGACGATGATGACGACAGACGGCCGACCGACCGACCGACCCAAGGCACTAACCAAACTATAGTATCAAGGATTGGATAGGATAGGATAGAGACCATCAGGACAAGAACAGGACATAGGACACATGTTTTCTTCTTTTGTTCGAAAATTCTATTCCCTGTGAGATTATGTTTGACCCTCATAGATAAATTGATACATATTCACTGTCAAATGTGTGTTCCTTTCAGTTAACACCTGTTGACCTCAATTGTTTGGCTAAATCCAACAAAAGGCAGCAAGGTGAATTCCCAGACAAAATAATCAAATCCCATTCAGGATTCCGCAGTGGGAGAGGGAGGTTTAGCCGTGTTAGGCCAAAGGATAAAATGAAATCCACCTCCTCGCACTCTGTAAGTCTTCTCCCCAAAACGAGGACAGAGGGAAATAAAAATAAAAGAAAACACTTCTTAACTCAAGCTACAAGTTTAACCAAAACTCAAAAGGAACGAAGAAAAAAGAAATGAAATCCGAAAAAGTCCTTTGAAGTGACATAAGGTGTGTCGTGCCAGCACCATAGCGCTCGCCTGTCGGTTCCGAGAGAGACGGGGGATAATCGGTGGCAGTGGCAGTGGCAATGTTGTTGGTGATTATTTGTCAGACATCAAACTCAACTAATTCATAGAATGAAGCTCTTGAAAAAGTTTTTACACCCAGCTCCATCACCATCACCAGCACCATTGCCAGCAGTACAAGTTTTCTGTGTTTTTTTTTAATTTTTGTTGTTGGTACCTACTTCATTATAATTTCATTAGAAAGGACCCGACTTCTTCAGTTTAAAAAATTTCATTCCAACCAAACTGAATAAACTTCTAGCTGATGCTCTGCCATCAAGGGAAAGTCACAAAGTTGTTCCTTGTATACCTAACCTACTATAATCGTAATATTTCAAGATGTCTTGCTCAAGAAGGTTTATATACAATTTTCCAATATTAAGACGACGACGAAGACGAAGATGACATTATAATTATTATGAAGTTTTTTGATTACACAATAGGTACCTATAACCTATACACAACACAAAAACTGAAGGACTTTTACTTGAAATGAAATTTTTTGAAAAAACTTCGATCTTTGAAAGTGGGAGCGAAAAAAAAGGGAACTGTCCTATTGGATTCTTTAAACCTCTGAAATTACTTCGAACTCTTAGGAATTGAGGAAAATAAAAATAAACTGATTGATATAATCGTTTAAGGGTTAAATAAATATATCTTTAAGATCACATCATCTTGTTTTGACGTCTTCTGGTATTTTCAGATAAATGCTTTCAGTTTGAAAGTATGTAGGTGAAATGAGTTTGAGAACGATTATTCCATATCTTCTTCTTAAGGGTTAAATAATAATCTCATACAAAAGTTAGTGATTAAGCTCTTCCTAAAACAAATAAAGAAAAAGGGCAGTTGAGCGTGGGAATTCTGGTATCTGAAACCGGGTTTTTAATATTACTTTTTATTCTGACAGATAAGTGGCTTTAATCATAGAATACAAAAGCTGAAAAGGCTTTGACAAGATCCTCCAAAAATCATTACTGATCATGAAGTAGAACAATTTATTGCTGATGTGCAACAGGCTGCACAATTTCTGTCGAAATTAGGAACAAATTTTGGAAAAGTGACGAGCTTGAAAGAAATGTCAAGTCACGAGATTTCCAGATGATGGGGCAGTTTTGTAAAGACTTTCTCCATTTCGGGGACAGTATATGACTGATCGATTTTTACTGTTGCTATTTGTGTGATACAGTGTTTTTTTAACCCTCTCCATTTGAAATTACCGACGTAGACCGCTATCTACAGTATCAAAATTGTAGCATCATCATAAAAGGTGGCCATGGTAGCGTTAATGTCCACTTGAATATCCATTGTACATGAAATGTAAAAGGTTGGTCCTAAGACACTTCCTTGTAGTACGCCGCCGGCTTTAATTTTCTTTTCTTCCAAGTAATTTTGTTCAAATCGTTGTCTTGTGAGTCGGTTCGTAATGTTGGATTTCAATATTTCGTAATACTGTTTTGGGAGCTCATAGGGACTTTTTGTTAGTACTCAATTCCCAAGTGAAAAACCATATCACTGAGAATTGTCGTTATTCTTCAACTAACTTCTTCATATCAGCATCTAAAATTCTATCAGCTTGGTCTATGGAATGGTTATTGCTTAATCCAAACTGATATTTCGGAATTAGTCTTCTTTCTTCTATTATTATTTTTGTAAGTCTTATCAGTTAAAGAAGAAAGGAAACTAAACTAAAAGGAAAAGAATGTGTGAGTTCAAAAATTAATTCCTAAGTCCTGGTAGATTCCTAAAAAGCCTCACAACGAATGATTCTGATAGAAAGCAGCAAACTATCTAATAAGACCTCACACATGAAATCCACAAATAAGATCTGAAGTTGGTAAACGGATTTAAACGTGGAAACAAGATACTGTTATATTTGATGAGCATCTCGTGAATGTCTTTAAGCCAGTATCCAAAAAATTTATCTAAAGATCCCTTAAACTTTATTGATAGAAATGACGAATGTGAAATTTCTTTTGTCATGCTCAAAGAATTAAGAAGCATGTGTCAACATGAGTTTGTAATAAAAAATCAAGTTTCGTGAGAAATTCCTTGAATAGCCTTCTAGAAACATCAATTTATGATAAACGCAAGCCCTAAACTAAGTTTTGTACCACATCCAACAAGGTAAGCCACCAATGGAATAGAATAGAATAGAAATACAGCAACGTTTTTTCGAAAAACTGCAACTGAAAAGATTTACCAAAATAATAGAAGAAAGAAGTCTAATTCCGAAATATCAGTTTGGATTTAGCAATAAATATTCCATAGACCAAGCTGATAGAATTATAGATGTTGCAAAGAAGTTAGTTGAAGAATAACGAAAATTCTCAGTGATATGGTTTTTCACTTGGGAATTGAGTAAGTACTAACAAAAAGTCCCTATGGGCTTCCAAAGAGTACGATTTGATCAAAATTACTCCGAAGGAAAGGAAATTAAAGCCGGCGTACTGCAAGGAAATGTCTAAGGGCCAACCATTTAAATTTCATATACAAGGGATATTCAAGTGGACATTATAACGCTACCATGGCCACCTTTAATGATGATGCTACAATTTTGGTACTGTAGATAGCGGTCTACGTTGGTAATTTCAAATGGAAAGGGTTAAAAAAATACTCTGTATCACACAATCAGCAACAGTAAAAATCGATCAGTCATACTGTCTCGGAAATGGAGAAAGTCTTAACAATACTTTTCACATGTTCTTCATCAATGTCGATGATATCAGCCCACTTACTCAATTAGTTGAACAGCTTTGATTAAGATAGTGCCATTTGATTTGACGTCACCACTGCAGAACTTATAATTTTGAATAGTCAGACATAAAGTTTGACATTTAAGCTTCAATCCTGTTTTCTTAAAAGGTTTATCTCTACATAGAATGAAGATTTATCAATGAAGTAATTTAACGATAGCCTTAGACCTCTACCAAAATATGGTCAGTGCAGCAACACAAATTTTCATTATATGTGGTTTAAATTCACCGTCCAAAGGCGCATCATTCACACATGTTTTATTTATCGTTGCTCAAGTCTGGATAGCAATTCGACTTCCAACGAATTCGATGCGCTGTCCAACTCTATCCAGAGAATTGTATCCCATTTTTTGCACAGTGAGATCGTTGTTACGAGCGATTTCAATGTACACAATTCTTCGTGGCTGCACTATTCTGGTGCTGGTCAGTCAACATCCAAAGGAAGGTATGTCGAGATTTTTGCTGAGTTAAACCAACTGACTCAGTTAGTTGACGAGCCAACTCGGATTCCCGACGTTGCAGGTCAATCCGCCAACACTGTTGTCTTGTTTCTTCCCTCTGATCCTAATAAATATTTGATCAGTGTTTTATCGCCTCTAGGATCATCAGACCATTGTATCATTTCTGCAAATTTCTCATGTCAAAAAAATCCAGTTAAAGAAAAAACTCCAAAGAGAACCCTTTGGCAATATAAGAAAGCTACTGGGACGGTCTCAATGAATTCTTCAGGAACTGGTCAATATGCTTCCTCGATAGTGACGTGGATTCCAGCGCAAATATGGTTACAAATTTTATCCTTTGTGGAATGATAAATTTTATTCCGAATAGGGTAAAATCTATCACACCCAAAGAAAACTCATGGTTTCATTTAAGCTGCAAAGAGGTTTTTAAGTTAAAAGATATAAGTTTCCGTTGTTATAAAGCCAGCCCAACTGAGGAAAACCGGAATAAGTTCAAACAAGCTAGAAAGACCTGGATTGGTCATATTCGACGAACCAAATTTTTGCATGACCAGAAATTAAGGCAAACAATACTACAATGTCCTAAAGGTAGTAAAAATGTCTGGTCATTTGTAAAAAAACGTACGAAACACCACGTCATCCTCGGTTCCAACGGTCGTCCACAATGACATTCCCTATGTTAGCTCGATTGATAAAGCCAATTTGCTTGCAGCACAGTTTGCTATTAATTCGACGCTTCCAGAGAGTGTTTTGAGTCCTCCTGTTTTTGAGAGCGTAAATGATTTTATGGGACAAATCTTCTTTCGCACTCGTGCAGTTGCAAGAGTATTGAAAGACCTTGACAAACACAAATCCGCTGGCCCGGATAGTATCTCCCCAATTGTTCTGAAGAGGTGTTCTTCAACGCTGGAAAAACCACTGCGTAAGCTTTTCCATCTTTCCTACTCTACAGGTCTCTTTCCGAGCGGATGGAAAATAGCATTTGTCCAGCCTGTCCCTAAAAAGGCAAATCCTCTTCCCCCTCCAACTATCGTCCAATAGCACTTACGTCCCTTCTTTCCAAGGTCATGGAAATGCTGACTAATTATCAGCTTAAGAAATATCTCGAAGAACGAAAGCTTCTTAATGACCGGCAGTATGGCTTTCGTAGCAATAGGTCCACTGGTGATCTCATGGTTTTGCTCACCGAACAGTGGAACAAATAATGTTTACATCGTTTTGGAGAAAGTAAGATTATTACACTTGACAAAGGCATTTGATAGGGTTTGGCATCAAGCTCTCTTCTCGAAAATGCGTGCTTTTTGCATTGACAAATCTCTTCTTCTTTGGATTAGAAACAACCTTTCGAACCGTTCAATACAAGTTGTATTGGATGGTTTCAAATCTTAAACTCATAAAATAAATGCTGGTGTTCCCCAGGGCTCCGTTTTATCTCCGACTCTCTTCCTCATATTTATAAACCAACTTTTGTCTGTCACTTCTAAACCACTAAATTGTTTCGCTGATGATAGTACCCTCAGCTTCTCATATTCGTTTTTAGATTCGCGTCCTTGTTCTTCGGATGTGGAACTTCAACGGCAGCCTATGATAAGTTCATTAAATTCAGATCTTGACAGCATTGTCCAATTGGGAATCAAAAACCGTGTAGAATTTAATGCTTCGAAAACTCAATGTTGTCTACTGTCCCAAAAGCGTAACCCTCCCCCAATGCCACTATTTATGAGTGGTACTTGCATCGAAGAGACTGAACAGCTTTCAGGTATGTGCATTACAAACCACTTGTTGTGGAGTGATCACATATTTGACATTGCCAAAAAGTGTTTAGGTTTTCTGCGAAGATGTAAAAAGTTTTTTAACCCTTCTGATCTGGCTATAATCTATAAAGCTTATATTCGTCCAAAACTCTAGTACAATTCCAATATCTGGGCAGGTTCTCCTATTACCCACTTGAGTCTCTTGGACATTATTCAAAAGAGAGCCCTAAAATTGATACGTGAGTGTTGCCTAACTGAAACTTTTATATCTCTCGAGCATCGTCGTAAGGTTTCATGCCTGTCATTATTTTATCGCTACTTTCATAAACAATGCTCTTATTAAATAGCCAGTTGCATTCCTCCCCTTAACCGTAATACCCGTTCTTCTAGGAATGCTCATCAGTTTGCCTTGAGCCCAGTTTTGGATGTAGGTACTGTAAAGTACTGAGATTCTTTCTTTAGTCGAACTGCACGAATGTGGAATGCTTTACCAGACTCAATATTTCCCACTCATTGCAGTGCGCAGACATTCAAAACCAATGTGCATCGATATCCTCTTTCTAATCCTATCCTCCCTTCCTAATTGCTCGCACTGTGCTTAATCATTAGAAAATTTTTCATATCCCCTTGAGTGCATGCATAATATCTTCGAAAATTCTTAATAATTTTTAGATATAAGGATTATCAGCACACAGTCTGCACCTCTATAGAACTCTCCTGTTTAATAACCATTTCTATATTAATTGGAAGAATTAAGTGTTGCTTTAATCACAGGGTGACTATCTTCTAGCATTTTCAAACGCTCTGAAAAGTTTCGTTAGCCATGAACTTTTTTATACAGTTTCTATATAAAAGGTGGGCCAAATAAAACTGTGTTTTTAAAAATGAAGTGTTCAAGTGGTACTCGAATTTTCCAAAACCTAGTTGATGGTTTCGGACTGTAGCTCAAGATATTGGTGATTGAAATAAGGCCAAGATACTGATTTTAGAATTCCAAAAATTCCACCATTCTATGACCAATCCGTCACACTCTGGAAATATTGATTGTTCCAAAATCTTTGTCCTATTCAAGCTGCTCTAAGGCAGAATCTTCCTCAAATTAGTGCGTGAAATGTTGAGCTGTAGAGATATATTGCGAATTGATGTTCGTGAATTGAGTAAGTGAGTCTCAAACTCTTGACAGCGCCGTACCATGAGCAAGTGACTTTGACTATAGTTAAATTAAATAAAATTAGAACAAAAGGCTGGATAGGCACTTCATTTCGGTAAGAGTGTTTTTTTTTTTTCAAAAAACGCAATGTTTGGGCACTCACTTTGGAAATAAGATTTCAATATTGCCCAACGTGTTTTTTAAAAGCTAAGGTATTAAGTATTGGTTTAATACCACCTAAAGCATTTTTTCAACGGTCTCAAAATTACTGCTCAAGGCCAACAGGGCTAATATTATAGTCTTGCAAAAATGTTTATCTCCAGAAGCCTTACCATGACTCCTAGGCTACTGCTGTAAAAGATGATGGTTTTGCCAATACTTTCACACAGATCTAAAGACTGGTTGCTTACTAAAAGGTACTTCGACCACTTGATTGGGTTCAAAATTAAAGTCGTACGAAGAATTTTTTAACCCTTATGTGTTGAGGAACGATTGCGGAGACGTAACAACCATGAACTGATGTAATCGTGCTTAGGCTGAAGAGATAGCGTTGACCAGCGTCTTAGAGTGTGAAACTGGATTACCCGGAGAGACTTGTGCTGATAAGTGTCTCAGAATATCTTCCAGGATTCCAACATCCAATTTCAATTAATTTCTTTTTTAACAATAAATAAGGATTAAAAATAGCTCAGACGATCTTGATGACAGTTTATGAGGTCAAATAGGTAGCCCCCAACCCACCATACATTAAATACGCACTGAAATATGAGTTTGATAAGTTAAGTGACCCTTAAGTTCATATAATAACTTCATCTTGCGTCGCTCATCAGCGTTACAGTCCAAAAGAAAAGGTTTTATATTAAAGAAGCGTCTATAAACGTAGAGTTTGCATAGAGCTTGATGGAAGTAAACAAGCAAACAACTTAAAAAAAAAAAGATGCACCCAGTTAAAAATTATCCTTCAACCAAAGTAAACTTAAGTTTTTACCTCTTCATCATTTTTCTCGCCACTACACCGACCGCCCGCCGGCCGCCGCGAGCTATAGGTACAAAATCAAAAGTTTTGTTCCTTTTGTTTTTATTTCTTAGCACAATCAACATCTCATTAAACATTGTTCGGTGTGAGCATCGTTATGGAAATATTTTGCATGTGAATGCTTAAGAGACATGCCAGATCTCCGAATAAAAAGGATTACATCCAAGTTGGCATCTTTAAATGCCAGCCAACTAGTTTACACTCACCTTGAGCACTTGAACTATCTATCACATTCATAGCTACCTATGTATATGGCAGGGCAGCGGCAGCGGCAGGAGTAGGAACTGGGACCTCTGCTGCTTCTGTCTATTTATATCACAACGACGACGACCGCGAAGACTGACGCACGAGGCGACTATGAATATGACGGCGGTGTGGCGGTGACGCAACGGACAGAAAATGCATCATGACTTTTGCTACCTTAAATTCATTGCTTTTCACGATGATGATTGCATCTTCAATGATGGAACACACTCAATGAAGTCCATCCTAGTCTGGTTGGAGTGGCATCATCAGCAAATCCTTTGGAACGTTTATTACACTAAGCTGAGGTGGTTTAGTTGGATACGCGTATGATGTTTTTTTTTTTTTGGCATATGAGGGCGCGACGGTGCTGGTGGCAAGGGCTCATAATACAAGTTGTTTAGTTTTTGCTTCACAAAACCCGCTGCCGCTGTCGCTGTCACTATATAGCTATAGTCAATGTGTGTTGCGCGTCTTTTCTGTTTTAATGAATGAAAATATTAAAATCAAGTTTTTCGCTTAATTCATCGCTTACAAGTTGCACCGGAAACAGATGACATAAACTAATCTCTCGGATGAGAAGAGGACACTCTGCATTAGTGTACATTGTAAACCTTCCTTGGTTTATAGTATATATGTAGTTGCTAGTCCTGTGCTGCACAGCTGGGTATTCTTATCAAATCCACTAACTGCGACTGCTTGTATTTTAGTTTTCATGCCGCAGTATAGGTACTCGACTTGTATTGTATGATGGAGCGGAGAGGGGAGGTATATATAGCGTGCTACAGGCTTACCTCCTTAACGCTTCCGCTCTTGCACCAACAGCCTTAACTATACGTATACTAACGATAATAATTTCAGCACTTAATTACCACATGCAAACCGGAATGGTGCGGATAACGCTAACGCCTATCCTTTGCCTTTCCTTACCTTGCTTTGCCTTAGCTTACCTTACCTTACCTTCTCTATACCCTACTTTACCACCATCATCATTGCCACAACATCGAAAGGGCCTCTATGTTGTAAATTTCAAATGCAAATTGTATACATTTGCAGGTGACTTAATACTGGGCCGGGCTTTAACGAGTCTATAGCTGAAAGTTAAACCGGAAACAGAACTAGTTTAACGTCGAAACTTTGACAAGCGCACGGTCGCGGTCGGTCTTCGTTGGTTGGTTAGTAAGTTGGTTGGTGGATAAAATATACAATAAATATATGAGAGCACATCAACAACATAAACAAAAGCGTATTATAAGGTATGGCTTGGCTGAGTTAATTATAGAATTATTATTTATTATTATCGAGATAATAATTTGTTTACTATATTAATAATAATTTAAATAAGTTTAGTTATAGATTGTAAAAGAAGGGTTTTTGTTGACGATTTAGGTAATTATGGATACCCTTTTTTTTTTAAAAGAAGGGCTATTCCGGTAAGATTGGGTATTAATGGATAATAAACTTAAGGTCATTATAACTATGATCATACATTGTGGACATACATATAGGTTATTTTTGGTGTGATAAATCATATGCATAGTTTGAATAGTTAAAGTTCTTGCATAAAAAATTATTGGACTAAAGCTTTGGCATAGAAATTCCCATCTTCGAATAAAAAAAAAAAAGACATTATTTCGTTATTTCCCTTTTTCATATCTACCACTTTCAGGAAATAAGGGGTCAAATAGAAGAGAATTTTCTGTGAATTATGCAAATGAAAGCTTAATTGAATACAGATGTATTATTTATTGAAATGCTTATCTTTTTATTGTTATAAAAATATGAAATACTGGGTAAATAGCACAAAAAAAGAAATGGTTTGTGTATTTGAGCGAACTGATCAAATGCACGAACCATTTCTTTAATTAAGTTAATTTTCCCAGTATTTAGTATTTTTTGGGACGAGTTTGTTCTTACATTATGAGTTGTCAAGGAATGAGCTAAGCCAGTTGATGAAATGTAGGGAATGTTTTTGTGTGCGGTGTGAATGTAGCCCATCTCATCTCAAATCCCAGAGAGACCTCATACTGAAAACATAAACTCATTTCAAGAAAAATGTAACACTGGTAATCGATTATTGGTTGGCACATCTGACCATTGTGTTATATCAGCAAATTTCTTGTATCAAAACTGTCCAGTTAAAGAAAGAGCTCCTAAGAGAACCGTTTGGCAATACGAGAAAGCCAACTGGTACGGTCTCAGTAATTACTTCAGGATCTTTAACTGGTCACTATGCTTCCTCGATAGTGACGTTGACGCCAGCGCTGATATGATCACAAGTTTAATTCTCCTGGGCATCAGACCTAAGGAAAACGCAGGAAGGCCTGCAACGCCCATATTTGATGGACCAAATTTTTACATGACAAAAAATTACGGCAAAAAATACTGCAGGGAGTGTTATGACTCCGCCTGTACTTGAGCGAGTTAGTGATTCTATGGGACTAATCTTTTTTCGCACTCGTACTGTGGCAAGAGTCCTTAGAGATCTAAACACACATAAATCCGCTGGTCCAGATGGTATCCCCGCTATTCTTCTGAAGAGGTGTTCTTCAACGCTGGCAAAACCACTGCGTAAGCTTTTTCGTCTGTCCTACTCCTCAAGTCTCGTTCCGAGAGGATGGAAAACTGCATTTGTCCAGCCCATCCCCAAAAAAGGCGAATCTTCCCCACCCTCTAATTACCGACCGATTGCACTTACGTCCCTTCTTTCCAAGGTCATGGAAACGCTGATTAATTATCAGCTCAAAAAATATCTCGAAGATCAAAAGCTTCTTAATGACCGACAATACGGCTTTCGTAGCAATAGGTCCACTGGTGATCTCATGGTTCATCGCATCGTACAGTGGAGCAAATCTTGACATCGCTTTGGAGATAGTAAGATCATTACACTTGATATTTCAAAAGCATTTGATAGGGTTTGTCATCAGCCTCTCTTATCGAAAACGCGTGCTTTCGGTTTTCATGAATCCCTGCTTCATTGGATTAGTAATTACCTTTCGGATCGTTCAATACAAGTAGTATTGGATGGTTTCAAGTCTGAAGTCCATAAAATAACTGCTGGTGTGCCCCAGGGCTCTGTTATATCTCCAACACTCTTTCTCATTTTTATTAATGCATAATCCTGTCTGCAACATCTTATGCAATACATTGTTTCGCTGACGATAGTACTCTTAGCTTTTTATATTCGTTTTCAGAGTCACATCCCTCTTCTTCGGATGTGGAACTGCAACGACAAAATATGATAAGCTTATTAAATTCCAACCTAAACAGCATTTTACAATGGGGAATCAAAAACCGCGTGGAATTTAATGCTTCGAAAACCCAATGCTGTCTTGTATCGTTAAAGCGAGATTACCCCCCTAGCCATTATCCATGGATGGCACTTGTATCAATGAGACTGAAAATCTCGATATTCTCGGTATGGGTGTCACCAACCACCTCTTGTGGAACGATCTCATACGCGATGTCGCCAAAAATGCCGCAAGGTGTTTGGGTTTCCTTGGCGATGCAAGAAATGTTTCACACCTTCTGATCTGGCTGTTATCTACAAGACTTATATACGTCCAAATCTTGAGTATAACTCCCATCTCTGGGCTGGTGCTCCTGCAACTTACTTAAGCCTCTTGGATAGTATTAAACGTAGAGCATTTAAATTGATAGATGATAATATCATCATAAGTTCATTTATTTCGCTTGAACATCGTCGTAAGGTTTCTTGTCTGACCCTTTTTTTACCGCTATTTTAACGGTTTATGCTCTAGTGAAATAGCCAGCTGCATTCCTCCCCTTAAACAGTTCAAGCGTAAAACTCGCGCTTCTAGGAATGCTCATTAGTATACCCTCGAGACCAACTTCGGCCGTACTGTCAAATACAGATATTCGTTCTTTAGCCGTACTACGTGAATGTAGAATGCCTTATCAAACTCTGTCTTTCTTAGTCATTGCAATATTCAGGGATTCAAAGCCAATGTGCACCGACATCTCTTTTTAAACCCTCTCTCCTCTTCCTAGTGCTCACACTGTGCCTCTGCATAATAAGGGTAGTAATATTCCCTTAAGTGAGTGCTTATTATAAAAAAAAAAAACCAGTTTCGCACGCCAAGTTGGTTGAGGTCTTCTTCCACCTGCGTGCGCCACCTGAGTTGCGGTCTTCCGTCCCTCGGTATTGGATTCGGAGACCTACGGGGCTGGAGCTTTGATGTCCATTTAGTCTACATGACCAGCCATCTAAGTTGTTGGACTTTTATTCTTTTAATCAGGTCAGTGTCGCTGTAAATTCATACAGTTCGTCGTTGTATCTTTTCCTACAATCTTCATCTATGAAGACGGGACCAAAAATCACGCGAAGAATTTCTCCCTCGAAGCATCCTAAGAAGCTCTCATCTTTCTTGGAATTGGTTCAGCCCTCAGTGTCATAAATAATAACCGGTATAATGAGTTTCTTATAGATGGTGATTTTAGATGCTTAAGAGAGGACTTTACTACTCAATTGCCTTCTAGGTCAAACAAGCAGCGATTTGCAAGAGTTATTCTTCGTTTGATTTCAGCGCTGGTGTCGTTTTCTGAATTTAAAGCGGTGCCTAGCAGGCAAAGATGATTTGTATAGGACATCGTCGAATAATGTCCTTTTTTGAACTGATTGACGACTAAACCCACAGCAAAGCTCAAAAACGATTTGATCTTCCAATTATGTCAATATTATCGGCGTATCCGAGTAATTGGATGGACCTTTGGAAGATTGTGCCTCTTAATTTATTCCAAAACAATGTTGAAGAAGTCGCATGGCAGTACATCACCTTGTTTAAAACCTTTTTTGACATCAAATGTATCTGTGAGATCTTTGTCAACCTTGTTAAAGCAGCGTGCATTCTCCATCGTCATTCGGTACAAATGGATTATTTTGACAGGGATGCCAAAACTAGACATTGCTCTGTAGAGCTCTTCCCTATAGATTCTGCCATACAAAATAAATTAGGCGGGGCAACAGTCCGTTGAGAACTAGGGCCTAGTGACTTACAACTGTCAACCATTCCTGTGGTCGAGTAATGTTTTCAGGGATGAAGAGGGGTTTTAAGCCAAATCCGAAAGGGTTATTTTAGAAAGCACTTTTCATGTCAAGAATTACTCTTGGAGGATTTCTCAATTCCTCGCAAGAGGCAGTAACCGTGAAAAACTTTAGATGGCACATGCAGGGATTGAACCCAAGACCTGAGGCATGACAGTCCAACGCATTAACCATCATACCACTTTAAAATCGATAAAGAGATGGTGGGTAT
The DNA here is from genome assembly GCA_951509635.1 of Eupeodes luniger. Lineage (NCBI taxonomy): Eukaryota > Metazoa > Arthropoda > Insecta > Diptera > Syrphidae > Eupeodes > Eupeodes luniger. The sequence continues at coordinate 61,654,800 of OX608073.1, read as the reverse complement.
CCATTTGAAGTTCCTGGTTTTTTTCCTAGATCTGCCGTAATGTGAATATTTGTTTAATGGTGAAATTTTCTGGTCTGAAGCAACACTGGCAAGGACCTATCAGGTTGTTGACAAACGGCTTCATACGTTCACATAATATGGCAGAAAGGATCTTAAATGCAATGTTCGGGAGACTGACGCTTCTGTCGTTTGTGCAATTAAGAGGGTCTCCTTTCTTATGTATTAGGCAAACGATTCCACTCATCGATCATGCTTTCTTCCGACCATATTTCGCAGATGAGTTGGTGCATGCTCCCTACTAAGTCATCGCTTGCTGCTTTGAATAATTCAGCAGCGATGCCGTCAGCCCAGCAGCTTTGTTCAGTTTAGATAAAGCTATCTTCACTTCGTCGAGGTCGGGTAGGCGGAATTGTTGATCTGCGTTGCCTAGGTTGAGTGGTTCTATCTCCCTTACAGCGGAATTCGATTCTTCATCGCCGTTCAATAATTTGGAGAAGTGGTCTTTCCAAATTCTCAACATATACTGCGGTTCTACTATATCCAATTACATGATTAATGATTATATTTATGCGGCCACTGATGGAGTGTCCATTTTTTTGGTTTAAAAAACTGGCAAATGTTTGCAGGCAAAAGTTTAATTTTTGACCAACAATGAAATACGTTATTTCTCAGGTACTTTATAGAAAGCAAGAAAAACAGAGACTTATCTATTACTTAAAGCTTAAGGTTGAACTGATACGCTACTTTAAGAAAACAGTTACTTTTGTTTTTGTTTCAATTGAGTATACAGCGAAAGCCTAAAGGACGAACCATGATTAAGTCAATTTATATAATTAAAATAAATCTCTACGGACTTCTTGTATGACAGTCCTATGCAATAAGCATCACACAAGGGATAATTCAATTCCGGTAGGAAGTTATTGTAATCGGTCCGATTTTTCGAATTGAAAATTTTGACATTTCTCCACGTTTCAAGGTCCCGAGAGTCGAAATAAAAGATTTTTAGAGAGATGTCTGTACGTGCGTGTGTACGTACGTTCTCGACGTTTTTTTTGTCGTCCATACGTCAAGAACCAGTAGAGATATCGACTTCAAATTTTTTTTTATACAGATAATAATGCAGAAAGATGCAGAAAGGACTTTCAAAAAAATTGAGTGGGTGGTTCTTTTACCATAGCAATTTAAAAAAAAAAGCTGAACACTTTGGTTAACCCAAAATATCTCACGAACCAATAAAGCTAGAGACTTGAATTAAATTTTAAATTATATATTGCAACGCGATACCAAATAAATATATTTTTGGAAAAAAATTCCAATTAACGTTTTTTTATAAACCAAAAAAACTGAAAAAAAAAAATGTTTGTCACCTCAAAAATTTTATGAACAAAAAATTATTTTATCTCCAAAACAATTTTGTGCAACGAAGAATAACGTTTTTAATATCTGGTAAAATGTTGAGAAAAATCGAATTCACTGTTTTTTTACCAAAAAATAAAAATCTAAAAAAAATTACCAAATGTTGGTAAAAATTGATTTTCGACTCAAATATCTTTTCAAAAATTCAGATATTGGCTTCAATCTAACTTTATCTTATAAAAAATATTGTTTTCAACATTCAGTAAATTTAAAAAAAAAAATCGAGTTGACATTTTTTTTTACAAAAAGTAAAAACCTGAAAAACATTACTAAAACTTGGTAAAAATTTACTTTCGACTCAAATATCTTTTCAAAATATAAAAAATATTGCCTTTAAACTAATTTTATCTCACAAAAAAATATTGTTTTCGACATTCAGAAAAAATGTTTATAAAAATCCAACTGTCAGTTTTTTCATAACAAATAAAAATATACAAAAAATAGTATTGTATTTGTTTATATAAGAAATAAAAACTTTTAAGAAATGCTTCTAAAATTGGTAAAAATTGATTTTCGACTAAAAATAATAAATATATGCAAAATATTGTTGGTAATCTTAAAATATTTAAGAATAATTCAATTGACAACTTTTTTTAACAAAACACGAAAACCTACAAACTTTTAAGCAAGATGGAATGGGAAGTTATCAGTGTGGGTCACGTCCCAGCCTCTATTTGTAATTAGTTTTGACTACTATTGACGATTTCATCTCAAGAAAAGACAAGAAAATGCTTTCGAAAAGGGTTAATTCAAAGAATTGGAGTAGAATACCAGGCAGTTCAGCATGGGAATTTTTTTTATGGCTTTTTTAATGGTTTTTGTTTTGAATAGTTTTTAATGTGTTTTTAATTGGTGCGGTATTGTGTTTGATGTATTGTTTGGCGCACGCCTTGGCGCCGCATGCGTAAGTGATGATGATGAAGGGTTGGTTTGTGATGTTGAGGATGGTAAATGTTTTATTGGATTTGAATAGAAGTGAGGAAGAGGCGGCGGCGGCGCGGGCTCTCTGGATATTTGGATATTTAGAGAATGTGCGGTGGATGGATGGTGATGATTGTGGTGGTTGCTACCGTGCGTCGGTCGGTCGGGATAGTTTAAAGAAGATGTGTGTGAAGTAGTTTTGGATATTTGGAGAATGTGCTGTGGATGGATCGTGATGATTGTGGTGGTTGCTACCGTCGGTCGGTCGGTCGGTCGGTCGGGAGGGAGTTTAAAGAAGATGTGTGTGAAGTAGTTTTGGATATTTGGAGAATGTGCGTTGGATGGATCGTGATGATTGTGGTGGGGTGTGTGGGTAATGTGTTTGGTGGTGGTTGCTGCCGTCGGTCGGTCGGTCGCGTCGTCGTCGTCGTCGTCGTTTATGTGGTATGGTTGTGCGGTACAGCATGTGCCGTGGTGGTGGTTGTCGTCGTGTTCGTCGTCATGATCGTCATGGTCATCGTCGTCGTCGTCGTCACCATAGCTATTGTCATAACGATCGACTGTTAAAAAAGAAATGGGGATGGGGAGTGCGTTTCTCTCGAATGAGAATGAGTTTTGATCTTCTAAAGTAAACTATAAACAAAGGACACTTAAAATTCAATTACACGCTAGCCCTAGCCACTCGCTGCCCTGAATCATGAGTCGACATGATTAGATTTGTTCTAATATTTTTTTAGGGGGATTTGTTATGAGATATTTGTATGGTGGTAATAACTTAAGACATAATGTTGATTTTGTTTGATTGGCATGAAATCATAAAATGACAAAGTAGGATTGCAAGCATTTTAATGTTTTTTTTTTTTTTATCGAAAAACATCTCTTCCACTCTTGCTTTTTAATGAATGATTGAAATGCTGCAGTATTTTCCTTTTCTCAAAAGTTTATTTAAAATTTAAGAATTGGTTAGTTTGATTGTGAACTTTGCAGTGATCGTTTCAAAAAATTTAAAAATAAAAATCAAAATGAATTCCCAGTTCTTGAATAAACTGAATAACTTGGGTATGGTTAAACCAATAAAAAGTTTAAGTGAAATTAATCCGGATACTTATTTAATTAAAAATGGTGAAAGAATTCGTACAATATACGGTGCGAAAATTGTCCTGGAAATGGAGAGTTTTAAGGTATTTCTACCTTCTAAGTTCAATGAACTTTCAGACGAAGAAATAGCTCTGTTCTCAGGGTATTTCTTGAAAGTTTCTGAAGCATCAAGACAACCAAAAATTGAATTTCTTCCACCCGCTGAAGAAAAGGTAAATATAAAATTTGATAAATAAGAAAAAAAAAGAAAATATAAGTAATTTTAATGTTGTTTAATAGCGATATGAAGTAGTTTCATCCACCGAGACGAAAGTGAAGCGGTTCAACCTTATGGCTCGCAAAATAGAATTTAGGATCAGACCTATACCAAAAGGAGCAGAGCCGACATCATGGGTAAGAAATGCTGTTGAAGAAGCTCTTAAATTTGCTTTTCAGGGTGTGGGAGCTATGGATAAGGTTGGAGTGACGTTTGATGGAAAAGGATTTTCCAAGGAGAGAGGAAGTGGATGGATGAATTTTAAGAACGCATCAGAATTTAAAATTGAAGATTTATGGGAAATGATGCTTAAAATTTTTCAAAGTAACTCAGAAGGATTCTGCACAGATACTTTTGAATTAACAGTTTCTTCCGTAAAATTACCGACAGGTAGAGGGGATCCTCGCCGTTCAATATCATACTACAATTCATATGATGAAGAATGTCTTAAAAGACGAGGAATCATAACCATCAAAAACAATGATAACTTGTGCTTACCTCGAGCCCTAGTAGTAGCAGTAGCATACGCGGACAAATCTTCAGATGCCAACAAACTACGAAATGATGTGGGAAAACAACAAAAAATAAGAGCGGAGCTATTGATTAGTAATGCTAATATTGTTGTACCATTGGATGGTTGTGGCTTGGAAGAATTAAAAGAATTCCAAAGATATCTGAAAGATTATATAATTACGGTTTATGAATATGCAACGAAAGGAAGAACAGTAATATTCGAAGGCAGAACTACAGATGAATCAAACAAAAAAAGAATAAATTTGCTTCATTACAAAAATCATTTTAATGTAATAGTTTCGTTAACAGCAGCGTTCTGTTGCAGTTACTATTGCGAGGCATGCCATAAACCGTATGAAAATAAAAAAGAACACAGATGTATTAAATCTTGTCCACAATGTGAAAAAACACCAGCTTGTAAGACAACTGCTAACGAGATTCTTTGTAGAGAATGTAATCGTTATTTCCGAGGTAAAATATGTTTTGACAATCATAAATCTTCAAGTTCAGGACAACCAGCTATGTGTGATGAAGTCAAAAGATGTGTAAATTGCCTTAAAACTACGGGTAAAAGAGATCATGTGTGTGGGGAATACTTTTGTCATACGTGTAAGATATACGTACCGCAAAATCACCAATGCTTTATGATGCCAAATACGAGTAACCCAAATTTTGAAAAATGTCTTTATATTTTCTACGACTTCGAGAGCCGACAAGAAAAAGAATCTGATGACTCTTCGTACAAAATACATACGCCAAATTTATGTGTTTTCCAGAAAAGATGCAGCTTATGTATTGACATTGATAATCTGCATTTTTGTCAGCAGTGCAGTCATAGAAATCATATAGAAACCAAAGATGTGGTGCCTAACTTTTTGAACTATATTTTAAAGATTCGCCAAGTGTTCAAAACAGTTATTGTAATTGCTCACAACGGGCAGGCGTATGATCACCAATTCATATTGAATTATATTTTGGAAAAAACAAACCTGAAGCCACAGTTGATCATGCGTGGAACAAAAATAATTTTGATGCAAGTTGGAAATGTAAAATTTATAGATTCCCTCAATTATTTTCCAATGGCATTATCGAAATTACCAAAGGCTTTTGATTTATCGTCAACGTTGAAGAAAGGTTATTTCCCTCACTTTTTCAACACGACAGAAAATGCTACATACCATGGAAAATTACCTCATCATAAATATTACGGACCTGACTCAATGAAAACAGCTGAACGTGAAGTTTTCTTTAAATGGTATGAAGAACATAAAGATGATAACTTCATAATGGAACGTGATCTTGTGGACTACTGTGTCAGTGATGTAAAAATTTTAACTGATACTTGTCTTAAATTTAGAAATCTGTTTCTTCTTCAATGTAATGTTGAACCATTCTTGGAGTCTACTACGATTGCATCTGCATGCAATCTAGTATTCCGACGAAACTTCCTTGTTGAAAATACAATTGGAATTATACCGAAAAACGGTTACAGAAACGTCGACAACCAATCGAAGGTAGCAATTCAATGGTTAATTTGGGAGGCAAAACAAAGACGTATTAAAATTAAGCATTCTTCAAACGGAAAAGAAGCAGTTGTTGCCGGAGTCAAAGTTGATGGATTTTGCGAGGAAACTAAGCAAATATTTGAATTTTATGGGTGTTATTACCATGGTCATCCTGAATGTCAAAAATATAATAGGAATGAACCTCTCACTGTTGATAAATTTGATACTTTAAATCGAAGGTTTGAAAGGACGTTAGCAAAAACAGCTCGTTTAAAGTCATTCAAGTATGATGTCATCGAAGAATGGGAATGCCATTTTAAAAATAGGTTATCTCTATTTAAGGACACGGACCTAGAATTTTTAAGAACACATCATCTCGTTGAAAAATCTCCGCTCGATCCTCGTGAAGCTTTTTATGGTGGACGAACCGGTAACACATCTAGCTACTATCAATGCACGGAAGGAGAACAAATAAAATATATTGATGTTTGTTCCTTATATCCTTGGGTGTGTAAATATGGAAAATTTCCCATTGGACACCCAAAAATACACACAGATTCTGCCGAATGTTCAAATTTAAAACTTGAAAAAATCAGTGGTTTAATCAAGTGCAAAATATTACCTCCGGATCAACTATTTCATCCTGTTCTTCCTATCAAACAAAATAACAAATTGATGTTTACCTTGTGCAGATCTTGCAGCGATAAAGTGTGTAGTGATGATATTTGTTCTCATTCTGATAGTGAAAGAGCTTTATGTGGAACATGGGTAATTGAAGAAGTTGTTAAAGCCATTAAGACAGGTTATACAATTCTTACAATTTACGAAATATGGGAATATGATACCATACAGTACGATAAAGATACAAATTCAAGAGGCTTATTTGACGCTATGATGGATAAATTTTTAAAAATTAAACAAGAAGCGTCGGGGTGGCCTGCAGCTTGTATAACGGAAGAAGATAAGGCTAACTATATTTCTAATTTCCTCAAAATTGAAAATATCGAGCTTGATTATTCCGAAATAATTAAAAATGAAGGTAAAAGATCTTTGGCAAAACTTATTCTTAATTCATTTTGGGGTAAATTTGGTCAAAGAGAAAACCAACCCCAAACATCCATTATAAATAATCCGGCTGAATTGTATGAAATAATAACAAATCCTTCAGTGAACGTCTGTTCAATATTTCCTGTTAATGAAACAAATTTAATATTGAACTATCAATATAAAGAAGAATCTGCTAAGCTACTGAACACAGCTAATGTCTGCATTGCAGCATATACGACTACACAAGCGCGTTTAAAGCTCTACGAATATTTGGAACAATTAGGTAAACGAGTGTTGTACTACGATACGGATTCCGTAATATTCGTAAGCAGAGAAGGGGATAGTGATCCTGAAACTGGCAACATGATTGGAGATATGACTGACGAACTAGAATGCTTCGGCGAAGGAAGTTTCATTACAGAATTTGTAAGCGGAGGACCAAAGAATTATGCCTACAAAGTGTTAAGTGGAAAAAACAACACAGAAGAAGTTATTTGCAAGGTAAAGGGAATATGTTTGAATTACTCTGCATCAAAGAAAATAAATTTTGAAACAATCAAAGAAGCAGTTCTTAACTCTGATGGCAATAATCACATTCAGATTATTTCTGACAATATTTGCAGAACAAAAGATCATCAAGTGATAACAAAGACACAATGTAAAACCTATACACCCAGATCGGAAAAACGTCACTTTCTCTCTAACCATAGCTCCCTACCCTTTGGATTTTATCGTCAAAATAGTCCCACGGCATTCTTACCCTCATTTTCTGATATTTCTTTGAAAAATATTACAATAAAAAATGTAAAAAACGAATTAAATAAAAAGAACTAGAAGTACAATATTGTTTATGTGTTTATTTATTTGGAATGGTTACATGGTGAGTATTGGTTTTAACAAAATCATTGAGCATGAACCGGATAGGTTAAAATATTGTTAGATACAATGATTTTTTTTTATTTGATTACGTATTAGTTTACACACCATGACAGTCAATTTAAGTAAGTTTGTTAACTTCTCCAGTAACTGGATTATATTCTATTACACGGTCATGAAGAATAAGGCAATACATAGTTGTTAAAGGTGGAACTGGAAGTGTTGTTTTAAGTTCAATTTTTACATCCACTGGTCCTGTTTTAATTGATTCATTTTGACGGGAACAATCAACCACCATTATTGGGGCGATATCCTTGAAGTTTTGTCGTGATAAAAGTGGTTGTGAGCGTTTTTGATAGTATGAGTATTGAAATTTACTGTACATTTCATAGAGAATGGCATACTGGTCTAGTTTATATTTAAGATTTAAATCTTCACGAGGGTACGATTCAGAGTTTAAATGTACCTTTACATTGCTAACTTCACAGTGGTCAAATTTGCTTACATCCTTATCCTTTTGATTTTTTCTATTCGTTTGTAGAGCAATAATAACATATCTCGGTTTCTCAAGTTGAGTTGAAGTCTTAACTGTCCATACAATGATCAGTGTTAGTTGGCAGTGTTGGATATTCGTACATTTCCCAAGTTCGAAAATGAATTTGAATTGGATTTAATTGTATTTGTTTCAATAATGTAATCTTGTTTGAATCGGATAAGGTAATATGCGGAACTCTCCATTGCAATTTGAAAATTGATAGTTTTATTTCCTCGTTTTCTGTAGTATAATAAGCATTCTCATTACTTCGAGTACGAATTAGAACCAATTCATGTCTTGCGTTTACTATAATCCTTTTATAGTCTTCAGCAAATCCCAACAGATTCTTTAGTGGTACACAAAAATTAAAAGTACCCGATGCAGGTGTAATGCTGGAGTTTCCGGTCCATGAAGCATTTTCTAAGCTTTTACTTTCATTCTCATTCAATGATATATAATTTTTCATTGATGTTGTGATGCCAACATTTTTATTGTTCTCAATGTCCACTCCGTTGAGTTCATAATGTATTTCTTCAAAAAGAAATGCCATCGCATTATTAGATAATTTTCCCGTAGAAGAAGGCTTTCCATCTGATTTTGTTAGACCTCCTTCTATATAAATGTAGCTTTCACTGGGTAAAATGCACAAATCCTGTTGTTGTATAGGGATACGTATTTCATCACTTGGATTGAATGACTGAAGAAATGGCGAGTAACTATGGTACTCAAACTTAGATATGCTATTATCATAGTTAGGTCCATGGGTAATGTTTAATATTTCGTTCATATTGTTTTTACTTTAGTTTAAATCCTAATGTAAGAAGGTAGGTCTTATTTTCAGATGATAGTTTTGGTCTTGACGGTGGTGCTGTTCTAATAGAACTAAATGGATGGTTTCTTTTCGTATCTATTTTATAATTACTATTATAGATTAACATTATTGTGATTTTGGAGTTAAATGCAGTCGTACAGTTATTCTTTCTCCTCTGAAATTTATCAAGTCACCGTCTTGATCCACGAGTTTTAATGTTAGACTGCTTATTCGGTTGACGTTCACAGGTAAATAGATGACATTTTTCGGGACTTCTATGATTTTATACCCTGCTCCTGTTTCTGGAGAAAATTCATGTAAAGTATGCACAGGAGTATTATTAAAATAAGAACCAGTAATGATATTACACTCAACTCGTATTACATTCACCTTATTTATATCAACAGGTAAATCCGACAAATGTACCACACCGGGGTCAAGAACACATTTACTGAAACCAAGTAATTTTCCAATAGTTCTATCCTTATTGAAATATATTTTTTCGTTGCTCCGGATTTCAGATACCATAGTATTATTATTTGCCTCTATTTGAACAATAGCTGTAGAATTTCGTGATAATAATTCTTCGGAAATAAATTTTGCAATGTTATCAATTTCATAAGACCCAGTTGGGATTTCAATTTCATATTCTCCTATATGAAACAAATTGTTCCGTTCATCTACATTCGGAATGGAGTTGTACGTTTGAAAATCAATCAATCCGCAAACGTACTCCTGATCCAGGTTCAAAGGTGGAAAGTATTCAGCTAATAGATGGGAAGTTCTTCCGCTTAGCGTAAGTGTCAACGTCATGCTTATAAAAAATACAATGAATCTATTTTTAAAGAAAACTCTTTATTTATTTGAAAATAAACAATCATATAAAAATCTTAAACATAAATGACCACAATTAAAAGAGTCGTAATCTTGATATTTAGTATAATTATAGTTAATTTTGTCACCCAAATAGTTAATAATTTCATTAGGAGGCTGTAAATTTCCAAAGCTATCAAAATATTCAATTTTACTGCCTTCTTTATAATACGCTACCCAGTGCGTTCCAGGACCAATTGAGGAATCAAGATTTACAATCCCAGATTCATTTTTCTTCGGTTTAGTTTTTGGTAAATTATCGCGCATGAAAACTCCTCGAAAATTCGGAATTAAATTCTTTGCAAAATTTCTCAAATCTATATCATTTAATGCACGATTGGGTAGCGAACTTAGGAGTTTTTTGACTTTGGATTTAAATAAAGTCCAAGCCCCTTTCTATAAGGTTTAAGGTGTAAGCCTTGTCCGACTGCAATTGATTCCATTTTCTCGTTATGCCGTTTTTTCTCCTCTAGATCTTTTTTAGCAATGCTGATATCGCTGACAGCTTTTGCTACTCCTGCAGCTCCACCCGTTAAAGCTCCAAGTGCTGAAAGTCCAGCAAACAGAGGAATAAGGAAAGGAATTGCTCCTCCAGTTTTTGGTATGGCAATAACTCTTGGCGTCTTAATTCTTTTAATGTTTTTTCGAACTGTTTTCTTGGCAGATGATATTGCTATTTTAATTGCTTTTTCTAAATTGAGAGGTTTTTTACGTTTGATATTATTCCCAATTGTGTGAATCACTTTTCTAAAGGAGGGTTGTTTAGCTTTATTATCTATCTTGAACTTCTTTTCTTCGTTTTCATTTTTCGCTCTTTTTTTAGGCTTCTTATCTTTACTCTGAGAACAACCCATACCGAATTTTGTTTTTGCTTTTAAGAGGTTGGTAACCAATAGTGCGTTTGACCGTTCAGCTATACTAGCGTTTTTAGATTTAAATCGCTGCCAGGCCTTTTCAGTTAAAATCCTATCGGCAATGTGTCGATCAGATGTATTTTTAAATTTAAAATACGATATATCGTGTTCTTTGCACGCTTGATCAAGTAAATTAATTCCCGGATCGCCTCGAGCTAAGCGTTTTTGAAGTTTTGTTCCAGGACCACAGTATTGATAACCAGGTAGATGTAGTTCAAGAGGTAGTTTGTTTATTAAGGTATTTAATAAACCTTTTCCTTCTACAATATTTCTTTGACTGATAGAATTTTTGGAATAATCAAACATTTTATATTAATATCTTTGCGCTAGAATGGTTAGATGCGATATGAGGGTTTTTATATATATAAACTTGACATTTATAGGAATTTATTTAGTTTTCATCACTATGCGATTCGTTAAGCAACAATACCAGTTACCGGTACAAAATATGGAACTGGATAACAAGATTGAGAGAAAAAAGCATGGTAAATTATTCCCTCATAGTATAAGGGGGTTAATTACTGGTCCCTCAAACTGTGGAAAAACAAATGTCATGATGAGTTTACTACTACATTCAAATGGCTTGAAATTTGAAAATATCTATGTTTATTCTAAATCTCTACATCAACCGAAGTATGAGTTTTTACGAAAAGCCATAAAACCAATAAAAAACATGGACTTTTTTACATTTTCCAATAATTGTGATGTAATTCGAGTCGAAGAGGCTAAACCAAATTCTATATTCATCTTTGACGATATTGCCTGTGAAAAACAAGATACGATTCGAGTGTATTTTAGTATGGGACGACATCATCACATCGATAGTTTTTATTTGTGCCAAACATATACAAGAATACCGAAACACTTAATTCGAGACAATGCGAATTTTCTCATCGTCTTCAAACAGGATGATATGAATTTAAAACATATTTATAATGATCATGTCAATTCGGATATGACATTTAAAATGTTTCAAAAGGTATGTGCAGAATGTTGGAACACAAATTACGGTTTTGTGGTCATTGATAAGGACAGCCCCTTGAATGAAGGTCGATATAGAAAGGGTTTTGACTGCTTCCTTAAGCTATAAAATAGATACAATTTTTGATTTTTGCATCATATGTACAGTAATGTTCCATGAGAGCAGTACAGAACAGTTCAGCGACAGATTATAGCAGTTAAAAGCGGTTCAATCCAGTTTAAGACCCAGTATTCTATACGGTTAAGACCAGTAAGCGCAATAAAAATTTGGTTTAAGAACTATCGAAAGATTTTTTCATCAACTTCGAGATTTATTTTTTCAACTGTATTTGTAAGAAGAAATTAACTTTACAATATGATGAACATAGATGTAAAACTAACAAAAGAGCTTATTAAAACCACCGATGCTCTACGAAAGAAATACAAATCATTCAAGACCGATAGGGAAGCTTACGAGACTCAAATTGAAGAAACTTTTAAACCACTCACGAAACCACTAAACGAATTGGTTAAAAAATCAAATTCCGAGCAGTTTCAAAACAGTCTTATCGAGAGCCCTTTAAAGAAAATAAAACTCAATCTGGAACAACATCAACCACATGATGAATTCATTACGCCAAAGTCTTTTATTGACGATTCACCTATTTTTGTCGATGACAATGATACTCCAAAAAGAACAAAGAAAACCTCAAACTATAACACAAGTCATCGCGACTTTATGGAACGATTGTCACAAGAAGAATTTCACGATACCCCTAAAAAATATATAGATTTATTTATTAATAATTCCAGCACTCTTGATAAAACGTATGGTATTCGTTTAAAAGATGGAAAGTGGTACATCGGTAATGCTGAGTTCAATATTCTCGGCAGGGATATAGAAATTAAAAATAAAACCTTTGAAGGAACAAATGGGTTATATGAGCTTATATTTAAGAAAAATCCCGATAAGACAATTTACACTGATGAAGATTTAAAAAACTACAAGACCATTTTACATGACACTAATGCATATAGAAAAGATCATGATTCACAGCGACAAATACTTGGTAATCGTGGTTATAAGTATAAAAATATAATAAGTAAATTATTAGGATTCAACACAAACCCTTCTATTAAGCCATTACCTGTACCATTAACACCACAAACAACTTCAGGAAATGGATTAATGCAATTATCAAAAATGAAAAAAGACTATATATTTTGGGATAATCCCAATGAGCTTGTAGATCGATTGAGACTTCTTATTGCTTCACATCAAGCTGGACATAACAATCATTCTAACGAAATTGTTTCAATTATTGAAGAACTTAAAGAAGCCGATATTATCGAATAAAAAAATAATGAGTGTTGATAAATTTGGTCGTTATTCATATAGGACCCCACCGAGGGGCCCAAGAGGGAAACAAGGAGAGCCGGGGCCACCAGGTTTACAGGGAGAGCGAGGTTTGCCTGGACCAGCTGGTGAGGGTTTTTTAAAAACAGAAAGCGGTGATTACAATCTAACGTTTAAACGACTAAAAAATATTCAAGATCCACAAGAACAGGAAGACGCTGCTAACAAAAAATATGTTGATGACGCAAACGAGCAACTTAGAGAATACATTAAATATGAAGTTGTTGAAAAATTTGAGAAACTCTTGTTTGACACAATTAATTAAAAAAAAAAGAAAAAATTATAATTCAAGGGAAAACTACTATTTAACTTAAAGTCAATCATAACTTCACTTCAGTCTTTAACTTAATGCCTCATTGTGTCAACTCAATTATCATGTCTAACATAGATACTCGATTCATTTTTGATGAAATTTTGGAGTTTTTGAAAATAAATCATAATAATATATTGGAAGAACATCATGAGGAGCTTTTAAATAATGTTATCTTCTTGAAAAGATTTATGAATATATCGAGTACAACTTCAAAACACGTGTGTCATTTTACTAACTGTCCATGGTCTTCAAATCTGTGTAAAGCTGGACCAGATACATGCGCATGCCACATGCTTGAAAATAGAATGTTAAGAATAAAAAAATTGATGTCTCTGTATAAAAGACTAAAATAGTATCTATGTATACATATAAGTAAATCTTGTTATGTACTATATCAAATGAAAGAATTTAAATAAATAAACTAATAAAAAGGTAAAATGTTTTGTTGTTTTAATCATTCAGTGAAAAGATGAGTAAAAGAGACATTGTCGAAGAACTACATAAGCCAGCAAGAAGAAATTTTAAAAAAAGGAGAGTCGTTATCAAGGGACTTGATGATTTATGGCAAGCTGATCTAGTCGAAATGGGACCGTATTCGTCAGAAAATGAAAACTACCGATATCTTCTCACAGTTATTGATACATTTTCTAAATTTGCTTGGACGACTCCTATTAAACAAAAAACTGGGGCAATGGTCACTATTGCCATGCAAGATATATTCAACAAAGGTCGATGGCCTAAGAATTTACAAACAGATGATGGAAAAGAGTTTTTCAATAAGACATTTCAAACTCTAATGCAAAAATATCATATCAACCATTACTCAACATTTACTCCTCTGAAAGCATCGATAGTCGAACGATTTAACCGCACATTGAAAACTCTTATGTGGAAAGAATTCAGTTTTAAAGGAACATATAAATGGATTGATATGATAGGATTGCTGACTAAAACTTATAATAATTCAAAACATCGTACAATAAAAATGAAACCATCTCAAGTAAATGCCTCGAACGAAAAACAATTACTCTCCAAAATATATAATTACATCAAAATTCATATTACTCCTAAATTCAAGGTAGGAGACTTTGTAAGAATTAGTAAATACAAACATGTTTTTGATAAAGGGTACACTCCAAATTGGACTACTGAAATCTTTAAGATAATCAAAGTACAGCGCACAAATCCTCTTACATATCTGTTAGAAGACTATCAAGGGCATCCAATAAAGGGCCAATTCTATGAACTAGAGTTACAAAAAACAAAGTTTCCCGATACATATCTAATTGAAAAAGTGCTTCAGACGAAAAAGAATAAAATATTTGTAAAATGGCTCGGTTTTCCATCCGATCACAACTCCTGGATACCTTTTAATCAAAAATAATACTAATAAACAAGACAATATCTTTTGTAAATTTCGAAGGCTAGTTTCACACATATCAGGTTTCATTTCAATGGGAGTCTGTTATTTAAACGATTTTTTTTTTACTAACTGTTTATGGTTTTCAAATCAACAAAGAAGAAGTCTTACCGTGCTAAAACAATTTTAAATGAATAAACTATATTAAAAACTAAAATACTGCAGCGTTTTAATCATTCATAAAAACAAACCCAAACCTCATCAAGATTTCTCCTTCTAAGCAAAAGAAAAGAAAAGCACCAACGGAGATTTGAGAAAATTATATAAGTGAAATTAGAAAACAATTTTTTTAAAAATTATATTTATATTATATTTTATTTTATTTTTTCAAATTTAACATTTTTTTTTAATTGTCAATCCTCATGCGTTTTTTCCCGTATGGTTGCTGTTCGGCTACTTCTTCGTCGTCTTCGTCGTCTTCGTCCTCATTCCTTTCCCGCTTGGATGGCGCAGAAAATGTTATCGTATATGAACCATATAGCACAGGTGGTGGTTGTATGACCTTCATCCTGCAGCCTTTTAGTTGGGCCATATCTTCCTCTGTCAGATGGGAGAATTTATCGGGAAGAAAACATTTAAAGTTTTCCATCTCCACCATCACCTTTTCTCCAAATTTGGTGGTTCTCTTTGTAGCCTTTACGATGGTCATCAACTCTTCGCTGAGTGTCCTCAGGGATACTAGAGGCTTCTCCTTCGTGATTGTATTTAATTTTTTTAAGAAGTCCATTTTCTGCCCTTGTACGTCCAGAATACGAATATTAATACTTTAAATTCAACAAAGTTAGATGGCTTTATATGAAAAATTTTCTTCAAGTACTGTGATATAAAAATCGTTCTCTTTCACTCAATGTCATTAAAACGAGACCAGTCGTTAAACATATGCTGTACAATATCTTTAAAATTTCGAAGTGCTACTTTCTCATTATAACACATCTAATCTCATCCATTTTAAAACGAGAGCTAGGCTATGTACGCAACGCAATGCTTTTATTACCCCAGGGCATCGAGTGGTTAGGGATAGTGCGTTATAAAATTTTAATTGTTCTTTGTCTAAAAGTTTATGCTAGAAACTTAAACAAACAAACAAATCCAATACATCGGATCGCTTCATCCTAAAACAAAAAAAAATAGTTTGTCTTCAAATTTCAAATTAACTTTAATAGCCATTTTTAAATTAAACTTATGTATATCTTTTTGACAATTATTGTTATTTTCCTAAAAAATATTAGAACAAATCTAATCTTATCGATTCATGATTCAGGGCAGCGAGTGGCTAGGGCTAGCGTGTAATTGAATTTTAAGTGTCCTTTGTTTATAGTTTACTTTAGAAGATCAAAACTCATTCTCATTCGAGAGAAACGCACTCCCCAGCCCCATTTATTTTTTTTAGCAGTCGATCGTTAACATTAAAATGCTTGCAATCCTACTTTGTCATTTTATGATTTCATGCCAATCAAACAAAATCAACATTATGTCTTAAGTTATTACCACCATACAAATATCTCATAACAAATCCCCCTAAAAAAATATTAGAACAAATCTAATCATGTCGACTCATGATTCAGGGCAGCGAGTGGCTAGGACTAGCGTGTAATTGAATTTTAAGTGTTCTTTGTTTATAGTTTACTTTAGAAGATCAAAACTC
This sequence comes from Eupeodes luniger, assembly GCA_951509635.1. Lineage (NCBI taxonomy): Eukaryota > Metazoa > Arthropoda > Insecta > Diptera > Syrphidae > Eupeodes > Eupeodes luniger. The sequence continues at coordinate 61,638,280 of OX608073.1, read as the reverse complement.
ATTCTCATTCGAGAGAAACGCACTCCCCATCCCCATTTATTTTTTTTTAGCAGTCGATCGTTAACATTAAAATGCTTGCAATCCTACTTTGTCATTTTATGATTTCATGCCAATCAAACAAAATCAACATTATGTCTTAAGTTATTACCACCATACAAATATCTCATAACAAATCCCCCTAAAAAAATATTAGAACAAATCTAATCATGTCGACTCATGATTCAGGGCAGCGAGTGGCTAGGGCTAGCGTGTAAATGAATTTTAAGTGTCCTTTGTTTATAGTTTACTTTAGAAGATCAAAACTCATTCTCATTCGAGAGAAACGCACTCCCCATCCCCATTTCTTTTTTAACAGTCGATCGTTATGACAATAGCTATGGTGACGACGACGACGACGATGACCATGACGATCATGACGACGAACACGACGACAACCACCACCACGGCACATGCTGTACCGCACAACCATACCACATAAACGACGACGACGACGACGACGCGACCGACCGACCGACGGCAGCAACCACCACCAAACACATTACCCACACCCCACCACAATCATCACGATCCATCCGCCGCACATTCTCCAAATATCCAAAACTACTTCACACACATCTTCTTTAAATTCCCTCCCGACCGACCGACCCGACCAACCGACCGACGGCAGCAACCACCACAATCATCACGATCCATCCAACGCACATTCTCCAAATATCCAGAGAGGCCGCACCGCCGCCTCTTCCTCACTTCTATTCAAATCCAATAAAACATTTACCATCCTCAACATCACAAACCAACCCTTCATCATCATCACTTACGCATGCGGCGCCAAGGCGTGCGCCAAACAATACATCAAACACAATACCGCACCAATTAAAAACACATTAAAAACTATTCAAAACAAAAACCATTAAAAAAGCCATAAAAAAAATTCCCATGCTGAACTGCCTGGTATTCTACTAATTGGTTTACCCACTTCCACACTCTATGTTTAAACTAGCCCCCCTTTTCGTAATTATCATTTTTGTAAAAATTTTTCTTGAAATGTATGTATATTGGAAAAGATATTAAATAATCAACCACTCGTCACGCTGATAATCCAAAATTTTAAAACGTTTCCAATTAAAACACTACAATTTCCCTGCTTTTGAAAAAAAAACGAAACATTTCCAACCATGATCATAATTTTTCAATGAGGCCCAAAAGACCTTTAAAAATGTTGATCATTTAAAATAAATACAATTTATTCCAAAAATTCACATTGCAAAAATTATTTTATATCCAAAATTAACTGTTTCCAAAGATTTATAAAAATAGTATTCAGAATCGAAAAAAATTAAAACTTAACAGTGTTACATTCTGTTAACTTTATTTTGGATACCCTCTATCGAAATTCAAATCTCCAAAAACTGTTAAAAGGTTGTTCTCAGTACCTTCTAAATAGTTTCTAAAAGTAATTTTTTAAAAACTTAGTATACAAAAATTATACAAAATCTTCAAGACCCTTTCGTCATTTTTTTAATAGAGTTTTCGAAATATATCATCTTTAAAATGTTTAGTGGAAAACAAAAATAAAAACTAACTAAAAACTGCTTACATTCTTTGGACCCCAGGAAATGTCGAAGTTCTATACAGAGGACAAAATATAAGGAACTTCAATGTTAAATTAAAATAGTATGATTCAATTTCTACAACCCGCAAATTTTACGATTTTGGTTGATAAGTGCCTCCAAATAGGGAGCTCTAAAATCTAAAATTACACATTAAACCCGCTGCTGTTTGGTCTCTAGGCTTATACCAATTTCTATACTATAAAAAGACAAAAAAGCAACTTGAATTCACGAATCCTTAAACTCGTAGTTTAATGACTACTTTAGCCAATTTGCATTCCTAAAAAATAAAAAAAAACAATGACATCTTCTTCTTCTTTTACATTGTGTATACAATGAGACTCTATAGTTCCATCAATTTTATTATGCGCCTTCACATCATAACACATAAAATATCTGAACGTTTACACTCATGCTTATGGTTGGCAAATTAGGCTTTTATAGAACTCTGCAATAGCAGCAAATAGAGCTCTTCAAGTAACATCAACATTTGTGTAAACTTTTATTTCCATACTTCCCATCATCAGCTATGCCATATCACAAAAGTCCCAATAAAAAGATGTTAAAACTAAGGACCTATAGTACCTACTATAGTCCTATGTATGTGTATGTATATCCGAGTGTATCTTGTGTGTCTTATGTTTGTCCTATATTGTGTAAAACATCCATCCACTTCGACTTGGGTGGTTATATTTTGGGGACTGTTAGGAGATTCGGAGGTTCAGAGGATCAGAGGTTGGGGTAGCTAGCTATATAGGTACTAATTCCTTATGACAATTCGATTTGTCAAGGAAATTGCATGGAATTTCGAAACGGATTTGCCGATAACAATCATTTGAATAGGCATTGTACGGAGGGAACTCTTGCAGCTCTCATCGTCTCCTTCCGTCTTCGTCTTCGTCATCGCATCCTCATCCTCATCGTTCGTCGTCAACCTTAGATTTTCCTTGGCCCTGACTGCTGGCTCTGGCTCTGGCTGTAGCTCTAGCTGTGGCTCTTACTCTGGGCTGTCATCGTACATCGTACACAAATCCAGCTGCCATATATGCCATGTCTTCACCAGATGCCAATTGTGTGATTCCAACTGAATACCGAATGATGTCACATACCTAAGCAGAGTCACGTATTCGTCTACGCCATATTCCAAATTATACCCAATTTCCAATAACCTTACAGTCAATAACTAGAATCAGACAATTTTACATTTTTTTGTTGTGTGTTCCTTCTTGCTTCCTGTGTGCGCCTCTTCGTCTTGTTCCAAAAAATCTCCTCAATTTCTTATAGGACCTATCTACCCTCTAACCCCAATCCCTGAGGCTCCCAACTAAATGTATAGTAGGAGACCTCCATTCTCATCTCATCTCTAGAATCAAATCGAATCGAATCCAACAAAACGTTCCAGATGCATAGTGGAGGCAGTCCTTGTGCTAGGGCATTTTGTAGAATTGCTGGGCTTCGTCTTCTGCTTCTGCTTCTTCTTCTTCTTTTCCAAACCTCTGATGATGGTGAAGATGCTGCTGCTGTTTTTTTTTATAGTGTCATGCTTTTTATTATTATTCCCAAAATTGACTCGTTTATTCTCAGACAATTACGCTTGAAAATCGATTGGAATCGTCCATCGGGCTTGTCGTCGTCGTCGTCGTTGGTCTTGGGCGCGGGCCATGAATGTCATGCTCTGTGGGATTTTCGATGGAAACTCTAACCTATCAAGAAATATTATTTTAACTCACCAATCACGGTTTTTATTAATTTATAAACTGTTTATCCTGGAATCAAAGGATATACCCGCTCTGACCCTCTCCTATTCTGCAGTCAGCAGCGTTGGTTATTTCACGAAAACACATTTCGATTGCAAAGCTTCTACCTATTTAATTTTGACTCTCTGTGGTGGTACACCTGACCCAGGGGTCCTACAACGTTACAATTCTGCAGCTAACAAGACCAGGCGACTATAGTTCCTGTCCGAAACGAATGAACCGGGGCAGCGTCCGTCGCTCGTCGTCGCACAGTGACAACAGGAACTGCTCTGCTCCTGATGTCTCCTGCTGCACCCTCTCTCATAAAATAAAATAGCAGAATTACTCTTCATAAATTTTCCGTGCTTTTTTAATCGCACATTCCCACGGGCAACATAAAAAATTGACACTTTGCGAATTACGACATGACACGGAAGGTTTCATATTTTCCGGTCGTTTCATTTATCCCTTGTTGTGTTCAGGACAAAGACAGTTACAGCAATGGCTGGCATGCAGCACCAGTACCAGCACCAGAGGTGGCAGCACCAGTAGCAGGAGCGGCAGCAGCAGCAGCAAAAGCGACGACAAGGACAACGACAGGAACAGTTCACGACAAACGACGCACGATGACGGTAGTGGCGTGGCGGTAGGTGGCAGGCAAGCGACGACAAGCTAAAAGTGACACAATGCGACGCGACGACGATGACGACGACGATCAAGTGAACGAAAAACACCCTAAAGTGAGTATTCCCTATATTTTATAGCCATTACGATGCACGATGGAGAAAATGTCCTTTCCTCTATTTTGTTCGTAAAGCTCAACAGCTATGATGCTCAAGGAGTAGTTGTGCATCTTTTAAGAAACAAGACAAAACGGAAAAGTATTATAACGTATATCTCCTCGACACTTGACCTGAAACATTACTGTTTGAAAATTTATGGAAAATACATAACTTCTTTTTATTGGCTATTTTGTGAGTGATGTGCGGGTATGAATAAAAATATATGCAAAGTGTTTGCGTTATGCAAAGTGGACAGTTTTAATAGTTTACCGTACTGACATTTCGATTACCGTTAATTTGATTGGGTTTTCTGTTTTGTTTTTAATAGAGATACACTTCCATTAAAAAGTTCCCCTAATCTTTTCAGAAACAGGGGTAAAGTGTCTGGATATGGGTATGGTGCTGAAAACTGCAACTTTAAGGGTTTGACTTGAGTTTTCCGTCATTTAAAATTATTATCCTGAAGATTTAAATACCAAACATAAACTATATTATTTCAATTTGTTTAATGCCAAATGCATTTGAAAATTTAGGGCTGAGGACGATATTGGTAGACTTGGTAATTTTATTGGAAACCTAAAAATGAAAAAGAAGAAGTCCCATGCTGCCTGCATTAAGCATTGAAAAGTAGTGGCAACATTGCCTTGCAGCCATCAAAGATGTCGACTCTGAAGTGCTAGGTTTCACACGGCCACCACAGTGAAACCGCTGGTTTGACGATGAATGATGCTAGCAAGCGCGCGCAGCTAAGCCACAGGCAAACATAACGGAGCTGCAGAGCAACCCCAGAGCTGCTCGGGAGCTCTACGACTAGAAGAGAAACACCGAGTTCTTAGATGCAAACAAAAGGAGCATCAGAAGTGCGCAATCGAGGAGATAGAGGGATGCCACTACAGGAATGAGGTTTGTAAATTTTACCAAAAGGTAAAAAAAACTCCCAAGGGTACCAGCCACGAACCGAAGCCTGTAAGGACGATCAGGGGAACATCGTATTGGATTAATACCTGCCCTCTAATTTTTTTTTTATAATTTTGTAACATAGCTTAAAATTGTTAGTTCCCAATATATGTATGTATTGCTATAAAAAGAAAAATGACCAAGTGTGATTAACCATTTCTTCTAAATTATGCGGCCTTCAAACTAGTCCCTCTTTATAAACAAACTTTTTCAATATTAGGGTAGTTTCTATTACAAAGTGAATCTTTGGCCAACTTTTTCAAAGCCCATTCACCAAAAATTCGGCTATGTGAAAGGCTTTACACCTAAATCCTTCCGCAAAAGTCACAGAAACCCAATTGCTGCGAACGACGGCACTGAATCAATACTTCACCGTCATTAAATTGAAAAACGATGAACTTTCTTAATAAAGCACGCATTTTGATACTAAAATTCTATAAATTACAAGCTTTGTTCGTTTGCAAGACAATATTCATGGATAAATTATAAACCAAACTGAAGATGAATGATAGAGACACAATACACGAAACAAGCGAGAGTTGCCAAAACGAAAATTGCAACAAAATCGCAAGAAAAACAGAGAGAGAGAGAGAGAGAGAGAGTGACTTTAGTTAGAACGCCTGCACCGATTTTAATGATTCCCACTAATTTGGACTCGTTTTCATGAAAAATACCGAACAATACTCCCCACAGTCCCCGAAAACAATGACAATATTTTGCGAAAATTGTTTTTGCGTATTACTCAAAAAGCTATTATCAAATTTGAATTCTTCCATCATAAGAATTTTACATGATATTTTTAACAAGGTTTTTCATCATGTCGAAATTTGATTTTCAGTGTTGTTAACAATTAATTAGAAATACCCCGAAAAAAAGAAGAATTTCAAAATTCGTCTCAATCGTTTTATAAAAGTGAAATATTACCGCCAGTTATCATCATCATTTGGGCCTCATTGTATTTTTTTGTAGAAATGTATATCGGTCAGTTTCTAGTAATACTTTTGTTTGTCGAAACATGATTACTTCAAAAATTCAAGTAACCCAAATAGTGGGCTATTCGAAATTAAACCTCTTACTGGAAAACCCTTTAGAGCATTTTTATCAATAAGATTCCTGTAGACTTTCTAAAGAAATTGAATCCACTATACGAGTAAAAGCTTAAATTTTGTTTTGAGCAATATTTAGAAATAAGTTCTTCTTGTCATGAAAAGTACTTTCTCAAATTGGCCATTCGGATTCGGCTTAAAACTGTAGGTCCCCTCCATCCCTGACAACAGTACTCGCACACAGCAATCGTTGAGAGTTGTAAGTCACTAGGCCCTAGTTCTCAACGGACTGTTGCCCCACCTAATTTATTTATTTTATTTGCATCATTTTCAATATTTTAAGTTGTCAGTTGTAACAATAACTAAAGTCTCAAAATAAATACCCTATGACACCATGTTAAGCATTTTTGAGAACTATAAGAAAATCTTGTTTCAATTTTAAGAATCTTTTCAAACTCACACAAGAACTTAGTTTTTGAGAGTTGAGATTTGAAGTTAGCTTTCTTGCGTTTTTTCCAATTTCCCTAAAATACTTTTGACAAATTTGATGTGCGTTTGTTTGAGAATTAAAGTTGCGGTTGCCTGTGTTTATTAAAAAAGAATAAAATAAATTAATTATACCCGAAAAATCTAGTTGACAAAAGTGGTAGATTCCCCAGAAGAAGAGGACTGGCTTCTGCCCACCAAAACCTGATTTGCGGTTTATGAACGGGTATAAAATTCTTATTAAAAGATTAGTTTTGTTAATCGTGTTAGCGATATGTTTGTCAAAAGTAAGTTTCTTGTCAAGTGTTACCCCTAGGTACTTGCAGTGTTCAGACCTAGTGATATTGACAGAGTTTAGCTGTAACTAAGTAACTGATTTTCTTCGCCGACAAAACCATATAGCTTTCGATTTTTGAGCATTAACCTTGATTCTCCACTTATGAAAATAGTTTTATAGGTTATTAAGTGGGATTGTAGACTACTGAGAGCACATTGAGGCAATAGGCTAGACAAAAAAAGTGCTGTGTCGTCAGCAAACATAGCAAACTTAGTGTTTGAGTTCAAAGATTGCAGGTCGGACACATAACGTTTAAAAGTATGGGCCCCAGCACAGATCCCTGTGGAACTCCACTAATTATATCATAAAGAATAGAGTTAAAAACTGCCTGCGTATACAGCAAAATTTCTGTTTTGTAAAAAACTTTTTATTAATTTAATTAGATATGTCGGAGAACCAAACATCAAAAGTTTGTTAATTAACCCGTGTCGTGCCACACAGTGTCAAAGGCTTTTTTTCAATGTCCAAAAGTACCAGACCAGTCGATAATTTTGAATTAAGGTTACTTTTGACGTGGTTTTCAATTCTTAACATTTTTGATGACTTGTGGAGCTCTAAAAGCCAAACTGCTCATTAGGGTATACTATATATTTGCAACCTCGATATAGTTTAGTAATCGTCGATTAATTAGCTTTTCAAACAGTTTTCCAACCGTACTTAATAAGTTAATAGGCTAGGTTTGCAGATAGCCAATCATTCAGGAAATACGAAAGAATCATACAAAAATTGAAAACCATTGTAAGATATTCGGTGGCCGTTGATGGTAAAGCTTTAAGCAACCTGTTGCTCATACTATGAAGACCAGATGATTTTTTGAGTTTTTATTGTTTAATCAACTCTTTTCCAGAACTATTTTTAAGAGAGCACTGGTTGACAAAATTACGTTTTTTTTCTGTTGCACAAACAAAATAATACTTTTTTAAAGAGTTAAGATGTCCTAAATTCGAATCTAACCTTTAAATTTTTCTATCACATCAGGTTTTTAAAACATGCCACTTTAAAAATGCTAAAAACAAACAAAAACGGGTTTTTTTACGCCTAAGTTCAAACTCAAAATATCTCTTAACAATAATTGTATGATGATTTTGAAAAGTACAAACCTTTCTCTTTTGGATAAAATTCAAAGGACTTTAGTATCTTACTTAGTTTCTGGAAATTCCCATTAGTTATTATGAGTCTTTATTTGAATCTATATGAAGTCTCGAAAAAAACTTGAATTTGATACTTTAATAGTTTTGTAAATTACGTTTTGGACTACATTTTTAGTGCTGATTTCGAATCCAAACTCATATTTTAACTATTTGCTCAAGTTTTAAAAATACCCGTTTTCAACATCAATTTTTAAATTTTTTAATATATTTCAAAAACTTGCTATAATAAAATTATTTAGACAACAGATTCGTTACAAGAACCAAACTTACTTTCAAACCGTTTTGCCTTTTTCTGTTGAAAACTATTTTAGCAAAAGTGGTTAAGCGTTTCTTTTAGTTTTTTGTAAGACATGTGATTTCTAACAAATTTTGAAGTTTTTTTTCGAATATTATAAGAAATAATATAAATATTTCAATTGAATATTGAATAGAGACATTTAAGATTTGGAAAACATTCACGGATTTTATTGAAAAAAAGCTACTTAATAAATTTAGACAGCCTCAAAAAGCCGAATATACGTGTTTTTTTCGCATTTTAAAAAGTAATATCTGAAAAACCTGATATGATACATTAATTTTAAAGTCGGATTTAAATTAAGGCCTCCAAAATCCTTTGGAAAAGTGCAATTTCAATGCCAGTAGAAAAACCTTGTCGACCAGTGAAGTTAATACTATTTACGTAACTTGGTGGGGAATTGAGCTCTATAAGCTTATCTTTGACAATATTTTCAGTCAAAATGTCACTGAGATTAAAAGAGAGCAATTGATTCTGGCAAAAACAGTTGCTTTTTTAGATTGAGTAACAAGAACACAGCCATTGACTCGAAGAGGCGGAATGATTTAATTTTTTTTAAATAATTTTTGTCACCTTCCAAAAAGGTTTGGATTCCTTATCAAAACTGGATAAGAGGTTATTCCATTTTTTATTTTTGCGTTAAAAATTTTAACATTGTTCTTAAAAATATCGATTCTAAACCGAATACATTTTTTTCTTTCCGAGTTACGCATGCGAATCAAACGTAAAATATTTTCGGGTAATATAATTCAATTTAAATGAAAGCATTGGGTCTTAGGAATAGATAATTCAGCCACTCTATTTACAACTTCCATAAAAGAATCTATGAGACAATCAACCTGTTCAGGTGAAGTAAAGCAATCAATATACTTCTTTGGTTTAAATTTTGAGAAATGTATGAAGTATAGAGTTTCCGATTCGCAGCAGAAAAATTATAACTGGCAGGGACCACATTACTTTGGCTTACATAATTCCCAAGGCAAGTGTATACTAGCAAGTGATTTGAACGTAAATCATTCATGGTAACTGGTTGTGAAAAACGAAAAGCATTATTTGAAACAAAAAAGTCAAAAAAGTTGAGGGATTTTGGGATGCGCAACTTGGATAGTATATATGTATGTCGGTTCGAGAGTGTGTAGCAAAGTAAGCGATCTGTTAAATGCAATAATATCATTAAGTATATTACCCCAACAGTTCGCTCTCAGACAGCCCCACAACTGATGTCCACAGTTTAATCCACCACCGATTAAAAAATTATCCTTTCTTCTTAACAATTTTAATATATCTTTTTTTGAATTGCCTTTTTTCAATCCAAATTATGGATGAATTTTCCAAAAACAATTTTCTCCAAAAATATTCTTCTGAAAACATTTTTATACAAAACGAGACTAATATTTGACAGAAAAACAAAAAAAAGAGGGCAACAAAATTATAATCAATTTTGCTCTTCAAACTTTTACTTTATTTTCGGAAGTTGAAAAAATCGTAAATTGGCCAACTCGAGAGTTGAAAATCGAAATTTGAAATTGTCAACTTTGAGTAAAAAAAAAACAAGATGAAAAGTCGAGGATAAAAATCCTCAAATTGAGTTCAACTTCTTCTGAAGAAAATAGATCTTAGATAATTTTGGCAAAGGCTTGAGTTTTCAATACGTCATATTGTCCTTTCGTTTGATTCTTCTTAGTCAATATATTCAGACTGTATCACATGTGATTATTCTTAATTCGCTCTTTTTGAAGATACTACTAACATTCTAAGACCAATAGAGGAAAAATAAAATAGAAATCATAATGTCTGCCTTTATTATTCTCAAGAATTCGGGACAGTGAAATTGACGATGACAAAAATGTCCGAACAATGTGGTCTTAACAACAACAGCAGCTTCAATACTCTTCGATAGGTCTATGATTTTCTTTCTATATTTTTTTTTTACAAAGCTAAAAAGCTCTGCACTTAAAATTAAAATCAAATTTTCTGACCAAAATTCAATTGTCAAATAATTTCTTTCTTTCCAGCAAAACTAAAATTCATCTCTACTAGGCATGACTTTGTTCTACCAAAAAGCCAAACCTTTCTATAATCATAACTGTTACAATAAAAATAAAAATAAAAGCACAATTCTGCACGAGTCAAGTTTTATAAAGACGTTTTCTGATTGAAGCCAAGAAATATAAAAAAAAGAAAACCACAATGTCATCCATAAATAGCAAAGTTCTTGCAATCCTTTCTTTTTCCTCTAACGTCGCTCGACGTCGTCGTCGTCTTTGTTGTTGTTGTTGGTCATATAAGGTATGAACTTAATACAATTGTTGTTGTCTGTCGTATATTCGTTGTTCCGTATACGAATTTAAAAAGGACGACTCATATAGTATACTCGTATAGTACCTTTGCAGTTACAGTAATACTACTATCTAGAATTATATGAAAAGTGATTTCTCTTTTCTTGAGCTATCTTTTAGTCACTGTGACTATGGTCGTTTTTCTTATTTTTTCAAAAAGAAAATATATTCTCTTCCTTCTTTTACCTACATACTTTGCTTTGTTTTCGTTCTTTCTTAATGTCTAAATGAATAATCTTAGAAGAAAAACAATAAATTTAATTAAAAAAGTAAAATAAACTATGCAATAAATGTGTACAATGCATACAAAGGCTTAATACAGTGGTTCGATTTCAAGATAAAATGAAAAAATATTTATTTTATTTAAATTTCTTTTAAATAAATTGTTCTTTAGTCGCGAAAATTTTCTTTTTTTTGCCTTTGAAATGTCAATTCAAAAATGGTACACTAGGCGTATATGTACATATTTTATTTTATTATATTATTATGAAAGCCTATTTTCAACTTGTTTGTGAGCTTTATGTAAGTTTAACATACAAATTAGAGAAACACCTGTCGAGCAATTGAATTTCTCATATAAAGCTTTGCATTGGTATACGAGGTCTTCCAATAAGAGACTTCAAAAACGAATATTTTTACCACACGACTATGGATGTACACTTCGCGTCATATGGATAGGGACAAGCTTTTTTATTTTGACGTTATTTTTCAAACCCTTAGGTTTTTTGAAAAAACCCAAACGCGGAATGAATGGGGTATGTATTAAGTTTGTATTGCAAAAAATATGTTGGATTAAGTTGATAAATACAAGTTTTGTGGCGGTTTTTCCGGAGAAGGTCATAAAAGATCTAAATTTACCTGTTAGACCCTTTAAAGTAAAGAAAATAACCAACCATCTTATGGTTTAGGTAAATACTGGTTATATTGAATGGATTAAAATAATTTTTAGTAATGTGTGCTGCCTCTTGATTTCTAAATAACTTCAAGTAACCTGTGGTGTATGGATTCATAGAGTGCTGTCAGATAATTGAGCGAAATTAGTCTTAGTCTTAGTCTTAGTCTTAGTCTTAGTCTTAGTCTTAGTCTTAGTCTTAGTCTTAGTCTTAGTCTTAGTCTTAGTCTTAGTCTTAGTCTTAGTCTTAGTCTTAGTCTTAGTCTTAGTCTTAGTCTTAGTCTTAGTCTTAGTCTTAGTCTTAGTCTTAGTCTTAGTCTTAGTCTTAGTCTTAGTCTTAGTCTTAGTCTTAGTCTTAGTCTTAGTCTTAGTCTTAGTCTTAGTCTTAGTCTTAGTCTTAGTCTTAGTCTTAGTCTTAGTCTTAGTCTTAGTCTTAGTCTTAGTCTTAGTCTTAGTCTTAGTCTTAGTCTTAGTCTTAGTCTTAGTCTTAGTCTTAGTCTTAGTCTTAGTCTTAGTCTTAGTCTTAGTCTTAGTCTTAGTCTTAGTCTTAGTCTTAGTCTTAGTCTTAGTCTTAGTCTTAGTCTTAGTCTTAGTCTTAGTCTTAGTCTTAGTCTTAGTCTTAGTCTTAGTCTTAGTCTTAGTCTTAGTCTTAGTCTTAGTCTTAGTCTTAGTCTTAGTCTTAGTCTTAGTCTTAGTCTTAGTCTTAGTCTTAGTCTTAGTCTTAGTCTTAGTCTTAGTCTTAGTCTTAGTCTTAGTCTTAGTCTTAGTCTTAGTCTTAGTCTTAGTCTTAGTCTTAGTCTTAGTCTTAGTCTTAGTCTTAGTCTTAGTCTTAGTCTTAGTCTTAGTCTTAGTCTTAGTCTTAGTCTTAGTCTTAGTCTTAGTCTTAGTCTTAGTCTTAGTCTTAGTCTTAGCCTTAGTCTTAGTCTTAGTCTTAGTCTTAGTCTTAGTCTTAGTCTTAGTCTTAGTCTTAGTCTTAGTCTTAGTCTTAGTCTTAGTCTTAGTCTTAGTCTTAGTCTTAGTCTTAGTCTTAGTCTTAGTCTTAGTCTTAGTCTTAGTCTTAGTCTTAGTCTTAGTCTTAGTCTTAGTCTTAGTCTTAGTCTTAGTCTTAGTCTTAGTCTTAGTCTTAGTCTTAGTCTTAGTCTTTGTCTTAGTCTTAGTCTTAGTCTTAGTCTTAGTCTTAGTCTTAGTCTTAGTCTTAGTCTTAGTCTTAGTCTTAGTCTTAGTCTTCAATAATCTCCTCGGTTTTTTGGTATTGCCGTCGTCCTTTGTAGACATTTCTTGAATGTCATCCCCACACCTTTTCCATGATGTTCAGGAAAATAAAGGTCATCCACATCATTATCATTCGATTGAAGAAAGTAACTATTAAACAGTCTTATTTTTGAATAAATATAATGTCCAATCGATTAGCATCCGGATCATTTTGATACATTCTCAAGGATTTAATCAATCAAGATATGATGGCCTTAAAAAACTTTAGTCTTTATGCAGAATACGGAGCAATATGTCGTTTGTAGAATATCTTATTTCAAAGATTGCTAGTAATCGACATATCTGGGTTTTCATAAACTACAAAATTCTTAGTTCTTAAAGTATTTACAGAAGCTCAAATTTTTCAATCAATTTTACTTTTGCCGAGCTGTGAATTGTGAGTCCAAAATGTAGTAAATTTTAACAATTTCAATAAATTGCTGTTCCTTTTTTATAATGGCGTAGTTTCTACTTGCAAATGTCAAAAAGATGGCTGCTTCAAATGTGACAGTTTCCAAAATATTGGGTTTTTCAAAATGAAACTGCTTATTGGAAAACCTTTTAGTACTTTCCCAAATAAAGACTTCTCAAAGTTTGTTCAATGGTTCCATTTTCTGGTTTTTGAAAGGAAAAAGAAATGGTCTGTTCAAAAATCTAGCACCTGCAAGCCAACGGAAATTGAAAATTTTTAAAAGCTAACACCGATGGCTTTTACAAAAACTGAACAATGAATGTTTGTGCTTAGAATTCACATTTTTTTTGTCCACTATTGCACCACTGTAGACCGGAGGTGGTACGTATACAGAAAGAGAGCATCACCGAGCACCGGAACACGAACGCAAACAGGAAGTGCAGCCATATACACTACACACATAGCCAATATAGAGCGCTCGAAACTCAAGCACAAGCACAAAGCACAGCAGCGCTTCAGCGCTCAACTTCTTTATTTTACTACTTTTCTTCTTCTTCATTGAAAAGAAGTAAAAAGGACAACAACGCCGCCGATTTTTATTTTTCTTTTCTTTTTCTTTCTACGAACTCACAGTCAAACTGTATAAAAGACGTCGAGTCGTCGGTCGGACAAAGTGCAAAAAGACACAGAAACAAACAATTTTTCTTGTCTTCAAAATGTACTCGCACATAGCTCCTTATTTATTTTTCTTCCAGCTTACTTTTTTTTTTGGAAAATCCTTATTTGGTATTTGGATTGTTGTTGTATTTCGTCCTTGTTGGAGTTGCATTTTGCGTGGCTCGTTTTTACTATTTGTTTGTTTGTTTGTTTGTTTGCTTGCTTCCTCCGTTGACTCCATCCGCTTTTACCTCTCTTTGTCGTCGGTTGTTTTCTTGCTGCTCTGTTCTGCTATTGCCATAGACTTTTGTGTACTCATAAGATGCTCCGACATTAAAACAACCGCCATTTGGCCACAGAAAACAGGTTTATTTGGCTCCGAAATATATCAACGCAAGGATCGTTAGATTTCATCCTTCATTCTGTTTCTGCCTCCAAATTTAACATTTAGGTTATGAGGTTCGAGCAAGCAAATAAAACCAACAGAAAAAAAAACAAAAAACAGTTAACTAAATGTTATGAGCTTCGTCATTATGTTTACAATGGTGGTTCGGAGCAGGGCGGGGGGGCTATATAATATTGCGGTTTACAATACGACGAATATCCGTATCCTTGCAACGAAACGACTTCATTCAGCGCCAAATTACTTGATTTTATCTTTTGTTTTTCTTTTGTTAATTTTACCTTCCGTTTCCGTTATAAGCTGATGGTTGTTTGGTTTGATGTACTATGAGTTGGGTATCAAGTCCCTTAAAGTACCTCGATATACTCTATACTCTATACATGTTCTTATCTATACCATCGTGCTACCTAGATACCGTTTCTAATTTCCGTCAAAGAAATTAAGCTTTTCACGAAGATACAACAAACGAACAAGCGATGTTAAAAACCAAAAAAAAAAGAAAAACTTCAATGGCTTTTAAAAAGCTATCTGGAAGATTTTATTTTAATGTTAAATTGCTGGGAATAATTATTTTTTTTTTTTTTTTTGTAAAAAGTAAATAAAATTTTAAAGAAAGACAAACCCATAATTACTACGCTTCAAGCAGAGCTGCTAAAGTCTCTTTCTGAAACACTCTTGATCTTGGCTTGCTTGTTATTGCTACCTTTATACCTTTTGTATAATATCGCTTCGAGAGTTATATAGAGTGGGGGAGTACCTGTAGCTTTTAATTAGCGACTTATACTTTTATCATGATTGTGTTTATATACCTTGTGGGATTTTAATTGAACAGTTTAATATCTATCTCTGCTGTTGATGGCTGATTGGTCATTTTGCCAATTAAATGTGGATGATGAAACAGTTTGCAAGAAAAGAATGGAAGAAAGAGGAAAAGACACACGCGGGGGCCGGGAGTAAGGAAGATAATTATTATAATCCTTTATACTTCTTGTATAAGGGATGTTTGTTGGAGGTAAAAGTGGAGGTGGAAGAAACAAAGCTTTATCGACATTTTACAGATACTTTTTCTTCTTCTGCAGCTTGCTGATATAATGATGCACTGTGGCGTATGTGGAATATTTTTTTTGTTTGTGGGATTTTAATAATTTCTTTTGATATTGTCACAAAAATTTTTACTGAACTTTGAGCGAATCGTTAAGAATCCTTTTCTCACAATCAAGAACTTTACTATTTAGTTTTCAGAGAGCTGCTTCCAGCTGAGTGAAACATGAATTCTTCAAATGTCTGAAAATGTAAATTTGAGCCTTTTTTAATTTTTCAAATTTAAGAATTTAGAGATAATGCTGGTTTCTATTTTAGAGGAATGTTACTCTAATAAATCGAAGTTTAACCCTCTATCACTCATAAATTCAGGATTAAAAAAGCGTTGCAGAATTTTTAAATTTAATTCATTTAATCAATGAAATATATTTTAAACTTTTGAGATACTAACAACTGTAGGCAAAGAAAAAAAGGAGTTACTTAAGATAAATGAAGATTTCAGAAGCAATTTTAATTTTTCGTGCAGCACACAGCTACATTACACTTTTCACATGCTGTGTGCGTGAATCCAGCACACTTTGGAAACTTACATCTGATTTTTTTCTCTGCCCACTGAGGCCCGTGTCCAGTTTGGTCCTTACGTACTTCTTGTGGAGAAATAGGTTGTACAGATCCATTATGTTTTTTAGTTTAAAAGTTTGAATCCCCATCTTACATAGAGTTTCTGATATTTCCAATCGAAAATCTGACGATGCCATGATGTTTTTTCTGGAAGATTTATATTCTTGTAGACTCTTTTATAAAGAAGTCATGCATGCGTCTACCATTGGTAAGGTCTGGTAATGGTAAAATAAACCCATCTGTCAACGTTTGCTTCTTAGTTGTAGCTAATAGATTCCCATGATGCTATCGATGTGATCAACACCACCCATATGGTGATTATATTGACCCACAAGACTTGATCTTTCGATGTTGATATACCTCGAGTTTTATTTATCATCATCATCATGCCTGCGAATTTCAGAAACATGAGGAATTCTTCTTCTCCCTAATTTCCTACGCTTGTTGTCAATGACACTCCATTTGTTAGCTCTTTAGAGAAAGCTAATCTTTTTGCTAGGCTGTTCGCCGCCAATTCTACGCCGCCAACTCCGCCTGTACTTGAGCGAGAAAGTGATTCTATGGGACCAATCTTTTTTCGCACTCGTACTGTGAGTCCTTGAAGATCTAAACCGATTGCACTTACGTCCCTTTTTTCCAAGGTCATGGAAACGCTGATTAATTATCAGCTCAAGAAATATCTTGACCGTCAGTACGGCTTTCGAAGCAATAGGTCCACTGGTGATCCCATGGTTCATCTCACCGAACACTGGCAGTGGAGCAAATCTTTACATCATTGTATAGAAAGTGGGATTATTGCACTTGATATTTCAAAAGAATTTAATAGGGATTGGCATCAGGCTCTCTTATCGAAAATGCGTGCTTTCGGTTTTCATGAATCCCTCCTTCATTGGATTAGTAATTAACTTTCGGATCGTTTAATACAAGTAGTATTGGATGGATTCAAGTTTGAAGTCCATAAAATAAATGCTGATGTGCCTCAGTTCTCTGTTCTATCTCCAACACTCTTTATCATTTTTATTAATGATCTCCTGTTTGCAACTTCTAATCGAAGACATTGTTTCGCTGACGATAATACTCTTTTCATATTCGTTCTCAGACTCACATCCCTCTTCTTCGGATGTGGAACTGCAACGACAAAGTATGATAAGCTCATTAAATTCCGACCTAAACAATTTAATGCGTCGAAAACATAATGCTGTCTTGTATCGTTAAAGCGAGATACACCCCCTTTGCCATTATCCATGGATGGCACTTGCATCAACGAGACTGAACATCTCCATATCGCCAAAAATGCCGCAAGGTGTTTGGGTTTCCTTAGGCGATGCAAGAAATGTTTCACACCTTCTGATCTGGCTGTTATCTATAAGACTTATATGCGTCCAAAGCTTGAGTATAACACCCATCTCTAGGCTGGTGCTCCTGCAACTTAATTAAGCCTCTTGGAAACAGTTCAACCGTAATACTCGCGCATTCTAGGAATGCTCATCAGTATACCCTCGAGTCCAACTTCGGCCGTACTATCAAATACAGAGATTCGTTCTTTAGCCGTACTACTCGAATGTGGAATGCCTTATCAAACTCTGTCTTTCGTAGTCATTGCAATATTCAGGAATTCAAAACCAATGTGCACCGACATCTCCTTTCAAACACTCTCTCCTCTTCCTAGTTCTCACACTGTGCCTCTGCATAATAAGGGTAGTAATATCTCCTTGAGTGTGTGATTATTATTAAAAAAAAAAAAAAATGAAGGATTTTGGCCAGAAAACGTGGAAGCTAATGAAAACAAATTGTTGTCTTTCCAAACAACTGTAGAAAAGTTGAGGCCGTTGACATTACGTATTCTTAAGAATAGTTCTTCACAATAGTTTTTTCGTAAGAAATTTTGCAGTTAGGTATTCTATTTCTTCTTATGATACCAAGTGAAAGTATACCTTATTTAGCTGAAAGATGCAAAAAACCGCAAAGAAGTAAAATAAATTATCGAAATCATTCCTATAGCTTTGGTGGTTTGGAATCATTCTCAAAAGCATTCTGTAGGCGTGGTTGAAGAGATTTCATGCCTGAAATGTTTTGATACGTCAACTTCGGGTATGTAAAAGTTAAGTCTTAGAAGCGTTTATTAGTAATACGTTGTCCTGAAACCATTGAAGAGCAGCATCGAATTCAGCTTCCAACAATTTGAATGGTTGAGTTTATCAAAAGCCTTGCTGAAATTCATAAACAATACAAAGAAATCATGTCCCTTATTTCAATTCTCGTTCACAAAGTTAGTAAATTCAATTTAATTAAACTTCTTTAATTTTTGACAATAATTCCTTTTAGACACTTTTCAAAGACTGGGAGTATTGAAATCGGTCTACAATTGATCAACTAATTCTTAACTCCAGTTTTGTAAATTGGTCTTACCACAACCATTTTAAGACGTTAAAAAGTATGCAATCAAATTTGAAGGCTGAGTTATTTTTTTGTCAAGACAATGGCAAAGATATTTTTAAGAATTATTTAAAATAGAATGACCATCATTAATAAATAAAATAAACAGCAATGGACCAAGGTGACTCCTTTGAGGTACACCAGAATTTGTATAAATAAAGCAATGGCCGGAGCTGTTTGGAAAAAAACAACTGAATTTGCTTGCAGTCAATATCTTTACTATACCTCCTTAGAAATTGACATAAGTAAAGTACGTTATGTTAGGTAAGGTTAATGGGCTGGAGTTTGATGACGTTAACACCACACTTAAATCAATGTTGATTCATTGTGATACCTGGAAGTTTTAAACATCCCTAAAGGGTAATTGAACCTATGATATTATGGGTTGTCGTGTTCTAGCCATTTAGAGGCTTTAATAATAAGCCTATTAGGCTGCTTCTTACAATATCTTCAAATTCTTTAAGATTATTGAAGAAGTGCCCGCAGTGGCATAAGAATTGGACTGTGTCTCCTTGTTCTTCCTAATCACTGAATCCTCTGCACATGTTATCGCTAGCACTACTAACGTATACCTTTCTAAGAACCTTGGATTTAGAATCAATGGACCTTGAAACGTCGAGAAGTGTCTTAATTGTCAATTATTGATTTTTTTTAGGATAGGCTCAATGGTGGAAATTTGTAATGTATTATTTTAACTATATGCACGTGTTAACTGTAAACATCTGTTAATACAATTTGATCATGTATTAGAGGCTTTATTATAATTTTGATTTGGAACAACTTTCAGATTTTTGATTTTTGAAAAAAGGTAACTTAAACCAAGTGACTGTACCCAGACAAGTTGTAAGGCGTTCTTGCTTTTAATTACAAAAAGTTGAACCATTTTGAAAAAAAAAAACAGCAACAATCTAGATTAAATTTAAAACAGGGAAATAGAATAATTGAGGTTATTTTTAATATACTTACATATAACTCAATCGTGGCATCAAAGACATTTCCTATGACGTTAAAACAAAATTTAACTTGTACCTCGTGTTAAAAGATTTGAGACAGACACTCCCCTGATTGAAGTGTCACTAAAAAGGTTACCACGAGCCTCTTACACACATTTACTAACTCCAAAAAAGAACACTCTATACTTCTATCTTTTTTCTCTCTCTCCAAAAAGAGGTCCTTAAATATTCTTCTCGATGTTATGAACTAACCAACTCTATGAAGAGGAACATAATACTCTCTGTCCTTTTATATATATGTAAACCAAATAAAATCTATCAGATCATCATCATGTAAGAGTCACACAAAAGGCCTTTATTCTCCAAAATTAATTCCCGATAACACCCATAGTTATTCGAGATACCTATACAGACCTATACATATACGCACATAAAATAGTTTACGAAAATCCTTTCGGTGATTTGGTTTTTCCTATCGAATTGGATATCTTTTTCGTTTCGATTTTTGGATCAAGGGTTGTCGAAAAAAGGAGACAGCAACAAAATGTCATCAATGATGATGATGATGATGATGATGTCTCCTATTATGTACTCCTAGAAATGGAGTTGAGGGTGCACAGCACAGCCCAGAGCATTGACTTGCACCGTCATAAAAAAGGATAAACGTACCTACTGCTTTGGTTATATGATATTTTCAGAAGCTGTTGGGGTTGGGTTTATTATACGATATGTATAGTATACCCTCTCCTTCACTCAATCATATTGGGAAATCTTAAAATCTGTTGAGTTTTTCATCAACAAACTTATAAGCTCTTAAATTCAAAATGACCCGCTGTATCAATCAAAGTCGCGTTAAGTATCACTTGTTTCTCAAAAAACAAATCTCAGGATCAGGACAAAACCCTATATACTAAAAAGACCGCATTGTTCATTTTCTATACCGTTTTAGGAACAACAACAACAACTAAAGTATTTTATGGTTTTTCACTAACCCCCCTAACCCTAAGCCTAACCCCTGCATGACGACGATCTCCGCCCCCATCATCGCGCTTTGCCTGTGCCATTCCCCTTTAACTTTTTGCTAATAACCTTTTCAGCTCGCTCAGGAATTTGAACTTTTCCCTCAACATACTTTGCCTCTTGTTCCTTTTGTTTTTATTTTCTGGCACATTATATAGTAGTATATGTATCCTCGTCGCAGGCTCACTGCCTTACTTGTACTTTGTTTATACTTTATTATACATCGTGTTCGTCCTTCGGAAATGTTTTTGTCACATGTGCGATGCTCTAGATCCTTCAAGTATAGGATAGCAGTATAGCAGAACAGATGAGGAGCACATTGTTCGTTTGGTCCTGGGATGCTGAAATGTTGAGATGCTGGGTGCTGGGTTCTAGGTTCTGGGTATAGTAGGTAGGTAGGTAGGTACCTACTTTATAAGGATGATTTGTATGAATGCAAAACATTTCGCGTCTTAATGCTTTATTTGCCTAAAACAGACAGTTGTTGTTAGGTTCGTGATTCCACGAAATACTTCTTTTACTTCATGACAAAAAAAAAGAAAAGAAAACCATGTGAATGTCTTGAGAGAAAAGAAGGTTTTTATTTTTCTTGTAGAGAATATTGTGTAGGTTCAAAAGTCCTCCGCCTAGCTTCACTTCGACTTTGACTTCATCTCCCGCACTCCAACAGACAAATGCATTGATTTTGATAAATGTAAGAAACAATGTCGTAGGCGTTAAACAATACTTTTGTTTTCTGTACACAATGCGAGGATAGAACTGAGTCACGACGACGACGAAGAGAAGCTTGAGAGTTAAGTTAGAGCATTAATATACAAAAAACAGTCGTTTAGACATGACAAGTTGTTATTTTATATTTTGCATTTAAATTGAAAAAATAAATATATAAACGAATGTAACCAGTACATAAATATTAAAATGTAAACTCGTATACTCGTATACCTCTATATAAGCTTTAAATATGGAGCTTGAATACGTCTAAAGTATTTTTCTGTTACTTAAGTCATTTACATTGAAAAGAATTCCATATACCATACCCAATACTATACCCATGCAGTCTCAACTCAGCTTCTCCACGCATCACATAAAGCAGTCTTAGACAGGAAGGAGTCTTAAGATTCCATCACATTTAGAAAAAGCTTCTTATTTTTCTTTTGTTGAAAGGATAGGAATCTATTTGGTGACATCAATCAAATTGTTTGTATTCGGCTACAAATTGTTTTTCTTGTTTTGTTTAATATTTTTTTCCAATCGACTGAAAGATTTTGGAATTTGGAGGAAGAGGATTTTCATTAAACAGAAGGTAGGTATATTCTTGAAACACCTGAGGGTTCTTTAGATAGAACACTGTATTCGATTGTGGAGCCAAAATTTGTTACATCTTTTTGGTATGTATTTTGAGCATTTCTATGCTATGACCTCAACAACAATAAGTTAACGAATACGAGGATTGCTTCCAAGATGGTAAAATGCGATATTAAAAGAAGTTCTCAAATAAGTTTTTGAAATTGAAGTATGTAATCAAGAGCTATCTAGAACGCACTTGTTGGCTGTAAGGTCTAATGTCCCTTTTCCTTCTTCCTTAAAATACTGAAAATAAGTGCTTCCTTGTCCAAACCAAACATTCACTACTCTACAACAACAAAAATCTGTAAAAATTTAAATTTTATATAAAATTGAATTTATTCACAAATAATCCATGTGAAATAGATGAAATTCCAACCTAATAATGTTGGTGACAACATGTCGTGACATTCTAGCATCTTATATTGTTTTCAAAGCTCTGAAAAAATTGTATATTATTGTTTTTTTTTTTTTGTGTGTGTTCCAGGGAAGCATACGGTAATGGCAAGTTGCTGTACAATAGGCACCTTCTACTGTTAGAAAAATTGGGAAAATGGGAAAATTGTTATTTAAAACTCTCTCACCACAAGCTGAGAAAAACAATTCTAACGTATATATTGTACATTTACCAAATGTTGGGGTTTTGTGGTTGTACAATAATTATTTGCCTTTTACTGAGATGAAGATGATGAGATTATTTCACTCCTATCAAATTGACTGGTTTTGTATGTCAATATCAGATAATAATGTATTCCAGGAAATCCAGAAAGCTTTAAAATGTGTTCAAAATAATGGAATTAATTTTGTATATCAGATATGCGTATAGGTATAAGATTTAAATGAATACTATATGACAATTCAAGAACAATAATTCTCGACTTGTAGACTTAATTCTGTAAAAATATATGTTTGTATTTTATGCTCCTTTGAATTTAGCAGTTAAAAGCTTTTGTGTGTTGTTTTCTCAGAAACTTTAATTTGGACCGAAATTTGGATTTTTAAGGTTATTTTGTTTAAAAAATTGTCATGGGATTTTAAGAATTTTTGGATTAAGAAGTTTTATTTAATTATTAAAAAAATAAGTTGCCAGTTGCAGCACTATATTCTTTTAATTAAATTTTCCATGACCAATTTGATAACTTCTCAATAATTTCCCTACTTTGTGCAAGTTCTTCTATAAGTTTGCATAGAAGGTCGAGAGCTGCTCACGATCTCTATGACTTCTTTAAAGAAAAAAGAGAGAGCATGAGAAGCGTGAGGTTGAAGATGTTAAGAGGTTCAGAAGCAGAAATGGAGTTTGAAAAATGTATGACCAAGTGAAAGAAAATTCACAAGTGCATAAACCTCGAACCGGAAATGGAAAGACCAAAATGGAAATATCATAGTATAGAACCGCTGTTAGTGTTGAGGATAAGAAAGAACCACTTTTGCAGACCAACAGTGACGATGAATCAAACTCCACTGTCAGGCACTATGATCTATATAGACAACGAAAGCCAACAATCCCGTCTTCTCGACTTCGACGAAAAAAAGATTGCCATATCTAAGCTGGAGTCTAAAAAAGACACTAAAGCAAAAGGCCGAGCTTGTTAAAGCAGCTGGAGATAATTTTGTTAGGAGCATGTATCAACTGCAATTGTATCTGCAAAAAATGGTCGGAAAAAAGCCTGCCCGATGAATGGAACTTCAGTGTTTTTTACCCGATACTAAAAAAAGAAGAATCTCTAAACTGCGCGAACCATAGAGGTCTCAGTCTCCTTAACACCATATCGCTTGCACAACCTTCTATGCCTTAAAATATGTATATCGTTAACAACTTGATATTTCTTTACCAGTGTGGATTTAGAATAGGTAAGTCCATAAAAAATAAATAAATTGGGTGGCGCAACAGTCCGTTGACTTACAACTCTCAACCATTCCTGTGTGCGAGTACTGTTGTCAGGAATGCAGGGGACCTACAGTTTTAAGCTAAATCCGAACGGCAAATTTGAGAAAGCACTTTTCATGACAAGAATTACTCTTGGAGAATTTGTCAATTCCTCGCAAGAGGCATAGGCAGGGATCAAATCCAAGACCTCTGGCATGATATTCCAACGCACTAACCATCATGAAACGGGTAATACAAGGTAAGTCCATAGTCGATCAAATATTCACATTATGGCAGATCCTTTAAAAACACCAAGAACTTCAACACATTTATCACCTTCTTATCGATTTCAAGACCGCATATGATTAATTCTACAGGGGCTCTACTGTATAGAACCATGTTTAGTTTTAGCATCTCTGCCAAATTCGTCCTTTTGTCTATGGCTGACTATGGACAATTCGCACTTCTCTATAAAGGTTGGAAACAACCTAACCCTACCTTTTGATGTCAAAAAAGGCTTTATAGAAGGTGATGCTCTGTCAAGTGATTTCTTTGACATCGTCTTTTGGAAGAATATTGCAGAGCTTCCACTTCAACACTTGATGCACTACCTTTATATGCTGATGACATTGACATAATCGGAAGAACTCAGCGTGATATCAATGGGGCTTGAGGAAGTATTGAAATCAAAGCGGCAAAAATCGGTCTAGCGGTTAATGACAGAAAAACAAAGTACATGCTCTCGGCCTGAGACTTATCTGTCGTAAACTTTTAAGAAGTGGACGCTGGAATAAACAGCGCCAAACTGTACATCTAATGGTACCTAAACTCATTAAAGCTAGAAGACGAATTTGTATTAAAATTTCACCTCGATTTATGAAATATTCAACATAGACGACGAAAGCCAACAATCCCGTCCTCCCGACTTAGACGAAGTAAAGATTGCCATATCTAAGCTAAAGTCTAATAAAGCCACGCGCTTCGTCCGTTTGTGCAGGATGACCATGGAGAATTCACGCTGCTTCATAAAGGTTGGAAACAACTTAACAGAACCTTTCGATAACAAAAAAGGTTTTAGGCAAGGTGATGCGCTGTCATGCGATTTTTTTAACACCGTACTTGGAAGAATAGTGCCGAGCTCCCACGTCAACACTAGAGGCACTATCTTTTAAAAGTCTGTCCAATTACTACCATATACTGATGACATTGACATAATTGAACTCAGCGTGATGTCAATGGGGCTTTTGTGAGTATTGAGGCAGAGGCGGCAAAAATGGGTTTAGAGGTTAATGAGGGCAATACAAAGTACATGCTTTCGTCAAGAAAGGACCTACAACCCCGACGTCTTGGTCAAAACGTCACCATCGACAGACGTAACTTTGAGGTAGTCAAGGACTTCGTCTACCTAGGCTCCGCTGTAAACGCAGAAAACAACACCAGCGCTGAGATCAAACGAAGAATAACTCTTGCTAACCGCTGTTTCTTTGGGCTAAGAAAGCAATTGAGTAGTAAAGCCCTCTCTCCAGGGACCAAAGTGTCGCTATATAAGACCCTCATCATCCCCGTCCTGCTATATGGTGCAGAAGCATGGACTATGACAAAAGCGGATGAAAGCACCTTAGGTCGTTTTGAGAGAAAAGTTCTTCGTGTGATCTACGGTCCCGTATGCATAGAAGGGGAGTGGAGAAGAAGATGGAACGACGAGCTGTACGGGCTGTACAGTGTACAGTGACGTAGACTTAGCCAGAAGAGTAAAAGTCCAACGATTAATATGGCTGGGTCACGTAGAGCGCATCGAAACCGCTCCGGCTTCGGCCTGGAAAGTCTTCGACTCCACACCCACAGGACAGCGCAGTAGAGGAAGACCGCGAATCAGGTGGTGCGCACAAGTGGAAGGTGACCTCACCCAACTCGGAGCTCGAAACTGGAGACATCTAGCTAGGGACCGAGCTAGATGGAGAAGTTTGTTGGGTGAGGCCCTAGTTCACACAGGACTGTAGCGCCACCTTGAGTAATAAAGTAAGTTTATGAAATATTCTTTGAAAAGTCACTGTAAATTGAAAGCAGTTGAATGACAAAAGCTATACGAAATATAGGGTGATGTTTTAGCTATTATCTTTTTGGCCACACTGGTTTAAACTGCTGACGCACGTTTCGTGTTTTGTTTCACTGTCAAACATCTTCAGTTTGGTCTATAATTTAATCATGAATCGTCTTACAAACGAACAACGATTGCAAATTATTGAATTCTATTATCAAAATACGTGCTCTGTTAAGAAAGTTCATCGCGCGCTTTTTCCATTTTATGATCAGTTTAATCGACCCACTGAAGCGGCTATTCGGGCTATTGTGACTAAATTTCGCACCAAATTTACATTGTTGGACATTAAACCACCAACACGCTTACGTAGAGTGCGAACTGAAGAAAATATCGCAGCTGTATCGGCCAGTGTTAATGATGACCATCAATTATCGATTCATCGCCGATCGCAGCAATTGGGCCTCTGTTACTCAACAACGTTGACAAATTTGCTGAAGGATTAAGGTGTGATGCCTTTCAAAATACAGCTAGTGTAAGAATTGAAGCCGAACGACCTACTGCAACGTAACATTTTTGGGAATGGGCTCTTGGAAAGTTGGCCGAAGATCCACTTTTTTACCGAAAAATTATGTTCAGCGACGAAGCTCATTTGTGGATCGATGGGTACGTAAATAAGCAGAATTGTCGATTTTGGAGTGAATATCAGCCAGAAGCATTGCAAGAGCTACCAATTCATCCAGAAAAAGTTACAGTTTGGTGCGGTTTATGGGCTGATGGTGGCATCATTGGACCGTACTTTCTTCAAAAATGATACGAATCGTAACGTAACTGTGAATGGTGAGCGCTACAGTGAGATGATATCCAACTTTATTTTGCCCAAAATGCTAGAGCTTGACTTGCTTGACATGTGGTTTCAACAAGACGGTTTCGCATGCCACACAGCACGCGCAACAATGGACTTATTGAGAGGCGAGTTCGGTGAACATTTTATTTCACGTTCGGGACCGGTTAATTGGCCGCCTAGATCATGCGATTTAACGCCTTTAGACTATTTTTTGTGGGGTTATGTTAAAGCTCATGTCTATAAAGACAAGCCAACTTCAATTGACGCATTGGAAGACAACAATGAAGCATTTATTCGTGAGATACCGGCCGAAGTGTTGGAAAGAGTATGCCAAAATTATACTAAGCGGATGGACCATTTGAGGCGCAGTCAAGGTCAACATTTGCATGAAATAATCTTCAAACATTAAATTATATGGACCGTACTATTGTATCAATTAAAGATTTCACGCATTTTTTGAATTGTATGTGTTTTTTTTTTTTAAACTTTCCTATAGCTTTCAAAAAATCACCCTTGCGTATTATATTTCCTCAGCATCGTTCTATGTGATAGAGGAGAAGTGCTTGGTTACATGATCTTGATCTTAGTAGTTCGGAAAGAATACCATTATAGAGTAATAGGTCAAAAAACGTCGTTCATATTCGAAGTTATTAAGGTCAAGTTTTGAATGTTTTAAATGTTTCTTACTATGACATATGTATTTCAAATGTTAGCATATTCTTTTCACTTCAATCAAATCACTATATAGGGTAGATCCCTCCACATCTTTGTTCATCATTTGCAAAAGGTTAACGCATCGAGCTATGCCTACGTATAAATCAATCGGTATACGCATGCAAACAAAACTCCCTTCAAAATCATCAAATTCCAATTGGAATTTAAATACCAACATTTCAAAGAAATAAAAAAATGAAATTTCTTGTAAAACACAATTTAAATAAAACTTTCAATCCATCTAATATTGTCAATTCCCATCTGAAAATTCCACTTTTTGTTTTCCAGCGCCAACATCAACTCACTGTTTTATTATTTACATATATTTTTCATATTTCTTTTATTTTCAACAACAAGGGAGTTATAAATCATCATCATCAAATGAGGCATACACAAATATGTCGTCGCCAACAACTCCATCTATTATGAATTTACAAAACCGCAAAAACTAAACAATGACATTTAAAGCCTCTTCCTTCCTCAGCCTCTCATGCCTATTTTTCAACTGATATCAATTTGATGTTATAACAAATTCATGTGTATGAAATAAAATTTGTGAATACAAAATAAAAACAAAAATTTGACTGAAAAATAAAAATAATATAAACCTAAATCGGTTTTATGCTCCTTTCGTCAATTTTGTTCTCTTTCTCACTCAGACACAATTTATATTCCTGTATAGACCGCTATACCATAGCCTTTATCTAAATAATGCTGGTATCTGCGAAATATATACATTTATAAAATTAAACACAATATATATTTAAAAAATAAAAAATTGAAAACCAAAAACAGAAAACAGAAATGTGTTGTATTGACAAATTTTTTTCAAACCTATATTTTTCAAATTGCTGAAACTCTAGTTCTATGCTAGAGGTAGCTCTAGCTAGCTCTATGAGTATGACAGAACGCTCTAGGATCAAGTACGGGTATATGGAGCCTACCTCACCTATCCCATATATCCATAAAGCCCCAATCTAGATATATTCTAAATTTAATATTCATTTATTCAGCCGAAGGTATTCAATTTAAATTCAATTAAGTCAAAAATCAAATCGAGAGTTTTGTGGTGCAGGCATCATCCGAGCATAGACAGCCCATAGGTATATACCTTCGACTATATTGTCAAAAATTCCAATAAAATTGTTTGTATATACAGTTTTTGTTTTTGTGCTGTCTCTTTGTGTATTTTTTGAATTTTTATTTTTTATTTTATTTATTTTTCATTGAAAGTCATAATTTAAACAATGAAAAATTAATGGAAGGACTTTTAAAATATAATGTTTCTATGAAGTGGGGATGATGGAATTTTTATCGCACCGCATCGCACTAAATACTAAATACTCGTTGCTCGCTCTTCTAATTTGATGCTGTCATTTTTATTTGTGTTTTGTTTTTATTTTTGAAATTATTATAAAATCTCATTAAAAGCAAACAATGCGACTGTGAATTTATCCATAATCCTGTGCTAATTTGTAGAATTCTTAAAATAACTAAATTATGTACTAATCAAAAAAACGACAACAACAAAAACATAACTAAATTTCTTACATCACATAATTTTGTTTACTGCGCATTGATGGGGCAAAAATTAACAGGGTGGTTCTTTATAATTACATTATATATTTTTCAATAATTCAAACCATTACAAAACATTATTTCTTGAAGTAGTTTTAATCTAACACACAACTCTTTTTATCGAAGATTTAGAAATTGGTCGATTGAGTCCTAAATCATTTTTTCTTCATCAAGGTGTTGTAAAATTAACAAACAAGCGCGAATTTATTAAAAATGATCGATTAATAAAATGGAAATGAATTAGAAAATAAAAAAAGAGGCTGGGATGCTACCCACACTGATAACTTCCCATCCCGTCTGTCGATTTGTCTTGCTTAAAAGGTTTGTAAGTTTTCGTGTTTTGTTAAAAACGTTATCAGTTAAATTATTCTAAAAAATTTAAAAATTTTCAACAATATTTTGGATATGATAAAAGTGTTTGATTTCAAAATCTATTTTGGTTAACGAGATTTTTATTCGAAAACCAATTTTTATCAATTTTAGTAGCATTTCTAAAAAGTTTTTATTTCTTATATAAACAAATACAAATTGGATGAATGAAATTAATTTGAAGTAAATATCTTCTATGGTTCACGGATTATCGAGAACCGAACATCAATTTTTACCAATTTTGCGTACTATTTTTTGTAGATTTTAATTTTTTATAAAAAAACTGATAGTTTTTTATACCAAAAAATACTGAATGTTGAAAACAATATTTTTAATCAGATACAATTAATTTGAAGCCAATATCTTAAATTTTTGAAAAGATATTTGAGTAGAAAATCTTTTTTTACCAACTATTATTAATTTTTTTTTAGGTTTTTATTTTTTGAAAGAAAAACTGTCAATTCGATTTTTCTCAAAATTTTTCCGAATGTTGAAAACAATATTTCTTATAAGCGAAAATTAATTTGCAGCCATAATCTCAAAGTTTTGAAAAGATATTTGAGTCGAAAATGAATTTTTACCAACTTTTGTTAAATTTTTTTTAGGTTTTTAATTTTTTGCAAAAAACTATCAATTCGATTTTTCTCAACATTTTACTGCATGTTGAAAACAATATTTCTTATAAGACAAAATTAGTTTAAAGCAAATATTTTAAAGTTTTAAAAAGATATTTAAGTCGAAAATAAATTTTTACCAACTTTTATTAATTTTTGTTTTAGGTTTTTATTTTTTGTAAAAAAAACTGTCAATTCGATTTTTCTTAAAATTTTACAGAATGTTGACAACAATATTTCTTATAAGATAAAATAAGTTGGAAGCCATAATTCCAATGTTTTGAAAAGATATTTAAGTTGAAATTCAATTTTTAACAACTTTGAGTAATGTTTTTTTTAGGTTTTTATTTTTTATAAAAAAAACTGTCAATTCGATTCTTCTCAAAATTTTACCAGATGGTCAAAATGTTATTTTTTATTGCAAAAAATTGTTTTGGAGATGAAATCAGTTTTTATTCGTAAAACTTTCGCGGTGACAAATTTTTTTTTCAGTTTTTTTTGATTTATAAAAAAACCGTTCATTGGATTTTTTTCCAAAAATATGTTAGTTTGGTATCACGTTATAATATATAATATAAAATTTAATTCAAGTCTCTAGCGTTATTGGTTCGTGAGATATTTAGGGTTAACCAAAATGTTCACCTTTTTTTTAAACTGCTATGGTAAAAAAACCACCCACGCAATTTTTTTGAAAGTCCTATCTGCATCTTTCTGAATTATTATCTGTATAACAACATTTATTTTAAGTCGATATCTGTTCTGGTTCTTGAGCTCTGGACGAGGAAAAAAACGTCGCGAACGTACGGACGTACGTATACACGCACGCACGCACATACATCTTTCTAAAAATCTTTAATTTCGACTCTAGGGACCTTGAAACGTTGAGAAATGTCAAAATTTTCAATTTGAAAAATCGGACCCATTACAATAACTTCCCATGGGAAGTTAATAAAAGAATAATTTTAACCTGAAAAGGTTAAAATCTTTTATTGTGTCTCAGATCTGGGAAACCTTTATAAATGTATTGAGAAAACCCAGAATTTTTTCCAAAATTTAGTACAATTTGTTGATGAATTTTTGGCAAAGGGCCAATGATTCAAACTATGAATCTTTTAAAGTAAAGAAAAGAACAAACAAAAAAAAGAAAACAATCGGGTGTGTGACAAAGGACACAAAGAAAGGTCACCTTGGGAAAGTTCCAGAGGAACAAAAGACTTTACTACTGCCGCTGGTCCTGCAATCTCGGGAGACAAAGGAAACGACCGTAAGTCTAACGGGTTAAATTTTTGGTTCCTTATAGCCAACCACAAACTACAAGATATAAATAAACCACAAAACACTAACTTTAAAAAAAATTTATACTCAGCTTTTTTTTAAATCGATCCAGCCTCTTCTTTATCTCCTCTCAAGAACGCCTTCCTCACAGATTTTTTTTTAATAGAGATATTTTTTTTATTTAAATTATTCGCCAACAGGGATTTTCTTCACCAAACAAAACTTACAAGATTTTTTTTGCTATCTTCAATAATTTACCACAACCTTTACTTTTTCTACGACCTCACTCTCCTTCGCTTGCCTAAAAAGGGCCCACCTCCCCTAATCCAAGAGGCCACGACAAGCATGCCATCCTATTCTAACCTTTTGTTATGATCTGGTTTTCTCTTTCGGTCTAATTGAGTCACCCGGCTTTTTCGCTGGAAGAGGTGTATGCCGTTTTCAAAACCAGCCAACTGGACTCTTAAAATATTCAACTGGACTCTTGAAATATTTTGGAGCCGCAACGACGAAAGGTCCAATCATACCTCCGGACCAAAGAGCGCACCAAACAGTGACGTTTTGTGAATTTAATGGTTGATATAGGCGCCTGCCTGACGACTTTACATACAACTTCTTTCAATAAAAGCACCTGTGGGTGGCCCGCTTCGCGGGATCTCAGAATTCTAACTCCCTTTTTCGGGGTCACACCCGCTCACGCAACTCCGTTGCTCCGCTTAGGGTATGTAAAGTCGCCAGGCAGGCGCCTATATTAACAACTTCTTTCATAATTCTAACAGTAAAGACCGGTTTTTATTATTGAAGAAAACATCAAAACAAATTTGGTCTTAAGTCGCAAAAAAATTTGGCTTTATGACACTTTCTGAAAGCGACATAAGGCCAAACGTTGGAATTTGGTCTTATGACGCTTTCGAAAAGTGTCATAAGGCCAAATTTCAAAATTTTTTCTTATGACACTTGGCCTTATGTCACGGCACCGTTGTACATATATAGGCATTATGTGTATACTTTTTAATACTGTTTATTCTACGGTAAACTTTGTTTTACAGTTGATTTTGAGTTAAGCCCCGCTTAGTTTCTCCTTTCAAAAGTTTAATTAAACCGAATTCTCTGTTTTCTCTCTTTCGGCTTTATTTCCCAATTGTCATTCGGCGTTATTTCACTTTTCCAAAGTGAAATAAAGCCGAATGCTTAAATTTGGCGTTATTTCACTTTACCAAAGTGAAATAACGCCGCATTTCAGAATTCGGCGTTATTTCGCTCGGCGTTATTTCACGGCACCTACTTGAGGATTCTTAGAACCCTCAATTTTGTTTATTAACATCCGAGTGAGAAATTTGCTTCGTCGCTGAAGACAATTGTATTCCAAAAGTCGCCATTCAAGCACCCATTAGTCGTATCTACGACGCGACGCGACGTTGTGAATGGTCAGCTGGCTTCAGTTGTTTTGTGAGCTGGGTCTTCCAATATCTGCCTTACAATATCTGTAACCAATCACTGGATTGGTTCACAATTTTGCCAATTGCTCACTTGTAGTTGGACGATTATGTAAACCATATTCTCGTCTTAAAGCACGATAAGTGGAAGTGGCAAAATCAACATTATGGTAGTAGGTTTTAACAATTTGTGTAAGTTGTGCCATAGTCAAACGATCCATTTTCGTAAATGTCAGACTTGCAACTGAAAAAAAAATAGTTGAATAACTTTGTTTGAAAGATGTAGAACTCCACACCTATACTTATGAAACCTGTTAATAACCCTCCCGGATGCAATACGCTGTGCCAAGGTTTTTTTTCGAGTTTCAAAACATTTCTTTATTTCGATTTCCACGGTGACGTGAAATAGTACCAAATGAAATAACACCAAATTTCAAATTTGGCCTTATTTCGTTGTTCAAAACGAAATAAAACCAATTTGGCTTTATTTCGATTTATAAAAATAAATAAGGCCAAAAAAATAATGGAAACAACGCCGAATATTTTAAAATTCAAAATTCAAAAAAGCAATATTTCGTTTGCAAACAGCTAGGTATGTAAGGGGGGCCATGCTGCCCCCCTGCAACCCCCTTGCTTGGGATCACTATAGGATTTGGAGTGGGTGCGAGTTTGGGTATATGCAAAGAACACGAATGCGTTGTGATTCTTTCATAACTGTGAGCCATAGGTACTTGCTTTTTTTTTGTTGAGAATTTCTTTGATTTTAGTGCTCAAATGCAAAAGTTCTTTGCATATACCCAAACTCGCACCCACCCCAAATCCTATAGTGATCCCAAGCAGGAAGGTGCAGGGGGCAGCATGCCCCCCCTTACATACCTAGCTGTTAGTACGCCGTGCTATCAATTCAAAACAAAACTTTTTAGCAAAAGTAGCTATTCTAGACAATAAATCAACCATTTTTGCGTGTTTTGTATGTAAATAAGTAAACTTTAAAAAATTTAATTTGGCATAGAGAGAAAACAAAAGATAATTTTACTTTATGTTTTTTCCTTATTCTGCAACATTTTAAATCGAAACAATGCCAAATTGCTATTATTTCGTTTTCTAAAGCGAAATAAAACCAAATTGAAAATTTGGCTTTATTTCATTTGTCGTTATTTCACGTCACCGATTTCCCACAGAGCGGATAATAAAGTTTTAGAATCAGGTCAATTATGGAGATGCGGATTGACATAGGTCGATTTATTGGCGAAAAAATAATGAATTTATCATCAAGCATTTTCGGCAATCGAGATTTTACTTTTCTGACATCCAAACTGTTGTCAACCAATATGTTTTTTTTACCAAGTCCTTTCGTCATTCCAACAAAGTCAATAAGGGTTCGGATTACTAATCGACCTTTGATTTTATTGACGATTAGCACACCAGTTGTGATTGATGGTCCTTTTGGCCGTCCAACGTCTTCAAAACTTTTTCGACCGTCATTAAACAATTTGTACCATTGGTTAGCTCTTGTTTTCTATAGATCCTTCTCATAGAAAGTCTTTTCCAAACATTTTGGCAGCAAAAATTTCCTCACACAATTTAATTTAACTGTGTTTTTTGAAAAATTCAGTTTTATGTTTACAAAATTACTAAATAACTTTGACTTGTAATTAAGCATCTTAAGAATCTTAAATAAAATGTAATCAAATTTCTGGTATTTTTTGTCGAAACGTTGGGAAACGTTGCTAAAAATATAAATTGCTCCAAAGTCCAGTTTGGAAAGTGCTAAACTTCTGTAAAGAAGATCAAGTA
Source organism: Eupeodes luniger (assembly GCA_951509635.1). Lineage (NCBI taxonomy): Eukaryota > Metazoa > Arthropoda > Insecta > Diptera > Syrphidae > Eupeodes > Eupeodes luniger. Next base: position 61,603,976 of record OX608073.1, on the reverse strand, counting down.
TTATTTAAAGAAATAAAACTGGGTAGTCATGCCTACACTGGAACAGAAAGCCGTTGTTCTATTCTAGGTTAAAGCTGGAAACGTCAGAATTGAAATTCTAATAATGCAAATATTTAGGGATCTGATGAGTGACTAGACTTTAAGCTGGGCCAAGTTTGGGGGGTAAGAGTTGGAAAAGTCAATCTGGAGTTCATATATCGCTAATAGAAGTTCTTGGAAACGAATGCTATAATATGCGGCCTTAAAGTCGATGAAAAGACTGTGTGCCTCAACTTAATATTCGTTCGTCTTTTCCATTATTTTCCTTAATGTGAATATTTGGTCTATCGTTGATCTGTCTAGCCTGAAGTCTCACTGGTACGTGCTGATCATTGTGTTGCAGAAAGGTTTAAGACACTTACAATAATACGTTAGATATGATATTGTCGGCAACACTAAGCAGGGATATGCTTCTGTAACTTTTGAGGGACGTAGGATCGCTATTGAGCTATTTAACTAGTCATCGGGCATACTTTTCTCTTTCCAGACTTGTTAGATGAGCTGGTGCATGCACCCTACCAAAAGGTGATACCATATTTGAAAAATTCCCCAGGTGGACCATCCCAGCTGTTGTTTTTAAGCTTTGTAATGGCTGGGAGAAATGGTGGTAAATCCCTTCAAAAGCAGCTAGTGGCACGCTTGTCAACGCACGGCTATTACTCGCCGGATGGGGGGGATCTTGCTGCATATACCATACAATTAATAAAATTTCGTGCCAATAAAAAAAAATCTAAACACACACAAAAAATCTACTTTTGTCAACATCGTTATTGTCCGCAAACACATTGGTGGTAATAGTGTTAGCCCTTATCCAATAGTGGGTTCAAAACCACCTCCATACTACACTTGCCTATGATTGTTGTGCAGCCCCTTAGCTATTGTAAAATTTATCCGTTCATTAATTTCCCAATCTCACCGTTCCACCTTCACCTTCCCCAAAATATTACTTATTCCATCTTCATATTTAATTTAAAACATATTTCAAATTTACTTCATACAAATTCATATAAATTTATTTTTACTCAACCTATCCAAATATAGAGTTCATTAACCTTAAATCGAGTACGGTACAGATTTCTCCAAAATTCAGTTTAATACACATGACAATTTTGACACTCGTGTTGGTGCTCTCAGAGTTCTCAATAAATTGTGCAATGTAAATGATCATACCAAATCAAAAACTGTTATTAACACTGTATGTTAACTCAAAGCTTAAAATGAGTCGAGTTATAAATTAAAAAAAAAAGAAAGAATAACTACTAGAATTTGAGAGGACACCTTTATGTACGTCACTCTAATACCCTGCCAATTTTGATTTTCACTCAATTATGATCTTTCATAGATATGACGTAACGTTAATAGAAATGTAATTGATTAACTTAGTTTACGCTCAAAAACTAAAATATTTATCGCAAAAAACAATTAATTTAAGTTAATTAAAGATGATTTTAGGTATTTTAGTGAGAAAAAAGAACAACAAAATTAATTCTCTGTATAGTATGATTAATTTTTGATACAATTTAAATTAATGTAATTTTAGATTACTCACATGAAAACAAATATGATTTTGATGGTCCATCCAACGATGTGCGCACATAGCCGATGTTGATCTCGATCCACTGTTTTTTTTTTGTTTTTGTACTTTTGATATAGTTTTATATATGTAATTATTTTAGCATAGAATTTATTTGTATGTTTTTTTTTTTCCTTTTCACTTCACAACATAATATATATATATTTAATTTATCTTAGCAATGAAAATTAATACCTTAAATGTAAATTTTAAAACGAATTCGACAATAAACTCTTTTGTTTGGTTGATTAAATAAAAGAATATTTTAAAAAAAGTAATTTTCGCGTTGTTTGTAGTCAAGCTTTGCGCTTCTAGTTCTGCACTGATTGCCTATATTTGCTCTAAGGTTGGAGGGAACTATTTGGAGCTTTTCTATAGTAGCGTGGATGATGGCGTCGTCGGCTTATCCCCAATCCAGATCTCTTAATGTGCGTAGGTTTTGGGGAAGCCAAGTTAACACAGACCGCTTTCGTAGGGCTTTTTTTTTTGTTGTTTTTAATACGTCAATTTTCATAGGCTAGGTTAAATCTGGGAAAATCTAACCAAGCCACACTCGTGCTTTAATATTCGATGCAAGTGGGCTTGGGTTTTATTAAGATCTATTTTTTTCCTTTAAAGCAAAAATTCTGATACCACGTGTGTGATGATAATAAGGGTTAATCTCAGTATTTTAAACTCAAGACAAAAATAAAAATGAAATAAAGCTTGTAGCTTTTAAAAATTGAAAATTTTAACTTTAAATTTTATAATGAAAAATCTACTCCACGATCTTTTACGTCTTTCTTTGGAGGCTGCTGAGTTGGAAAAAAAAGATTTTATCGAAGGAAATGGTAAATTTGTAGTTATTAGGGTATGGTGAATAAAACCATTTAAGGGTGCGTGTGTTTTTTCTGTATCTCTTTTTGTTTCTTAGTGTACTAAAAATCATGACAGCTTGTGGATGGATTTCTTAGCCTCTTAAATAAAGGGCGCTGGACCTGGGCCTTCATTCACTGTTCTCATGATTCTTTGCTCGATTCTTTCGTCTATATGATACCCATTCAGCATCTGCTGGAATCGATGCTTAAACACGTCTTTCCATGTTTAGGTTTCCTTCACTGTTTTGAAGAGCCTGCAGGCCATTGATTGGTCTTAGGAGAATAAGTGAATTGAAAAAATGTGAGTTTTAAATTTAAGCTTTTTATTTTAAGAATCCAGCATTTCTAACCCCTTTTGAGGCTTCTAAAATGAATCTAGAGAGTTAGGTTATTAAAGAAAATGCTATTAAACCGCTTTTGTATAGAATTTCGGTTTCACCCTGTATCTTTACCAAATGCGTATAGGTTAGGTTAGGCAGGCATATAATTGACGAAAGTTATGTACCTTCGTCTTCTACTCCTTCCAAAAGTGTGTACCTAGAAGCTATACCTACATATTTAGTTGATTCCACCCGTCAACGCGCTTTTAGCTAAACATATACCGCGGCGTGGCGCTGTGCTCATCGTTGTGGGGTAAATTAAACCTTCAGCCCGTGAATAATACTAAAATTTGTATTCATCCATCGACATTTAGGAAAACATTCATTTGTACATCTTTAAGTAGATTATTATCATCGCGCACCGCGTCTCGTCTCGTCGCGTCGCGCCTTTCCTTAACTCGCTGATGCTGATGCCCTTGTTTGTTGCTCGCCTTTTTTTAGATTGAACCAAGTTATAAGAATCTACCCTTGAACCTTAAGGCGATACCATGCCAACCGCCCAACAGCCCAACCAACCGACCTATCTAACCCCTCAAACCCTACTTCGCTTGATTTTAACAGGGGATGTGATGATGCGATGATGCCCCCGTTTGGTTGGAGTGTTTGTTGAACTTATATAGGCATACTAATACATCCTTTTCATATACATACATACATATACTATATTTGTATGTAAATGTGTTTGTTTTAGGGAGCCAAAAGAATGTCTTAATGAATATGTATGCATGTTAAATTAAAAGGAGTTGGAAAAACATACAAAAGTAAAATAAAAGTCAAATTGATTTTTGCATGGGCCATTAAGCAAGCAAATTGGGGTTGCTCTCTGGCTGCCTTGTGCTTGTGCCTTTCCTGGGTAGGGTAGGGTAAGGTATATATATTCCCTCTCTCTCTCTCTCTTTATCTATGTCTCTTTTTCTCACTCTTATATTAAAAAGTTACCCGAAAACCAAAAACCAACTAATAGCTTTTTCCTCAAGAACATTGCGCATTTATAAGTTGTTGAAGAAGTGATGATGAAGGCGGGACAGGAAGAGCCAAATTAAACTTTTTTTGGGATGTGTTCGTTTTCATTAATTTATTTTTACTTTTTTTTTTAATAGTTTTTAATAAATAATCAATTAAATTACTTAATTAAAATTAGATAATTTTTGTAAGTCTCTATTTTTGTATTAAGTGAACCAAGTTGAAGTTTTGTAAACTATATTTTGAATATATTTTATTTTCTTATTAATTTTTGAGAATTCTTTCATAGAAGCAATAATTATTATACAAGTTTATTTTCTTTCTACAGGGTTTTCCAATAAGGGGTTTCAGTTGTATGACACTGTGATGTACGTTGAGTTCAAAGGCTGAGGTATTCTTGTAGGATCCAGGATCCAGTAAGTAACAGAAAATTTTAATACAAAAGTCTTTTCTTGACTCTGGTTTAAAATTTAATTTCATAAAACATTAGACAATATTAACGAACCTATATAAAAATCTCTTGCCTTCTGTAGATCAAAGCGCGTATCTTAAGGTTTTGTTTTCTTGGCAGATCTTCTTCGACTACTGGCTCTTCCTGTTTAGTTTGGTTGTTTAGATTGGCTGTTTTTGGGTGGCAATTTTGATAAACGACTTTTAACCGGCTTATCATCAGTATTTAACCGACTTATCAAAGGCTCTTAACCGATTTTAAACCTGCTTATCAACGGCTTTTAACTGACTTATCATCGGCTTTTGTTCAGCTTATCAACGGCTCTTAACAGGCATATAAATGGCTACTAAGCGGCTTTTAATCGACTTATAAATGTCACTTAACCGGCTTATGAACGGCTCTTAAACGGCTTAATGATCTTTTACTAAAAGCCAGATCCCTTACCACAAATGAAAATAAAAATATCATATTCATAAATTCCACATTTAAGATCTAAAACCGAAACCAAACACGAAGCTTTTAAACTCACTGAAGATACTTTCGGGATTATTTTTGACGCACTTCAATAAAAAGTGTATATCCTGTGCATTTTGTGCATTTCTGAAAATGGCATAGTTTCTAATCGCCAATTGTCAAAAGATGACATTTCTTTAAGTGACATCTGCTAAAATAGGGGACTATTAAAAATGAAACCTTTTATTGAAAAATTATAAAAGGCTGCTTTCTTAGAAGTATAGAATCTTAAAATAAAATAAAACAAAGATGATTTCTTGAAATTGACAAAAAATTTACTTTATTTGAAAGACAATCTTTTGGCATTAAAATTAAATTATGATTTCTGGTATATGACCGCCAAGACGAAGTCGGTGGTAGTTTAATCTGGAGGTCTGATTTCTGATGTCCTTTTCTTCCCCAAAGTGAAACTATGTGGTTACCAAAATTATCCTTCAATAAATCAATTGTGGAACTAGCTGTGAGATATGAGGTAGTGCCATTCACAAACTAAGCATGTTGCTATGCGGGAATCAATCAGGTCTAGCGGACCGCGATGTGTAAAACCTTGAACTTCTATACATTAAACAAAGAAATGGTAGGACCGATTGCAATAAGGCTCTGTGAACTTTGAGTATTTTTGGCTTAAAAAAGAACGATAACAATTAAAAAGATGTTAGAATGGGTTAACTCCAGTAAGCAGTTCGAAAATATTTTAAACAGAAGAAGGATTTCGGCAAGAATAGTTTGAAACACTTCCGAAGATGCCAGAGAAATTTTGAAAGTGTAACATCACCAATCACTCACATTTGCTGCAAAAAAAGTCTTGTAATAGAAATTGTCACAGAAATCGAGTTGCTGAGTAAATTAAAACAATGTTAAGAAGATACCAGGGCTCGTAGGCAAATGGTTGGTATTTTCACTGAACTGATCTTCTTACATTAAAATTGCTATACACGGCTGCAGAGCAAGAATTGCTGCATTGTGGTCAAACGTGATATCAGTTCTGTCTTTTGTGTGCTATTATAGTAGAAAGTGTTTCATTACATAAAAGGAAACAGGTATCTAACAAGATGTGTTTCAATTCCCTCCAACTCTTGCCTAGTGACACTGATTCCTCCCCGACTGTCCTGCTCCATGTGCTTCTAGGTCGCCCAGCTCTTCTTCCTTCTTGTGTAAGCGGATTCCACTGCGTTGCTTGCCCTGCAATGCAGTCGTTACCTTTTCGAAGCGTATGTCCAATCCATAGCCACTTACGCCTTCATACAATAGAGTCTATATGTTCCTGACCAGTCCTTCTATGAAGGACCTCATTGGATATTCGGTTTGGCCAGAAAATCCTTAAGATGTTGCAAAGACATTTATTCAGGAAGGTTTGCAGCTTTTTTGCAATGGCTGAAGTAACCTTCCAGGTGCTGCACCCATAAAGAAGCAAAGATTCGACATTTGTGCGAAACAGTCGTACCTTTGTTCTTTAGCTGATAGAGTTATTCCTCCAAATTTTCGACAGCATATCGAACGCCGCTTTTGCTTTGCCGAACCGGCAGATGACGTCTTGTTCGGTTCCGCCTTCGATTGAGACGATACTTCCAAGGTATTGCAAGCTCTCCATTTTTTCCACCGTTTGTGAGGAAATATTTATTTAAGATGATGGTCGTGTTCCGAGACTGTTCATTATTGTTTTGCTGCAATTAATTTTCAGCCCCACGACTTCTTCTCTCTCCAAGCTTGTTGTGATTTAATGCAGAGCCATGATCCTATATGAGAGAGTAAGCAAACATCGTTCACGTAATCCAAGTGCTTTTAATAGGATATCAAAGTCCATTGGATCTCTCCACTACCTGAAAATATGCACGCTTTACATCGTTTATTTCCAACAAAAACAGTATTGGCGACAGAATACAGCCCTGTCTGACTCCGCTACGAATTTCAAAATCATCTGACAACCTACCATCGTGCAGAACGTGACACTTGGATCCATCATATGTTGCATTCATAATAGCAATTAGTTTTCCTGGGATGCCTCTCCTCCGCAAATCAACCAGATGTACACCCTGTTGCCGCTATCAAAGGCCAGCACGGAATCCTGCTTGTTCGGCATTGAGTGTGGCCTCAAGGGTGTTCTCTGATGCGTTTGACTATGATTTTTGCTACTATTTCGGGAACTGCAGGTAGAAGATCAAATCCCTTTCCAATCGTCGCACTTTGTTAGATCCCCTTTTTTTGGGAGCTTGACGATCATTCCCTCATCAGGGAAGCTTTCGGTGTTCCAGGCTTCTTTTATGAGCGGATGAAACAGTTCGATTGATGACGTTGGCGCTGCTTGTAAAAGCTGTGGGGGAATTCTATCAAGTCCTACCGATTTGTTGTTCTTAAGTGCTTTAATTGCGGCAACGATCTCATCTGTACGGATTCGTTGATTAGTTTGTTCGAGCGCTTCTGAAGGCATCGGCTGCACGTTGTTTGCAAAAACTCGGTTTAAAACCTGGGAAAAGTGTTCTTTCCATCTTCTGACTTGTTCATCCACCGAACTTAGCAAAGTACCTTCTTCTTTTTGCCCAGGTGATGCTTTGAGCTGTGTGCACCGCACCGGTCAGTTCTTTGGTTGTTCTGTAAACGGTCTTGCTGTCGCACCTGTTTGCAGCATTTTCTGCTTCTTGCGCCTGCACTGCGGTGAACCCCTCTCTTTTTCATGTGGTACGAGGATTCCAGCTCATTTCTTTCTTCCCCTTGTGCAGCAGTTATTCGAACCCTTAACTGCTTGCGTTCGTTGATCCTTGCCCAAGTTTCTTCTGAAAACCAAGTTGTTGTTGCTTCTTTCTTTCCGACGGACTATTCTGTCAGCACCTGAAATGAAAACATTTTTCACAACATTCCAATGGTGTTCGATGTCGTCACGTACTGTGCTGCTGATTGTTCTCATTTCGTGAGACAGGTTGTCCCTGAATTCTTGACGGGTCGTGGGATCCTTTAGTCTAGCGATGTTGAATTTGGGGGCTCGTGTTATTCTGTTGGATTATCAAACTGTAGCTGTACGAAATCTTAGGGTAGCTATCATTAAGTGGTGGGCACGGGCAAGTCCCATGTCGGCGTCTCTTCTGTATCTAAAATCCAAGAGACTACTTCTAAAGTGTCGACTAATCGCGAAGTGGTCAATTTGGTTCGAAGACGCTTGCCTGCCCGTCGACACCCAGCTGATTGTATGACACAGTTTGTGTTTAAACATAGTGCCACCAATCACAAGGCCATTGGCGTTGCAGAAGTCAATGAACCTCTCACCATTGTCATTGCAACTGCCAACCCCGTAAACACCTATCACATGCCTTAGCCCGTCGTTGTTACTGACAACCTTAGCATTGAAGTCTTCCATAACCAAAATCCCCAATATCCCTGCGGTGTGTGTTGTTGTAGGTGGATTCTAGTTGACTGTAAAAGCATTCTTTCTCTTTATCAGATTCAAGCTTTGTTGGGGCGTAACACTGTATAATGGTGACGGGCCGTACTCTACACTGAAACCTTGCTTTGATAAGCCTTTGCCCTTTGGGGAAATATAGCTCCTGATTGCAGTTTTTGTAATGAGTAACCCAACTCCAGCTCTTCGAGCGTTTCCTGGATCGTAACCAGAGTAGAGCAGGACAGTGTTACGCGTCGGTGACTTGTACTTTCCCGATCCCAACTATCGCACTTCGCTTAACCCTAAGATATCTATCCTTTTCCGCATAAATTCGCTCTCTAATTGGAGGAATCCGGAATTGTGCGGATCCTTGCGTCTTGAAGTGTCCTTACATTCCAGAAACCAATGTTTGTCCGGGTACGATAGCCAAGAGTCGTCAACGAGTTATCATTAATTATACGAGGCGTAGTTTCGGTTTCCATAGCAGGATGGAGTTCAGTTACGAAGAGTGCTAATCTCCGTAACCTTTCTTTAAGGGTCATATACTTTTGTATATAGGGATACACAAATCATTTATCGGGGGCCACCACAAGGAGGTAAAGCAAAAACTTCGACATGGCAAGAAAGTTGCATTGCTAGTCTAAATCAAGTTTTAGGCAATCACCAACTACCCTATATGCCATGCTGCAGGCCCTCAAAGAACAAGCTTGATTTTTAGGGCGTTCTGAAGAAAAATATTTTATACTTGAAGAAGAATATGTAGAAATAATAACTTAGGGCAAATAACCACCAATACATCGAAAAAGACCACAACCTATCTAATGCACGTACCTAGGTATTTTAGTGAAACAGGACCTCAATTACCAAACTTGTTGAGACTCTCCTTAATTCCGAACTTAATTGTTATCTATAATGTAATAGTGTTGGTATCCAATAGTGATAGAAGCCATTTCAATTTAAAACACTTCGGTACAATAATTAAATGCCTCTAACACCAAAGAATAAATGATATTTCTTTTAAAACAAATGAACAACATCAAAACACAAAGGAACTATAGGTATGCACACTAGAAACACTATAAGACTTATGAGAAGCATCACTTTTCTACACATATATGCATTCTTAAAACAAAGCCTTAGAAAAAAAACTGAAGAAAAATAAGTGCAATGTTTTATAAAACTTTAATTCTCAACCAAGCATTCTCGTTAGATAGGTACCTATTTTATTTTTTCTTACTTAACACCTTAGAATTGTGAGATACTTGACGAATAGCTATATACCAAGAAGGTTAAAGAAGTTAGAACCAAGACATCTTCTATATGTAAATATGTATACATGGTACTATAGGTAAGGCGTCATGTCAGCTCCTCGTATAACTTGTCGCATATGATTAAGACACAAACCCACCTTTAGAATAACGTTGCTGATATGGTGACAAGAAGTATTATTATTATTAATGCATTCATATATACCTTCCTACCTTCTTTCTTCTTATCCTTTGGCACTTCTATACCATTCGTTATTATTTGTCATGCAATGTATACAATTAAAAAACATCATACTTAGGTATACCTTATACCTATGTATATAGAAGACTCTCATTTCTCGTAAAGTGCTGCTGTTAGCAGATGTATAGCCACAATCTAAAGAAAAACGAAAAATATGTTGTTTGATAGAAGCTCCTCGTCTTCCCTACATGTGAAAAAATGTAATTTAATCGGCCTCACCCTTTTTTCCAACAACGAAAGCGACGGCCAAGACCAAAGACCGAAGATTGACAAGACGACAACGACAACGTTAAGGCAAATGACGACGCGTCGACGATACGGGGACAGAGAGTCAGGTATCGTTGCCGTATAATGTCGAAATGTCACCTGTGTCCCGATCCTGGTCCCTCCACAACTCGACGAAACGAACTCACTTAGCTAAAACATGCATCCAATCCAAAAGAAAGAAAAAAAAAAAGTACGAACAAAATAAAAATAACACACGACATTCCCCAAGGACTCTGGGGGTGCCATCAGACAACTCCTTGAGCGTTGATAAATGATTCGTGCAGTAAGCTATTTAGCTAGAAAATATGCAACAAAAACAAAAAATATGAGATTCTATATACGAGAGTATAATTATTACAATATGCTTGCAACATATGCACAAAACCTCCTCCAGCCATCATCATATCGTCATCCTCGTGTACCTAGTCATCGTTATCCTTATCATCATAGAGCTAAACTTGGCAGTTTTAACATATAGCTAGCGCCATTTCTATCGCCATCGCTAAAGCTAACGTTATCGCCATCACCATAGCCAGCGCCAGCGGCACTCTCACTTTATAGCCTTTGGTGTGTAGAACGCAGGATCAATTCAGTGTATTTCAGGTGAATGAGCTTTTGCAAATGATACACATGGCTCTAAATAGGATACAGTGCAGCGGCAGCCAGTGCAAAAATCAACCTGGGATATATACATATAGCATGAGGATTCAGGACGACTCGCAGGGACTCAGGAGTTAGCTAACAGCTTTTTGCCTTATGGTGTTATATGCCTCGGCATTTTTATTTAGGTAGGTATGTATATGATGACTATGAGAAGGTAGATAGGTGTAGGCATAAGGCAAGGCAGGTAGGTAGGCAGGTAGGTAGGTGGTAGATCCCATTCGGAATTAAAAGCATCAATTTTCTGTTTGTTGTTATTCGTTTCTTTTTCTTTTTTTTTTTTAATTTTTATTTTATGCATTTGCCTTTCTCTCATGATGCAAAGAGCCTCAACACATATTTGTTTGTCTTCTTTTATTTTTCTTTCTTTCTTACCGTTAACAAAAAAAAAAAAAAAAAAAAAAAAGAAGAAAACGAAATATGATGGCGAATATACAAAAACATTAAAAAAAAGTCCTTAAAAAGGTTCAACGTACCCACTTTAAAGCCCAGCCACTGAACACTTGTGGACTTTTTATTTTGAAAATATTTTTTTTCCTGTGCACAGAGCTAAAAATTGCATATGAATACATTTTGAGAGAGTGGAGATGTTTGGCAACGAGGATTCAGGATTCAGGATTCGAAAAAGGATTTGCATTTAGAGGAATAAACGTACGTACACTCTGAGTTGTGTGATTTTGATTAAATTAATTTGGTCAAAAAACGGTCTCTATGTATACCTACCTACCAAATAAATCAACCTACAAGTAGGACTTATCTATGACCCATGAATCCGATGACGACGCTAACACTAACGCTAACGCCAATTCCACCAACACCAACAACGACTGAGTTAAAATCATTAAACTAAACTATAAATTTAGCTGTTTAATTTACTATACAAGGATCTGCATCATTTCTGTTCGGCGGCGCGCGGTGGCGTTCTGCATCAATCAACGAAAAGTGCTCTTCACAATAAAATCGAATCAAATCAAATCGAATAGGAAAACTTGTAAAATAGCAAATATATAATAGTTTTAAGTTGAGTTTTGTTTCTAGATGGAAAAGAGTAGCTACTCTCGTACCTATACAACCTTCCAACCTATATAGCTGCGATGATGGTCCTTTACCTTTACCACCGACGACCGCGACGATGACGACCACGACGACCGATGTTGGACGAGGACTGTTAGAACCCTTGAATATAACGGATTTTAAGTGATTTTGTTTTATTTTTTTGTATTTCTGAAAATTGATTGACCTAAACGATTTCGATTTCAATTTCAATTAAATTGGGTATATTCATTAAAGTGTATCTACAACGAAGCTATTCAAATTAGTTTTAATGTGCATCCAGCTAAAAGGTTCATTATTGATCTCGTTAAAGTTGTAAAGTTATTTTTATTTTTTATAAATTAAGATTATATAGCTACTTGAGTCTCAAGAACTCTTCAGGTTAGGTATGTTGTCGAAATACTTTGTAGACAGGTCAATACGAAAGATTGAAAGGAATAAGTGGAAATAAATGCTTTTTTTTTAAAGCTATTCCTTCCAATGGTTATACTGCATAAACTTTTAAGTGTTACCAATAATTTATAACATTCAATAACAAACTTAAAGATTTGTCATATCATTAACCGATTAAGCATTTTATAAAAAGATGCCTTCCCAATCATGCCCGTTTGTTGATATTTCTAAATTTCTTACAAAATATTGATAGTAACATTTTGTGTAAGATTTGACTCCAATATCTTTGTAATTTTTAATTGTTTTTCGATTTTTCTATAAAATTTTATTAAAAGTTAACAACACTATTTTGCATATAGAGTAAATTAATATTACTTACTTACTACTTACTTAGGTCCTCAAACCTGTTAAGTCCGTTGGGAACCCCTTAAGGTGCATAGGGCCTTTACTACGAATACATCGTGTACGGTTTCCGGAGATGTGTTTCAGCTCCCTCCAACTCTTGCCTAGTGACGCTGATTCCGCCTCGACTGTCCTGCGCCATGTGCTTCTCGGTCGTTCAGCTCTTCTTCCTTCTTGTGTGAGCGGATTTCACTGCATTGCTTGGCCTGCAATGCAGTCGTTACCTTTTCGAAGCGTATGTCCAATCCATTGCCACTTACGCATTCGTATAGGTTCCTGACCTGTCTTCTATGAAGGACCTTATTGAATATTCGGTTTGGCCATAAAATTCTTAAGATGTTGCGAAGACATCTATTCACGAAATTTTGCAGCTTTCTTGTAATGGCTGAAGTAACCTTCCAGGTGCTGCAAAAAGAACAGATTCGACATTTGTGCGAAACAGTCGTACCTTTGTTCTTAAGCTGATAGAATTATTCCTCCAAATTTTCGACAGCATACCGAACTCCACTTTTGCTTTGCCGATGCGGCAGATGGCGCGGGCGTCTTGTAGCCTTCGATGGAGACGATAATTCCAATGTATTGAAAGCGAGAAAATATTTATTTGAGAGGATGGTCGGGTTCCGAGGCTGATAATTTTTGTTTTGCCGGAATTAATTTTCAACCCCACAACTTCTGCTTCTCTCTCCACACTTGGTGCGATTTAATGGAGATCCATGATCCTATATGAGAGAGTAAACAAACATCGTCCGCGTAATCCAAGTGCTTTAAATAGGATGTCAAAGTCCATTGCGCACACTACATCTCTCATCACCAACAAAAACAATATTGGCGACAGAATACAGCCCTGTATGACTCCGCTTCGGATTTCAAATTCATCTGACAACCTACCATCGTGCAGAACGTGACACTTGGATTCATCATATGCTGCTTTAATAATAGCAATTAGTTTTTCTGGGATGCCTCTCCTCCGCAAAGCTAACTTGATATATTCCCTGTTAACGCTATCAAAGGCCTTCTCGAAGTCGATGTACAGCAGGTGTATTGGTGCTCGATATTCAACGCACTGTTCAATAATGATCCGCAGGGTGTTAATATGATCAATACAGGAGGATCCAGCGCGGAATCTTGCTTGTTCGGCATCGAGTGTGGCCTCAAGGAGTTCTCAGATGCGTTCCAGTATATGACTTTTGCTACTATTTTGGCAACGGCTGGTAGAAGGCAAATTCCTCTCCAGTTTTCGCGCTTTGCAAGATCTTCTTTTTTTGGGAGCTTGACGATAATTCCCTTCTTCCACTCATTGGGGAAGCTTTCGGTGGTCCAGGCTTCTTTTATGAGCGGATGAAGCAGTTCGCTTGATGACGTTGGCGCTGCTTGTAAAAGCTCTGTCTAAATTCCATCAAGTCCTACCGCTTTGTTGTTCTTAAGTGCTTTAATTGCGGCAACGATCTCATCTTTACTGGTAGGTGCGGTGCGGATTCGGGGATTAGTTTGTTCAGGCGCTTCAGAAGGTATCGGCTGCACGTTGTTTGCAAACACTCGGTTTAAAACCGAGGAAAAGTGTTCTTTAAACCTTCTGACTTGTTCATCCACCGAACTTATGTAGCAAAGTAACGTCTTCTTTTTTCACCAGGTGATACTTTAAGCTGTGTGTACCAGTCAGCTCTTTGGTTATTCTGTAAACGGTCCTGCTGTCGCACCTGTTTGCAGCATCTTCTGCTTCTTGCGCCAATGCGTTGATATAATTACGCTTGTCGCGGCGCACACTGCGGTAAATCCTTTCTCTCTTTCTCATGCGATACGAGGACTCCAGTTCGTTTCTTTCTTCCTCTTGTGGAGCAGTTAATTAATATTGGAGTCAGAAAATTCGTTTATTTCTCGAGATATTTGGGTCGAACATCAGTTTTTACTAATTTTTGTGTAGCTTTGTATTTAAAGAAATTAACTTGAATTTGGATTTTCCTGAGAATTTCAATATCTGAATGTTGAAAACAGTATTTTCAGAAAATTACTTTGAGAGCAATATCTTTATTTATTGTCAAGATATTTGAGTCGAAAATCAATTTTTACAAACTTATAGGCCAGTTATAGCTATCATTGAAATCGATCCGGAAACATTTTTGAATCGATATTTGATGGTGTTTCCCTTTGATTAGAAATAAAATTTATATACTCATCGATCGGAAATCACACGAAGAATTTTTTTGAGAAAAAAATTTGTAATTGCACATTTATTTTTCTCTAAAAATGCATTTTTCTATTTTCCGGACGGAAATTCATTTTCCTGTACAGCTGATACTTTTATGTTCAAAAGTGAAACGAATCGTTCCACTGATTTGTGTTCCAATTTCACACAATTCCAATGACACATTTCTGTCAGTAAAAGTTTTTCGGTGGATTTCAATCAGGACATTTTTTTCGATGACAGAAATTTTTAATGATAGCTATAAACGACCTGTGCAAAAAAATTCCAATGTTTGTTTTCAATGATGAAAACTAATGATAGCTATAACTGGCGCCTTAGGTAGGATTTAAAAAAAAAATATATATAGGCTATTTATATATTATTTCATATACATAATAAGTCTAGAATGTTTAAACGTTAATTTAAAAACAAAATATCCGTATCCGTATAATCCGTGCTAATGTCAATGTCAATGTCCACACTATCTCTTCTACTCGCATTATTAAGCTACCGTAAAACTAACAAAAACAAACTACATACAGAACTGTATTTTGAGCTTATTTTCATAAATATGAAGAACGTTATGTGTATTTGGTTTAAATGTATATGTATGTTCTGTAACATTTCCTATTTTTTTACGCCTAATTGCAACCATATAAAACATATTATGTTTTGTACAAAAAAAAAAATAAAAATAATTCAAATTTAAAAAAAAAAACACAAGCAGACAATTTTCACACGAAATTTGATATAATTACCAGGGGTTCCTTCTTCAGATATGAAGAAGATGAACTATTACCAAAAGAGGAACGGCGGATTTGGAAAACGCGAAACTTTCACTACGATAATGTAGCAACTGCCATGTTAACATTATTCGCTGTACAGACCGGTGAAGGATGGCCTCAGTAAGACATAATTTTCTTTTTGAAAATCTATTTTTAGTAAAAAAAAAAATGGTTGCCTGTAAAGTCGGTTTTACGGGCGAAGATTTTACGTGACAACGTCTTTTTCTCGGTAGAATATTTATTGATATGAATATAATTAAATTGCACAATAGGAACAAGGAATTGAATGAAAATAAGAATTGCACACATTTTAACTATAGAAATATATTTTGTTTACTAAAAAACTCAGTTTCTCAACTTTTGTGTCAATCTAACAATTAATCAATCAATCATAGCTTACGATAATGAAATATCAGTGTACAATTATTTACCTTTATTGTTGTAGTTGTTGTAAATGACGAATCTAAGCACTCCACATTTTCACTACAGACACAGCTGACGATACTTTAACCACACGTGTGAACTTGTATTATGACGCTTTCTTGTTTTTCCAACGCCAAGAACGTTCGAGAAAGACAAAGACAGAGACACAATCATGCTCCGATTCAATACGCCTAATTCTCTAGTGCTGCGACCGGGCAGACCGATCATAGTTGAGTGGGAGAGAGACGCAAGGCATTCGGCGGGCCTCTCTCTCGTTCGGTGACTCATCGTAACGTTACCGGGCGTTACACTTTTTCATAAGTGACTCCCAGCCGCAACCTAATTTAAGACGTTGTCACGTCAAAATGTTCAGATGTCGAAAACGTTCTTTTTTATGCATACAATTTTGTTGGTAATATCATTTTTGTTCGCAAAATATTCGAGTTGACAAATATTAATATTAAGGTTTTGTTGATTTATAAATCAGTTGTTTTTTTTTCCATTAATAGAAATTTTGTAAAACCTCAAAGTGTTTAATATATAATATAATTGAATTCTCTAGCGTTATCGGTTCTAGAGATATTTGGAGTGTACCAAATTTTTTACCTTTTGTTTTAAATTGCTATAATACAAAATATCACCCATTTAATATTTTTGAAGGTCCTATGTGCATCTTTTGATGTTATTATCTACAAAACAAAATTTATTTGAAGTCAATATCTCCACCGGTTCTTAAGATGTGGCCGACGCAAAAAGTTATCCCTGACGACGCACGAACGTACGTGCACACGCACACACAGACATCTATCTGAAAACCTTTATATTTAGATTCTAGGAACCTTGAAACATCGAGAAATGTCAAAATATTCAACTCGACAAATTGGATTGATTACAATAACTTTCTATTGATAGTTAAAAATCCTTTAAGAAATGCTACTAAAAAATGGTGAAAATATCTCCGGGATAAAAACAGATATTGAAATCAAACGTATTTTAATGGTATGCAAATTTTTATTGTTAACTTTGATTTAAATTTTTAGAAAAATCCAAATGACAACTTTTTCTTTCAAAAAAACTGCTTTCGACTCAAATCATGAGAAAAAATAGAGATATTGACTTTGAACTTCTTTATTTTTTATCGTTCACAAATGTTGTTATTAATATTTTGTAAAACTTTTAGAAATAAAAGGTTTTCAATTCGTAAAATCGAAAGAGAGATACAGTGACGTTAGTTAGAACACCTGGACCGTTTTTAATGGTTCCCAATTATTTGGACCCGTTTGCATGAAGAATACCCAAAAATATTCCCCACAATCCCCGAAAACAATGACAATATTTTACGAAAATTGTTTTTGTGCACATTTAAAAAGCTATCATCAAATTCGAATTCTTCCATAATAAAAAGCGGTCCAAAATTGACTTTCGGTGTTGTTAACAATTTATTAGAAATACCCCGTAAAAATTAGAATTTCAAAATTCGTTTCAATCGTTTTATAAAAGTGAAATAACACCGCCAATTATCATCATCATTGGGGCTTATTGCATTTTTTTGTAGAAATGTAATTTCTAATAATAGTTTTGTTTGCCAAAACATGATCACTTCAAAAATTCAAACAACATAAATAGTGGGCTATACGAAATGAAACTTCTTACTGAAAAACCCTTTAGAGCATTTTTATCATTAAGATATAGGAGTTAAAGCTTTAATGTTGTTTTGAACAATATTAAGAAATAAGTTCGACAGCCAACACAATTTTTTAAATTGGTGTAAAATTATAGGTATATGTATAGACATGAGCTTTAACATAGCCCCACAAAAAATAGTCTAAAGGCGTTAAATCGGACGATCTAGGCGGCCAATAGACCGGTCCCGAACGTGAAATAAAATGTTCACCGAACTCGAATCTCAATAAGTCCATTGTTGCGCGTGCTGTGTGGCATGTGGCACCGTCTTGTTGTAACCACATGTCATGCAAGTCAAGCTCTTGCATTTTGGGCAAAAAAAAGTTGGATATCATCTCACAACAATTCTGATTATTTACGTACCCATTGAGCCAAAAATGAACTTCGTCGCTCGTTGAAAGAAGTGCGCGGTGAAGTTTCTTAACAGAGCACGTATTTTGATAATAAAATTCAATAATTTGCAAGCGTTGTTCATTTGTAAGACGATTCATGGTTAAATTATAGACCAAACTGAAGATGTTTGACAGTGAAACAAAACACGAAACGTGCGTCAGCTGTTTAAACAAGCTAAAAATTCTCCCTTTATAGTTAAAAAACTGGATTCGTCTGTCACTTATCGGTCAGATAAACGTTTCGTTATCTGCGATTCAGAATAATTTTAGGCGTTTTTCTATTTAAGCTCAGAAAAGTTACAGACGAATCCACAGTCCAAGCATATCTGAACACATTTGAAGCTCTGAAAGTTCATAGGTAAAAAAGAAACACAATTTTGTGTTCAAAAGTTTATGCTCTGCTCTCTAAATAAAAAAAAAAGAAAAACGCCTATTATTATCAATTAGGTGTGCGTTCAAGTCATTTGTCAGTGAATTATAGCAAAAATCTGTAATTCAATCTTTCAGCAACCTGTTAAAAAACTCCCAGTCGCCGAAATGTCATCATACGAGCGACGCACGGTCTTCATAACGGACTCCTTTATAAAGCGACTCATTTTGATTTCTCATTTTAACTTCTGCTTGTTTGATAGACATCAATTTTTATTTCTTTTGTATGAGTGGTAACGGGATTAAAGATGAAATTTTAAAATGATTCGCCTCAAGAAAGTCTAGTAAGAAGAATTTGTTAAGAATGCCCCATTAAATGTTAGGAGAATACCCAAAATTTACCAGCTTGATGAACATCTCCCAATGAAAAACATGTTTAGGGTCCATTAAATGACATCAATATGATTAGATGAAATCTGAGTTCAAGCTTGATATTCCTTTAAAAAGTATATTAAAAAATATGAAATAATCATAATCAATCGATGTGGACTGTATTCCCTTATATGCACAGATAAAACAACATTCTGATGCACATAACAAAGAGAAAAGGACGACGACGATGATGCTTTTGGTTTAATTTAAAATTTTCCATAATCTCGCATTCGAGTGAATAATTTTTGTTTCTATTCGTTCGGTTTCTTTTTATTTGAAACAAAAATTGATGCCTATACATAGTTGTACCTACATATGCCTACCTATTTTATCCTTGCAATCTTATGTCCAAACCAAAAATCCTACCTACATACATATCAAAGACCTCCTTTTGAGAGAGTGGCTTTGGAAGCTCTGGAGACAGAAGGCATATCATCTAAGGTACGTTTGTTTAACGAAAATTATACCTATAATCATTTTCTGCATAATACTCATACCCTACTCTACCCGTCCTTAAGCTTGTCGTTAATTGAAAAAAGGTCGTCATCATCATCATCATCATATTAAAAATATGGAAGTTTGGCAAAGACGTCAACACTTATAAAATATGCACATGCAAGTGTTTTTGCTGCACGTTTTCGTTCTTCTTTTATTTTCTAAAAAATAAAAACATAAGGGTAGCACAGGACTACGAAGAACGATATTAATTATTTTTGTGGTCAGGTGCATCGCATCGTATTTAGTTGTCTGCAATATGTTTTCTGGCATAAGGGCAACAACCTGGGTGAGCTCTAAACACATTCGAAAACAAACAAAAAACAAAATTATGTGAAAGGATGTTGGACTTATGGTTGAACACAGCCGTCCTCTGAAAAAAAAAGAATCCCTAAAATCTGTGGTTTGTCCGTAATTAAAATAAAAAATATATATAAGTGGCCCAAACAAGAGCACATCACAAAAAAATATATGTACAAAGGCTTTTCAATATTCATATCTAAACAAAGCTATAGACATATTTAGGAGTAAGGACATTTATTTATTATCTTGAAAACAAATTTCAATCAAGCTTTTTCTAAAGTCTGGACCTGATTGATCCATGATCCTTCAATTTATCTGAATTAGTCCATTAATTTCTATGCCTTCTTATATATGTATGTATAAAGGCTATAGGTATTAGGTAGCTATATAGGATTATCTGGATTGTAACCTTATAAATCTGTTTGGTATCCTACAATTCAATGGAGTCCTTATAGATTAGGACTCTGGAATTAGCTCACATTGTCATGTATCTCCATTATACACATCTAGGAAAGGCATTCCTATACCTATGACTATGAATGTGAATATATATGTATATATAGTGATGAATCAATATCGGTATTTAAATTGGAACTAAAGAAACTCAAGTCTTGAAACTTATACAAACAAGAAGTTTATATACAAACTGAGAGTTTTTGACAATATGACATTGAAATAAAATTTATGATAAGAAAATTTTCATAAATTATTCATAGCCAATCATTAATGTGCAAATTTGTATGTATAAGGCCTATGATATGATATGAAAGATACATCTTTTATGGTCAACTGTAAGTGTTCTGCTTGTTGCACAAAATGTACCCTAAAAGAGTATTTCGTTGTAAGCCTGAATCCTTTAAGATTCGTTTACTTATAGAGTCTTAAAAGTGATTATTTTTTAAATGTTTCAATTTTAATTATTTTTGAAGAAATCCAACCAGACTCAGGCAACAAGTCTTGAGCTATATGTATCAAATATCATGGTAGCCGGGACATGTTTTTCATACCTCAACATCCACAAAGGAATTTAGAATTCTCCAGATCAATCTACCGTCAACCAGATTGACTATATTGTGATCGATGCTAAACACGCTTCCAGCACTATGGATGTCCGAAGAGCTAACATCAACTCGGAATATTACTTCGTTGTACCCAAGGTATACGGTATAACTTCGGGTCTCTAGATCTAAGGCAAAACAGGGAGATGCTGGGAGAAGATATATCGTTGAATTGTTACAATTGCAAGAGATCGCCAACTTCTCATTCGACCGAGTCACAAGTAACCTCTTTCGAACTTCTTTCTCCACCGCCAACACAATGTTTCAAGAACCAGAGCATGCTTCGAGAAGATTCAATCTGAGACGCTTCTGACTTATTGGGTTTTAAACAGCTACCAACAATAAACCCCTGGTTTGATTGGCAGGCAAATGCAGCCAAACAACAAAAATGCAAAGCGATGCAGTACGAGAAGAGAGGAGCACCGGCTTCTAAGAAGGAAAAAAGTAGGGAACAAGAAGCATGCGGTCGAAGATGTTGAGAGGTTCAAGAGCAGAAAAGTTCAAAAGTGTCGTAACACAGGTGAAACGAAATTCATAAGTACATAAACCTCGAACCAAGACTGCAAAGACTCCTGCAGAATGTATAACGGCGGCGACGAAACGAATTCCGCTGTCAGGCAGGATAAAAATTAGGTGGCGCAAGAATCCGTTGAGAACTAGGGCCTAGTGACTTATGACTCTCAACCATTCCTGTGTGCGAGTAATGTTTTCAGGGATAGAGGGGACCTACAGTTTTAAGCCGAATCCAAACGTCTAATTTGAGAAAGCACTTTTCATGACAAGAATTACTCTTGAAGAATTTGTCAATTTCTCGCAAGAGGCAGTACCCGTGGAAAAACTTTAGATGGCACAGGCAGGGATTGAACCCAAGACCTCTGGCATGACAGTCTAGCGCACTAACCATCATGCCACGGGTATTACAGGCAATATGACCCATTCAATATAAAAGACGAAAGCCAACAATCCCGTCTTCAAGACTTAGACAAAGTAAAGATTGCCATATCTAAGCAGAAGCAGATGGCCTGAATGCCGAGCTTTTAAAGCAGCTGGAAAAAATTTGGTTAGAAGCATCCACCAGCTGATTTGTGAACAATATTCGGAAGAAAGCATGCCCGATAAATGGAACCTCATATTGTTTTCCCTATACTGAAAAATAAAAGACCCTATAAACCGCACCAACTATACAGGGATTAATCTTCTTAACATCGCTAACAAAATCTTCTCTAGCGTAATTTGTGAACGTCTAAAGCTCATCGTCAACAACATGATTAGTCCGTATCAGTGTGGCCTTAGACCATCAGGAAAGTCTGTAGTCGATGAAATTTCAAATTATGACAGATCCTGGAATAAACCCAAATAAACATCAAATCGATACTCACCCGCCAAAGATATGACAGCATTTACCGAACTATATGGAGCAATGTCTAATTTTAGTATCCCTGCCAAACTCGTCCGTTTGTAAAGAATGACTATGGAGAATTTTGTGCTGCTCTTTAAAGGTTAGAAACAACTTTACCAAACATTTTGATCTCAAAAAAAAGTCTTGGGTGAGAACCTAATTCACACAGGACCTTAGAGCCACCTTAAGTTAGTAAGAATTTAAAAATTGATGCCTATTTATTATAATTACTTCAGTTAATACAATGGGTTTAGAGTTTCCAAGATGAATCTTGAGTTGCGAGGGCAAGACAAAAGTCTTAAGACGGTTTTCGACACCTAAAAATAGCTAAATATTACATCAGTTGAAAAAACAGTTCTAGACTTTTCAGGCTTGTTCTAGTAATCATTTATTATTTATGTACAAAATTTAATAGTCAAAGTGGGTTAGGTTCACAAATTAAAATTAAAAAAGTCAGTCAAATTATGGGAACCCTTAAATAAAAAATGCATGTCTAGAACTTTTTGAGTGGTTCTTAAGTTCTAAATACAGGTCTTGGCTTTCCGAAGTGGGGCTTGAATATAGTGAAGGTAGAGTTTGAGTAGAGAAGGCAGTTCCAAAATTTTCAAGCTGAGTTTATGAGTTAAAACGGAAGGCCTGGAATTACTAAAGCGATTCCAAAAATGTAAAATTGTGTCTTGAACTGAAAAAGTAAAGGCCTTAAGTAGAAAGAAGTAAGATTATAATATGTATAGATTGTTTTACTTTGGTTTGAGCTGAAATGATAATTCTATGTTACTCTTACGTTAGATAGACTGAGTTACAAAAAAAGTGATGAAGTCATACTTTATGATGTGTTGTTATTATTTTGATAATATACCGCTTTAGTTTTGCAAAGATATTAGGTGCCTCAAAGCCTTCGAGATCGTCACCAAACAGCGGTTGAAGTGTCTAACAGACTTTAATCAGTGAGAGGGATCAATTTTAATGCTTAAACGGTGGGAAGCGTTTAATTGAGGGTTATCTGGTCGTATACCAAGACTGACGATACAGTTGGAGGGAATGGAATTTGCTCGCTTTCACCAAGATTGAACCGAGGCCGACTAGGGTATAGCTCTCTTCACTGATAAGTCCAGGTTTTGTCTACGCTCACCAGATGGACACAGGGATTGAACCCAAGACCTCTACCAGGACAGTCCTACGCACTTACCCTCACGGCACGGGAACTAAAGTGTATACCCTAAAGGATTTACTACTTCTTTTAACATGTTTCAATTCATGTTAAGAAAATAGAAAAGTATTTAAGAGAGAGAACTATAGTTAGGTACAACATCCCACATTGTTGATGTGCAGCTGAAAAATGAATTTCTTTACTTGACTTACTTACTTACTTAAGGTGGCGGCCAGTGTTACTGTACAGCTCTTGCAGTTCGTCGTTATATCTTATCCTCCATTCTCCATCTATGCGTACGGGACCAAAAATAACCCGAAGAATTTTTCTCTAGGAGCATTCTAAGATGCTCTCATCTTTCCTTGAAAGGGTTCTGGCATCAGCGCCATAAACAAGAATCGGGATACTGAGTGGCTTGTAGATGGTGATTTTAAATGCTCAAGTGAGGATTTTACTACTCAATTGCCTTATAAGTCCAAAGAAGCAGCGATTAGCAAGAGTTATTCTTCGTTTGATTTCAGCGCTGGTGTCGTTGTCTGTGTTTATAGCGGTGCCTAGGTAGACAAAGTCCTCAACTACTTCAAAATTAAAGCTGTCCATGGTGACGTTTTGTCCAAGACGTCGTTTTCCAATGTCCGTTTTTTGATGACAGCATATACTTGGTCTTGCACTCATTGACCACTAAACCCTTCTTCTCTGCTTCCGTCGCAATGCTCAAAAACGATCCACTGACATCACGCTTTGATTTTCCAACTATGTCAATATCATCGGCGTATCGGGGTAATTGAATGGACCTTTGGAAGCTTGTGCCTCTTAATTCTTTCCAGAACAATGTTTCAGAAGTCGCATGACAGTGCATCGCCTTGTCTAAAACCTTTTTTGACATCAAATGAATCGGTGAGATCTTTTCCGACCTTGATAAAGCAGCGTGCATTCTCCATCGTCATTCTGCACAAACGGATAAGTTTGGCAAGGATGCCAAAACTAGCTCTTCCCTTTAGATTCTGTCATACGCGGCTTTAAAATCGATAAAGAGATGGTGGGTATCGATTTGAAGTTCATGGGTTCTTACCACAATCTGCCGTAATGTGAATATTTGCTCCCTTCCAAGTCATCGCCTGCAGCTTTGAATAATTCGGCAGCAATGCTGTCAGCTCTAGCAGCTTTGTTTGACTTCAGTTAAGATATAGCTATCTGCATATCGTCGAGGCCGGGTAGGCAGAATTGTTAATCTGCGTCGCCTAGTTTGGGTGGTTCTATCTGTCTTACAGCGGAATTCAATTCGCCATCGCCCTTATAAATAATTTAGAGAAGTGGTCTTTCCATATTCTCAAAATGGACTGCGGTTAAACTACAATGTTCTCCTGATCATCCTTACGGTTAGTGGCTGGTACGCTTGGGAGTTTTTTCTTACCTTTTCCTTTTGTGACATCCCTCTATCTCCTCGATTGCGCGCTTCTCATGCTCCCTTTTTTTCCATCTAAGAAGCCGGTATTCCTCTCTCTTCTTCTGGTGGTGGCCGTGTGAAACCTAGCACTTCAGAGGCAGCATCTCTGATGGCTGCAAGGCAATGTTGCCACTGGTTTTCAATGCTTAATGCAGGCAGCATAATACTTCTTAAGAGGTTATTAGAGACTCGATCGGAAAAGGACATGCCAGTCTCTTGCGATTGTAGCCGTCTAACGTCGAATCTTCTCACAGTACTTCCTTGTTTTGGCTGGGATCGGGATATCTGTAGCCTTACCTTGGTTACAACGAGGTAGTGGCCCGAGTCAATGTTTGCCCCTCGGAATGTTCGAACATCCTGTATACTGGTGAAGTGTTGTGCAATCGATCGCAATGTGGTCAATCTGGTTGACAGTTGATTGATCAGGCGATTTCCATGTCCCCTTGTGGATATCAAGATGTGTGAACTGCGTACTAGCTACCAGAACGTCTCACTCCACAGCGAAATCGATCAGCCTGAATCCGTTGACGGAGGTGGTGCCGTGCAGGCTGTATCTCCCGATTCTGCCACCAAAGATGTCTTCTCTTCCTAGCTTGGCGTTTGAATCTCCTAAGACAATTTTAATGTCATAGTTAGGGCACTGTACATACCTATGTCTTGTCCAACAGCTCGAAGAATATGTCTTTGGTGTCTTCATCTTTCTCCTTTGTTGGGGCAAGCAAGCATATTAGGCTTATGTTGGCGAATTTAGCCTTGATGCGGATTGTCTTGATGCGCTCGCTCACACTGTTAAAAATTGAGATTCTGTAGATATTGATATTGTGGAAATTTGTAAAAAAAAAATTAAATTCTACAAATAACTTCCAACGTTTTTTCAGTTTCAAGTGAAAAAAAACAACATCCTTAACAGAAAATATGTACTACTCTCAGATTGTCTTCTGCATTCCACATCTGTAAAACCCAAAGTACCTACTTGACTACTCGTTAAAATTTCCTTAGCAGTTTAAATAATACGAAAATTTCACTCTTAAAGCCAATAAGTGAAATTTAAAATTACACCATAGAAGCCAATCTACCCGAAACGCATTAAACACACAAATCATTCATGGTAGGTAATTCAAAAATAATTAATCACTTAACGAAATCCAAAAAAAGAAAAAAAAAACAAGAAAACAAAAATGTCCTCGCAATATTACTTAATGATGGACTTGTTGAAATAAATTCGCAAAAGATATTGAAAATGTCAATAAAGTCTCACTCACTCTGGCTGTCAACCTCCTCCAACACCGCACCATCCACATTGTCTGATGCTTCCCTCGGATGTTATCTGTAAATTTAACATTCTTTCACATTCACATTTATTCGTATATCATTCTGCAAGTCGTTGTATAAAACCACCCTTATTCATATATAAATGAAAACATTTTTTGATATCCTCCTTTCTCGTTCTCTTTTTTACAAGGATTCCTTCCATTTTCGTATTTTTCTTCAGGAGCAGCCAAAGCCAATACAATGTCGATTTTTCGTCCCTAAATCAGCTTTGTGTTAAGCATTAACATTTTATTTATATTTTTTGTATGTTTGTTAAGTTACATACCTCTAGACCTTCCTTCCTACCATCCATCCATCCATCCTTGAAGGTTTGATTGATAAGGATACAAAAATAAATCCAAATCCGAAAAACAAAAAACAAAAACCACAACTAAGTGACATAGAAAGTTGTGTGCTGCTCTTGCTGAAGCTGATGCTGATGTTTGGGAAATAAAACATTAAAAAAAGGATTTGGTTTTAAAAGTAGAAATTAGAAAGAAAAAATTTCAAACACAAACCAAACAAACTTATCCTTTGTGTATGAATAATAATAGCGCAGAGAAGCCACACTTAATCTCTGAAAAACCAACCAAAACCAATATCCATCTATTTATGTCTTTCAACATATTATAGAGACAATAAATCCTTAAATCTAACTGCAATATAATTTTTCAAAAGATTCTTACTCAATAACCCGCATTATATAGTATAGTATTGTTCATTTATGTAGGTAGAAGCTTTATTTGAGTATTGAAATCTTTCAAAATATATATTTTTTATTTTATTATTTTAGATCGAACTTTCAACAAGAAACCCACAATTCCCATCCATATTATTGACTATTAAGTTCGGGAAAATGTTATCTCGCCCATATTTTTGAGTATAAATCATAAAAACAAACTGCAAAATTTTCTAACACGATATATAAGCTAAATATATAAATACTCATATGTATATAAAAATAAAAGAACATAAAATACTCGTCGTCGTCGTATACTTTGTACATATAAGTCCTTCATATAATATTTAAACTAGCAGTTGAATGAAAAGTTTTCGTCCTTTTTAACTCTAATATCGGACATTTTAATTCTCCCCCATGGATAGTCATAAAAACAAACCTCTTTTTTCTTCCTTTTGTTCTTTTGTATACCTACTGTTAAGGTCAGGATTAGATTTGGGAAGATGTCCAAGGCCTGGGGGCGATTTGAAAGACGTTTTTCAATGGCACCAGAGGAAGGTTTTGAAGCTTGGATAAATTTTTGAAAATATTTTCAGAGATGGCAGAAGAAGAAAATGAGTAGACATTTTCAAATGAAGGAATCAGGCCTTATCCAGCAAAAGTTTTTCAGCCACCTTACTATGGACGATCTTTTTGTTCCTGCTTAGTTCTTTCATGTTAATTTCGCAACATATGACAATAAGCAGCACGGAACTCGAACCCATCATAGAAAACCATTCGAGTGCTGTGAAAAATGTTTTCAGATCACGTGCTGAAGGAATAGTCGGCCGTGTGCAAAGGAGAATGAACACCTTGCAGAGGAGACTTGGAAAAAGATATTTACTAGCTGCTGGTGTTGAAGATAGTAATGAGCTTAGATAAATGAGTCTTACAACCCCGAATCACGCATTGGCTATACACATCGGAAATCAGACCAATTTTAACGTACAGTATTGTGGACTGCTTTAGAAAAAGCTATAAACCGCGACAAAATAAATAAAGTCCAACGTATAAGCGGATCGCTTCGCACGACTCCATCTACGGCTCTGGAAACCCTACTCTACCTAACACCTCTTGATATATTTGGAAAACAAAAAGCTGCAAGTTCTGCTATTCGCCTCAAAGCTTCGTCGCAGTGGATTAACAACAACATTGGCCACTCCGTAATTCTAAGGTATTTAGAATAAATTCCAAACCACGCATACTACACCATCTCCCAACTGAAATTCTACAGAAATTTCCAGATTTCTATACATTCCAGATCTTTCTGGGAGGATATGGCATTCCTGGAAGACGAGTCAGTCCACTTTTATACAGATGGATCAAAAACAAAAGAAGGGGTTGGTATAGGAGTGTACTCTGAAAGACGAAATTAAGTCTCTCATTCCGCCTTTATAATCATTGTACGGTGTTCCAGGCGGAACTTTTGGTGATAAAAGAAGTCTTGTCCTGGCTTAAAGAAAACGTGATATCAACATCTGATATCTGTTTTTTCTCAGAAAGGCCGTTATCAAATCTCTGGACTCTGTTATTACAAACTGTATAACATAACTGTCGATCATCTCTAATGGAGATGGCAGAACACCTTTGCTGGTTGCCGGGCCATAGAGACATTCCAGGAAACTGTAAGGCAGATGAACTCACCAGGAATTTTACAGTACAACCCATTCTACCCCGTTTGGCAAATGCTGGCATACCAATCGCTACATGTAAACTATTGCTAATGCAGGATGGTATGAAGAAGGCAGGCACCAGGTGGAACAGCATCACTACGTGTCTTACTTAAGGTGGCGCTACAGTCCTGTGTGAACTAGGGCCGATAAGTAGGCTTCGCAACTACGATGTTTTTACGTGGCCAGGAAGTCACCCCGACGACATAACCCCCAACCTGGAGGGCCAGATCCTTAGTATAACTCCAAGGACGGGGAGCCGGATAAACCGCTCCTTATAGGCCTGAGCTCCGAATAAGTCGTAGAAGCCCTATCAGGTGTTCACTAAGTAGTTCAACCTTACTGGAACTGTAGGCGCCACCGTTGATTCCATCTCGGGAATTCCTCCGCTGCCTGACACCACGTGTCAGGTCACAAAAAACTGGCTTACACTAGATTTAAGGTGCTTGCTTTTTCTAAGCAGATCGCATATAAGCTCGATAAATCAGTGTCATAACCGGGCACTGTCTAATAGGAAAGCACGCCACGAGGCTAGGTGTATTCTCTAATGACTTTTGCAGAAGCTGTTTAGATGAGGAAAAGGAGGAAACAGTTCTTCACCTTCTCTGGGTTCATTGAGCTTAGAAGAAAGCCTCAACACAATTACACCAACGCCTTAGCTCAAGAAGCAGAAGAATCTTATATAGCATAACTAAAGAGCTCGGTGGTGTTCAGAGCTCAAAATAACACTCGGCCAAAGATATGCATGGTTTACTACTGATTTCTCATAAGGACCAGCTTAGAAGATGGATGGAACATTTTGCTTTGGTTTCATTCCACCTATTTGATGACAACGTGAAACTGGCATATGATGAGTTGTCTAATGTAACAAATTTCCAACTACGAACTTCATCCCATAGTAAGGGAGAAATATGTACAGCGATTAAAGCACCGAAAAACATGCGTTCCCGCAGAATTGTTACAAGCAGCGCCAAGATCATCGTGTGAATTGCTGCTGATAAAATCTTCATGGGTCTCTGAACGCAGAATTGTTACAAGCAGCGCCAAGATCATCGTGCGAATTTCTGCTGATAGAATCATCATGGGTCTCTGAACGCTTCCCTGAAAAGTGGAAAAAGTGAATGAAGCTGATAAAGTGCGAAAACTGGAGGCCCATTTGCTTTTTGCCTGCAATCGTCAGAATAACAGTCAAAGGTTGTATTAGAACTCGTAGGAGAACACCTTGATGCAACTATTGACCCTGAAAAAAAAAGGATTTTGCACTCCTCCCACATCAATCACAACACCTGCCTGAAAATCAACGCTGGAAAAAGTGAGATATTTAGCCTCGGAACCTCCAAGTCATCCTCTCTGATAAACATTGCTCTAATCAAATTAGAGAGTTTTCAGTATCTTTGAAGAATTGTCTTTTTTGAAGGCGGAACGGAACGAGATATCCCTAGCCGTATCGGGAAATTTAAGTCTGGGTTCGGGATGTTGTCCAATAATTGGAGGAATATCTCTCTCAGATTGAAGACAAAGCTACGACATTCAAATGTAGAATCAGTACTGCTTAATGGATGAAGAACCTTTAAAAAGCCATCAACGATGTCTTGGAAACTGCAAATCTTCTTTAATAGGTTTCACGAAATATCTTACAGGTTTTCTTGCCCAATCGTATATGGTGAGGAACTAATTGACTCAAATATACGAAGGTGCTTGGAGTTGGGAGATCAAGCGGCACGTAGAGATGAACATTCCAGGAGATATTGTCAAGATTGGGGAAGAGCTGAAGAGAGCTCAAAAACATCACCGGAAACCTCACATAATCTCGCGGAGAAGAAGTTGAGGTCCTACGTTTTGCTAGGGAGAACCCACGGAAATAATAGGTTTGGGGACCCAAGTAAAAAAAAAAAGTATTTCCTCGTCTATAGTCGTTTCATGTTTCCTTTTTGTATCGAGTAGCTCCTATTAATCCCTTTGAGTATGCTCCTTTTGAAGCTTGATGCATCTAATTCCTATGGACTTTCATGATACCGAAGATGAACTTTTTGTCACCCTCAAGCTGATCCTGAGATTTCCACGTCCCATCCTTATAAATATCGGTTTTGTAGGACTGTAATGCCAGAGGTCTTGGGTACAATCCTTGCTTGTACAGCCTAAAGTTTGTTTTACGGCTTCTACCTATTGCGAGTAACTCTTCTCATGAAAAGTGCTTTCTCAAATTAGCCGTTCGAATTCGGTATAAACTGTAGGTCCTCTCAATCCCTGACATTACTCGCACACAGGAATGGTTGGGAGTTTTAAGTCTCTAGAAGCAGGTTTTCTACCTGCTGTTGCGCCATCATATTTATTTAATTTATCTATCCTTATGACTCGAGTTTTCTGGACGAGGAACTCCACTTAATCCAAAAAGTCTTCACTCTTCTTCGAAGGAAATGGTTTTGGACAAGCTTTACTATGGATAGTATGACCTTTCATCACGCTCATGGATTCTTGGGCCCTGGTCATTCATTACTTTTTATCTTCAAGACTAGGGCACACAATTTTGATCTTGTGTATTTTAGACTAGAAAATTCTCAGGACCTTACAGCCATAAGGCCGTCTTCCATACTGAAGACAAACAAACCATATATGAAGTTTTAGAAGTATTTCAGTATTATTTCGTTGCAGACAATTTTAATTAAGTAGTCTCGTTTTACTAAATCAAAAGGTTTCAAGCCCTTGTAGCCCTCTTTGATTGATTTCTTCAACAATCTTCCAAAGAATTTGGACATAATCGGTTACTAAGCACGGATGTTTACTGCACGAAGGTATAGAGCCGATGTATAGTGCTATCGAAAACACTGACCTGTGCATATAACAAAATCCACTCCTGATCTCTTTGATACTTCACAGAAAAGTTTTTGAACCGAAAAAGGCCGATTTTGGGGGCACAGCAAGTATTATTGAAAAATATCACATTCTCCCCGAAGTGGCTGTATTAGCATTGGAATTTGAAATAGTTAAGAGAATGATGATTCTTCTGACCCGAATCCTCATTATGCAAATTATGCGGATCTGCTGTCTCGTACATATATCTACTTTATATGGTATAGCCTAGCCAGCCCGGTTGTTAGTCGGTTCTGTCCCAACCCATTCTTTTGATGGTTCCCGTGTAGCATATGTGTGTGGTTTTTCTAGCGTTTTTGAACGTTTTTGATATGAGGAGATATTATAGGATATAGTAGATATATAGCATTTTTGACGACAGAAGCAGCTTTAACAAAAGTATCAGCATCAGCATCAGGAGCAGCTGCAGCTGGCTGGATAATTTGTTTCATATACCCCCATTGGCCATATTTGGCCAAAAAATATATGCCTGACCAGACCATCCACCGTTCGTTGGATGTGATTTGAGTGGTTGGTCGTCGTAGTTGGAACTTCCTCTTCCTCGTCCACATCCACTTCCGCTATCATCATCACCACCATATTGTGTTTGCGTGTGTCTATTATATTCTTCATCTTCTTATCCTCCTCTTTTATATGAAACCATATATTATGAACAGAATCCTTGTATCGCGTGCGCCTATACTTTGTTATATTATGATGAAGCAAAAGCAATCTCGAATGCAAATTTGAGTAAATATTATACTTTTATTGAATATTTGACGAAATGCCAAATAATTTTTGTTTTTATTTTTGTATTTTGTATTAGACGATATCCTTTTTGCCTCTTAACTCGTTTCCTAGAACATACATATATTTTGTCTATTCAGTGCGCGTTTCTATACTCTTTTCTATTAATAGGAAAATAGAATAAGTGAATTTCAAACTCAAAACTACGAGTATTTCGTATTTCGCATCATCAGAAGAAAATTGACTGATACTGAAGCAGAGGCTGAGGCACCACACACAGAGGTTTGGTGGCTTCTTTCAGTTTTTATTTTTTTTTTTTGAGGGAAAAAGTTTTCAAATTAAAGTTAAAAATTGGTCCTCTTTGTCCGGAATGATGATTTGCTTTTGTATAAAGAGAAGAAAAAAAAAACAGAAGAAAATAAAAGGAATCATCTATCACTTCTCAAAGTTGTTGGTTTTCTACAAAGTTTTCAAATCATTCTATCGACTGGATGAACAGATTTCATCAACAAATCAAAATTTCTTTAAAAATATTTTACAATATTCGGTTTAGTTTAATATACTTTAGGTGTCTGTCTTATTTTTAGTGTCAATCGAATAGTTAAAAGGTGCTAATGGGGAAGAAGATATGAAGATACTATTTTCTGAAAAAGTCATATACCTAACTGATGAACTGCTCTTAGGAGCGTTTTAAGCTTGTAAACACTTTGTTAGTTCTTAACTGTTCTAATTTTCAGACTTAGAGATATGAGGGAACCTAAAATTATGTGGCTGTATAGGCCATAATACTTGACACTGTTCCATGCGAATAGTGATTCATGGACATTCATGATATTGAAGATGTGCTTTCTGCTGTTCATAAGCCGAAAAATCTCACTGTTCCAGATTTCCACATCACCTTTTTAGGAATCGAATGATCTGGATGAATAACCCCACTTGAATCAATAAGTCTGTAACCGTCTTTGGAAATGGCGATGTTAATAAAAGAAGAAGATCTGAAGATATAACTATCTGAAGAATTCATAAAACTGCTGAATTCTTCTAAGAAGAAGTGTATCAAGCCGGTAGAAACGTTTCAATTCTTTTATTTTGAATTGTTCTTATTTCCGGGAATAAAAAAATAAGAAGACCTCAAATTATGCACTTATATAGGTTCCATTCTCACGATTAAAGAATTGACTATCACCAAGATGCATTAACCTTCAGCGATATTTCCGATAGTTAGTATTGAATTCTGCTTTAGGGAAGAACGTTAATAAGGATTCAATAACGTGTCCTTTGAGATAAAACATCGGAAATGACCTCAGAAAGAGAACTTATACTTCACATAAAACTGTCGCTCTCTAAACTTAGAAGAAGCAGATTTCTAATATAAATAATAGGTCTTATTGATGTCACCATAGATGAGGAGTATTTTCAAACCTTTAACCATCTCAAGTATGTTCGACTTTCTAGAAGCTCTCCTTTCTAGAAGCCACAAAAGTCAATAACTTGTTCGTGTAAAGGTCCGCTTCAAATATCTCTTGAAGGAAGCAGATAATACTGTTGTGTGTGACTTGTGATTCTTTGTTTTAATCAAAACATTGTGGGATTTTTATTAATCACGGGGGTTTCTGATATCATTTTAATACACGGAACTGTTTGAAAATGAAGTGAGCATTTGAAATTAGGTTTTGTTTCTTGATTTTCAATTCTTAAGTATTATAGTGACCGGAAAAGACCAACCGATTTTGATAGAACATTTCACATTCGCGTAGTACGGCTAAGGAAAGAATTTCTCGACAACACACCCGAAGTTTTGTTCTAGGATATACTGATGAACAATTTGGGAGGCTCAAGTTTTACGGTCCCTAGCTAAATGTCCTCATTGGGGTGAGGTCACTTTCCACTTGTGAAGCTACCTAATCGACGGTCTTCCTCAACTGCACCGTCCTGTGGGGGTGGATTCGAAGACTTTCCAGACCGGAAATATCGTTTCTATGCGCTCTACATAACCCAGCCATCTCAGACATTGGACTTTTATCCTCATGGTTAAGTGAAGTGTAACTTTCGAGGGTCTCTTTTTATAAGTATGACAGCAATACTGAGAAGAGAGGTTTCATTTTTCGTACACGCTTTTTTCTGGCGAT
The DNA here is from genome assembly GCA_951509635.1 of Eupeodes luniger. Lineage (NCBI taxonomy): Eukaryota > Metazoa > Arthropoda > Insecta > Diptera > Syrphidae > Eupeodes > Eupeodes luniger. The sequence continues at coordinate 61,570,000 of OX608073.1, read as the reverse complement.
ATTTTTCACGTAAGTTGGTGCATGCTCTAAATGGAATCATCTCCACCCGCTTTTAAAAGCTCGGTACTTACGTCAACTGCTCCAATGGCTTTGTTAAACTTCAGCTTTAATATTGCAATCTTTACCTTTTCTAATTTGAAAGGACGGGATTGTTGCCTGTTGGCTGTTGGCTTTCGTCGTCTACTTTGAATGGATCATCCTGTCTGACACTGGTATTTGGTTCGATTCGTTATCGCTAAACAGTCTGCAAAAACGTTTTTTCCATATTCTCACCTTTGACTCCTGTTCTACTATGTTTTTTTTTTTACTTTCGCCTTTGAAGCCTCCGCTTCGAGGTTAATGCTTTCGTGAATTTCGTATAACCAGCTCTTAAGACTTCCGAAACTCCTGTCTGTTTCTGATCCTCCTAGTCCACAAGTTCTTCATTTTCTCTCTTTTAGCTTTACAGAAATTGGTATTGCTCTCTCCTTTTCAGCTCATAAAGCTCGTGAGTAGCTCTCGTTAATTAATACTTATTTGTATTATTACCCATTTAAAAATCTGTCACAGCTTATTGTTAATTAAAATGAGAAATAGTAGCGGAGACAGCTCACAGCCCTGGGGCACACCAATATTTGTATCTATTAATGTAATACTTGAACTGAAATGTAGAAAAGGTGATTTCTTGAAATATCACCTTAAAATATAAAGCGCAATAATCTTACCATCCTCAAAATGATGTACAGATTTCTTCTATACATTTCGGTAAGATAAACCATGAGTTACCAGACTAGTGGACATTATGTTGCAAGAGCGCTTCTGCCGCTCATTAATAACCTTTTGATCTTCGTCTGATCTTCGACCTGATTATTAATCGTTTATGAGATACAAAAAAAAAATAGGATCGGAGACCAAACTGAACCCTCAATTACTCCAATTATTTTATTTAACCTAAGTTATTACGCGGCTTATCAAACTGTCGAACTTCAGTTAAACTAGGTATCAATTTCGACAGATAAACCTACTTGAACTCTGATTGGACATCAGTCAATCCGTCAAAAAACGTGATTTAATATCTTGAACAGAGTTTGTACTATTCTCTACTTTAGCCCTTAACAATGTAGTTCGTCCTTTGACTTCCCTTTTTGTTTGACAAATTAAAATCACAATCACAATATCGTGTCCTGACCAAACCACACCAAACGTATCTTTTTTCCTATTTTCATTTAACTTTTGCTTTAGATTTCCATTTCAATTGAATTGAAAAACTTTAAAATCAAAAAGGAAAATGAAAAAAGAAAAAAACAACAATTTCTAAATAAAAATCGACATCCTTAGAGTTCGTGTAAAAATGTATGTTCGTGATGATGACGACGACAACGACAACGACAATAGCGACACAAAGCTAGAACAAATTTCAGTTTCCGCAAATCGCAAATAGTGTGCATTGTAGCATACATTCCGCAATTCGTTTATATACGAATACGTCGAGTATGTGTTGTGTACGGTACCTATACCTCTCATTCGTAGGTACGTATTGTACGGAAGCGATAACAAAATTCAATATTTTCTTTCGCCATCTGTGTGTACACGCGAGTCCTGATAATAATTTGGATTTCTTTTTTATTATTTCTTTTTTGATTGTTTTTTTTTTCCTATTTTTTTGATGAAGGACGACTGAAAATTTTGATACCTACGGTTACCATAGGTATTTCAAAAAAAAGTATGAGAAAGTGGTATACGTAGAAAACTTAATAAGGACTTGGTATAAAATCTCACTGTCAGATTTTATTTAAAGTGTTTTTTCTTTTTACCTAAACTATCATTTTTCGATTCTCTCATCTGTTTCAATGCCAATGGTCACACTGGTTAGTGGTCGCTTTTAAATGTTTTTGGCTTAAAATTTTTAATAAAAATATATTTTCTATCAAAATTAGTTGTTTTCAGTATGTTGTAAATAAATTTAGAGTAAAAACAAAAAGGGCCGAAGCAACCAATGCACAATTTTTAGAAATGTGGTCCACTAAATTGCTCGGAAAAAGTAAAACAAACCCTGCGTAGAAAGAAAAGAGCAAAAGCAGCTTCTCAGCTCAGGTATCTCTAGGAGTCCAGCATTGCCACCAACACACTCCGGCCGGTTCGACTAAACTTCCAAGTAAATGGCATCAGTTTATAGATGACTAGCGGCCCGTCCCGGCTTCGCACGGGTAGACATAAATAGGTACAGATATTTAAGTTATAATTTATAAGCATGCTAATTAAAACGACCATGAATCACTAAATTAGAAAACATTTTTTTTTCCTATCATTAATACCTACTCTTCGCAGCGTATGTGATGAAAGACATTTTATGGCTAATTTTTGTACACCTTCGGTTAGGTTAGGTTGAGGGGCTGACAGTTGATGTCTTAACCGTCACACTTAGATCAATACAGATCCATTGTGCTATCCGTGAGTATTGATACTCAAGCTAATAAGAAAAACCTATGTGTTCAGTTAGTCAAGCCATTTAGAGGCTTTGACGAAGTTCAGAATGTTAGTACCTGGCGTACTAGAGAGTTCTTCTAAATCCCCGAAGAAATAGTTGCCAAGCAGTTTCTTCCTTTGATGGGAGAGTGCGGGACAGTGACACAGAAAGTGCGAAGTGTCTTCATGCACCTGCTCGTCACCGCATCCTCTGCATAGATCATCTAAACTGATTCTCATATTTTTCATTATGATAACCTAACAGATTATGTCCGGTGATTATGCTTAAAAGAGATCGAAGTAATCCCTTGTGTAGCTGCATAATTTTGTCCGTTCTTTGTTTGTTAAAACAGGGCCAGATCTTTCTTGTAGTGTCGCAGGTGTCAAGAAGGTTCCATCTTTCATCGGCCTTGATAGTTATTCTTTTTGAGATATTCTGTTTTAAATAACAGGTAGGGATGCTAACTAGCTGAGCTTGGCTTACGTCAAGCATTGACCCTAATCTTGCTAATTCATCGGCTTTCTCGTTGCCTAGTATATCCCTGTGGCCTGGGACCCAGCAGAGTCTAATGTTGTGCTGTGCGCCAAGAACCTTTAGCTCTTCGCGACAGCATGAAACAAGCTTTGATTTTATTTCAGTTGCAGTAATCGCTTTTATTGCCGCTTGGCTATCAATGTAAAAGGTGATATCAGCTCGTGGTATCGCCATCATTGATACCTTTTTAGCAGCTGTTGTCACTGCCAGGACCTTCGCTTGAAGACGCTACTGTAGTTTGGAAGGCTAAGCGAGGCGGTTAACTTGAGAGATTCAGAATAGAAGCCTGCCCCTACACCAGTGTCCATTTTAGAGCAATCAGTATAGATAGCTATTGACGACTCACTGAAGTATGGTATACTATCTTATCTATCCATTCCTCTCTGCCGCAGATTCTTGAACAAGGAGGTCTAGGGGAAGATTGAGTATAACTTCCAGTCCTGCAGTTGGAGTGGATCTCATTGCTCCCGTAATGCCAGTGCACGCAAGTCTTTGAACTTTTGTCAAAGTTTTCAGGTTCGTGCTCTTTTCTAAAGCTTTCCACCATACTTAATTACCATAGATTAGTATTGGTCTAATTATTGTCGAATACATCCATCTGACAATTTTAGGGTTTGGTCCCCAGGTTTTCCCGAAAATTCTATTGCAGGAGTAAAAGGCAATCGATGCCTTTTTGAATCTATCTTTGGTGTTCAGGTCCCAGTTTAGTTTTTATCTAAGATCACACCGAGATATTTTGCGTGATCAGAGACTTTAAGAGGGCAGCCTTCAATTGAAGGTATTTTAAAATCAGGTATTTCGCGCTTGTTAGTAAATAGCACTAGTTCTGTTTTAGCTGGATTGACTGTCAGCCCACAGTTCCTAGTCCATTTGCTTACCAACGAGAGGGCGTATTCGGTTTGTTCACTGATAGTGGGTAGGAACTTGCCAGTCGCTAGTAATGCAAGATCATCAGCGTAGGCTATTATCCGTTCATGACAAGAACCCAAAGTAGCGGTGAGAGAACTCCACCTTGAGGGGTGCCCCTGGATGTGGTTACTCTCACCCTTTCTTATAAGAAATATTCTTTTCGACATTCGGAAAAATTTTGAGAAAAATCTAATTGACAGTTTTTTTTTCCAAAAAAATAAAACCCTAAAACAATAACTAAAAGTTTGTAAAAATTGAGTTCCGACTCAAATATCTTTTCCAAAAATTAAAAATATTAGCTTCAAACTTATTTTATCTCACAGAAAATATTGTTTTCGACATTCAGTAAAATTTCTTTAAAATCCAACGTTCAGTTTTTTATAAAAAAATAAAATCTATAAAAAATAGTACGCAAATTTGGTAAAAATTGATGTTCGGTTCTCGTTATCTCGTGAACAATAGAAGATATTGACTTCCAATTAATTTCATTCATCCAATTTGTATTTGTTTATTTTAAAAATAAAAACTTTTAAGAAATGCTACTAAAATTGGTAAAAATTGGTTGTCGACTAAAAATCTCGTTAACAAAAATTGATTTTGAAATCAAACTATTTCATTAGATAGATAGATAGATAAATTCTTTATTTTTTCATCACAAAGTTTACAAATTTTTATACTTAAGAATAAGGACATGGCAATACTGCCGTCTGCCTGAGATGACATTTCATATATGATTTAAAAATAAAAAAAATAATAAAAAAGCAAAAATTTTAAAATATAAAAAATAAATAAGTAGCAAAAGATATGAAGAAATATATTTATATAAAACAATGACATCAATTTTAACGTGATTTGAAACACAAAATATTACACAATTAATTTGATTAGCTGTTTATAAACATTTTTATCAATTTTAACGTGATTTGAAACACAAAATAATACACAATTCGGTTATGATTAGCTATATTTAAAATATTATCAATTTTAACGTGATTTGAAACACAAAAGAAATAATATCAAATTTTGTATGATCAGCAACAAAGCAATACATTGTTAGGTATAAAATTTGGTTTAAACTGCAATAAGCGGGAAATCGACTGGGTTTAATATGTGAAACTGTTACGGTAAGAAATAGCATGTTGGCAATATTTAAAGAGGCTGCGCCAGCCCATTGCTCCATTTAAAATTTCAAAAAGTTTTTCCAAGGATATAAAACTTTCCCGAAAATGCAACCGACGAATTTCTTGTAGAATAGGACAAGCAGCAACGAAATGGTAAATATCTTCATTCACTCTTCCGTTACATAGATCACATAGCTGGGGTAAGTCTGGTCGATGAGGTACAAAGTTTAAATTTAAAATTTCAACTCTTGCTCTAAAAATAATACTTATAACCGAGGCTGAAAATTCATTACTAAAATAAGAGACTTCCGAGAGCAGTTGGTGGTTTAAATGACTATAAATAGCTCTTGAAGTAGATGAAGATGCTCTGGAAAGATTATCCAGAAACATTTTGTGATCCACCTTAGCAATCACATCAGCAAACTGAGCCTGCCAATCGGTCACATTAGTTTCTGATAAGTTTAAACTTGTTTCGTAAGAGTAAGCTAGTTCGTTCCAGTCTTTAAACGGGGAAGCATTCACTCGAAGTAATTTTCTTAAAATGATTTTGTGAAGACAAGTTTCACTTCTTTTCATCACTCTAGTAATGAAGTTCGCATTTGCCTTCAAATTTTGTATATATATAGGGACTATTCCTGATTCTACATATATGGCGTAGTTGGGTGTTGAGTTAGGCAAACGAAATATCCTCTTAAAAAAGTTCCTTTGTACAGTTTCAAAAGCTTCGAAGTGTGTGTATCCGAAGACTTGAACGCCATATGCCATGCATGCATTTACTGTCGCGTTGAAAACTTTGTACTTGGACGTTAAATCAACATTTTGGTTCGAAAAAAACTTTGGCCACATTATATTAAGTGCCAATTTAGCTTCGTTGCTTTTTTCTTTAGAGTGCTTAAGATAGCTTAAATTGTAGGTCAAGAGGACACCCAAATATTTAAACTCCTGTACAACCTCAATATGTGTATTATTTAGAGACCAATTTTCTTCCGCTCGCCTTCTTGATTGTCTCTTTTCAAATACAACAATCTTAGTTTTTTGGGTATTAATTTGCAAGCCCCAAGACTCGCAAAATGAACTTAGACGGTTTATTTGCATTTGTAGCGTGAAAGGATTATCAGCAAGCATAACTAGATCGTCCGCGTACAACAGGACTTTGGTTAAAATGTTAGCAAAATTAACTCCACCCGGAAGAAGATCACAGACATCATCTATGAACAGGGCAAATAATAATGGGCTGAGGATACAACCTTGAGGCACACCTGAAGTTGTTTCAAATCGATTTGAAAATGTGATACCGTCCCATACCATTTGTTGATGAAATAAAACTTGCATACACTCGAAGAAACTTTCGTGACAAACCAATACATGAGAGTTTGTAAATTAAAGCTTGTCTATTGACTTTATCAAATGCAGCTTTAAAATCAACAAAGGAAGTGTATAGTTTCTTTTTCCTATCTATAAATTGTTGAGCAATGCTTGAAATGGCAAAGATATGATCCATGGTTGAAAACCTGGGCGGAAACCGGCTTGAAAGATGCTCAAAAGACTGTTATCCTCAATCCATTTCGTGAGCCTTTCATATAGGATTGCAGTAAAAGTTTTTCTTATTGAATTTAAAATTGAAATACCTCTATAATTTTCCGCAGCGTTAGCATCACCTTTTTTAAAAATGGCAAAAATTACAGATTCGTTGAAACTGATAGGTACACATCCATCATTGTACAACTTGTTATAAAAGGACACGAGGTAGTTTTTGAAATCAATATTGCTGTTTTTATAAAACTCGACTGGTATGCCGTCTAGGCCAGGAGCCTTGCTATTTTTCATTTTTTGGAGCGTTACTTCCAATTCGGGCAAAGAGAATTCTAAATCCAGCTCGTTGACTCTAGTATCAGGTAGCGCGTAATCAAAGGTATAAAGGTCTTCATCAGCTGAGAGTAGAGTTTTAAAATGAGCTGCTAACGTCTCAGCTTCTAAAGAGAACCTCATACCCTGATTGCGCCCACCAAGTTTGCGCACTGTCTCCCAAAATATCTTTGAGTTTGTGCAGTTTTCCAATTTCTTAGCCACGTTTTTTAAATAGGTGATTTTCTTAACTGAGCACATTTTTTTAAAATCATTATTAACGCGAAGATAGATGTTTTTGAAAAATTGAGAATTGGTCGTTCTAAACAGTTTTAAGTAAACAAACGAAAGTTTACGGAGATTTCTGCAATCCTTATCAAACCATACATTTTTAGCTACAAAAGTGTGTGTACTCTTCAACGCAAAAGGGGCTGAGGTCTTTATAACACGTTCTATACTTTCACACACCACTTCAGACGAGACTGCGGATTGTTGGGGCAGAGATAGTAAGTGCCGAGAGAGGAGGCTTCTATAGAGTGTTGCATTGTTCTCCGACCACTTCAGCTTATTAAAACTAGAAGGTGTAGCTAGCTGGTTTGGCTCCGTTAGCTGAATTTTAATAACAATTGGAAAATGAGCCGAATAGTTGACAAGTGCAACTTCAAAGTCATCGATAATGTTCAGCCAGTCCCCTGAAATCGCAGCAAAGTCGATCACGGATTGTCCCTGCCCGCTAACAAAAGTGAATTCGCCACATGCATCACTATTAGAAGATCCATTTAAAACGAATAGACCGAAAACTTCAAAAAATTCTGTTAAACTCCGCCCGTTGCGGTTATAAATTTTATCTCTAGAACATCTACTCTCGGCCAGTGCAACTCGTAAAATATTAGCGGAAGAATTTTGATATTCACCAATCCTAGCATTTAAATCACCGATGATTAACACATTGTCAAGAGAAGTATTGTTCATAAATTCCACTAGTTCATCGAAATAGCTTAGCCAATCATTGCAATTTAAATAAATCGGAATAATATAATAGTTTAGGTTGTTGCTAACCATATGAAAAATAATTTTAGATTCAATAATTTTAAAATTAATAAGATTACCCCATAAAGATTTTTTAATCCCATATAAAATACCCCCACTGGCTATTTCATTATGTGCAAAATATTGTTGGTAATTTTGAAATTTTTAAGAATAATTCAACTGAGAACTCTTTTAAACAAAACACGAAAACCTACAAACTTTTAAGCAAGACAAATCGACAGACGGGATGGGAAGTTATCAGTGTAGGTCGCATCCCAGCCTCTTTAAATATTATAGAATGATCGAAAAGACTAAAATTCAAATGTATACCATCAAATTCAATCCAACAGTGTTCAACTGGTCGTATGAGTAATTTTATTAATTCTTATTATTTTTATGGAGTTTCATCTACCTTTTTAATAAAAATTCCGTATATTTTGAAATCACATTTACACTTTTTTGAAGGACCAAAAAAACTCTACAGAATGTTTCGTCAACTGGTAATTTTTTCAGATTTCCTGTAATGCCTGTAATGTTTAGACGGGGTTTCATAATCTAAAATTGTTTTCAAAATAAAACCAACTTTTTGGAAATCAATCACACACTGAAAGCAAAAATATTCACTTCACTTTATACAGGACATTTTTTCTAACAATTTGAAAATTTTAAACGGCCTATGAAAAATATTTCATCCACTTGAATTAAATTTGGTTTTTATTGAAAGAGAGATCAAATTTCAAGCAAATAATTCCAAATAAAATATGTTCATCATTTTTAAAATTCGACACGTGGCTTGGATTGAAATTAAGCATCACTTCAAAAGAAACTCAAAATTAAATATTCATAGTAACCCGATGAATTCCCAAGAAAATTTTACCGCATTTCAAAAATGTAGCTATATATCAATAAAATACAAATGGTCACCTTTATACCACACATGAAATTTATATATGCATATGAAGATATCAGACGATGACCCCGCAACAGAATGAACTTTTAAAATAATCCTTAAAATAATGTTCGGTTACCCATATATAGGTATACGTTTATATTGTTTTTTAAGTTTTTGACAAAAAAGGATTTAAAAGAAAAAACTTAGTCCCCGGAAATGGGCTAAGGATATAATGAAAACAATATTCTCTATAGCCATTCGCATTTATACATTTTACCAACTTAGTAGGTCTACAAAGCTATCTACGAGCAACTATATACCATAGATGAACATTTGCATATTGAAACACCATATCAGGAGAAGGACACATATGTATGCAAAAGTTAAAAGATAGAAAAATAAAAAACCAAAATATCCTAGATATTTCTTGTTTCTCTTTGTTGTTATAAGAGTCAGCTCTTATCTTTCCCTAGTCTCACAGAGCTCAAAGCCAAACAACCAGAAAGGACTAAAAAGTTTTTTTTTTCTTCTTTCTTTAAAATAAGACGAAGAACGAAAGAAGAATGAAAAAAAAAAAACAGTTCTATACCTACCCCAACTTAGTATGGGGGGTAGTAGGTAGGGTATAGGAAATTTTCGTCGTCCCTTTTATGTCCTTTGATTTCCCAAGATACCACTTTTATTTCACGCCCCCATAAGCATGTCCATTTAAACGTCCTGTAAGGATAATGTTTAACATAAAAATAATAACGCAGAGTTGAAGTTAGTTGGTTTCGTTTCGTCTTTCGTATTTCGTCTTTTATTTTTTTGGAGGACTCTCTGTGACTCTGTGATACTAGAACCCGCTATATACCCTCAATATAATCGGGACCTATTCGGTTCGGTTCGGTTCAGCTAGGTTCGTTTTTTTATATATAGAAGAGGTACCTAACCTATATTAGGGCGCAACAAATCCAACCCATTATCCTTATGCTCATTCTGCTTTATATGTATGTAGAAGAGAATATAGTAATAGATCGTAATAGGTCCTTTTGCTTGGCCATCTAAATTGAAATTTTGTCTTTAATTTGCGTATGCGAGATTATCCTCTTGTTCACCGTCCGTCGACCTTTCCTATACAACCGATGACGACGACAACGACAACGAGGATGTTGTTGCTCCTTTATTCCTTTTGCTAAAGTATCCTTTTTGTTGTATATATAAAAGACTTCTATTTCGAAATAACCATATTTACAATGATTCTCAGCTTTTATTTTATTTTCTGTCGTCCTTCGTCCTTCGTCTTTTTGGTGTTTTATTTTTATTTCCATTTATTTATTTGTTTTCTGTTTTTTTCTTTTTCTTTTTCGATTTTTCTTTTTTTGGTTTGGCTAAAAAGAGTTTTTTGGTAATAGAAGGTATTTTGAATTTAATGGAATACACGAAAGTTCCACCAGAAAAAGCAACAACCCTTACCCTCAAAGCCTTTTCCCTTTTTTTTTCGTTTTTTGTTATTCTATATATATATATGTATAGTTAAGTGCAGGGAAGTTTAAAACGAAGCACAACAACAACAACAAAAAAACACAAGTAATATGATCAAAAGGGTCGAGTTAGTTTGAAGATGTTTGTCCCTTTTCAAAAAAACACAAACTGAACAAAAATAAAAAGCGTATTAACCAAAACGTTATGTAAACGTAAAGGCTGAGGCTGAAGCTGAGGCCGAGGTCGACATTGAAACAAAAAGATAAGGTTAGAGGGCATTTTGAACTTTTGGACTTTTACACGATATCCCAGCCATCAGAAGTTCTATTTTTATTTTATTCTTGGCTGTCACTTAAAATAAGATATAAATTAGATTGACCTTAAACAAATTAATTAAAGTCTGCTTAACATTTTATCTAATGCCAAACAATTTAAAACAAAAGCAACAAAAACACCAGATGCTGCATCTCCCATCCCCCTCCCCTCATCATTACCATCAAAGAAAAGAGCAAGCTATTTTATTTTAAGGACTCAACTTAACTTAACTTAACTCGAGTATAAGAGAGGATTCTACATACATACATATATACAAAAGTTAAAATAGTTAAATGCGGAGTTAATATAGAGTCTTTAAATTTTTATTGCATAATTTTATATAAAATGGTTTTTTTCTTTTTGTTGTTTTTTATGAGTAGGTACCTAATTTGATGACCATGAAAAGACCACTTCCAAGGGTTGCTTATACATATATTTATCCTTGGGTTGGTTTTTGGTATAAGCTTTAAGAATAAGACTTGGGTATGGTAATGGGTTTCACTTAGTTTTTTTTTTTTGTTTTTGTGTTGCTTTTCTTCGAGGACCGACCGACCGACCGACGATAGGATACTATAGTGCGGATTCAGCTTTACTTCGAAGCAAATAAAAAGAAGTCAATGCCTTGCAGCACTTTAAGAAAGATCTAATTTTTTTCTTTTAGAATTATTTTGGATGTTAGAAGTGAAAGGACATCGAAGTATTAGGTTTCTTTTTGTGATTTGGTATTGGTATTAAGTTTCACTATAACTTAAACCCTTTATAAATTGTGCTGTGCTATAAGTAAAATGAAAATTCTGTCAGACGAAAAATTGGAAAACTTTTTCTAGCCCAGAATCCAGAATCCAACAAAATATATCTTTTTGTCAAAAATTCGTACTTAAAGTAGGCGTGGTTAATATTTCATCTAATTCTTTTGTATTGGTATGATGAAAAATTAAGTTATGAGAAGACTTTAGCGTGATGTATGCACTCCCAGTTTTATAATTCTATATCTTAAGTCACCAAATAACGAGTTATCCATTTTGCGGTTTCAAAAATATGGGGCTGGAATCCGACATCTGTCAAACTATACAAAAATGGTAATTCTGCCACACCCGCATATTGTTCTATGAGAGGAGATTATGGTTTACATAATCGTCCAACAACGCAAAGCAAGAGACTCGATTGGTTACAAATATTGTAAGGCTTGTGCATCATCGTTTCGCTCGTACCACTGAAAATATCGCTGCTGTAAGTGAAAGTGTTTCCGAAGACCCGAATGTGTCGATTCCTAGTCGTTCTCATTAATTAGGACTGTCTTACGGCATATTATGGCGTGTTTTTCATTTGGATTTACACCTGGCGTTACAGTCCATGTATACATGCACACATACCTGTGTGCGCCACCTGAGTCGCGGTCTTCTTCTACTGCACCGTTCCTCTGGATTGGATTAGAAGACCTCGCGGACTGAAGCGTTGATATCCATTCGCTTTACATGACCCAGCCATCTAAGTTGTTGGACTTTTATTCTTTTAACCAGGTCAGTGCCGCTGTACAGCCCGTACAGTTCGTCGTTATATCTTCTCCTCCATTCTCCATCTATACGTACGGGACCAAAAATCACCCGAAATATTTTTCTCTCGAAGCATCCTAAGACCCTCTCATCTTTCTTTGACAAGGTCCAGGCCTCAGCGCCATAAATGAGAACCGGGATGATGAGTGTCTTATAGATGGTGATTTGAGATGCTGGAGAGAGGACTTTATTACTCAATTGCCCTCTAAGTCCAAAGAAGCAGCGATTTGCAAGAGTTATTCTTAGTTTGATTTCAGCGCTGGTGTCGTTGTCTGTGTTTATAGCGGTGCCTAGGTAGACAAAGTCCTCAACTACCTCAAAGTTATAGCTGTCAATGGTGATGTTTTGTCCAAGACGTCGTCGTTGTTCAATGTCCTTTTTCGATGACAGCATATACTTGATCTTGCCCTCATTGACCACTAAACCCATCTTCTCCGCTTCCGTAGCAATGCTTAAAAACGCTCCATTGACATCACGCTTTGATCTTCCAACTATGTCAATATCATCTGCGTATCCGAGTAATTGGATGGACCTTTTGAAGATTGTGCCTCTAGGTTGAGTTTTGCACAATTCTTTCCAGAACGATGTTGAAGAAATCGCATGACAGTGCATCGACTTGTCTAAACCCTTTTCTTACATCAAATGCATCGGAGATGTTTTCCGACCTTGATAGAGCATCGTGCATTCTCCATTGTCATTCAGCACAAATGGATAAGTTTGAAAGGGATGCCAAAACTAGACATTGCTCTGTAGAGCTCTTCCTTATAGATGATGTCATACGCGGCTTTAAAATCGATAAAGAGATGGTGGGTATCGATTTGAAGTTCCTGGGTTTTTTCCAAGATCTGCCGTAGTGTGAATATTTGGTCGATGGTGTACTTTCCTGGTCTGAAGCCACACTGATAAGGACCTATCAGGTTGTTGACGAACGGCTTCAGACGTTCAAATAATACGGCAGAGAGGATCATACATGCAATGTTAAGGAGACTGATGCCTCTGTAGTTGGTGCGATTTAGAGGTACAAAATTTAATTGTTTTAAAACAATTAAAACATATTTAAATTTCTCACAAAATTCAAAACCTTTAAGAAGTAGAAGTAGAATAGAGTTAATCAGAATTGACACCAGAAGAAATTACGCGATTTAACATTTTTGAACATCAAATATATAATTTGGACAGTAAAAGAGCTGTCAGAGTTTTGCGTAAGAAAGCTTAATAGAAGCTATATATTTTTAAAACCAAAGAATTTCTAGAATAAGTAGTTACTAACAAATACGTACGTATTGTTATAGATAAATTGAAGTCCAATGGTTTAATTAATAATTCGAGAATTTGCAGGAGAAAATAGCAGGCCTATTTAAATAACTTAACAAAAGAACCTCTGTCTCCCAGAGGAGGAATAGGTTCCATATTCGTGTAGTACGGCTAAAGAAAGAATCTCTGTACTTCTGACAATACTACCGAATTTGAGCTTGACAGTTTACTGATGAACATTTTTAAAGACGCGAATGTTACAGTTTCTTAATGGAAAGACTACAATTCGCTATTTCAATAAAGCATACACCGTTTAAATAACGCCAAGAAAGAGTAAAAGAGACAAGTGATATTACAATGGTGTTCGAGTGACTTAAACGAATCAACAATATTACTGGCAGCTATTATTTCTAACGCTTCTCTTGAAATACTGTAAGTTTCTCAGAGACTTAAGATGCTAGCAATAATCAAGCTTTTATTAACTTCCCAAATGAAGTTATTGTAATGGGTCCGATTTGTCAAATTGAAAATTTTGACATTTATCGACGTTTCAAGGTCACTAGAGTCGAAATAAAAAATTTTTAGAAAGATGTCTGTGCGTGCGTGTGTACGTACGTTCGCGAAGTTTTTTTCGTCGTCCATAGCTCAAGAACCAAAAGAGATGTCGACTTTAAATAAATGTTGTTATACAGATAATAAAGCAGAAAGTTGCAGAAAGGGCTCTCAAGAAAATTTCGTATGTGGTTGCGCTAGAGACTTGAAATAATTGTTTATAATATACTAGCTGACCCGGCGAACTTCGTACCGCCTAACAGTCAATGAATGTCGTGTTACTTTTTAGCTGAACTAATTTAGGCTTTGATGAACGTAAAACAATGATACAAAATAATATATTTATATAGATAGAAACAAAAAAGTATTTTCTTATGATGAATGATGATGAAAACATACATACAGAATGAGAATAAAAATAAAAAAAAAATAAAAAATAATGATTAAGTACCTCAAACTCAAGTCAGAAAAAAATGTCAAAACGACATTCTTTGTTTTTTGGTCAGGCGCAAGAACAAATAAAGCGGATGGTTTGCCGACACGTGAGCATGCCACGTACAATTGACCATGAGAAAAACATGCATTTTCTAGATTGAGGCCACAAATAGTCAAGGATTGGCCCTGTGATTTGTTGATCGTCATGGCGAAGGCAAGACGAATCGGGAATTGAATTCTTTTAAACTCAAAGTGCATATCCGTTGGGATCATCGGAATCCTTGGAATAAGAACTTTCTCATCTTTAAATTTTTCTTTAAGTATCGACGCGTGAATCACATTGCTCATCAGTTTTCTTATCACCAAACGCGTTCCATTACACAGTTTTGGTTGGTTTAAATTTCTAAGCATGATGACTACCGAGCCAACTTTAAGTTTTAAATTGTGCGGTAGTAAACCAAGCACATCCAAGGAGTTTAAAAATTCAGTTGGATAATTAGTGGCTTCTTCTTCGTTTGTTACACAGTCAATAGATTTGAATGAATACAGAGTACCTACGATTTGATTTTGAATTATAAAATTGAGGTCATCTACATCTTTATTTTTAGCGGCCAAAATTGCTCGCTGACTTAACCATTTAGTATTTTTGTGGTTAGCAATGATATCCGGGAATACTTTGTTGATAAGCTCGTCTTTTGATGATACGAAATTGCAAAAATTTGGAGGAAATGAAATCAAACCGCTCGATTTTTCAACAGGAACACGGCCATTACCGATAGTCAGCAATTGCTTCGAGAAATCATCAGTTGAAGTTTCTTTACCTATCGCCACAGATTTGATGCTTTGAGGCAAGCGTTTATTTCGTCGGCAGCAGTAGATCTTGGAATGACTGGAAGTGTTTGTCGGAAATCGCCAGATAATAAAATCATTGCACCACCAAAACATCTCGAGTCATTGCGCAGATCTTTTAATGTTCGGTATAGTGCTTCCAATGCGCGTTTGTGCGCCATTGTGCATTCGTCCCATATGATGATTTTTGATGCTACTAAAACTTTGGCCATTGCGGAGTGTTTCGAAATGTTACATGTCGGTTGTTCAGTAGTTTGAAGGTTTAATGGCAATTTTAACGCTGAGTGAGCCGTACGGCATCCGTCTAACAATGTGGCCGCTATTCCAGAAGCAGTAATTGCTACCGCGATTTCGGATCTCGCACGTACAGTGGCCAAAATCAATGACATGAGGAATGTCTTCCCAGTTCCACCGGGGGCATCTAAAAAAAATAAGCCGCCATTTCCATCATCAATTGCATTAATCAGTGTATCATAGACTTCCCTCTGCTTAGGATTCAACAGAGGTACATTCGTTTGAACTGATTGGATTAGTGCACGTGGATCATATTCACGTTCACGTTCCAATTCTCTATTAAATGCGTCATTCATTCCGCGATCTGGCGCTGGCATTCCTAACCTAACTAACAAACTGCCGCACATGAGGTAACACATATCTTCGATCAAGAGCAAAGTCTGGTTATGGATCTCCTCATTCACCTCAAGATCGAAATTTCTTGAGCTGACGCGAATTCGATGTTATCTAAAACAAACAAATATAACAGTACCTGAACTTTGTAGACATTTTACAAAAAATAAATTTCTGAACGCACACATGATGTCTTCAGAAAAAAATAAAGTTGTGGCTTAAAGGTCTCAGCAACCAGGCCATAAGCTCCAAAAAAAAAAGATAGTTGTTACACTATTTGACAGGATTGTACAACAAATGTTTGACATGTAATAAACAAATCAGCATCTATTGAAATGATTAAGTATTCATTACACATATCGAGTTTTCATTGTTTTTAAGATGTATTCTGCTATTCGGGACGGAAACAAATCCAACAAATCAAAAACCATGGCAATCAGTCCAGCCGTTCTCGAGTTATAAGTGTTGTAACAAACACGACTTTCTTTTATATATATAGATGTAACGTGATACCAAACAAGTGTATTTAAAAAAAAAAATCCAATTAACGATTTTTTTTATAAATCAAAAAAACTGAAAAAAAAATTTGTCACCTCGAAAATTTTACGAATGCAAAATGATTTTATCACCAAAACAATTTTGTGCAAAGAAAAATAACGTTTTCAACATCTGGTAAAATGTTGAGAAAAATCGAATTGACAGTTTTTTTACAAAAAATAAAAACCTAAACAAAAAATTAATAAAAGTTGGTAAAATTTGATTTTCGACTCAAATATCTTTTCAAAAATTTGATATTATGGCTTCCAACTTATTTTAACTTATAAAAAAATGTTATCTGAAAAATGTTGAGAAAAATCGAATCAACAGTTTTTTTTACAAAAAATAAAAACCTAAACAAAAAAATTAATAAAAGTTGGTATAAATTGATTTTCGACTCAAATATATTTTCAAAACTTTGAGATGTTAGCTTTAAACTACCTTTATCTTTTAAAAAATATTGTTGTCAACATTCAGTAAAATTTTGTTAAAAATCTAATTAACAGGTTTTTTACAAAAAATAAAAACCTAACAAAAAAACAATAATAAAACTTGGTAAAAATTTACTTACGACTCAAATAGCTTTTCAAAAACTAAAAATATTGTCTTCAAATTCTTTTTATTTCACAGAAAATATTGTTTTCGATATTCAGTAGTTTTTTTTTTATAAAATCCAACAGTCCGGTTTTTCATAAAAAAATAAAATCTACAAAAAATAGTGCACAAATTTGGTACAAATTGACAAAAAATCCTTTTTGTCGAGTGTGCATTGGTTTAAAGGAACACAAAAACTTAAAGCTAGATCTTTATAATATTTTTCTTATTCTTATAATCCAGCCAAAATATTCCATTTATTCTTACTTCAAGAAAATAAAACCAAAGCTTCACCGTCTTTTAGTTGTAATGATATCAAATATTCAACTTTAAGATGTGACACCTAACCTCAAAGGAATGAGTTAAAACAAAATACAGATATGAATGTTAAATATTTACCACTATCAATTAATTAGTTAAAATGTATCACAAACAAAACCATCAGTCTACTCAATAATAAATTCTTCGAAATATCTATGACACCACAACCAACGCGAGACGTTTTTCTCAGAACCTTAAGATTTACTTCAATATATATAAATTTATCAGCATTTAGAAGAAAGAGAAAAGGTTTCTATTGTGGTAGAGACGTGACTTGACAAAACTAAATTACCTAACCTATACCTAAAGTACACCCATAAAATGGTAAAATGATTATTATGGAAGGTTTTCACATTTTCACTGATGACATCTTATGGGAGATGTGTTTTGTTTCTTACTATAGGCACGAATAACATACCTGTCAAATATATTTTGATTATTTTTGGTTACCTTTCACACAAAAAAAGGCATAATTTTCAATTTTCTCATCACCACAAGTAGCAACTCGTGCTCGTATTAAGTTTTTAACAAAACTTTCATGTGAAATCTTTAACCAATACCAAAACGACAAGCGACGACGACGCACGGTAAAGATGGCGACGCAAGGATGAAGCATTACTTACTTTTCATGTACTCCATCTTCTTAAATATAAATCAGCTATAACAAAAACAAAAAGTAGGTATAAATAAAAAACAAAGATTCAGCAGCGGTTACGAAGCTTTCACGAACAAAACCAAAGCCAAGACTAAGGGTTTGAGTTGAGGGATATAATAACTTTTTGTTCAACAACAAAATTAACATTGAAGAAGTTTTATTATAGTACCTCAACTACAAGGATTCTAATCGATACTAAGGTATCCCAATCTCATACTCCTTCGATTTCTTGCCACATCCTTGCACCCCCTCTGACTCCTTCTCGTCAAGACTCAATCTCAATCCCGATTCGAATCTAAAAATGTTGTAAGGGCTTATGGATATTCGTACGTGAGGGGATTTTACGACCGATTCGTTGGCTTATACTACGTTAACGTTATACTTCTACTCTTGTTTTCGTTCCTTTTGCAAAAATCTCTTCTTTCCGTTTCAAATAAACTCGAACAATTCGCCAAAAAAGATATCTTATTCATATACGTTCACATAATAACAATTCGCCATCATTCAATATCTCTGATATTTGAAGGGGGGCCTATTAATAGACGAGAATCTGATACAAACTGCTTCCGGAGCATACATACATACATATATCCTCGTAGTCTTCTACATACATATATGTATTTATGTAACAAAACAAATATCTAGCTATAAGTATAACTAACTAAACATGAGTATAGGAATATGAAGATGAATATGGGAGAAAAGAAAACAGCCAAGCAAACAAAACTTTACCCTCAATTTTTATGAAACTACTTAATATAAAAATTGGCAATATCAAAACGCTTGACTAAAAACTACCCTCTCCTTCTCCTGTCGACTTATTCTGCTCTTATATTTGAGGCTTTTTAATACAAAAGAAAACTATAACCATTGCAGAACAAAATTCCTTACATACTCGTATATATTTTTATGTCGCACATTTTCACATTTAAGTCAATAAATGCCATGCGAAGTTCTTTTTTCAAACAAGATTTTTCATCAATAAAAATAATAAAAATATTTCTTTTTTCTAATTTACACCGTGAGAAAAATATGAGTGCAAAATGATTACGTCTGTTTTGGCTATGCCTTTATTTCAACTCAAATATTTTTAATCTATTTACAACTATTTATACCTACTAGAAAAAATACCTTGCAAACGATATTTCCAAACCTCCATTTCAAAACTATGGCAGAGATATGGCGTTATAACTCAAGTTCTATGTAAAGTAAACCATTGGAGTTTTGACCACTTGTTGAATTATCTAAAGCGTCGAAAATTACACGAAGATTTGTAGTGGGACTTTGTTGCCGTATAACTGCCTGGTGTAGAAGGTAGTATCTTCCAAATGAGATTTCTATAATTTTCCTCATGTGCCTGAGCTGAAGATATTGACCCATACATGTTTTGTAACTCTTATAAAAGGTGATTTTTTAAAAGCTATAGGAAAGTCTAGGTATTTTAATTGATAAAAATCTGAACTGGAAAGTCCACACATCACAATTAAAACAGTACATGTTATCTGTTACTCGAAACATTTTTATATTAAGACCATTTTGTTCAAAATCCTTGTTGGTAACAATATACTACGGACTCGTTCACTCGAAGCTGCAATATGGTATATCTTGTTGGGGAGGCACTTATTGCAATACACTTGAACCTCTTGTTTTGTCTCAAAAGCATATAATAAGAATTATCTGCAAGAAGAATAGATTTATCAGCACATGGCCTTTATTTAAAAATCTTCATATCTTACCGCTAAAACATCTTTATTTTTATAAAGTACTTAAAATTTTCTATATGCGTAGTGGTTTTACTTCCGCAATTCGAAACTCAAACTTGTACAACTTGAGGATAAATAGCAAATTTTTAGTTAAAGTTCCAGCCTCTAACAAAACCCACTACTCGAATTTTTTCAATGTCATAGCACCTAAACTTTTTAATAAACTGCCTCACAATATTCGAATTTTAAACGAACGGAACCTCTTTTTGAAAAAAGTCAAAATATGGCTCTTTACCATGGATAGCTCAGAAATCAAAAACTTATTGATAAATGTAGTTTAATATTCTTTGTATTTTTTTTTTCAATATTTTTATGTTTTTAAATTTTTTTATAATTATATTCTTCTCTTATAATATTAACATTATTTATTATATTTGGCATCTTAGTTTTTCTAGCTTTTGTTAATTTCATTTATATACAAATTATTCTTTAAATAAAACGTGCCCCCACACGTAATTCATATTTAAGTTTCCTTTTTAAAGGGTCATTCGTCACTAGCCTTAAATGGTTACAGAATGACTTTTTTATCTTTTCCTTTTTTTACAATACGCTTTAGAGTATGTAATTTAAAATTATTATTTTGTAAATTATTGTAAAAATGAAAAAGATAAATAAAAAAAAAAAAAAAAAAAAAAAAAAAACACATAAAATTCAGAAAAATGCATTTAAATCGGTAGTACGGTCCATATAATTTAATGCTTGAAGATTATTTCATGCAAATGTTGACCTTGACTGCTCCTCAAATGGTCCATCCGCTTAGTCCAATTTTTGCATACTCTTTCCAACATTTCGGCCAGTAACTCACGAATAAATGCTTCAATGTTGTCTTCCAATGCGTCAATTGAAACGGGCTTATCTGTATAGACATGAGCTTTAACAAAGCTAGAAAAAAAAAATAGTCTAAAGGCTCTAAATCGCACGATCTAGACCGGTCCCGAACGTAAAATAAAATGTTCACCGAACTCGTCTCTCAATAAGTCCATTGTTGCGCGTGCTGTGTGGCATGTGTCACCGTCGTGTTGAAACCACATGTCATACAAGTCAAGCTCTTGCATTTTGGGCAAAAACAAGTTGGATAGCATCTCACGGTAGCGCTCACCATTCACAGTTACGTTACGATTCGCATCATCTTTGAAGAAGTACGGTCCAATGATGCCACCAGCCCATGAACTGCACCAAATTGTGACTTTTTCTGGATGCATTGGTAGCTCTTGCAATGCTTCTGGCTGATATTCACTCCAAAATCGACAATTCTGCTTATTTACGTACCCATCGATCCACAAATGAGCTTCGTCGCTGAACACAATTTTTCGGTACAAAAGTGGATCTTCGGCCAACTTTCCAAGAGCCCATTCACCAAAAATTTTACGTTGCAGTAGGTCGTTCGGCTTTAATTCTTGCACCAGATGTATTTTGAAAGGCATCACACCCAAATCCTTCCCCAAAATTTTCCACTTTGTTAAGTAACAGAGGCCCAATTGTTGCGAACGGCGACGAATCGATAATTGATGGTCATCATTAACACTGGCCGATACAGCTGCGATATTTTCTTCAGTTCGCACTCTACGTAAGCGTGGTGGTGGTTTAATGTCCAACAATGTAAATTTGGTGCGAAATTTAGTCACAATAGCCCGAATAGCCGCTTCAGTGGGTCGATTAAACTGGCCATAAGATGGAAGAAGTGCGCGATGAACTTTCTTAACAGAGCACGCATTTTGATAATAAAATTAAATAATTTGCAAGCGTTGTTCGTTTGTAAGACGATTCATGGTTAAATTATAGACCAAATTGAAGATGTTTGACAGTTAAACAAAACACGAAACGTGCGTCAGCTGTTTAAACCAGTGTTGCCAAAAAGATAATAGCTAAGAAATCACCCTTAACATACATATGTTCATTGTTCTTGAATTTTCTTTACATGGACTTCAAACGAGCGACTGCATGCTTTAGTGATTCCCCAAAGTCTTTTTCTTCTTCAAATGAAATTTCTTCTATGAAGCGACCATATACGCCCAGTTTGGTGGTTTCCTTATATTTGATTTAGTACACCATATCTTCGAAAAACTACTTTTAAAACATATGCAACGACACCTAACATACAATAGCCTGCTAGATGCAAACCAATCCGGGTTTCGTGCAAAAAGAAGCTGTAAAACGGCCGTGGTGCCTTTACTTGTTGTTGATGATATACGCAGAGCGATGGACATGAATCGTGCTACATTCTTAACGTTGCTAGATTTTTCAAAAGCGTTCGACACAACTGTCGATCACTTAGTGCTGGGCCAAAAAACTTAAGTATGATTTCAAATTCTCTCGTTTTGCGGTGAAACTTCTGCACTCATACTTATCTAATCGATAACAATGCGTTGCAGTAGAAAATCAGACATCTTCATTTCTGACAGTGCCAGCAAGGGTCCCTCAGGGTTCTATTTTTGGACCTCTTTTATTTTCACTTTACGTTAACGAGCTTCCTCGACTGGTTAAATTTTGTAAAGTTCATGTGCTTGCTGATGACGTCATCTTGCAGTATCCTACTAAAGATGTAGCCTCCAATCACCATGTCTATTCTGTCCGATTTGTTGAACATTGGATCAGCTGGAAAATAGTTGTTCCATTTTTCTATCTCATATTTGAACGATCTATCTGGCTGGGCACTACCTAGAGATAGAAGGACAATAGCTTCTACCTTTTTTTTCATTTCATAATAATTATTGTTGGATACATTTTCATCAGTAACTGCAAAAATATTTTGAAAAAGGACTTCTAAGGTATCTTGGTCCATAGTATGGACTTCTTTTAGTATCTCTATGGTTTGCTCAAGTAGTACCCGTAGCGTGATGGTTAGTGCGTTGGACTGTCATGAAAGGGGTCTTGGGTTCAATCCCTGCCTGTGCCACCTAACTTTTTTCACGGGTACTGCCTCTTGCGAGGAATTGACAAATTCTCCAAGAGTAATTCTTGTCATGAAAAGTGCTTTCTCAAATTAGCCGTTCGGATTTGGCATATAAACTGTAGGTCCCTTCCATCTCTGACAAAATTACTCGCACACAGGAATGGTTGAGAGTTGTAAGTCACTAGGCCCTGGTTCTTCATGGACTGTTGCGCCACCTAATTTATTTTATTTATTTATGGTTTGCTCAAACACTTTGAGATTATCTTTTTTGTGATTTTCTTGTACTGTGTGTAATTTTAAGCAGTTTATTTTTCAAACCATATTTAAGTTTTGGAAGCTCTTCAAAATACTCTTCTAGCATTTTGTAGTTTAAATCTTTCACTTCTTCACTGTTGTATTTGGAGAGTTTATACATATGTATGTATACAGATTTTCCATTTCTTCAAATTAGATCTCTAAATACCTTATTTTGTCTGTACCAACTGATTCCAGTACTGGAAAGTCGCTGATTTTTCCTCTATAGATATTTATTATCCTTTTAAAAGCGTTAAATTTTAAATACCCGAGTTGATTGGGATATTTCTTTTCTTGAGGGAGGGTCTTCTTCAATCTTTTCTAAACCTATGCTAATTTTTGGATTTGGAGGTGTTTTTATTTTGGTCGCCAGGTTAACCTAGCTACCTAGCTGTGGCTCGACTCACAACTCGTTGATCAACGTAAGTTCTTTTTATTCTTACAGCGATATTTTTCGAATATCACTGAATTAAATTAGTTGTTTAGCCAAGTTTACGCTTGCGAGTATTTTTCTACTAAGGCACCTCGTCTTATCCAAATGGCAGCGGAGAAATTCCCGAGATGAAATCAACGGTGGAATCTACAGTTCCATTAAGTCAATACCTTATAGGGCTTCTACGACATATTCGAAGCCCAGGCCTATAAGGAGCGGTTTATCCAGCTCCCCGTTCTTGGAGTTATACTAAGGATCTGATCCTCCAGGTTGGGGGTTGTGCCGTGCGTTGGGGTGACTTCCTGAGCACGTAAAAATATCCTAGATGCGAAGCACCAACAAGCATTGGATACGGACGGATTTACTGATGACGAACCAAGCAAACCAGATTGACTACATTGCGTTCGACGCACTACACTTCTCCAGTATACAGGATGTCCGAACATTCCGAGGGGCCAACATTGACTCGGACCACTACCTCGTTGTAGCTAAGGTACGTCTACGGATATTCAGATCAAAGCCAAAACAGGGAAATACGGAGAGAAGAGTCGACCTTAAACGGCTACAATCACAAGAGACTGCCATGTCCTTTTCCGATCGTGTTTGAGATCTTTTAGATACCTAGTTATAGAAGAATTCTCCGTTACGTCTTAAGTTTTTGAGTTTAAGCAGGGCATGTACAAAGTAGGTAAAGAATTATTTGTTTGCTAAAGGTCGAATGACTAATGGGATAGAGGAGAGTGCTGGTATTGTGCACACAAGGTCATTTTGGTGTCGGTGTGGCTCCCTTCAGTGATCTTCCACGCTTTGACGTGCTCGTCCTTGCTGTGACAAGAACACCATTTGCCCATTCGATTTCCAACCTCTAATGATATATTTTTTATAGGAGCTTTTGGAAGGTCTGTTATTCAGGTCTGTGTTGGACGAGGTAAGGATGTGGCTTTATAAAAGACATGGAACGCACTTTTGTTTCGGGATGAGGGGAGGTGTGTAGCATATTATTGTGGGCGGTGTGAACACACCCTATGGGTTTGAAGTTAATTCAATTGTTCTTCTATGGGTATGAAAAGAACTAGGTTGAAAAGTCAAAGTTTCTGATGATAAGTAAAAATATGTCTTTTCAAGATTTTAGATAATAAATAAAAGTAATTTTTAAAATTCAGCTTTATATCTTTTGGTGTTATTTTACATTACCAATTTTAACATCCGAAAGCAGATCACTATAAAACTCGCTCTTCTGTATCTCTAAACAAAATTATTAAGTAATATTTTTCACCGTGTAGAAATTATTACGCACGCATTTATCTTATATCAAAAACAAAACATACTCTAAAATTGAAACAAAAATCTGAGTTTCCGACATCGTCGTCATCGTCGTCGTCGTTGCTCCAACTACTTTGCTCCTTCCTATATGTATGTAAGATGAACAAAGTCTGAAGAGAGAAATACGTTTTATTACACCACTTTATTGCTAAATATTATTATAACATTTCAAAAAAATGTCGGTTTACCAAAGAAATTCAAATACAAATAGTACCTACAAGTCCTTGTAAACTCGTATACCCACTTGAATTAAGGATTTTCCTTTAGTTGTTTTTGTTGTTGGTTTGGTTGTTCTTTTTA
The DNA here is from genome assembly GCA_951509635.1 of Eupeodes luniger. Taxonomy (NCBI): domain Eukaryota; kingdom Metazoa; phylum Arthropoda; class Insecta; order Diptera; family Syrphidae; genus Eupeodes; species Eupeodes luniger. The sequence goes on along the minus strand of OX608073.1, from coordinate 61,545,062 downwards.
TTTGCTATTCAATTTTATTTTTCTATAAAATAATGAAATTAAATTTGAAAAATCAATATAAAGGACGACTATTATACTATGAGTTGAGTATCCTTTTAGTGTCTATTTGTGTGTATGAATGGGTATGATGAAACATATAAGAGAAAATTATTCATCTGCAAAACTTTGCTAGAATATTATTATTTATTTTATATTTTTTTTGTTTTGTTAAAAAAAGGGATATGATGTTCAAGGTATAAACTTATATCTACCTAAAAACAAAAAGTGGATATCTAACCTAACCATCCAAGTGGCAAAGAAGTTTCGGCCAACTAGCCGCCCGTTACCGCCATCCATAGCGGCCTCCACCGACCGCCGTCGTCATCGTCGTCGTCATCGTCGCCATCACCATTGCCATCGCTGGCTGCCGTAAAGATAAAGAGGGTCAAAATTAATAAAACAAAATTAAACGTTTTAGTTCCGCATAAATAAATAGCAAATTGATGTGAAGTGTGAGGTGAGGGGCTTTTTTTCTGTCCAGCCTAAAGGGCTAACAAAAAGGAAGTGTGTCCTGTGTATATGGAGGACCTAAAAGAAGGATTAACCAAGGGTTTTAGAGATGGGACATTGATGATGCGAATTATGTTAGGAAGGTAGGTTGGTTAGTTGGTTTTGGTATATCTCATGGAAGGATCTAACGCACGAAATTAATGTTGAGAATTTGCTTATTTATTTAGAGCAGTTTGTTTGAGAGCTTTTTTCGGCGAACACCAAAATAAGGTTTAATTCATCTAAAAGATTAAAAATGAAATCAAAAGCGTTTAAAAATTTAGTAAATTTATAAGAATTTATCGTTCTCATGATGGTTGATGTTCATAAGGTTTTGTTTGAAATTTTTGTATTCAAAAAAAAAAAAGGCTAACATAATGAGGATAGAAGGAGTCTTGTCTTTTGAAACTCAATGGTTTAGTGCTAAATGGGTAGAACGAGTTGGTTAGAGCATATTTTCGAAATAAAATTATAAATTTGATGTATAATGTTCTTTAATTTTTGAGTCTCCAAAAGTTTTATTTAGGAATGAACATAAGATATTTGTCTTTGAATTCTTAATTTTGACTAAAATCAAATCAAAAAAGAGGCTGGGATGCGACCCACACTGATAACTTCCCATCCCGTCTGTCTATTTGTCTTGCTTAAAAGTTTGTAGGTTTTCGTGTTGGGTTAAAAAAGTTGTTAGTTGAATTATTCTTACAAATTTTAAAATGACCAACAATATTTTTCATATAGAAAAATAGTTTAGTTTGAAAATCTAGTTTTGTTAAATAGATTTTTAGTCGAACAAAATTTTGTACCAATTTTTAGTAGGATTTCTTAAATTTTTACAAATTCGATGAATGAAATTAATTTGAGAGATATCAAGAACCCAACATCAATTTTTACCAAATTTGAGTAGGTACTATTTTTTGTAGATTTTATTTTTTTATGAAAAAACGGACTGTTGGATTTTTATAAAAAAAACTACTGAATATCGAAAACAACATATTCTGTGAAATGAAAAGAGGTTGAAGACAATATTTTTAATTTTTAAAAGCTTTTTGAGTCGTAAGTAAATTTTTACCAAGTTTTATTATTGTTTTTTTGTTAGGTTTTTATTTTTTGTAAGAAAATAGATTTTCCTCAAAATTTTACTGAGTGTTGACAACAATATTTTTTAAAAGATAAAAGTAGTTTAAAGCCAATATCTCCAAGTTTTGAAAAGATATTTGAGTCGAAAATCAATTTTTACCAACTTTTATTAATTTTTTTGTTTAGGTATTTATTTTTTGTAAAAAAACTGTCAATTAGATTTTCCTCAAAATTTTTTCAAATGTTGAAAACAATATTTTTTGTAAGTTAAAATTAGCTGGAAGCCATAATCTCAAAGTTTTGAAAAGATATTTGAGTCGAAAATTAATTTTTACCAACTTTTGTTAAATTTTCTTTTAAGTTTTTATTTTTTGTAAAAAAACTGTCAATTCGATTTTTCTCAAAATTTTACTGAGTGTTGACAACAATTTTTTTTAAAAGATAAAATTAGTTGGAAGCCAAAATCTTAAAGTTTTGAAAAGATATTTGAGTCAAAAATCAATTTTTACCAACTTTCATTAATTTTTTTGTTTAGGTTTTTATTTTTTGTAAAAAAAACTGTCAATTCGGTTTTCCTCAAAATTTTTTCAAGTGTTGAGAAAAATATTTTTTTGTTTGTAAAAAAATTATCTGGAAGCCATAATCTCAAAGTTTTGAAAAAATATTTGAGTCGAAAATTAATTTTTACCAACTTTTGTTAAATTTTCTTTTAAGTTTTTATTTTTTGTAAAAAAATTGTCAATTCGATTTTTCTCAAAATTTTACTGAGTGTTGACAATAATATTTTTTAAAAGATAAAAGTAGTTTAAAGCCAATTCCTCAAAGTTTTGAAAAGATATTTGAGTCGAAAATCAATTTTTACCAACTTTTATTAATTTTTTTGTTTAGGTTTTTATTTTTTTTAAGAAAACTGTCAACTCGATTTTTCTCAAAATTTTTCAGAATGTTGAAAACAATATTTTTTAAAAGATAAAATTAGTTGAAAGCCATAATCTCAAATTTTTGAAAAGATATTTGAGTCGAAATTCAATTTTTACCAACTTTGAGAAATGTTTTTTTTAGGTTTTTATTTTTTATAAAAAAAACTGTCAATTCGGTTTTTCTCAAAATTTTACCACATGTTAAAAACTTTATTTTTCGTGGAACAAAATTGTTTTGGTGATAAAATAATCATTTTGTATTCGTAAAATTTTCGAGGTGACACATTTTTTTTAGTTTTTTTTTTTTATTTATAAAAAAACCGTGAATTGGATTTTTTCCAAAAAATATACTAGTTACTGATACCATCACATTACAATATATAATATAAAATTTAATTCAAGTCTCTAGCGTTTTTGGTTCGTAAGATATTTAGCGTTCAAAGTCAAAAGCTCTTATAAATCCCGTTTTTGGGTATTGTATTAGTTGTTTTGAACAAAATAAAGAAAAAATTATTTTTAAAACTTAATCCATTTCAGGTCCGCATATGACATCATCTACAAGAAAGAGCTTTATAGAGTCATGTCTAGTTTTGGCAATGCTGCCTGTTTGTGCAGGATGACCATTTTAAAACTAGAGACACTATCATTCAAAAGTCTGTCAATATTATTTTAAAAGACTCTGATGGTTTCCGTTATCAGACATAAAACAAAATGTCTGGTTCATAAAAAACCGTGTCCTAGTGACTTGCAAAGAATAGTACCTACAATTGTATTTAATGTTCAACGTTCAGCTTACCTATGTATAAGCGGATCGCTTTGTACGACCCTATCTGTAGCACTGGACACCCTACTCTACCTAACACCGCTTGATATATTCAGCAAACAAATAGCTGCAAGCTCTGCTATTCGCCTTAAAGCTTCGTCGCAGTGGATTAACAATAACATTGGCCACTCCGTAATTCTTAGGTATTTGGAATTAATTCCAAATCACACTGAGTACACAATAACCCAATTACAATTCGACAGAAGTTTCCAGATTTCTATATCTTCCAAATCTTTCTGGGAGAATAGGGCATTCCTGGAAGACGAGTCAATCCACTTTTATACAGATGGATCAAAAACAAAAGAAGGGGTTGGTGGGGGTGTGTAATCTGAACGACTGAAATTAAGTCTCTCATTCCGCCTTCCCAATCATTGTAGCGTGTTCCAGGCGGAACTTTTGGCGATAAAGGAAGTCTTGACCTGGCTTAAATAAAACGTGATATCAACATCTGATATCCTTATTTTCTCAGATAGTCAGGCCGCTATCAAATCTCTGGACTCTTACTCTACAAACTATATAACAGTCCATAACTGTCAAAATCATCTCTAATGGAGATGGCGCAACAGTTTTCATATTCACCTTTGCTGGGTTCCGGGCCATAGAGACATTCCATTAAACTGTAAGCAGATGAACTCGCCAGGAACCGTACAGTGCAGTCCATCCTATCACGTTTGGCACACACTAGCATACCAATCGCTACTTTTAAATTGTTGCTAATGCAAGACGCTACAAAGAAGGCAAACACCAGGTGAAATAACATCACCACGTGTCAGGTCACAAAAACCATCTGGCCTACACTAGATGTAACGCGATCAAGGAGCTTGCTATCTCTAAGCAGATCGCATATAAGCTCGATAATAGGTGTCATAACCGGGCACTATCTAATAATTATATTCTCAAATGACTTTTGCAGTAGCTTTATAGATGAGGAAGAGGAGGAAACAGTTCTTCACATCCTCTGCATATCCCTGCTTTAGCTCAAAAACGCAAGACAAAACCTAGAAGAATTCTTCTATCACGATCAAAGGATCGAAATCATATTAACATAATCAGCCTTTCGCGTTTCGTAAGGGACTCAAACTGGTTTCATTGAGCTTAGAAGAAAACTTCAAGATTCATGCGGTATCACAATGGGGCATTAAACTGGCCTAAATGTGTCCTATTACATCACGGACAGCAACTTAGACCTAACCTAATCTCGTCTTCGTTACATTCCTTGAAAGACTCTCGAAAAGGTTATTGAGAATGCCTTGGTTTCGAAAGAAAAATATTTCGGTGATATTATTTAAACCTACAATAAACTGTATCAGGTAAAGCAAACCTAGCCAAATTGTCCTTAAAGAATTTTAGAAGAACAACTATTTTAATTGATACCCTTATCCACCTTATAAACAATGTGAGTAGAGCACCATCTTTGATAAAGAAGCACTCAAAAAGAACTTGTAGAAATATTCCCCTTATATGCAGCTAATAAAATAAAACCAATTTTCAAGTTAAAAGCATTTCAAAATATGTTTATGTTACGTAACCTTACAACACAAATCTTATTTTTCCAAATTACGAAAGCTGAAATTTTTAGAATTCTTAAAAATTCATAAACAAACACTTCTATTACTCAAAAAAATTATAACAAACGACGATGATGCTAAGAGTTGGAGAAAGATGAAGATGACGACGACGACGACGGGGTGGTGGCGGGAGTCGACAGCAACGACGACGATATATGTTTAAGGTATGTGACCCGGATTTTTAAAATCTGATCACGAAACCAACAACTTCTAGATTCTAGAATATCTTTTTAGTTTTCTTTTATTTTTCTTTTAGTTTTTCTTTGATTTTTCTTCCTTGTTTTATTTTTCATTTGAAGAAAATAAAATTAAAACAAAAAAGAAACGAAACGAAACGAAACGAAAAAACACGTTAACATTTTGAAGTAGTTTTACAGCCATAAAAGTTTCAACTGCATTCCAAACTATACTCCTTAATTATTCCCTCTCACTCTGGCAACAGGTACCAAACTACTACATCTTTCATGCAATTGCACCCCCATAACTCTATGCCACTGCGAATTAGGTATACATTGCGAGTTCTTCGAGTTTCAAGCCAAAAAGCATAAGAAGAGAGCTAAGGAATCCAAAAAGGATATAATACTGCACAGGAGTTGGAAGCCGTAGCCGAAGACGAAACAAAAACACAAAAATTTCCTCCTCCATCTCTGCCTGCACCAAGAGCAACCAGCAAAATAGTTACTTCTTCTATAACACTACTGCCGCCACTTACTACTACTACCTACCACCCTGGCAGAAGGATGAAGGCAGGAGCTATTCAGAAGATCAGCATCAGATACCTACTTGGATAGAAAAGTTCATCAACCCTTTCCAAAAAAAAAAAAAAAAAAAAAATAGGAACAAGGAGCAGATTGCTTCCATCATGTTTTATATACCTCAGATTCGAGCTGCTATATATAAAGTATCAGCTCCAGCATCATCACCACTAGCAACAACAGCAGCATATAGCAGTAGCACATTTTACACTAGGGTTGCTGTATGACTGATGAGATTCTGTGCTGATGGGACAGACGGTTTACCTAAAAGTTTGTGATTAATTGGGGCCGAAGTTCTTCTTGGAGTCACTCACTACACTATAACTACAACTCTATACATGTCCCTTTCTCTGGGTTTTCATCCACATCCAGTACCTAGAGGGAGACTTGCTCCTCTGGAACTACTCTGGTTCGGGATCTGGCTCTATCATGACGACAGTTAAATGTCAACATTTGAATATTCTTCATGCAAAAGCGTTTTAGACATCACACCACTCGAGCACTATTGATATCAAATTAATGTGTGTGATATTTATACGGATTTAGAGTGTTGTTCTTCCAACGACGAAGAGGACGACCGACGACGACGTCAACGATGAGCGCCGGTGACTAGGACAAGGATGAGGATGAGAACACGGACGCCCGACGATGACGATTATGGTGCGAAGAGACACCCGATTCGCCCGCCATCATCGTCAGCCAAAACCCCGCCCCAAGCTCGAAGGGCGGGCGATGTTCCAATTATTTGATTGTTATAAAACACTTTAGAATTCATGAGGAACCCAAGCAAAGCCCGAGGCTTGATCCTTTTATTCAAATGTTTGTTTTAATTGCATATCGATGGAGATAATCGGATTGTTTGACGAAGATTTATTAAAAGGCTTTTACGAACTTTGTCGTGTCGTATCGTCTAAATACATACATATGTATGTATAGGAACTTGCTTCCCTGTTATTGTTGTTGTTGTTGTTGGTTGATTGCGAATTGTGTTTCGTGTTTTGTGTAATTGTGATGTGAAGAAGAGGAGTTTATTTAAAATAATGCTAAACATTTTGTAATGGAGAAATAAGGAAATCCTCTAGTTAAATTACTCTTACGAAAATAATAGATTTTTCAATGGATCGAAATGGAGACGATGAAGATGGAGATGAGTGACAGGAGAATTGGGGCCAACAAAAAAGAAACAATTAACTTCGCATATCCTTTCTGAATTTCTTGCTCCTTGTCAACTAGAAAACGTTATCATCATACAGATAGGAAAATTGTGCCCTAAATAATTATGCAGGTCTATACAAGAACAGAAAAAAAAGAGAGTTGAATCTATTTTTAAGTACTGAATTGCTTAAACATTGTAGAATTGTCCTTAAAAGTTTTGAAAGAGTTTCTTTTAACGAACTCGATTTTGTTCTTGAAGAAAGAAAAGGTGGTAAAATATTTTTAAATAGGCAACTGATTTAGAGTTGAGAATATACATTAAAGATAAGGTACTGTGCTATAATAAGTTTGAAAAGAAGTGTCGAGGTACATTCGTTGTGAATTATTGAATATTGCAATGACTGGGAACGACATAGTGTGGTAAGGCATTCCATATTCGTGAAGTTCAGCTAAAGAACGAATCTCTGTAGGTGACAGTACAATCGAAGTAGGGTATACTGATGAGCATTCTTAGAGGTGCGAGTATAACGGCTGAATTGCTTGAAGGGAGGAATACAACTGGCTTTTTCTCTAGAGTATAAATAATAGTGACTTACAAGTTACAACTCTCAACCATTCCTGTATGCGAGTAATGTTGTCAGAGTTGGAGGGGACCTACAATTTTAAGCCGTATTCGAACTGCTTATTTGCTAAAACACTTTTCATGACAAAAATTACTCTTGGATAGTTTGCCAATTCCTCGCAAGAGGCAGTAACCATCAAAAAAATTTTAGACGACACAGGCTTTGATTAAAACCAAGGCCTTTGGCATGACAATCCTACACACTAACCATTACGCCACTGGTACTAGAGCATAATCCATTAAATTAAAGGTTAAAAAGACTGAAACAAAAAAGTTTACGACGGTGTAAATGTGACGAAATTGATTCAACGATGATATTATCACCAATCAAATTTGAAAGTTTACATTCAATATACTGTTCAAGAGATGCAGGAGCATCAGCCCAGAGATGAGGGTTATACTAAAGCTTTGGACGTTTAAAAGTCTTAGAAATAACAGCTAGATCTTACTTATTTAATGTGGCGTTACAGTCCTGTTTGAACTAGGGACTCACCCAACAAACTTGTCCATCTAGTTCAGTCCCTAGCTTATTGATGTTTCCAGTTGCACACTTCAAGTTGGGTGAGGTCAGTTTGCACGTTTGCGCACCACCTCATCCACAGTCTTCCTCTACTATGGACGTGGATTCGAAGACTTTCCGAGCCAGAGCATCGGTAGCCATGCACTCTATTTGACCCAGCTATTTCTGTTGTTGGACTTTTATCCTTCTGGCTAACTCTAGGTCGCCCGTAGAGCGTGTCCTTCCATCTACTCTTCCTCTCAACGTTTATTCATACTATAATGTAGACCACGCACAGAACTTTTCTTTTGAAATAACCGAAGGTGCTTTCATTCGCTTTTGTCATAGTCCGTACTTTTTCACCGTATAGCTTTTGTCATAGGCCATACTTCTGCACCGTGAAGCAGGACAGGTATGATAAATGTCTAAAATTAGTTTCCCGAGAGATGGCTTTGATGCTCAATTGCTTTCTTAGGCAAAAAAAAAAAAAACATAGCAGTTAACAAAAGTAATCCATCGTTTGATATCAGCGCTGGCGTTATTTTCTGCGTTCATTGAGTAGCCTAGGTATGCAAAGTCCTTAACTGACGTTTTGACCAAGACAGCGCATCACGTTGTGTAAAAACTTTTTCGACGTCAATAGGTTCGGTAAAGTTGTTTCCCACTTTTAAAAAGCACATACTCGGCCTCGGCCAATTGACGATAACGCTGTACAACGTTGTCTTCGAGATACATCCACAGAAGTTTCACAGAGAAGTGAGGATTTGTTGTAGGCTTCACATGTTGTATACACTTCTTTTGAATCTGCCATGTTAAAACGGCTAAAAAGTTGTTGTATATAGCCAGCCTGGAAAACAAGGACTTCTTAAATAGAGTTTCGCTTGAGTTCCAAACCAAGATAGTAGCTTCCCTCACTTATCTTGAGCTCAAGATGTTTCTTCAAGTAGGTAATCTAGTCATCAACTTCCCTCATGTCATTTGCTGCCGGTAGCCCATCATCTGTATAAAGCGCAATTATAACAATTCTGCTCTCTTTACGAAGCACGAACAAACATGGATCAGCGGCGCACGTTTCAAAGTTATAATGGTTGAGAAGTTTAGGCATTGTCAGGTTCTAATTTCTTGAAGCTTGTTTGAGACCGTATAATGTTTCGTTCAGCTTCTCTTCCTGATCTATCATCATATCCCATTGGCTGTGTCATATAAATTTCTTCTTCTAAAGTTCCATTCAAGAACGCGGTTTTGACATCGAATTGGTATAATAAGAGACGTCTACATGCAGCTATAGCTATAATTGCCCGTATTAAAGTGAATTTAGCAACTGGGCTAAATGTTTAGTAAAGTCAAAAGGTAGTTTAAAAATTTTCATCTATGATTTTTCTTCTATAAATCATCGCTATCATACCGTCTATAAATACCGGCTATCTTTTACGAAGCTGAAATACTTATTTAATTTCTCGCAAAGCAACGAATTATCTGCAATTTATATTTAAGATTATAGACTTGAGGTAAACAATGTATTTTAATAAAAAAAAATTATTCAAAGTACTGGGCCCATAACCTGATAATATAAAACGACCGATCAGTTTGACTCTCAAGATAGAAGAGAAAGTTAAAGCATTTGTTTCATAAAGAGTTCAGGTTAAAACTTTAACAATATGTAAAAGAATGCAGTTCTGTGTATTAAGTATTAATGAATGTGTTCAGAGAGTATGAATGTAAATGAAGTTAAAAATGGAGAAATAATGGAGTTCAAAAATTGCCCTCTAGGTCTCGACTTTTGCCCCTCTGGGACGCATATTAAGCGAGATATTCGCATTTTAAGTTTGAACATGGATTTTTGCCCATAACTTCTTGTAAAATTAGTCTTATTGAAAGATTGAAACAGCAATGGAAAGGGAATGATTGTTAGATCACAATTCTAAAATTTCAGCCATCTAGGTGGTCTAGATCGAGAAATAATGGAGTTCAAAAATTGCCCTCTAGGTCTCGACTTTTGCCTATCTGGGACGCATATTAAGCGAGATATTCGCATTTTAAGTTTGATCATGGATTTGTGCCCATAACTTCTTGTAAAATTGGTCTTATTCAAAGAAAGGCACAGCAATGGAAAGGGAATGATTGCCAGATCACAATCCTAAAATTTCAGCCGTCTAGGTGGTCTAGATCGAGAAATAATGGAGTTCAAAAATTGCCCTCTAGGTCTCGACTTTTGCCCTCTGGGAAGCATATTAAGCGAGATATTCGCATTTTAAGTTTGAACATGCATTTTTGCCCATAACTTCTTCTAAAATTGTTCTGATTCAAAGATAGGCACAGCAATGGCAAGGGAATGATTGCCAGATCACAATTCTAAAATTTCAGCCATCTTGTGGGTCTAGATCGAGAAATAATGGAGTTCAAAAATTGCCCTCTAGGTCTCGACTTTTGCCCCTCTGGGACGTATATTAAGCGAGATATTCGCATTTTAAGTTTGATCATGGATTTTTGCCCATAACTTCTTGTAAAATTGGTCTTATTCAAAGAAAGGCACAGCAATGGAAAGGGAATGATTGCCAGATCACAATCCTAAAATTTCAGCCGTCTAGGTGGTCTAGATCGAGAAATAATGGAGTTCAAAAATTGCCCTCTAGGTCTCGACTTTTGCCCTCTGGGAAGCATATTAAGCGAGATATTCGCATTTTAAGTTTGAACATGCATTTTTGCCCATAACTTCTTCTAAAATTGGTCTTATTCAAAGATAGGCACAGCAATGGAAAGGGAATGATTGCTAGATCACAATCCTAAAATTTCAGCCATCTAGGTGGTCTAGATCGAGAAATATGGGAGTTCAAAAATTGCCCTCTAGGCCTGGACTTTTGCCCCTCTGGGACGCATATTAAGCGAGATATTCGCATTTTAAGATTGAACATGGATATTTGCCCATAACTTCTTGTAAAATTGGTCTTATTCAAAGATAGGCACAGCAATGGAAAGGGAATGATTGCTAGATCACAATCCTAATTTCAGCCATCTAGGTGGACTAGATCGAGAAATAATGGAGTTCAAAAATTGCCCTCTAGGTCTCGACTTTTGCCCCTCTGGGACGCATATAAAGCGAGATATTCGCATTTTAAGTTTGAACATGGATTTTTGCCCATAACTTCTTGTAAAATTGGTCTTATTCAAAGGCACAGGAATGGAAAGGGAATGATTGCTAGATCACAATCCTAAAATTTCAGCCATCGAGGTGGTCTAGATCGAGAAATAATGGAGTTCAAAAATTGCCCTCTAGGTCTCGACTTTTGCCCCTCTTTGACGCATATTAAGCGAGATATTCGCATTTTAAGTTTGAACATGGATTTTTGCCCATAACTTCTTGCAAAATTAGTCTTTTTCCAAGATAGGCACAGCAATGGAAAGGGTACGATTTCTAGATCACAATCCTAAAATTTCAGCCATCTAGGTGGTCTAGATCGAGAAATAATGGAGTTCAAAAATTGCCCTCTAGGTCTCGACATTTGCCCCTCTGGGACGCATATTAAGCGAGATATTCGCATTTTAAGTTTGAACATGGATTTTTGCCCATAACTTCTTGTAAAATTGGTCTTTTTCCAAGATAGGCACAGAAATGGAAAGGGAATGATTGCTAGATCACAATCCTAAAATCTTAGCCATCTAGGTGGTCAATATCGAGAAATAATGGAGTTCACAAATTGCTTTCTAGGACTCCACTTTTGCCTCTCTGGGACGCATATTAAGCGAGATATTCGCATTTTAAGTTTGAACATGGATTTTTGCCCATAACTTCTTGTAAAATTGGTCTTATTCAAAAAAAAAGGCACAGCAATGGAAAGGGAATGATTGCCAGATCACAGTCCTGAAATTTCAGCCATCTAGGTGGTCTAGATCGAGAAATAATGGAGTTCAAAAATTGCCGTCTAAGTCTCGACTTTCACCCCTCTGGGACGCAAATTAAGCGAGATATTTGCATTTTAAGTTTGAACATGGATTTTTGCCCATAGCTTTTTGTAAAATTGATCTTATTCAAAGAAAGGCACAGCAATGGAAAGGGAATGAACATGGATTTGTGCCCATAACTTCTTGTAAAATTGGTCTTATTCAAAGAAAGGCACAGCAATGGCAAGGGAATGATTGCTAGATCACAATCCTAAAATTTCAGCCATCGAGGTGGTCTAGATCGAGAAATAATGGAGTTCAAAAATTGCCCTCTAGGTCTCGACTTTTGCCCCTCTTTGACGCATATTAAGCGAGATATTCGCATTTTAAGTTTGAACATGGATTTTTGCCCATAACTTCTTGCAAAATTAGTCTTTTTCCAAGATAGGCACAGCAATGGAAAGGGAACGATTTCTAGATCACAATCCTAAAATTTCAGCCATCTAGGTGGTCTAGATCGAGAAATAATAGAGTTCAAAAATTGCCCTCTAGGTCTCGACATTTGCCCCTCTGGGACGCATATTAAGCGAGATATTCGCATTTTAAGTTTGAACATGGATTTTTGCCCATAACTTCTTGTAAAATTGGTCTTTTTCCAAGATAGGCACAGAAATGGAAAGGGTATGATTGCTAGATCACAATCCTAAAATTTTAGCCATCTAGGTGGTCAATATCGAGAAATAATGGAGTTCACAAATTGCTTTCTAGGTCTCCACTTTTGCCTCTCTGGGACGCATATTAAGCGAGATATTCGCATTTTAAGTTTGAACATGGATTTTTGCCCATAACTTCTTGTAAAATTGGTCTTATTCAAAAAAAAAGGCACAGCAATGGAAAGGGAATGATTGCCAGATCACAGTCCTGAAATTTCAGCCATCTAGGTGGTCTAGATCGAGAAATAATGGAGTTCAAAAATTGCCGTCTAAGTCTCGACTTTCACCCCTCTGGGACGCAAATTAAGCGAGATATTCGCATTTTAAGTTTGAACATGGATTTTTGCCCATAGCTTTTTGTAAAATTGATCTTATTCAAAGAAAGGCACAGCAATGGAAAGGGAATGAACATGGATTTTTCCCCATAACTTCTTGTAAAATTGGTTTTATTCAAAGAAAGTCACAGCAATGGAAAGGGAATGATTGCCAGATCAAAATCCTAAAATTTCAGCCACCTAGGTGGTCTAGATCGAGAAATAATGGAGTTCAAAAATTGCCCTCTAGGTCTCGACTTTCGCCCCTCTGGGACGCAAGTTAAGCGAGATATTCGCATTTTAAGTTTGAACATGGATTTTTGCCCATAACTTTTTGTAAAATTTCAGCCCTCTAGGTGGTCTAGATCGAGAAATAATAGAGTTCAAAAATTGCCCTCTTGGTCTAGACTTTTGCCCCTCTGGGACGCATATTAAGCGAGATATTCGCATTTTAAGTTTGAACATGCATTTTTGCCCATAACTTCTTCAAAAATTGTTCTTATTCAAAGATAGGCACAGAAATGGAAAGGGAATGATTGCTAGATCACAATCCTGAAATTTAAGCCCTCTAGGTGGTCTAGATCGAGAAATAATGGAGTTCAAAAATTGCCCTCTAGGTCTCGACTTTCGCCCCTCTGGGACGCAAATTAAGCGAGATATTCGCATTTTAAGTTTGAACATGGATTTTTGCCCATAGCTTCTTGTAAAATTTCAGCCTTCTAGGTGGTCTTGATCGAGAAATAATAGAGTTCAAAAATTGCCCTCTAGGTCTAGACTTTTAACCCTTTTAGAAGCATATTAAGCGAGATATTCGCATTTTAAGTTTGAACATGCATTTTTGCCCATAACTTCTTCTAAAATTGTTCTTATTCAAAGATAGGCACAGCAATGGAAAGGGAAGGATTTCTAGATCACAATCCTGAAATTTCAGCCCTCTAGGTGGTCTAGATCGAGATATAATAGAGTTCAAAAATTGCCCTCTTGGTCTAGACTTTTGCCCCTCTGGGACGCATATTAAGCGAGATATTCGCATTTTAAGTTTGAACATGCATTTTTGCCCATAACTTCTTCTAAAATTGTTCTTATTCAAAGATAGGCACAGAAATGGAAAGGGAATGATTGCTAGATCACAATCCTGAAATTTCAGCCCTCTAGGTGGTCTAGATCGAGAAATAATGGAGTTCAAAAATTGCCCTCTAGGTCTCGACTTTCGCCCCTCTGGGACGCAAATTAAGCGAGATATTCGCATTTTAAGTTTGAACATGGATTTTTGCCCATAACTTCTTCTAAAATTGATCTTATTCAAAGAAAGGCACAGCAATGGAAAGGGAAGGATTTCTAGATCACAATCCTGAAATTTCAGCCCTCTAGGTGGTCTAGATCGAGAAATAATGGAGTTCAAAAATTGCCCTCTTGGTCTAGACTTTTAACCCTTTTAAAGGCATGCATTTTTGCCCATAACTTCTTCTTAAATTGTTCTTATTCAAAGATAGGCACAGCAATGGAAAGGGAAGGATTTCTAGATCACAATCCTGAAATTTCAGCCCTCTAGGTGGTCTAGATCGAGAAATAATGGAGTTCAAAAATTGCCCTCTTAGTCTAGACTTTTAACCCTTTTAGACGCATATTAAGCGAGATATTCGCATTTAAAGTTTGAACATGCATTTTTGCCCATAACTTCTTCTAAAATTGTTCTTATTCAAAGATAGGCACAGCAATGGAAAGGGAAGGATTTCTAGATCACAATCCTGAAATTTCAGCCCTCTAGGTGGTCTAGATCGAGAAATAATGGAGTTCAAAAATTGCCCTCTTAGTCTAGACTTTTAACCCTTTTAGACGCATATTAAGCGAGATATTCGCATTTAAAGTTTGAACATGCATTTTTGCCCATAACTTCTTCTAAAATTGATCTTATTCAAAGAAAGGCACAGCAATGGAAAGGGAAGGATTTCTAGATCACAATCCTGAAATTTCAGCCCTCTAGGTGGTCTAGATCGAGAAATAATGGAGTTCAAAAATTGCCCTCTTGGTCTAGACTTTTAACCCTTTTAAAGGCATGCATTTTTGCCCATAACTTCTTCTTAAATTGTTCTTATTCAAAGATAGGCACAGCAATGGAAAGGGAAGGATTTCTAGATCACAATCCTGAAATTTCAGCCCTCTAGGTGGTCTAGATCGAGAAATAATGGAGTTCAAAAATTGCCCTCTTAGTCTAGACTTTTAACCCTTTTAGACGCATATTAAGCGAGATATTCGCATTTAAAGTTTGAACATGCATTTTTGCCCATAACTTCTTCTAAAATTGTTCTTATTCAAAGATAGGCACAGCAATGGAAAGGGAAGGATTTCTAGATCACAATCCTGAAATTTCAGCCCTCTAGGTGGTCTAGATCGAGAAATAATAGAGTTCAAAAATTGCCCTCTTGGTCTAGACTTTTAACCCTTTTAGACGCATATTAAGCGAGATATTCGCATTTTAAGTTTGAACATGCATTTTTGCCCATAACTTCTTCTAAAATTGTTCTTATTCAAAGATAGGCACATCAATGGAAAGGGAAGGATTTCTAGATCACAATCCTGAAATTTCAGCCCTCTAGGTGGTCTAGATCGAGAAATAATGGAGTTCAAAAATTGCCCTCTTGGTCTAGACTTTTAACCCTTTTAGACGCATATTAAGCGAGATATTCGCATTTTAAGTTTGAACATGCATTTTTGCCCATAACTTCTTCTAAAATTGTTCTTATTCAAAGATAGGCACAGCAATGGAAAGGGAAGGATTTCTAGATCACAATCCTGAAATTTCAGCCCTCTAGGTGGTCTAGATCGAGAAATAATGGAGTTCAAAAATTGCCCTCTTGGTCTAGACTTTTAACCCTTTTAGACGCATATTAAGCGAGATATTCGCATTTTAAGTTTGAACATGCATTTTTGCCCGTTACTTCTTCTAAAATTGTTCGTATTCAAAGATAGGCACAGCAATGGAAAGGGAAGGATTTCTAGATCACAATCCTGAAATTTAAGCCCTCTAGGTGGTCTAGATCGAGAAATAATGGAGTTCAAAAATTGCCCTCTAGGTCTCGACTTTCGCCCCTCTGGGACGCAAATTAAGCGAGATATTCGCATTTTAAGTTTGAACATGGATTTTTGCCCATAGCTTCTTGTAAAATTTCAGCCTTCTAGGTGGTCTTGATCGAGAAATAATAGAGTTCAAAAATTGCCCTCTAGGTCTAGACTTTTAACCCTTTTAGAAGCATATTAAGCGAGATATTCGCATTTTAAGTTTGAACATGCATTTTTGCCCATAACTTCTTCTAAAATTGTTCTTATTCAAAGATAGGCACAGCAATGGAAAGGGAAGGATTTCTAGATCACAATCCTGAAATTTCAGCCCTCTAGGTGGTCTAGATCGAGATATAATAGAGTTCAAAAATTGCCCTCTTGGTCTAGACTTTTGCCCCTCTGGGACGCATATTAAGCGAGATATTCGCATTTTAAGTTTGAACATGCATTTTTGCCCATAACTTCTTCTAAAATTGTTCTTATTCAAAGATAGGCACAGAAATGGAAAGGGAATGATTGCTAGATCACAATCCTGAAATTTCAGCCCTCTAGGTGGTCTAGATCGAGAAATAATGGAGTTCAAAAATTGCCCTCTAGGTCTCGACTTTCGCCCCTCTGGGACGCAAATTAAGCGAGATATTCGCATTTTAAGTTTGAACATGGATTTTTGCCCATAACTTCTTCTAAAATTGATCTTATTCAAAGAAAGGCACAGCAATGGAAAGGGAAGGATTTCTAGATCACAATCCTGAAATTTCAGCCCTCTAGGTGGTCTAGATCGAGAAATAATGGAGTTCAAAAATTGCCCTCTTGGTCTAGACTTTTAACCCTTTTAAAGGCATGCATTTTTGCCCATAACTTCTTCTTAAATTGTTCTTATTCAAAGATAGGCACAGCAATGGAAAGGGAAGGATTTCTAGATCACAATCCTGAAATTTCAGCCCTCTAGGTGGTCTAGATCGAGAAATAATGGAGTTCAAAAATTGCCCTCTTAGTCTAGACTTTTAACCCTTTTAGACGCATATTAAGCGAGATATTCGCATTTAAAGTTTGAACATGCATTTTTGCCCATAACTTCTTCTAAAATTGTTCTTATTCAAAGATAGGCACAGCAATGGAAAGGGAAGGATTTCTAGATCACAATCCTGAAATTTCAGCCCTCTAGGTGGTCTAGATCGAGAAATAATGGAGTTCAAAAATTGCCCTCTTAGTCTAGACTTTTAACCCTTTTAGACGCATATTAAGCGAGATATTCGCATTTAAAGTTTGAACATGCATTTTTGCCCATAACTTCTTCTAAAATTGATCTTATTCAAAGAAAGGCACAGCAATGGAAAGGGAAGGATTTCTAGATCACAATCCTGAAATTTCAGCCCTCTAGGTGGTCTAGATCGAGAAATAATGGAGTTCAAAAATTGCCCTCTTGGTCTAGACTTTTAACCCTTTTAAAGGCATGCATTTTTGCCCATAACTTCTTCTTAAATTGTTCTTATTCAAAGATAGGCACAGCAATGGAAAGGGAAGGATTTCTAGATCACAATCCTGAAATTTCAGCCCTCTAGGTGGTCTAGATCGAGAAATAATGGAGTTCAAAAATTGCCCTCTTAGTCTAGACTTTTAACCCTTTTAGACGCATATTAAGCGAGATATTCGCATTTAAAGTTTGAACATGCATTTTTGCCCATAACTTCTTCTAAAATTGTTCTTATTCAAAGATAGGCACAGCAATGGAAAGGGAAGGATTTCTAGATCACAATCCTGAAATTTCAGCCCTCTAGGTGGTCTAGATCGAGAAATAATAGAGTTCAAAAATTGCCCTCTTGGTCTAGACTTTTAACCCTTTTAGACGCATATTAAGCGAGATATTCGCATTTTAAGTTTGAACATGCATTTTTGCCCATAACTTCTTCTAAAATTGTTCTTATTCAAAGATAGGCACATCAATGGAAAGGGAAGGATTTCTAGATCACAATCCTGAAATTTCAGCCCTCTAGGTGGTCTAGATCGAGAAATAATGGAGTTCAAAAATTGCCCTCTTGGTCTAGACTTTTAACCCTTTTAGACGCATATTAAGCGAGATATTCGCATTTTAAGTTTGAACATGCATTTTTGCCCATAACTTCTTCTAAAATTGTTCTTATTCAAAGATAGGCACAGCAATGGAAAGGGAAGGATTTCTAGATCACAATCCTGAAATTTCAGCCCTCTAGGTGGTCTAGATCGAGAAATAATGGAGTTCAAAAATTGCCCTCTTGGTCTAGACTTTTAACCCTTTTAGACGCATATTAAGCGAGATATTCGCATTTTAAGTTTGAACATGCATTTTTGCCCGTTACTTCTTCTAAAATTGTTCGTATTCAAAGATAGGCACAGCAATGGAAAGGGAAGGATTTCTAGATCACAATCCTGAAATTTCAGCCCTCTAGGTGTTCTAGATCGAGAAATAATGGAGTTCAAAAATTGCCATCTTGGTCTAGACTTTTAACCCTTTTAGACGCATATTAAGCGAGATATTCGCATTTTAAGTTTGCACATGCATTTTTGCCCATAACTTCTTCTAATATTGTTCTTATTCAAAGATAGGCACAGCAATGGAAAGGAATTGATTGCTAGATCACAATTCTGAAATTTCAGCCCTCTAGGTGGTCTAGATCGAGAAATAATGGAGTTCAAAAATTGCCCTCTTGGTCTAGACTTTTAACCCTTTTAGACGCATATTAAGCGAGATATTCGCATTTTAAGTTTGAACATGCATTTTTGCCCATAACTTCTTCTAAAATTGTTCTTATTCAAAGATAGGCACAGCAATGGAAAGGGAAGGATTTCTAGATCTCAATCCTGAAATTTCAGCCCTCTAGGTAGTCTAGATCGAGAAATAATGGAGTTCAAAAATTGCCCTCTTGGTCTAGACTTTTAACCCTTTTAGACGCATATTAAGCGAGATATTCGCATTTTAAGTTTGAACATGCATTTTTGCCCGTTACTTCTTCTAAAATTGTTCGTATTCAAAGATAGGCACAGCAATGGAAAGGGAAGGATTTCTAGATCACAATCCTGAAATTTCAGCCCTCTAGGTGGTCTAGATCGAGAAATAATTCAGTTCAAAAATTGCCCTCTTGGTCTAGACTTTTAACCCTGTTAGACGCACATTAAGCGAGATATTCGCATTTTAAGTTTGAACATGCATTTTTGCCCATAACTTCTTCTAGAATTGTTTTTATTCAAAGATAGGCACAGCAATGGAAAGGGAAGGATTTCTAGATCACAATCCTGAAATTTCAGCCCTCTAGGTAGTCTAGATCGAGAAATAATGGAGTTCAAAAATTGCCCTCTTGGTCTAGTTTTTTAACCCTTTTAGACGCATATTAAGCGAGATATTCGCATTTTAAGTTTGAACATGCATTTTTGCCCATAACTTCTTCTAAAATTGTTCTTATTCAAAGATAGGCACAGCAATGGAAAGGGAAGGATTTCTAGATAACAATCCTGAAATTTCAGCCCTCTAGGTGGTCTAGATCGAGAAATAATGGAGTTCAAAAATTGCCCTCTTGGTCTAGACTTTTAACCCTTTTAGACGCATATTAAGCGAGATATTCGCATTTTAAGTTTGCACATGCATTTTTGCCCATAACTTCTTCTAAAATTGTTCTTATTCAAAGATAGGCACAGCAATGGAAAGGGAATGATTGCTAGATCACAATCCTGAAATTTCAGCCCTCTAGGTGGTCTAGATCGAGAAATAATGGAGTTCAAAAATTGCCCTCTTGGTCTAGACTTTTAACCCTTTTAGACGCATATTAAGCGAGACTTTTAACCCTTTTAGACGCATATTAAGCGAGATATTCGCATTTAAAGTTTGAACATGCATTTTTGCCCATAACTTCTTCTAAAATTGTTCTTATTCAAAGATAGGCACAGCAATGGAAAGGGAAGGATTTCTAGATCACAATCCTGAAATTTCAGCCCTCTAGGTGGTCTAGATCGAGAAATAATGGAGTTCAAAAATTGCCCTCTTAGTCTAGACTTTTAACCCTTTTAGACGCATATTAAGCGAGATATTCGCATTTAAAGTTTGAACATGCATTTTTGCCCATAACTTCTTCTAAAATTGATCTTATTCAAAGAAAGGCACAGCAATGGAAAGGGAAGGATTTCTAGATCACAATCCTGAAATTTCAGCCCTCTAGGTGGTCTAGATCGAGAAATAATGGAGTTCAAAAATTGCCCTCTTGGTCTAGACTTTTAACCCTTTTAAAGGCATGCATTTTTGCCCATAACTTCTTCTTAAATTGTTCTTATTCAAAGATAGGCACAGCAATGGAAAGGGAAGGATTTCTAGATCACAATCCTGAAATTTCAGCCCTCTAGGTGGTCTAGATCGAGAAATAATGGAGTTCAAAAATTGCCCTCTTAGTCTAGACTTTTAACCCTTTTAGACGCATATTAAGCGAGATATTCGCATTTAAAGTTTGAACATGCATTTTTGCCCATAACTTCTTCTAAAATTGTTCTTATTCAAAGATAGGCACAGCAATGGAAAGGGAAGGATTTCTAGATCACAATCCTGAAATTTCAGCCCTCTAGGTGGTCTAGATCGAGAAATAATGGAGTTCAAAAATTGCCCTCTTAGTCTAGACTTTTAACCCTTTTAGACGCATATTAAGCGAGATATTCGCATTTAAAGTTTGAACATGCATTTTTGCCCATAACTTCTTCTAAAATTGATCTTATTCAAAGAAAGGCACAGCAATGGAAAGGGAAGGATTTCTAGATCACAATCCTGAAATTTCAGCCCTCTAGGTGGTCTAGATCGAGAAATAATGGAGTTCAAAAATTGCCCTCTTGGTCTAGACTTTTAACCCTTTTAAAGGCATGCATTTTTGCCCATAACTTCTTCTTAAATTGTTCTTATTCAAAGATAGGCACAGCAATGGAAAGGGAAGGATTTCTAGATCACAATCCTGAAATTTCAGCCCTCTAGGTGGTCTAGATCGAGAAATAATGGAGTTCAAAAATTGCCCTCTTAGTCTAGACTTTTAACCCTTTTAGACGCATATTAAGCGAGATATTCGCATTTAAAGTTTGAACATGCATTTTTGCCCATAACTTCTTCTAAAATTGTTCTTATTCAAAGATAGGCACAGCAATGGAAAGGGAAGGATTTCTAGATCACAATCCTGAAATTTCAGCCCTCTAGGTGGTCTAGATCGAGAAATAATAGAGTTCAAAAATTGCCCTCTTGGTCTAGACTTTTAACCCTTTTAGACGCATATTAAGCGAGATATTCGCATTTTAAGTTTGAACATGCATTTTTGCCCATAACTTCTTCTAAAATTGTTCTTATTCAAAGATAGGCACATCAATGGAAAGGGAAGGATTTCTAGATCACAATCCTGAAATTTCAGCCCTCTAGGTGGTCTAGATCGAGAAATAATGGAGTTCAAAAATTGCCCTCTTGGTCTAGACTTTTAACCCTTTTAGACGCATATTAAGCGAGATATTCGCATTTTAAGTTTGAACATGCATTTTTGCCCATAACTTCTTCTAAAATTGTTCTTATTCAAAGATAGGCACAGCAATGGAAAGGGAAGGATTTCTAGATCACAATCCTGAAATTTCAGCCCTCTAGGTGGTCTAGATCGAGAAATAATGGAGTTCAAAAATTGCCCTCTTGGTCTAGACTTTTAACCCTTTTAGACGCATATTAAGCGAGATATTCGCATTTTAAGTTTGAACATGCATTTTTGCCCGTTACTTCTTCTAAAATTGTTCGTATTCAAAGATAGGCACAGCAATGGAAAGGGAAGGATTTCTAGATCACAATCCTGAAATTTCAGCCCTCTAGGTGTTCTAGATCGAGAAATAATGGAGTTCAAAAATTGCCATCTTGGTCTAGACTTTTAACCCTTTTAGACGCATATTAAGCGAGATATTCGCATTTTAAGTTTGCACATGCATTTTTGCCCATAACTTCTTCTAATATTGTTCTTATTCAAAGATAGGCACAGCAATGGAAAGGAATTGATTGCTAGATCACAATTCTGAAATTTCAGCCCTCTAGGTGGTCTAGATCGAGAAATAATGGAGTTCAAAAATTGCCCTCTTGGTCTAGACTTTTAACCCTTTTAGACGCATATTAAGCGAGATATTCGCATTTTAAGTTTGAACATGCATTTTTGCCCATAACTTCTTCTAAAATTGTTCTTATTCAAAGATAGGCACAGCAATGGAAAGGGAAGGATTTCTAGATCTCAATCCTGAAATTTCAGCCCTCTAGGTAGTCTAGATCGAGAAATAATGGAGTTCAAAAATTGCCCTCTTGGTCTAGACTTTTAACCCTTTTAGACGCATATTAAGCGAGATATTCGCATTTTAAGTTTGAACATGCATTTTTGCCCGTTACTTCTTCTAAAATTGTTCGTATTCAAAGATAGGCACAGCAATGGAAAGGGAAGGATTTCTAGATCACAATCCTGAAATTTCAGCCCTCTAGGTGGTCTAGATCGAGAAATAATTCAGTTCAAAAATTGCCCTCTTGGTCTAGACTTTTAACCCTGTTAGACGCACATTAAGCGAGATATTCGCATTTTAAGTTTGAACATGCATTTTTGCCCATAACTTCTTCTAGAATTGTTTTTATTCAAAGATAGGCACAGCAATGGAAAGGGAAGGATTTCTAGATCACAATCCTGAAATTTCAGCCCTCTAGGTAGTCTAGATCGAGAAATAATGGAGTTCAAAAATTGCCCTCTTGGTCTAGTTTTTTAACCCTTTTAGACGCATATTAAGCGAGATATTCGCATTTTAAGTTTGAACATGCATTTTTGCCCATAACTTCTTCTAAAATTGTTCTTATTCAAAGATAGGCACAGCAATGGAAAGGGAAGGATTTCTAGATAACAATCCTGAAATTTCAGCCCTCTAGGTGGTCTAGATCGAGAAATAATGGAGTTCAAAAATTGCCCTCTTGGTCTAGACTTTTAACCCTTTTAGACGCATATTAAGCGAGATATTCGCATTTTAAGTTTGCACATGCATTTTTGCCCATAACTTCTTCTAAAATTGTTCTTATTCAAAGATAGGCACAGCAATGGAAAGGGAATGATTGCTAGATCACAATCCTGAAATTTCAGCCCTCTAGGTGGTCTAGATCGAGAAATAATGGAGTTCAAAAATTGCCCTCTTGGTCTAGACTTTTAACCCTTTTAGACGCATATTAAGCGAGACTTTTAACCCTTTTAGACGCATATTAAGCGAGATATTCGCATTTAAAGTTTGAACATGCATTTTTGCCCATAACTTCTTCTAAAATTGTTCTTATTCAAAGATAGGCACAGCAATGGAAAGGGAAGGATTTCTAGATCACAATCCTGAAATTTCAGCCCTCTAGGTGGTCTAGATCGAGAAATAATGGAGTTCAAAAATTGCCCTCTTAGTCTAGACTTTTAACCCTTTTAGACGCATATTAAGCGAGATATTCGCATTTAAAGTTTGAACATGCATTTTTGCCCATAACTTCTTCTAAAATTGATCTTATTCAAAGAAAGGCACAGCAATGGAAAGGGAAGGATTTCTAGATCACAATCCTGAAATTTCAGCCCTCTAGGTGGTCTAGATCGAGAAATAATGGAGTTCAAAAATTGCCCTCTTGGTCTAGACTTTTAACCCTTTTAAAGGCATGCATTTTTGCCCATAACTTCTTCTTAAATTGTTCTTATTCAAAGATAGGCACAGCAATGGAAAGGGAAGGATTTCTAGATCACAATCCTGAAATTTCAGCCCTCTAGGTGGTCTAGATCGAGAAATAATGGAGTTCAAAAATTGCCCTCTTAGTCTAGACTTTTAACCCTTTTAGACGCATATTAAGCGAGATATTCGCATTTAAAGTTTGAACATGCATTTTTGCCCATAACTTCTTCTAAAATTGTTCTTATTCAAAGATAGGCACAGCAATGGAAAGGGAAGGATTTCTAGATCACAATCCTGAAATTTCAGCCCTCTAGGTGGTCTAGATCGAGAAATAATAGAGTTCAAAAATTGCCCTCTTGGTCTAGACTTTTAACCCTTTTAGACGCATATTAAGCGAGATATTCGCATTTTAAGTTTGAACATGCATTTTTGCCCATAACTTCTTCTAAAATTGTTCTTATTCAAAGATAGGCACATCAATGGAAAGGGAAGGATTTCTAGATCACAATCCTGAAATTTCAGCCCTCTAGGTGGTCTAGATCGAGAAATAATGGAGTTCAAAAATTGCCCTCTTGGTCTAGACTTTTAACCCTTTTAGACGCATATTAAGCGAGATATTCGCATTTTAAGTTTGAACATGCATTTTTGCCCATAACTTCTTCTAAAATTGTTCTTATTCAAAGATAGGCACAGCAATGGAAAGGGAAGGATTTCTAGATCACAATCCTGAAATTTCAGCCCTCTAGGTGGTCTAGATCGAGAAATAATGGAGTTCAAAAATTGCCCTCTTGGTCTAGACTTTTAACCCTTTTAGACGCATATTAAGCGAGATATTCGCATTTTAAGTTTGAACATGCATTTTTGCCCATAACTTCTTCTAAAATTGTTCTTATTCAAAGATAGGCACAGCAATGGAAAGGGAAGGATTTCTAGATCACAATCCTGAAATTTCAGCCCTCTAGGTGGTCTAGATCGAGAAATAATGGAGTTCAAAAATTGCCCTCTTGGTCTAGACTTTTAACCCTTTTAGACGCATATTAAGCGAGATATTCGCATTTTAAGTTTGAACATGCATTTTTGCCCGTTACTTCTTCTAAAATTGTTCGTATTCAAAGATAGGCACAGCAATGGAAAGGGAAGGATTTCTAGATCACAATCCTGAAATTTCAGCCCTCTAGGTGTTCTAGATCGAGAAATAATGGAGTTCAAAAATTGCCATCTTGGTCTAGACTTTTAACCCTTTTAGACGCATATTAAGCGAGATATTCGCATTTTAAGTTTGCACATGCATTTTTGCCCATAACTTCTTCTAATATTGTTCTTATTCAAAGATAGGCACAGCAATGGAAAGGAATTGATTGCTAGATCACAATTCTGAAATTTCAGCCCTCTAGGTGGTCTAGATCGAGAAATAATGGAGTTCAAAAATTGCCCTCTTGGTCTAGACTTTTAACCCTTTTAGACGCATATTAAGCGAGATATTCGCATTTTAAGTTTGAACATGCATTTTTGCCCATAACTTCTTCTAAAATTGTTCTTATTCAAAGATAGGCACAGCAATGGAAAGGGAAGGATTTCTAGATCACAATCCTGAAATTTCAGCCCTCTAGGTAGTCTAGATCGAGAAATAATGGAGTTCAAAAATTGCCCTCTTGGTCTAGACTTTTAACCCTTTTAGACGCATATTAAGCGAGATATTCGCATTTTAAGTTTGAACATGCATTTTTGCCCGTTACTTCTTCTAAAATTGTTCGTATTCAAAGATAGGCACAGCAATGGAAAGGGAAGGATTTCTAGATCACAATCCTGAAATTTCAGCCCTCTAGGTGGTCTAGATCGAGAAATAATGGCGTTCAAAAATTGCCCTCTTGGTCTAGACTTTTAACCCTTTTAGACGCATATTAAGCGAGATATTCGCATTTTAAGTTTGAACATGCATTTTTGCCCATAACTTCTTCTAGAATTGTTTTTATTCAAAGATAGGCACAGCAATGGAAAGGGAAGGATTTCTAGATCACAATCCTGAAATTTCAGCCCTCAAGGTAGTCTAGATCGAGAAATAATGGAGTTCAAAAATTGCCCTCTTGGTCTAGTTTTTTAACCCTTTTAGACGCATATTAAGCGAGATATTCGCATTTTAAGTTTGAACATGCATTTTTGCCCATAACTTCTTCTAAAATTGTTCTTATTCAAAGATAGGCACAGCAATGGAAAGGGAAGGATTTCTAGATAACAATCCTGAAATTTCAGCCCTCTAGGTGGTCTAGATCGAGAAATAATGGAGTTCAAAAATTGCCCTCTTGGTCTAGACTTTTAACCCTTTTAGACGCATATTAAGCGAGATATTCGCATTTTAAGTTTGCACATGCATTTTTGCCCATAACTTCTTCTAAAATTGTTCTTATTCAAAGATAGGCACAGCAATGGAAAGGGAATGATTGCTAGATCACAATCCTGAAATTTCAGCCCTCTAGGTGGTCTAGATCGAGAAATAATGGAGTTCAAAAATTGCCCTCTTGGTCTAGACTTTTAACCCTTTTAGACGCATATTAAGCGAGATATTCGCATTTTAAGTTTGCACATGCATTTTTGCCCATAACTTCTTCTAAAATTGTTCTTATTCAAAGATAGGCACAGCAATGGAAAGGGAAGGATTTCTAGATCACAATCCTGAAATTTCAGCCCTCTAGGTGGTCTAGATCGAGAAATAATGGCGTTCAAAAATTGCCCTCTTGGTCTAGACTTTTAACCCTTTTAGACGCATATTAAGCGAGATATTCGCATTTTAAGTTTGAACATGCATTTTTGCCCATAACTTCTTCTAAAATTGTTCTAATTCAAAGATAGGCACAGCAATGGAAAGGGAAGGATTTCTAGATCACAATCCTGAAATTTCAGCCCTCTAGGTAGTCTAGATCGAGAAATAATGGAGTTCAAAAATTGCCCTCTTGGTCTAGACTTTTAACCCTTTTAGACGCATATTAAGCGAGATATTCGCATTTTAAGTTCGAACATGCATTTTTGCCCATAACTTCTTCTAAAATTGTTCTTATTCAAAGATAGGCACAGCAATGGAAAGGGAATGATTGCTAGATCACAATCCTGGAATTTCAGCCCTCTAGGTGGTCTAGATCGAGAAATAATGGAGTTCAAAAATTGCTCTCTTGGTCTAGACTTTTAACCCTTTTAGACGCATATTAAGCGAGATATTCGCATTTTAAGTTTGAACATGAATTTTCGCCCATAACTTCTTCTAAAATTGGTCTTATTCAAAGATAGGCACAGCAATGGGAAGGGAAGGATTTCTAGATCACAATCCTGAAATTTCAGCCCTCTAGGTGGTCTAGATCGAGAAATAATGGAGTTCAAAAATTGCCCTCTTGGTCTAGACTTTTAACCCTTTTTGACGCATATTAAGCGAGATATTCGCATTTTAAGTTTGAACATGCATTTTTGCCCATAACTTCTTCTAAAATTGTTCTTATTCAAAGATAGGCACAGCAATGGAAAGGGAAGGATTTCTAGATCACAATCCTGAAATTTCAGCCCTCTAGGTGGTCTAGATCGAGAAATAATGGAGTTCAAAAATTGCCCTCTTGGTCTAGACTTTTAACCCTTTTTGACGCATATTAAGCGAGATATTCGCATTTTAAGTTTGAACATGCATTTTTGCCCATAACTTCTTCTAAAATTGTTCTAATTCAAAGATAGGCACAGCAATGGAAAGGGAAGGATTTCTAGATCACAATCCTGAAATTTCAGCCCTCTAGGTAGTCTAGATCGAGAAATAATGGAGTTCAAAAATTGCCCTCTTGGTCTAGACTTTTAACCCTTTTAGACGCATATTAAGCGAGATATTCGCATTTTAAGTTTGAACATGCATTTTTGCCCATAACTTCTTCTAAAATTGTTCTTATTCAAAGATAGGCACAGCAATGGAAAGGGAAGGATTTCTAGATCACAATCCTGAAATTTCAGCCCTCTAGGTGGTCTAGATCGAGAAATAATGGAGTTCAAAAATTGCCCTCTTGGTCTAGACTTTTAACCCTTTTAGACGCACATTAAGCGAGATATTCGCACTTTAAGTTTGAACATGCATTTTTGCCCATAACTTCTTCTAAAATTGTTCTTATTCAAAGATAGGCACAGCAATGGAAAGGGAAGGATTTCTAGATCACAATCCTGAAATTTCAGCCCTCTAGGTGGTCTAGATCGAGAAATAATGGCGTTCAAAAATTGCCCTCTTGGTCTAGACTTTTAACCCTTTTAGACGCATATTAAGCGAGATATTCGCATTTTAAGTTTGAACATGCATTTTTGCCCATAACTTCTTCTAAAATTGTTCTAATTCAAAGATAGGCACAGCAATGGAAAGGGAAGGATTTCTAGATCACAATCCTGAAATTTCAGCCCTCTAGGTAGTCTAGATCGAGAAATAATGGAGTTCAAAAATTGCTCTCTTGGTCTAGACTTTTAACCCTTTTAGACGCATATTAAGCGAGATATTCGCATTTTAAGTTTGAACATGCATTTTTGCCCATAACTTCTTCTAAAATTGTTCTTATTCAAAGATAGGCACAGCAATGGAAAGGGAAGGATTTTTAGATCACAATCCTGAAATTTCAGCCCTCTAGGTGGTCTAGATCGAGAAATAATGGAGTTCAAAAATTGCCCTCTTGGTCTAGACTTTTAACCCTTTTAGACGCATATTAAGCGAGATATTCGCATTTTAAGTTTGAACATGCATTTTTGCCCATAACTTCTTCTAAAATTGTTCTTATTCAAAGATAGGCACAGCAATGGAAAGGGAAGGATTTCTAGATCACAATCCTGAAATTTCAGCCCTCTAGGTGGTCTAGATCGAGAAATAATGGAGTTCAAAAATTGCCCTCTTGGTCTAGACTTTTAACCCTTTTAGACGCATATTAAGCGAGATATTCGCATTTTAAGTTTGAACATGCATTTTTGCCCGTAACTTCTTCTAAAATTGTTCTTATTCAAAGATAGGCACAGCAATGGAAAGGGAAGGATTTCTAGATCACAATCCTGAAATTTCAGCCCTCTAAGTGGTCTAGATCGAGAAATAATGGAGTTCAAAAATTGCCCTCTTGGTCTAGACTTTTAACCCTTTTAGACGCATATTAAGCGAGATATTCGCATTTTAAGTTTGAACATGCATTTTTGCCCGTAACTTCTTCTAAAATTGTTCTTATTCAAAGATAGGCACAGCAATGGAAAGGGAAGGATTTCTAGATCACAATCCTAAAATTTCAGCCATCTAGGTGGTCTAGATCGAGAAATAATGGAGTTCAAAAATTGCCCTCTTGGTCTAGACTTTTAACCCTTTTAGGCGCATATTAAGCGAGATATTCGCATTTTAAGTTTGAACATGCATTTTTGCCCATAACTTCTTCTAAAATTGTTCTTATTCAAAGATAGACACATCAATGGAAAGGGAAGGATTTCTAGATCACAATCCTGAAATTTCAGCCCTCTAGGTGTTCTAGATCGAGAAATAATGGAGTTCAAAAATTGCCCTCTTGGTCTAGACTTTTAACCCTTTTAGACGCATATTAAGCGAGATATTCGCATTTTAAGTTTGAACATGCATTTTTGCCCATAACTTCTTCTAAAATTGTTCTTATTCAAAGATAGGCACAGCAATGGAAAGGGAAGGATTTCTAGATCACAATCCTGAAATTTCAGCCATCTAGGTGGTCTAGATCGAGAAATAATGGAGTTCAAAAATTGCCCTCTTGGTCTAGACTTTTAACCCTTTTAGACGCATATTAAGCGAGATATTCGCATTTTAAGTTTGAACATGCATTTTTGCCCATAACTTCTTCTAAAATTGTTCTTATTCAAAGATAGGCACAGCAATGGAAAGGGAAGGATTTCTAGATCACAATCCTGAAATTTCAGCCCTCTAGGTGGTCTAGATCGAGAAATAATGGAGTTCAAAAATTGCCCTCTTGGCCTAGACTTTTAAATCTTTTAGACGCATATTAAGCGAGATATTCGCATTTAAAGTTTGAACATGGATTTTTGCCCATAACTTCTTCTAAAATTGTTCTTATTCAAAGATAGGCACAGCAATGGAAAGGGAAGGATTTCTAGATCACAATCCTAAAATTTCAGCCATCTAGGTGGTCTAGATCGAGAAATAATGGAGTTCAAAAATTGCCCTCGTGGTCTAGACTTTTAACTTTTTTAGACGCATATTAAGCGAGATATTCGCATTTTAAGTTTGAACATGCATTTTTGCCCATAACTTCTTCTAAAATTGTTCTTATTCAAAGATAGGCACAGCAATGGAAAGGGAAGGATTTCTAGATCACAATCCTGAAATTTCAGCCCTCTAGGTGTTCTAGATCGAGAAATAATGGAGTTCAAAAATTGCCCTCTTGGTCTAGACTTTTAACCCTTTTAGACGCATATTAAGCGAGATATTCGCATTTTAAGTTTACACATGCATTTTTGCCCATAACTTCTTCTAAAATTGTTCTTATTCAAAGATAGACACAACAATGGAAAGGGAAGGATTTCTAGATCACAATCCTGAAATTTCAGCCCTCTAGGTGTTCTAGATCGAGAAATAATGGAGTTCAAAAATTGCCCTCTTGGTCTAGACTTTTAACCCTTTTAGACGCATATTAAGCGAGATATTCGCATTTTAAGTTTACACATGCATTTTTGCCCATAACTTCTTCTAAAATTGTTCTTATTCAAAGATAGACACAACAATGGAAAGGGAAGGATTTCTAGATCACAATCCTGAAATTTCAGCCATCTAGGTGGTCTAGATCGAGAAATAATGGAGTTCAAAAATTGCCCTCTTGGTCTAGACTTTTAACCCTTTTAGACGCATATTAAGCGAGATATTCGCATTTTAAGTTTGAACATGCATTTTTGCCCATAACTTCTTCTAAAATTGTTCTTATTCAAAGATAGGCACAGCAATGGAAAGGGAAGGATTTCTAGATCACAATCCTGAAATTTCAGCCATCTAGGTGGTCTAGATCGAGAAATAATGGAGTTCAAAAATTGCCCTCTTGGTCTAGACTTTTAACCCTTTTAGACGCATATTAAGCGAGATATTCGCATTTTAAGTTTGAACATGCATTTTTGCCCATAACTTCTTCTAAAATTGTTCTTATTCAAAGATAGACACAGCAATGGAAAGGGAAGGATTTCTAGATCACAATCCTGAAATTTCAGACCTCTAGGTGTTCTAGATCGAGAAATAATGGAGTTCAAAAATTGCCCTCTTGGTCTAGACTTTTAACCCTTTTAGACGCATATTAAGCGAGATATTCGCATTTTAAGTCTCAACATGCATTTTTGCCCATAACTTCTTCTAAAATTGTTCTTATTCAAAGATAGGCACAGCAATGGAAAGGGAAGGATTTCTAGATCACAATCCTGAAATTTCAGCCCTCTAGGTGGTCTAGATCGAGAAATAATGGAGTTCAAAAATTGCCCTCTTGGTCTAGACTTTTAACCCTTTTAGACGCATATTGAGCGAGATATTCGCATTTTAAGTTTGAACATGCATTTTGCCCATAACTTCTTCTAAAATTGTTCTTATTCAAAGATAGGCACAGCAATGGAAAGGGAAGGATTTCTAGATCACAATCTTAAAATTTCAGCCATCTAGGTGGTCTAGATCGAGAAATAATGGAGTTCAAAAATTGCCCGCTTGGTCTAGACTTTTAACCCTTTTAGACGCATATTAAGCGAGATATTCGCATTTTAAGTTTGAACATGCATTTTTGCCCATAACTTCTTCTAAAACTGTTCTTATTCAAAGATAGGCACAGCAATGGAAAGGGAAGGATTTCTAGATCACAATCCTGAAATTTCAGCCCTCTAGGTGGTCTAGATCGAGAAATAATGGGTTCAAAAATTGCCCTCTTGGTCTAGACTTTTAACCCTTTTAGACGCATATTAAGCGAGATATTCGCATTTAAAGTTTGATTATGCATTTTTGCCCATAACTTCTTCTAAAATTGTTCTTATTCAAAGATAGGCACAGCAATGGAAAGGGAAGGATTTCTAGATCACAATCCTGAAATTTCAGCCCTCTAGGTGGTCTAGATCGAGAAATAATGGAGTTCAAAAATTGCCCTCTTGGTCTAGACTTTTAACCCTTTTAGACGCATATTAAGCGAGATATTCGCATTTTAAGTTTGAACATGTATTTTTGCCCATAACTTCTTCTAAAATTGTTCTTGTTCAAAGATAGGCACAGCAATGGAAAGGGAAGGATTTCTAGATCACAATCCTGAAATTTCAGCCCTCTAGATGGTCTAGATCGAGAAATAATGGAGTTCAAAAATTGCCCTCTTGGTCTAGACTTTTAACCCTTTTAGACGCATATTAAGCGAGATATTCGCATTTTAAGTTTGAACATGCATTTTTGCCCATAACTTCTTCTAAAATTGTTCTTATTCAAAGATAGGCACAGCAATGGAAAGGGAAGGATTTCTAGATCACAATCCTGAAATTTCAGCCCTCTAGGTGGTCTAGATCGAGAAATAATGGAGTTCAAAAATTGCCCTCTTGGTCTAGACTTTTAACCCTTTTAGACGCATATTAAGCGAGATATTCGCATTTTAAGTTTGAACATGCATTTTTGCCCATAACTTCTTCTAAAATTGTTCTTATTCAAAGATAGGCACAGCAATGGAAAGGGAAGGATTTCTAGATCACAATCCTGAAATTTCAGCCCTCTAGGTGGTCTAGATCGAGAAATAATGGAGTTCAAAAATTGCCCTCTTGGTCTAGACTTTTAACCCTTTTAGACGCATATTAAGCGAGATATTCGCATTTAAAGTTTGAACATGCATTTTTGCCCATAACTTCTTCTAAAATTGTTCTTATTCAAAGATAGGCACAGCAATGGAAAGGGAAGGATTTCTAGATCACAATCCTGAAATTTCAGCCCTCTAGGTGGTCTAGATCGAGAAATAATGGAGTTCAAAAATTGCCCTCTTGGTCTAGACTTTTAACCCTTTTAGACGCATATTAAGCGAGATATTCGCATTTAAAGTTTGAACATGCATTTTTGCCCATAACTTCTTCTAAAATTGTTCTTATTCAAAGATAGGCACAGCAATGGAAAGGGAAGGATTTCTGGATCACAATCCTGAAATTTCAGCCCTCTAGGTGGTCTAGATCAAAAAATAATGGATTTCAAAAATTGCCCTCTTGGTCTAGACTTTTAACCCTTTTAGACGCATAAAGCGAGATATTCGCATTTTAAGTTTGAACATGCATTTTTGCCCATAACTTCTTCTAAAATTGTTCTTATTCAAAGATAGGCACAGCAATGGAAAGGGAAGGATTTCTAGATCACAATCCTGAAATTTCAGCCCTCTAGGTGGTCTAGATCGAGAAATAATGGAGTTCAAAAATTGCCCTCTTGGTATAGACTTTTAACCCTTTTAGACGCATATTAAACGAGATATTCGCATTTTAAGTTTGAACATGCATTTTTGCCCATAACTTCTTCTAAAATTGTTCTTATTCAAAGATAGGCACAGCAATGGAAAGGGAAGGATTTCTAGATCACAATCCTGAAATTTCAGCCCTCTAGGTGGTCTAGATCGAGAAATAATGGAGTTCAAAAATTGCCCTCTTGGTCTAGACTTTTAACCCTTTTAGACGCATATTAAGCGAGATATTCGCATTTTAAGTTTGAGCATGCATTTTTGCCCATAACTTCTTCTAAAATTGTTCTTATTCAAAGATAGGCACAGCAATGGAAAGGGAAGGATTTTTAGATCACAATCCTGAAATTTCAGCCCTCTAGGTGGTCTAGATCGAGAAATAATTCAGTTCAAAAATTGCCCTCTTGGTCTAGACTTTTAACCCTTTTAGACGCACATTAAGCGAGATATTCGCATTTTAAGTTTGAACATGCATTTTTGCCCATAACTTCTTCTAAAATTGTTCTTATTCAAAGATAGGCACAGCAATGGAAAGGGAAGGATTTCTAGATCACAATCCTGAAATTTCAGCCCTCTAGGTGGTCTAGATCGAGAAATAATGGAGTTCAAAATTGCCCTCTTGGTCTAGGCTTTTAACCCTTTTAGACGCATATTAAGCGAGATATTCGCATTTTAAGTTTGAACATGCATTTTTGCCCATAACTTCTTCTAAAATTATTCTTATTCAAAGATAGGCACAGCAATGGAAAGGGAAGGATTTCTAGATCACAATCCTGAAATTTCAGCCCTCTAGGTGGTCTAGATCGAGAAATAATGGAGTTCAAAAATTGCCCTCTTGGTCTAGACTTTTAACCCTTTTAGACGCATATTAAGCGAGATATTCGCATTTTAAGTTTGAACATGCATTTTTGCCCATAACTTCTTCTAAAATTGTTCTTGTTCAAAGATAGGCACAGCAATGGAAAGGGAAGGATTTCTAGATCACAATCCTGAAATTTCAGCCTTCTAGGTGGTCTAGATCGAGAAATAATGGAGTTCAAAAATTGCCCTCTTGGTATAGACTTTTAACCCTTTTAGACGCATATTAAGCGAGATATTCGCATTTTAAGTTTGAACATGCATTTTTGCCCATAACTTCTTCTAAAATTGTTCTTATTCAAAGATAGGCACAGCAATGGAAAGGGAAGGATTTCTAGATCACAATCCTGAAATTTCAGCCCTTAGGTGGTCTAGATCGAGAAATAATGGAGTTCAAAAATTGCCCTCTTGGTCTAGACTTTTAACCCTTTTAGACGCATATTAAGCGAGATATTCGCATTTAAGTTTGAACATGCATTTTTGCCCATAACTTCTTCTTAAATTGTTCTTGTTCAAAGATAGGCACAGCAATGGAAAGGGAAGGATTTCTAGATCACAATCCTGAAATTTCAGCCTTCTAGGTGGTCTAGATCGAGAAATAATGGAGTTCAAAAATTGCCCTCTTGGTATAGACTTTTAACCCTTTTAGACGCATATTAAGCGAGATATTCGCATTTTAAGTTTGAACATGCATTTTTGCCCATAACTTCTTCTAAAATTGTTCTTATTCAAAGATAGGCACAGCAATGGAAAGGGAAGGATTTCTAGATCACAATCCTGAAATTTCAGCCCTCTAGGTGGTCTAGATCGAAAAATAATGGAGTTCAAAAATTGCCCTCTTGGTCTAGACTTTAACCCTTTTAGACGCATATTAAGCGAGATATTCGCATTTAAAGTTTGAACATGCATTTTTGCCCATAACTTCTTCTAAAATTGTTCTTATTCAAAGATAGGCACAGCAATGGAAAGGGAAGGATTTCTAGATCACAATCCTGAAATTTCAGCCCTCTAGGTGGTCTAGATCGAGAAATAATGGAGTTCAAAAATTGCCCTCTTGGTCTAGACTTTTAACCCTTTTAGACGCATATTAAGCGAGATATTCGCATTTAAGTTTGAACATGCATTTTTGCCCATAACTTCTTCTAAAATTGTTCTTATTCAAAGATAGGCACAGCAATGGAAAGGGAAGGATTTTTAGATCACAATCCTGAAATTTCAGCCCTCTAGGTGGTCTAGATCGAGAAATAATGGAGTTCAAAAATTGCCCTCTTGGTCTAGACTTTTAACCCTTTTAGACGCATATTAAGCGAGATATTCGCATTTTAAGTTTGAACATGCATTTTTGCCCATAACTTCTTCTAATTGTTCTTGTTCAAAGATAGGCACAGCAATGGAAAAGGGAAGGATTTCTAGATCACAATCCTGAAATTTCAGCCTTCTAGGTGGTCTAGATCGAGAAATAATGGAGTTCAAAAATTGCCCTCTTGGTATAGACTTTTAACCCTTTTAGACGCATATTAAGCGAGATATTCGCATTTTAAGTTTGAACATGCATTTTTGCCCATAACTTTTTCTAAAATTGTTCTTATTCAAAGATAGGCACAGCAATGGAAAGGGAAGGATTTCTAGATCACAATCCTGAAATTTCAGCCCTCTAGGTGGTCTAGATCGAGAAATAATGGAGTTCAAAAATTGCCCTCTTGGTCTAGACTTTTAACCCTTTTAGACGCATATTAAGCGAGATATTCGCATTTAAAGTTTGCAATACTTCTTCTAAAATTGTTCTTATTCAAAGATAGGCACAGCAATGGAAAGGGAAGGATTTCTAGATCACAATCCTGAAATTTCAGCCCTCTAGGTGGTCTAGATCGAGAAATAATGGAGTTCTAAAATTGCCCTCTTGGTCTAGACTTTTAACCCTTTTAGACGCATATTAAGCGAGATATTCGCATTTTAAGTTTGAACATGGATTTTTGCCCATAACTTCTTCTAAAATTGTTCTTATTCAAAGATAGGCACAGCAATGGAAAGGGAAGGATTTCTAGATCACAATCCTGAAATTTCAGCCCTCTAGGTGGTCTAGATCGAGAAATAATGGAGTTCAAAAATTGCCCTCTTGGTCTAGACTTTTAACCCTTTTAGACGCATATTAAGCGAGATATTCGCATTTAAAGTTTGAACATGCATTTTTGCCCATAACTTCTTCTAAAATTGTTCTTATTCAAAGATAGGCACAGCAATGGAAAGGGAAGGATTTCTAGATCACAATCCTGAAATTTCAGCCCTCTAGGTGGTCTAGATCGAAAAATAATGGAGTTCAAAAATTGCCCTCTTGGTCTAGACTTTTAACCCTTTTAGACGCATATTAAGCGAGATATTCGCATTTAAAGTTTGAACATGCATTTTTGCCCATAACTTCTTCTAAAATTGTTCTTATTCAAAGATAGGCACAGCAATGGAAAGGGAAGGATTTCTAGATCACAATCCTGAAATTTCAGCCCTCTAGGTGGTCTAGATCGAAAAATAATGGAGTTCAAAAATTGCCCTCTTGGTCTAGACTTTTAACCCTTTTAGACGCATATTAAGCGAGATATTCGCATTTAAAGTTTGAACATGCATTTTTGCCCATAACTTCTTCTAAAATTGTTCTTATTCAAAGATAGGCACAGCAATGGAAAGGGAAGGATTTCTAGATCACAATCCTGAAATTTCAGCCCTCTAGGTGGTCTAGATCGAAAAATAATGGAGTTCAAAAATTGCCCTCTTGGTCTAGACTTTTAACCCTTTTAGACGCATATTAAGCGAGATATTCGCATTTAAAGTTTGAACATGCATTTTTGCCCATAACTTCTTCTAAAATTGTTCTTATTCAAAGATAGGCACAGCAATGGAAAGGGAAGGATTTCTAGATCACAATCCTGAAATTTCAGCCCTCTAGGTGGTCTAGATCGAGAAATAATGGAGTTCAAAAATTGCCCTCTTGGTCTAGACTTTTAACCCTTTTAGACGCATATTAAGCGAGATATTCGCATTTTAAAGTTTGAACATGCATTTTTGCCCATAACTTCTTCTAAAATTGTTCTTGTTCAAAGATAGGCACAGCAATGGAAAGGGAAGGATTTCTAGATCACAATCCTGAAATTTCAGCCTTCTAGGTGGTCTAGATCGAGAAATAATGGAGTTCAAAAATTGCCCTCTTGGTATAGACTTTTAACCCTTTTAGACGCATATTAAGCGAGATATTCGCATTTTAAGTTTGAACATGCATTTTTGCCCATAACTTCTTCTAAAATTGTTCTTATTCAAAGATAGGCACAGCAATGGAAAGGGAAGGATTTTAGATCACAATCCTGAAATTTCAGCCCTCTAGGTGGTCTAGATCGAGAAATAATGGAGTTCAAAAATTGCCCTCTTGGTCTAGACTTTTAACCCTTTTAGACGCATATTAAGCGAGATATTCGCATTTTAAGTTTGAACATGCATTTTTTGCCCATAACTTCTTCTAAAATTGTTCTTGTTCAAAGATAGGCACAGCAATGGAAAGGGAAGGATTTCTAGATCACAATCCTGAAATTTCAGCCTTCTAGGTGGTCTAGATCGAGAAATAATGGAGTTCAAAAATTGCCCTCTTGGTATAGACTTTTAACCCTTTTAGACGCATATTAAGCGAGATATTCGCATTTTAAGTTTGAACATGCATTTTTGCCCATAACTTCTTCTAAAATTGTTCTTATTCAAAGATAGGCACAGCAATGGAAAGGGAAGGATTTCTAGATCACAATCCTGAAATTTCAGCCCTCTAGGTGGTCTAGATCGAGAAATAATGGAGTTCAAAAATTGCCCTCTTGGTCTAGACTTTTAACCCTTTTAGACGCATATTAAGCGAGATATTCGCATTTAAAGTTTGAACATGCATTTTTGCCCATAACTTCTTCTAAAATTGTTCTTATTCAAAGATAGGCACAGCAATGGAAAGGGAAGGATTTCTAGATCACAATCCTGAAATTTCAGCCCTCTAGGTGGTCTAGATCGAAAAATAATGGAGTTCAAAAATTGCCCTCTTGGTCTAGACTTTTAACCCTTTTAGACGCATATTAAGCGAGATATTCGCATTTAAAGTTTGAACATGCATTTTTGCCCATAACTTCTTCTAAATTGTTCTTATTCAAAGATAGGCACAGCAATGGAAAGGGAAGGATTTCTAGATCACAATCCTGAAATTTCAGCCCTCTAGGTGGTCTAGATCGAGAAATAATGGAGTTCAAAAATTGCCCTCTTGGTCTAGACTTTTAACCCTTTTAGACGCATATTAAGCGAGATATTCGCATTTAAAGTTTGAACATGCATTTTTGCCCATAACTTCTTCTAAAATTGTTCTTATTCAAAGATAGGCACAGCAATGGAAAGGGAAGGATTTCTAGATCACAATCCTGAAATTTCAGCCCTCTAGGTGGTCTAGATCGAGAAATAATGGAGTTCAAAATTGCCCTCTTGGTCTAGACTTTTAACCCTTTTAGACGCATATTAAGCGAGATATTCGCATTTTAAGTTTGAACATGCATTTTTGCCCATAACTTCTTCTAAAATTGTTCTTGTTCAAAGATAGGCACAGCAATGGAAAGGGAAGGATTTCTAGATCACAATCCTGAAATTTCAGCCTTCTAGGTGGTCTAGATCGAGAAATAATGGAGTTCAAAAATTGCCCTCTTGGTATAGACTTTTAACCCTTTTAGACGCATATTAAGCGAGATATTCGCATTTTAAGTTTGAACATGCATTTTTGCCCATAACTTCTTCTAAAATTGTTCTTATTCAAAGATAGGCACAGCAATGGAAAGGGAAGGATTTCTAGATCACAATCCTGAAATTTCAGCCCTCTAGGTGGTCTAGATCGAGAAATAATGGAGTTCAAAAATTGCCCTCTTGGTCTAGACTTTTAACCCTTTTAGACGCATATTAAGCGAGATATTCGCATTTTAAGTTTGAACATGGATTTTTGCCCATAACTTCTTCTAAAATTGTTCTTATTCAAAGATAGGCACAGCAATGGAAAGGGAAGGATTTCTAGATCACAATCCTGAAATTTCAGCCCTCTAGGTGGTCTAGATCGAAAAATAATGGAGTTCAAAAATTGCCCTCTTGGTCTAGACTTTTAACCCTTTTAGACGCATATTAAGCGAGATATTCGCATTTAAGTTTGAACATGCATTTTTGCCCATAACTTCTTCTAAAATTGTTCTTATTCAAAGATAGGCACAGCAATGGAAAGGGAAGGATTTCTAGATCACAATCCTGAAATTTCAGCCCTCTAGGTGGTCTAGATCGAGAAATAATGGAGTTCAAAAATTGCCCTCTTGGTCTAGACTTTTAACCCTTTTAGACGCATATTAAGCGAGATATTCGCATTTTAAGTTTGAACATGCATTTTTGCCCATAACTTCTTCTAAAATTGTTCTTATTCAAAGATAGGCACAGCAATGGAAAGGGAAGGATTTCTAGATCACAATCCTGAAATTTCAGCCCTCTAGGTGGTCTAGATCGAGAAATAATGGAGTTCAAAAATTGCCCTCTTGGTCTAGACTTTTAACCCTTTTAGACGCATATTAAGCGAGATATTCGCATTTAAGTTTGAACATGGAGTTTTGCCCATAACTTCTTCTAAAATTGTTCTTATTCAAAGATAGGCACAGCAATGGAAAGGGAAGGATTTCTAGATCACAATCCTGAAATTTCAGCCCTCTAGGTGGTCTAGATCGAAAAATAATGGAGTTCAAAAATTGCCCTCTTGGTCTAGACTTTTAACCCTTTTAGACGCATATTAAGCGAGATATTCGCATTTAAAGTTTGAACATGCATTTTTGCCCATAACTTCTTCTAAAATTGTTCTTATTCAAAGATAGGCACAGCAATGGAAAGGGAAGGATTTCTAGATCACAATCCTGAAATTTCAGCCCTCTAGGTGGTCTAGATCGAAAATAATGGAGTTCAAAAATTGCCCTCTTGGTCTAGACTTTTAACCCTTTTAGACGCATATTAAGCGAGATATTCGCATTTAAAGTTTGAACATGCATTTTTGCCCATAACTTCTTCTAAAATTGTTCTTATTCAAAGATAGGCACAGCAATGGAAAGGGAAGGATTTCTAGATCACAATCCTGAAATTTCAGCCCTCTAGGTGGTCTAGATCGAGAAATAATGGAGTTCAAAAATTGCCCTCTTGGTCTAGACTTTTAACCCTTTTAGACGCATATTAAGCGAGATATTCGCATTTTAAGTTTGAACATGGATTTTTGCCCATAACTTCTTCTAAAATTGTTCTTATTCAAAGATAGGCACAGCAATGGAAAGGGAAGGATTTCTAGATCACAATCCTGAAATTTCAGCCCTCTAGGTGGTCTAGATCGAGAAATAATGGAGTTCAAAAATTGCCCTCTTGGTCTAGACTTTTAACCCTTTTAGACGCATATTAAGCGAGATATTCGCATTTAAAGTTTGAACATGCATTTTTGCCCATAACTTCTTCTAAAATTGTTCTTATTCAAAGATAGGCACAGCAATGGAAAGGAAGGATTTCTAGATCACAATCCTGAAATTTCAGCCCTCTAGGTGGTCTAGATCGAAAAATAATGGAGTTCAAAAATTGCCCTCTTGGTCTAGGCTTTTAACCCTTTTAGACGCATATTAAGCGAGATATTCGCATTTAAAGTTTGAACATGCATTTTTGCCCATAACTTCTTCTAAAATTGTTCTTATTCAAAGATAGGCACAGCAATGGAAAGGAAGGATTTCTAGATCACAATCCTGAAATTTCAGCCCTCTAGGTGGTCTAGATCGAGAAATAATGGAGTTCAAAAATTGCCCTCTTGGTCTAGACTTTTAACCCTTTTAGACGCATATTAAGCGAGATATTCGCATTTTAAGTTTGAACATGGCATTTTTGCCCATAACTTCTTCTAAAATTGTTCTTATTCAAAGATAGGCACAGCAATGGAAAGGGAAGGATTTCTAGATCACAATCCTGAAATTTCAGCCCTCTAGGTGGTCTAGATCGAGAAATAATGGAGTTCAAAAATTGCCCTCTTGGTCTAGACTTTTAACCCTTTTAGACGCATATTAAGCGAGATATTCGCATTTAAAGTTTGAACATGCATTTTTGCCCATAACTTCTTCTAAAATTGTTCTTATTCAAAGATAGGCACAGCAATGGAAAGGGAAGGATTTCTAGATCACAATCCTGAAATTTCAGCCCTCTAGGTGGTCTAGATCGAAAAATAATGGAGTTCAAAAATTGCCCTCTTGGTCTAGACTTTTAACCCTTTTAGACGCATATTAAGCGAGATATTCGCATTTAAAGTTTGAACATGCATTTTTGCCCATAACTTCTTCTAAAATTGTTCTTATTCAAAGATAGGCACAGCAATGGAAAGGGAAGGATTTCTAGATCACAATCCTGAAATTTCAGCCCTCTAGGTGGTCTAGATCGAGAAATAATGGAGTTCAAAAATTGCCCTCTTGGTCTAGACTTTTAACCCTTTTAGACGCATATTAAGCGAGATATTCGCATTTAAAGTTTGAACATGCATTTTTGCCCATAACTTCTTCTAAAATTGTTCTTGTTCAAAGATAGGCACAGCAATGGAAAGGGAAGGATTCTAGATCACAATCCTGAAATTTCAGCCCTTCTAGGTGGTCTAGATCGAGAAATAATGGAGTTCAAAAATTGCCCTCTTGGTATAGACTTTTAACCCTTTTAGACGCATATTAAGCGAGATATTCGCATTTTAAGTTTGAACATGCATTTTTGCCCATAACTTCTTCTAAAATTGTTCTTATTCAAAGATAGGCACAGCAATGGAAAGGGAAGGATTTCTAGATCACAATCCTGAAATTTCAGCCCTCTAGGTGGTCTAGATCGAGAAATAATGGAGTTCAAAAATTGCCCTCTTGGTCTAGACTTTTAACCCTTTTAGACGCATATTAAGCGAGATATTCGCATTTTAAGTTTGAACATGCATTTTTGCCCATAACTTCTTCTAAAATTGTTCTTGTTCAAAGATAGGCACAGCAATGGAAAGGGAAGGATTTCTAGATCACAATCCTGAAATTTCAGCCTTCTAGGTGGTCTAGATCGAGAAATAATGGAGTTCAAAAATTGCCCTCTTGGTATAGACTTTTAACCCTTTTAGACGCATATTAAGCGAGATATTCGCATTTTAAGTTTGAACATGCATTTTTGCCCATTAACTTCTTCTAAAATTGTTCTTATTCAAAGATAGGCACAGCAATGGAAAGGGAAGGATTTCTAGATCACAATCCTGAAATTTCAGCCCTCTAGGTGGTCTAGATCGAGAAATAATGGAGTTCAAAAATTGCCCTCTTGGTCTAGACTTTTAACCCTTTTAGACGCATATTAAGCGAGATATTCGCATTTAAAGTTTGAACATGCATTTTTGCCCATAACTTCT
Organism: Eupeodes luniger; assembly: GCA_951509635.1. NCBI lineage: Eukaryota > Metazoa > Arthropoda > Insecta > Diptera > Syrphidae > Eupeodes > Eupeodes luniger. The sequence goes on along the minus strand of OX608073.1, from coordinate 61,502,686 downwards.
TCTAAAATTGTTCTTATTCAAAGATAGCACAGCAATGGAAAGGGAAGGATTTCTAGATCACAATCCTGAAATTTCAGCCCTCTAGGTGGTCTAGATCGAAAAATAATGGAGTTCAAAAATTGCCCTCTTGGTCTAGACTTTTAACCCTTTTAGACGCATATTAAGCGAGATATTCGCATTTAAAGTTTGAACATGCATTTTTGCCCATAACTTCTTCTAAAATTGTTCTTATTCAAAGATAGGCACAGCAATGGAAAGGGAAGGATTTCTAGATCACAATCCTGAAATTTCAGCCCTCTAGGTGGTCTAGATCGAGAAATAATGGAGTTCAAAAATTGCCCTCTTGGTCTAGACTTTTAACCCTTTTAGACGCATATTAAGCGAGATATTCGCATTTAAAGTTTGAACATGCATTTTTGCCCATAACTTCTTCTAAAATTGTTCTTATTCAAAGATAGGCACAGCAATGGAAAGGGAAGGATTTCTAGATCACAATCCTGAAATTTCAGCCCTCTAGGTGGTCTAGATCGAGAAATAATGGAGTTCAAAAATTGCCCTCTTGGTCTAGACTTTTAACCCTTTTAGACGCATATTAAGCGAGATATTCGCATTTAAGTTTGAACATGCATTTTTGCCCATAACTTCTTCTAAAATTGTTCTTGTTCAAAGATAGGCACAGCAATGGAAAGGGAAGGATTTCTAGATCACAATCCTGAAATTTCAGCCTTCTAGGTGGTCTAGATCGAGAAATAATGGAGTTCAAAAATTGCCCTCTTGGTATAGACTTTTAACCCTTTTAGACGCATATTAAGCGAGATATTCGCATTTAAGTTTGAACATGCATTTTTGCCCATAACTTCTTCTAAAATTGTTCTTATTCAAAGATAGGCACAGCAATGGAAAGGGAAGGATTTCTAGATCACAATCCTGAAATTTCAGCCCTCTAGGTGGTCTAGATCGAGAAATAATGGAGTTCAAAAATTGCCCTCTTGGTCTAGACTTTTAACCCTTTTAGACGCATATTAAGCGAGATATTCGCATTTAAAGTTTGAACATGCATTTTTGCCCATAACTTCTTCTAAAATTGTTCTTATTCAAAGATAGGCACAGCAATGGAAAGGGAAGGATTTCTAGATCACAATCCTGAAATTTCAGCCTCTAGGTGGTCTAGATCGAAAAATAATGGAGTTCAAAAATTGCCCTCTTGGTCTAGACTTTTAACCCTTTTAGACGCATATTAAGCGAGATATTCGCATTTTAAGTTTGAACATGCATTTTTGCCCATAACTTCTTCTAAAATTGTTCTTATTCAAAGATAGGCACAGCAATGGAAAGGGAAGGATTTCTAGATCACAATCCTGAAATTTCAGCCCTCTAGGTGGTCTAGATCGAGAAATAATGGAGTTCAAAATTGCCCTCTTGGTCTAGACTTTTAACCCTTTTAGACGCATATTAAGCGAGATATTCGCATTTTAAGTTTGAACATGCATTTTGCCCATAACTTCTTCTAAAATTGTTCTTATTCAAAGATAGGCACAGCAATGGAAAGGGAAGGATTTCTAGATCACAATCCTGAAATTTCAGCCCTCTAGGTGGTCTAGATCGAGAAATAATGGAGTTCAAAAATTGCCCTCTTGGTCTAGACTTTTAACCCTTTTAGACGCATATTAAGCGAGATATTCGCATTTAAAGTTTGAACATGCATTTTTGCCCATAACTTCTTCTAAAATTGTTCTTATTCAAAGATAGGCACAGCAATGGAAAGGGAAGGATTTCTAGATCACAATCCTGAAATTTCAGCCCTCTAGGTGGTCTAGATCGAAAAATAATGGAGTTCAAAAATTGCCCTCTTGGTCTAGACTTTTAACCCTTTTAGACGCATATTAAGCGAGATATTCGCATTTAAGTTTGAACATGCATTTTTGCCCATAACTTCTTCTAAAATTGTTCTTATTCAAAGATAGGCACAGCAATGGAAAGGGAAGGATTTCTAGATCACAATCCTGAAATTTCAGCCCTCTAGGTGGTCTAGATCGAAAAATAATGGAGTTCAAAAATTGCCCTCTTGGTCTAGACTTTTAACCCTTTTAGACGCATATTAAGCGAGATATTCGCATTTAAAGTTTGAACATGCATTTTTGCCCATAACTTCTTCTAAAATTGTTCTTATTCAAAGATAGGCACAGCAATGGAAAGGGAAGGATTTCTAGATCACAATCCTGAAATTTCAGCCCTCTAGGTGGTCTAGATCGAGAAATAATGGAGTTCAAAAATTGCCCTCTTGGTCTAGACTTTTAACCCTTTTAGACGCATATTAAGCGAGATATTCGCATTTAAGTTTGAACATGCATTTTTGCCCATAACTTCTTCTAAAATTGTTCTTATTCAAAGATAGGCACAGCAATGGAAAGGGAAGGATTTCTAGATCACAATCCTGAAATTTCAGCCCTCTAGGTGGTCTAGATCGAAAAATAATGGAGTTCAAAAATTGCCCTCTTGGTCTAGACTTTTAACCCTTTTAGACGCATATTAAGCGAGATATTCGCATTTAAAGTTTGAACATGCATTTTTGCCCATAACTTCTTCTAAAATTGTTCTTATTCAAAGATAGGCACAGCAATGGAAAGGGAAGGATTTCTAGATCACAATCCTGAAATTTCAGCCCTCTAGGTGGTCTAGATCGAGAAATAATGGAGTTCAAAAATTGCCCTCTTGGTCTAGACTTTTAACCCTTTTAGACGCATATTAAGCGAGATATTCGCATTTAAAGTTTGAACATGCATTTTTGCCCATAACTTCTTCTAAAATTGTTCTTATTCAAAGATAGGCACAGCAATGGAAAGGGAAGGATTTCTAGATCACAATCCTGAAATTTCAGCCTCTAGGTGGTCTAGATCGAGAAATAATGGAGTTCAAAAATTGCCCTCTTGGTCTAGACCTTTTAACCCTTTTAGACGCATATTAAGCGAGATATTCGCATTTAAAGTTTGAACATGCATTTTTGCCCATAACTTCTTCTAAAATTGTTCTTATTCAAAGATAGGCACAGCAATGGAAAGGGAAGGATTTTCTAGATCACAATCCTGAAATTTCAGCCCTCTAGGTGGTCTAGATCGAAAAATAATGGAGTTCAAAAATTGCCCTCTTGGTCTAGACTTTTAACCCTTTTAGACGCATATTAAGCGAGATATTCGCATTTTAAGTTTGAACATGCATTTTTGCCCATAACTTCTTCTAAAATTGTTCTTATTCAAAGATAGGCACAGCAATGGAAAGGGATTCTAGATCACAATCCTGAAATTTCAGCCTCTAGGTGGTCTAGATCGAGAAATAATGGAGTTCAAAAATTGCCCTCTTGGTCTAGACTTTTAACCCTTTTAGACGCATATTAAGCGAGATATTCGCATTTTAAGTTTGAACATGGAGTTTTGCCCATAACTTCTTCTAAAATTGTTCTTATTCAAAGATAGGCACAGCAATGGAAAGGGAAGGATTTCTAGATCACAATCCTGAAATTTCAGCCCTCTAGGTGGTCTAGATCGAGAATAATGGAGTTCAAAAATTGCCCTCTTGGGTCTAGACTTTTAACCCTTTTAGACGCATATTAAGCGAGATATTCGCATTTTAAGTTTGAACATGCATTTTTGCCCATAACTTCTTCTAAAATTGTTCTTATTCAAAGATAGGCACAGCAATGGAAAGGGAAGGTTTTCTAGATCACAATCCTGAAATTTCAGCCCTCTAGGTGGTCTAGACAATAATGGAGTTCAAAAATTGCCCTCTTGGTCTAGACTTTTAACCCTTTTAGACGCATATTAAGCGAGATATTCGCATTTTAAGTTTGAGCATGCATTTTTGCCCATAACTTCTTCTAAAATTGTTCTTATTCAAAGATAGGCATAGCAATGGAAAGGGAAGGATTTTCTAGATCACAATCCTGAAATTTCAGCCCTCTAGGTGGTCTAGATCGAGAAATAATTCAGTTCAAAAATTGCCCTCTTGGTCTAGACTTTTAACCCTTTTAGACGCACATTAAGCGAGATATTCGCATTTTAAGTTTGAACATGCATTTTTGCCCATAACTTCTTCTAAAATTGTTCTTATTCAAAGATAGGCACAGCAATGGAAAGGGAAGGATTTCTAGATCACAATCCTGAAATTTCAGCCCTCTAGGTGGTCTAGATCGAGAAATAATGGAGTTCAAAAAATTGCCCTCTTGGTATAGACTTTAACCCTTTTAGACGCATATTAAGCGAGATATTCGCATTTTAAGTTTGAACATGCATTTTTGCCCATAACTTCTTCTAAAATTGTTCTTGTTCAAAGATAGGCACAGCAATGGAAAGGGAAGGATTTCTAGATCACAATCCTGAAATTTCAGCCCTTCTAGGTGGTCTAGATCGAGAAATAATGGAGTTCAAAAATTGCCCTCTTGGTATAGACTTTTAACCCTTTTAGACGCATATTAAGCGAGATATTCGCATTTTAAGTTTGAACATGGCATTTTTGCCCATAACTTCTTCTAAAATTGTTCTTATTCAAAGATAGGCACAGCAATGGAAAGGGAAGGATTTCTAGATCACAAACCTGAAATTTCAGCCCTCTAGGTGGTCTAGATCGAGAAATAATGGAGTTCAAAAATTGCCCTCTTGGTCTAGACTTTTAACCCTTTTAGACGCATATTAAGCGAGATATTCGCATTTAAAGTTTGAACATGCATTTTTGCCATAACTTCTTCTAAAATTGTTCTTGTTCAAAGATAGGCACAGCAATGGAAAGGGAAGGATTTCTAGATCACAATCCTGAAATTTCAGCCCTTCTAGGTGTCTAGATCGAGAAATAATGGAGTTCAAAATTGCCCTCTTGGTATAGACTTTTAACCCTTTTAGACGCATATTAAGCGAGATATTCGCATTTTAAGTTTGAACATGCATTTTTGCCCATAACTTCTTCTAAAATTGTTCTTATTCAAAGATAGGCACAGCAATGGAAAGGGAAGGATTTCTAGATCACAATCCTGAAATTTCAGCCCTCTAGGTGGTCTAGATCGAGAAATAATGGAGTTCAAAAATTGCCCTCTTCGGTCTTGACTTTTAACCCTTTTAGACGCATATTAAGCGAGATATTCGCATTTAAAGTTTGAACATGCATTTTTGCCCATAACTTCTTTCTAAAATTGTTCTTATTCAAAGATAGGCACAGCAATGGAAAAGGAAGGATTTTATTT